>OY728135.1:1566527459-1567174494 GCA_963277665.1 Viscum album | reverse complement strand
TTATGAGGTGGGTAAAAGACGGTGAAAAGTTCAATAAAATTTTTTTCTATAATAAATTATTATAAAATGACTCCAATGAATTACTTTGAACTTATATAGGTATTATGTATCAATTTTTACATAAAATAAATTTATATAAAATAAATAATTATTTAAATAAAAATTTGGTTTTTAAATAGAAACCCAGTGTTTTCACTATTCATCAAAAATTGAATATTTTCAGAAAAATACCAAAATTGCACCCTAGGATAATTTTGATATTAAGAATCCAAAAATGAAGTTCATTTTGAATGATAAAATTTATAAAATTTGAAAAAGTGGGTATTACTATTTATAACGGCTAGTTTTAATAATATTTTAATAACATATCATTGTTTAGTAAAACTCACTGTTGCGTACAACGCAAGCTATCAAGGAAGGTCACGATTGCATGTAAATCAAACCAAGCTAGTGTTGTGTATAGTAAAAGATTCCTTTGATTAATTATATAACATAAAATATATATTTCTCATAAAAATATCGCGTGTTATATTGTATATGGTGTGTGGGATTATTTTGCACTAATTTATTTCAAGATTTCTATTTTTATACATTATGAAGATCACTTTTGAGGGATAATCCCATGGATTGAACCTTAGGACGTTAAATTAATATATAATTTCATCAATGCAGAACGAGAAACTATTTTTCAACTCCAAAAAAGTTTAGGATGCCTCAACATAACCATGGGATTCATTGGTTTCCTCACCAGATAGGATTTCCCACAAGTTTCAGTATCTTACCTCATAGTGTTGTAAAAATACTACTGTCTTGATTAAAATATTAATGGGATACGTATCAACACCTGTGCATTTTTTCTATGGGTCCAGCAAAAATCTATCAACCTTTTTGAGAATTATTCCCAGTTTCAATCTTAATATCATGGCATAAAATTTTATTTATTTATAAATGTAGGTGATTATGTGGCATGTGAGCCTCCTTGGAACAATTTATATTAATTTTTACCTCCCTATTGACTTTCAAATACCCTGGGAAGAGAACATTTTCATGTAGTCCATATGTCATGATTTCAAACTAACTTCCCCTTTGGTCTAAACTCCTTGACCTTAAACATGAAACTCATGGACCGTGTAACATGGCTCTAAACCATCTTCCATGGTCTATGCAGAGTGACTTTAAACTTTTCACAAATTTTATGTTTTGAATCCCACTCTCAGGTATGCACATTCCACATTCCACATGTTGAGTCCTTCTTGGTTCATATTTCCACCATATTTTAAATCCAAAAAACCCCCAAATAGTGATCACTCATGTTGTATTTTCCTTAGCTACCATGGTTTTCCCAATCCCTAATGGATCATTGGCAGCAAACACTGAACGCTGGCCTTCGAACAAGGGTAATAGTTGATCCAATGTTTTTTCCAATTCTCAACAAGTAATGTTTTGGTTACTATGTTTCAAACATGGTTAATAGTCAATACCAACTCACCAGTATCCCCTTAATCTAGATCTTCAAAGTCTCAATTTACCTCATTTCCACCCTCTAGTGTTGTGGTGGGATACCACCCTTAGTGTCATCCCTACGGTTCTCTCCCATATATTAGGAAGACCCCCTGTACCATTCCATGTTTCCCTGACCGAGAATTGATCATAGGGGATTATGAGTTCTAGTAAGGTATTCATCAAAGTGGTTTTGTTTCACATCAACCCTTGTGGTTCAAACTCTATGAACATAAACTAATGGTCTCACTAGGAAAATGTGATGTGGTTTTGGGTCCCCAAAGGCATCATTAACATCAAATGTGTCACGTTTTCATACAAAATACGCGTATAATAGGAATAATTCATCCCGTTGGTCCAAAAATCTACAAACATAAACTAGAATTCTATGTCTATTCATGACATTAAAGTGAATATGAATCCATTAGGGGTGTGTGGTGCGACATGGGGCATTGGATCCTCATTCGTGTTGACATCAATTCATTTTCTATTACTTATGTAGTGCACAAACCTCTTATGTATCATTCAATTTGGGTTTATTTTCTTCCATTCCACACAAATATATTTGGATTGTACATTTATACTGACCATTGGACATGCCTTTAATCTTTCAACTAGTGTCTAGGTAGTATGACCTTAAACTATGTGAAACTTCCTGATCACTTGATGTTAAACTCTATTACTTCTCTAGATCACATGATATTAATCATTACACAGATCATCCTCAGTGTATGATGTTAAACTATGTATGTATCATCCTAGGATTCATTATGTAAAATTACAAAATATTCTAGTACTTTTCTTAATAGATCATTCCCTAATGCAGGTCAACTATAACAATGTTAACATTTTATGTTATCCCTTATCATTTGGGATGATTCTACCCTAAAAATTGTTTTGATCTTCATCCCTAACTATATTCACTCACTAATTTTTTCTCATTCATGGTGGTGTAATTTAAAGAGTTTTTTGAATCCATTTGAATATTTCATTACACCACTTTCACTCTTTATGTTCCCCTTATTCGGATCCTCATCCTCTTCTACGTCTGAAGGGACCATCTAATGATATGGTCTCTTGCCACTTTGGATCAAATAATATCATAGGTATACATATTAATTTTTTTTGAAAGACATAATAATATTGGATTCATGTTTCAATCATGGTCAATAATCTACCCTCATGTTTTCCCCTATTTTAAGACAACGATACAAATGATATGTTTTTCCTCTCTCAACAATATTTATTTATTTCTAAACAACACTACTGTTGTTCCAGATATTGGGTATTGTTATTCAAACTCTCCATTCCCATTATTTCAAGTCAAATCCATCACCCCTATCATTTTCTCATCTGTGCACAAGCCCACATCGTGGAAGAAAGTGGGATATTCTAAGAGCCATGTAATTCACCAAGATCCTCACTTATCTTGAACTCATCCATTATATTGTTAGTAGTAACAGACCATCCTTATTTTTCTATTATTAGACACTCTGATACATTGTGAACAATTATATTTTCATGCCCTACTACTCACAGCATGTAGAGACCCGAATCTTGACATACATGGAAATTACATTACTTTTGTGGAATAATTAATACATAACAAAAACAGACACACAAGGGCCATAATAGTTTAGTGTCTTTGGAAACTTGGAACGTAATCCTCTAATCATGGTGAAAGTTCTTCAACATCTCCCATAAAGATCTTCCCCTTTTTTTTCTAACCTAAAACCTTTCTTTATATCCTGGGAAAATAAAACATAAAAAGGATGAGCTCAAATGCTCAGTAAGGGTAAGCGTGGATAAAATAAAACATACCATATACATTTGAACTTAAAAAAAACATGAACATCAAAAATCTTGAGCAACGACGTAAAACCTGGAAGTACATAAGGAATAGATCATAATGGAACATAAATCATGATAAAATATCATGGGAATAAAACATGTAATTGTGGAATCCATTAAGCACATGTAATGATTTAAATAGTAGCCAAGGCATTGCTGCCAAGACCATCTTGGTAGACAAAGTCCCTTTCTGAATCAAGTTCACTCCTCGTTTCAGTCCTGTAACACTGAACCAGATTAAGTTACAATTCCAGCCATGTCTATCTCATGATATATAAATCTTTACCCAATGCATTGGAGGGATGTATAGGTCCCACGCATCTCATAATGAAATCATTCTTACTTGCTCCACAAAATAAACATACATCATTCATAATAACCCAATAAATAAAATGTGTGTCATAAACATCATCCCATCATCATATAATCCATATAAAAGAAATGGATATCATTTCATAATAAGAAAAGTGAAACCATGTAAATCATAGAGACATTACACTTGAAACAAACACATGTTAAATAATGTCATCTTAGATGAAAATAGTTTTGATAAAACACTTTAAATGAATTCTCGAGGAAAATATCTTCTTTTCTTCAAAATCATTTACTTTTCACAAAATGTCATGAAATTTTAGAAGAAAAGGTTTTTGTTGAAAATAGTCATGAAATCTATTGAATGAATCTTCATGAAAATAATTCTTTATAAAACCATAAAAATCCTTTCATGCCGTATACGTTAAAAAAACTTTCTTATCGTACTTTTGTCGGAAAAATCAAAAAATTACCTCGTAACGTAAACAAAAGAAAGATTCCTTACATACCATGTAGTAAAAGTCAAAAGTGGGTAAAAGGGACATTAAACATACATGATACCATTTTTATGAAACTTGAACATGGATGATAACAATAACCCCAGTAAATAATTACGAATAAGCAATCTCGGATAAAAATTAGATTTTCAAAATTATCCCTTACCTTAGGTCTGATATGCTTCGTACATATCCAATCATCCTGTATAATGATTTAAATAATGTCATAGACCTATTAAAGAATAATATTAATTGTTATTATATCATATATGGTTCACTTATGACTTTATGTTACCCGTTCTTTTGTAAATTCATGTTAAATCAGCGTTTTGGGTAAACTCATTCCATTTATCATATGTGTTTCGACTTGTCGTTTCTTGATATTATTACTTATATCCTGATTTAAATAATTCCAGAATGTAAAACATGATTTATATATAATATATATTCATCATATACATATATATTATAGATCGATAAAAGGAATGAAATACACCGTTCATGGAGACGGTAGGCCGTACGTATGCATGAACGCTGTTTTCGTTTCATTATTGAATTGAATGAAACTAAATAGATGAAATAAATAAATATATATATATATATATCCAGTAGCATTATTATTTAAAATATTTCATTATTATTGATTATATAAACTTTATGATCATTCGTGTATGGTTAATCATGGAGAATGAATCTCATCGCGTCGTGGAGATGGTAGTCCGTACGTACGCACGAGCGATGATATCGTTCCCATAATTATAGAATTGGAGTAGATGGTATAATATATCAGAATATGTATGATGTTATAATAACCATATATAGTTATTCTTTACACCATTATACCCATCCATGTAATTGTTGGTGGAAAAACAGATTACACCACGGCGTGGAGACGGTATTCTGTATGTACGCACGCGCGGTGATTTTTTTCCAAAGGATTGATAGATGGTGAAATATGGTTGTTTCATAGTTATAATAAATACCAGTGTATTAGTGATACTGGTGTTGTTTCATTTGCCGTTCATGTTTTAACTTGTAATTATTAATATGATTACTTTAATAATGATTACTTAAATCCAGAATGTAAAACATGATTTATATATAATATATATTCAGAATATACATATATATAATGGATCGATAAATGGAACGAAATACACCGTTCATGGAGACGGTAGGCCGTACGTACGCATGAACGCTGTTTTCGTTTCCTTATTGAATTGAACGAAACTAAATAGATGACATACATATATATATATAAATCAAGTAACATTATTATTTCATATAATTCATTAGTATTCATTATATAAACTTTATGATCATTCATGTATGGTTAATCATGGAGAATGAATCTCATCGCGTCGTGGAGACGGAAGTCCGTACGTACGCACGAGAGATGATATCGTTCCCATAATTATAGAATTGGAGTGGATGGTATAATATATCAAAATCAGTATGATGTTATAATAACCATATATTGTTATTCTTTACACCATTATACCCATCCATATAAGGTGTTGGTGGAAAAACAAATTACACCACGGCATGGAGACGGTATTCCGTACGTACGCACGCGCGGTGATTTTGTTTTCCGTAGGATAGATAGATGGTGAAATATGGTTGTTTCATAGTTATAATAATATACCGATATATTAGTGATACTGATGTTATTACTTCATAATGAAACAACTAAATAAGAAGAAGTGGAAGAAGAAATAAAGTTGAAAGATTCGGTAAAGGACATTACCTCTTCTTTGAAGCGCCTCTTTGAGACCTCCTCTTAGGGCACTAACATTTGTCTTTGAAGAAGACCAGGACCTCTAGGATGATTATAGTGAAGTGGAGAATAGAATTTGGAAGGGTTTGGCCTAGCATGAAAGATCAAAGTGGTGTGAGGAGGAGAGGGAGGAGGTGCCCTTTTATAAGGGTGGATAGGGGCACCTTTGGAATTCTTAAAAATATTAATTTGTAAAAAACTCTAACCACACTTAAAACCCATAAAAAATGAATCATATTCTATTATTAGATGATATAGGGTTTTAATATCATCAACCAATCAAATTTAGACATGTTTCGATCTTATTTTAAACCTTATCATTATGAATTATCCTTATTTAATCTATTTAAGTTTATTTGTGGTAATAAAATTCTAAATTTTAAATTACAATAAATAATTAATTATATGTTGTGAATTTTACATAATTGGTTACTTTATAACATTATAGAACATATAAATATAAATTTATAATTTTTAAAGATTTTTGTGATTTTTAAGCAATTTTATAATATGTTATTTTTATAAAATAACAATAGTGTCAATTTTTACACTATTCATTTTTTGAATTTAAATAAAATATATACAGAAGATATGTTCGAAATAAAAGCTTTAATAGATTCATAAAAGGTCATATGTATCTATAAAATTAGTTTATCACATTATATAGTTCATATAATATTTATTCTATTATTTTGAGAACCATTTATTTGGTTTATCTCTTAATAAAATAACTACTACAACATTTTTGTATAATTATTTAATATACTTATTTGTTGCATAAAAATTAAAAATAAAATCTTATGATGAAGATAAATCAATTAACTTTAACAATAAAACTTTTACTTGAATTTATCATCTTAAAATCACAGTATTTAAATTGTTATATTTATTAAATTATGAAGGTGACAACATTGGCATCTTTTAAAATAAAATAATATAAGTGTCATAATCACATTTATAAGGCTCCAAACTGTTATATATTTGGTCTTTGGATGATTAATGTGTATATATACACTACCAATAAGTTTTGGGCAGGTTTGTGGGCCTTTTAATGGGTATTATTATTTCAATAAAAACTATATTACTTATTTTTTACTTAATAAATAATTTATGTATCATTAATGTATCACCATTAATGACAATTATTTATTCCCTAAAAATTCTAAATAAATTATCATGATGTGGATAATTCTATTAGATTTCTGGAGACTATTCATGTTCGATGTTTCATTAAGTTTATCACTAAATTAAATTATTATACTTATAAGATTTAGGAAAGTAACATTTTGTCACATTCTTTGGTTTTAATAATAACTAAATTATTTTCATGGGAAAAAGTTCATAAAATGAATATAATCCGACCCTTAGGTGATATGGGTCGACTTTTAGTCATCCAATAAAATTTTGGAATGTGTTAGGGTAATTTTATAATCTTATATTTACCCTTAATTACCCGATTTACCTTTAACTATGGTAAATAAAATTTACCATAGTTACTATTCACAGTGCCCAAAAATAAAAAGAAGCTTACTAACATAATTTGGACCCACTGATTCCAAATATGGAATCCATTTTTCCAAATTCAATACAAAAAAGTTGCAGAAATTAAATTAAAATTAATCCCGTTGTTGAAAGAAAACGGGTTTTTCTTTAAAACATTGCAAAAGATTGAATTGATTTAACCTATGAATTCAAGGTAAAATCATTGCTAATGACATAAATTATAATAAATGGTAAAAATATATTCTATTTATACTTTAAAACCATTCAATATTATAATTTAACCACATAATATATTGCGATGAAAAAAGTTGTTTTTAATTAAAATATAGCGTGTTTTTACTATTCATTAAAATATGAAAGTTATCAGAATAAAATGAAAAATTTATTCAAAGTAATTTTTTATTTTGTGATTCCAAAGAATAAATTTATTTTGTAAAATGGAACTTATAAACATTTCAAAAACTAGATTTAAAGTGGGTGCGCCATCAAAAGGTGGCAAAACTGTATTTTTTTAAAAATACTTATTTTACCCGAAATATTTATTTTGTTCTTATACCATGTTCTAGAAAATGTGTCAGATAAAATTAAAAATATAGTTAATACTATTCATAATGGCTAGTTCATAATAATATTATAATAATATACCGTTGTTTAGTAAAACCCGGTATTGCGTACAATACACGCTATCAGGGAAGGTCGTGACTGCGTGTAATGAAAGCCAAGTCAGGTTTGCGTGTAGTGAACGACTACTTTGTTGTTGCGTATAACATAATACAACAATATTTTATTTATACATTGAATATATATATATATATAAACTCAATGTTGCGTAGAATATCTTGTATCAAACGAACTTGAAATTGTGTGTAACATGAGCCAAGAATAGTGTTGCATATACTGCAAGCTAATACGATGTTGCGGATAGTGAAAGATAATCATGGTGTATTGTAAAACAGATGATATGAATGAAATTAAAAATAATGTATCATATAAAATCTCGGGTTGTTACATTCTACCCCCCTTAAAATGAATTTCGCCCTCGAAATTTGTCTGGGTTATAAATTGTTTACTATTCATAGAAACCCACATCTTAAAAAGAAATACCAAAACTGAACTTTAAAAACTAATGTATGAACTATGACAATTACCCAAATTAACACATCACGAGGTTTCCATATAGGATTTCATTGGTGAAAATATGGATATGGAAGAGAAATCAAACCATCATGTTCTGATAGAGAGTGGTAGAAAACATGGCTATGAAAATGCTAACAATCACAAAGCCATAAATTTGTGATGATCTAGGGTACCATCTGATTCATCAGATATAAAGTCACTAGGACAACATTTTGGGTTTTCAAGATCATTTCCCTAATGTTGAAGAATTTGAATTAGAATAAATACTTACATTATTTTGGTACAATCTCACTGTTGTTCGTGCTTTGAACAATTTCCACTACAACTCTTAAAGAAATGAAGTTGAATTTGGTATTCGTGATGTGTTAAAAGATCATGTGATAGAATGATGGGTCATTCCATCTGTTTCAAACAAAAGGTTAGCAAAAGTTATCAAATATACATAAGTCTGTCTTTGGTGAGGTTAATCATATATGAAAATGAACTTATACTTCATCTATCACGCCACTTAATAAAATAAAACTTGTTTCTACTAACCAGGGACTTCCTGTAGGTCAGTGGTAGGCGATAAAGTCCAGTCGCACTTCATTTGTTCGTTCGATTTCCCAAAGCCTTGTCCGATGCGATGGGCTGTCGTCCGTCCTGCAGGTTTTCCT
The DNA here is from genome assembly GCA_963277665.1 of Viscum album. NCBI lineage: Eukaryota > Viridiplantae > Streptophyta > Magnoliopsida > Santalales > Viscaceae > Viscum > Viscum album. Next base: position 1,567,165,261 of record OY728135.1, on the reverse strand, counting down.
TTTTCTAAAACAACATTACTATAACATCCCATCAATAATATCGAAAAAATTTCCGTCCTTAAACAATACTAACTTATGTACAACATAATTCATTCCAATCTTTAGGATTATCAACAATACTTTGGTCAAAGATCATAATATAAAGAAAGCGATTACCTGAAATGTCATCATCAAAGCATGCGAATATCATCATTTATCCCCCATATATCTTGTTGGTCACATTCCAATCATGTGAATACCTTAATCATGTATTCTCTTGAAAAATGAATACCCATTAAACCTTAGTGAAAACATGAATGCTATAAAAAGTTAACTCTTTCCACATACCAAAATCCAAAATTCTATATACTCAAACCATGATATAACCTTCTCCTTATAACAGTCATGAGGTCATGAATACTATCAAACATTTAATTTTCTCCTTATCCCTTCATTATGTGTATATCATATACATTCAAAAAAATATCCGAATAACCTTTCATGGATACGGGTACCATTAATCATACACTTTCAAAACTCAAGGAAAGACAACAGTGTAACAATCCTTAGATGTCTCTGTATTCCATAGTACCATGAGATTACTTATACAACATTACACATGATAAACATGTAATCATTCCACTACATTCTTAAACCATTGACCGAGATTCAACAATTCTTTCATCTCACATATCATTAGTAGTCTCTTCATCATCATCAACATAAATACTACCCATACGACCATACCGATTTTCTTCATGAGAATTTCCCTTAGGGAATTGGTTTGCATAATGCTCGTACATTCCACATTTAAAACATTTAACCATTGTTGATGTCGTTGCAATACCATTATCCTCATCCCTGGTGTTAACTAAAACATTTCCTTTGCACTTACTGGATTTGTGTCCTTCTTTTCCACACCCAAAGAATCTTCCAGTTCCATTAAAACATTCTCCTTGATGCCTCTTCCCACATGATTTACATATGGGAAATTGAACATTCTTTCCTCTATGATCATCATGAAACTCCATCTTTCTCTTATTAGCCGAGTCAGGAAACATACCGAATTTTACTTTATTGATCATATTATGAGATTTCTGATTCGGCATAATAATGATTTTTGGACTTCCAAATCGAATTTCATTTGGTTTCTCATGAAGAATATCATTCCATTTTCCACCATATCCTCCATTATCGTGAATCATCTTATTTCTAGCCATTTTCTAAAACCCAAAAAGAATAGTGAGAGAGGAAAAAATCATGTTAGGGAATGAAACATAATAAAGGGGGAGTACCTTCAATATCTAACATCTTAGGTTACCGTAATTCTAGTACTATAACCTATACTTATACTTAACCTTAGGGACATACCTATACATACCTTATAAATATCTATAGGGATCTCACTAAAGTTCTCGCATCCTAGTTTCCAAAGGTTGACTAAAACATTCCTCTGATACCAACTGTAGAGACCCAATGCTTGACGTACATGGACATTACATTACTTTTGCGGAATACTTAATACATAACAAAAACAGACACACAAGGACCGTAATAGTTCAGTTTCATTGGAAACATGGAACGTAATCCTCTAATCATGGTGAAAGATCTTCAACATCTCCCATAAAGATCTTCCCCTTTTTTTATTACCTAAAACCTTTCCTTATATCTTGGGAAAAGAAAACATAAAAAGGGTGACCTCAAATGCTCAGTAAGGGTAAGCGTGGATAAAATAAAACTTACCATATACATTTGATCTTAAAAAAAACATGAACATCAAAAATCATGAGCAACGACATAAAACATGGAAGTACATAAGGCATAGCTCATAATGGAACATAAATCATGATAAAATATCATGGGAATAAAACATTTAATTGTGGAATCCATTAAGCACGTGTAATGATTTCCATAGTAGCCAAGGCATTGCTGACAAGACCATCTTGGTGGACAAAGTCCCTTTCTGAATCTAGTTCACTCCCCGTTTCAGTCCTGTAACACTGAACCAGATTAACGTACTGTTCCAGCCATGCCTATCTCATGAGATATAATCATTACCCAATGCATTGGAGGGATATGTAGGTCCCACCCATCTCATAATGAAATCATTATTACTTTTGCCACAATATAAACATACATCATTCATAATAACCCAATAAATAAAATGGGTTTCATAAACATCATCCCATCATCACATAATCCATATAAAAGAAATGGATATAATTTCATAATATGAAAAGTGAAACCATGTAAATCCTAGAGACATTACACTTGAAACATACACATGTGAAATAATGTCATCTTAGATGAAAATGGTTTTGATAAAACACTTTAAATGAATTCTTGAGGAAAATATCCTTTTTTCTTCAAAATCATTTTCTTTTCAAAAAATGTCATGAAATTTTAGAAGAAAAGGTTTTTGTTGAAAATTGTCATGAAATATTTTGAAGTAATATTCATGAAAATAAGGCTTTATAAAACCATAAAAATCATTTCATGCCGTATACGTTAAAAAAACATTCTTATCGTACTTTTATCAGAAAAGTAAAAAAAGTACCCTGTAACATAAACAATAGAAAGATTCCTTACATACTATGTAGTAAAAGTCAAAATTGGGCAAAAAGGACTTTAAAAATACATTAAACCATTTTTAGGAAACATGTAAATGGATGATAACAATAACCCTAGTAAATAATTACGAATAAGCAATCTCGGATAAAAATGAAATTTGCAAAATTATCCCTTACCTTAGGTCTGATATGCTTCGTACGTATCCAAACCTCATGTATAATGATTTAAATAATGTCATTGAATTATTACAGAATCATATTCATTGTTATTATATCATATATGGTTCACTTATGACTTTATATTTCCCGTTCTTTTGTAAATTCATGTTAAATCAGCGTTTTGGGTAAAATCATTCCATTTATCGTATGTGTTTCGACTTTTCATTTCTTGATATTATTACTTATATCCTGATTTACATAATTCCAGAATGTAAAACATGATACATATATATATATATATAATATATTCATCATATACATATATATTATAGATCGATAAAAGGAATGAAATACACCGTTCATGGAGACGGTAGGCTGTACGTACGCATGAACATTGTTTTCATTTCCTTATTGAATTGAATGAAACTAAATAGATGACATACATATATATATATATCCATTAGCATTATTATTTCAAATATTTCATTATTATTCATTATATAAACTTTATGATCATTCATGTATGGTTAATCATGGAGAATGAATCTCATCGCGTCATGGAGACGGTAGCCCGTACGTACGCACGAGCGATGATATCGTTCCCATAATTATAGAATTGGAGTGGATGGTATAATATATCAGAATCAGTATGATGTTATAATAACCATATATAGTTATTCTTTACACCATTATACCCATCCATGTATGGTGTTGGTGGAAAAACAGATTACACCACGGTGTGGAGACGGTATTCCGTACGTACGCACGCGCGGTGATTTTGTTTTCCATAGGATGGATAGATGGTGAAATATGGTTGTTTCATAGTTATAATAACATACCGGTATATTAGTGATACTGATTCTATTACTTCATAATGAAACAACTAAATAAGAAGAAGTGGAAGAAGAAATAATGTTGAAAGAATCGGTAATAAACATTACCACTTCTTTGAAGCGCCTCTTTGAGACCTTCTCTTAGGGAACTAAAATTGTTCTTTGAAGAAGAACATGACCTCTAGGATGTTTATAGGGAAGTGTAGAAGAGAATTTTTCAGGGTTTGTCCAAGCTTGAAATCTCAAAGTGGTGTGAGGAGGAGAGGGAGGAGGTGCCCTTTTATAAGGGAGGAGAGGGGCACCTTTGGAATTCTAAAAATATTAATTTATAAAAACATCTAACCCCACATAAAAACACCAAAGATGACTCATATTATAAGATTAGATGAGATAGGGTTGCAATCTCATCAACCAATCAAATTTAGACATGTTTGGATCTTATTTTAATCCTTATCATTTTTATTTATCCTTATTTAATCTATTTAAGTTTATTTGTGGTAATAAAATTTTAAATTATAAATTACAACAAATAATTAATTATTTGTTGTGAATTTTCCATAATTGGTTACTTTATAACCTTATAGACCATATAAATTTAAATTTATAATTTTTAAAGATTTTTTTTATTTTTAAGCAAATTTATAATATGTTATTTTTATAAAATAACAATAGTGTCAATTTTGACACTATTCATTTATTTGAATTTAAATAAAATATATACAGAAGATATGTTCTAACTAAAAGCTTTAAAAGATTCATAAAAGTTCATATGTATCTATAAAATTAGTGTATGACATTATATAGTTCATATAATATTTATTCTATTATTTTTAAAACCATTTATTTGGTTTATCTCTTAATAAAATAATTACTACATCATTTTTTTATAATTATTTAATATACTGATTTGTTGCATAAAAATTAAAAATAAAATCTTATGATGAATATAAATCTATTAACATTCACAATAATACTTTTACTCGAATTTATCATCTTAAAATCACAGTATTTAAATTGATATATTTATTAAATTATGAAGGTGACAACTTTGGCATCTTTTAAAATAAAATAATATAAGTCTCATAATCACTTTTATAAGGATCCAAACGGTTATATATTTGGTATTTGGATTATTAAGGTGTAGATATACACTACCAATAAGTTTTCATCAGGTTTTTGGGCCTTTTAATGGGTATTATGATTTCAATAAAAACTATATTACTTATTTTTCACTTAATAAAAAAATTTTGTATCATTATTGTATCACCGTTAATGACAATTATTTATTCCCTAAAAATTCTAAATAAATTATCATGAATTGGATAATTTTATTAAATTTCTGGTGACTATTAATGTTCGAAGTTTCATGAAGTTTATCACTAAATTAAAATTATTATACTTATAAGATTTAAGAAACTGACATGTTGTCACATTCTTTGGTTTTAATAATAACTAAATTTTTTTCATGTAAAAAGTCCATTAAATGAATCTAATACGACCATTAGGTGATATGGGTCGACTTTTAGTCATCCAATAAAATTTTGGCATGTGTTAGGGTAATTTTATAATCTTATATTTACCCTTAATTACCCGATTTACCTTTAACTATGGTAAATAAAATTTACCATAGTTACTATTCACAGTGCCAAAAAAAGTAGCTTTTTAACATAATTTGGATCCACTGATTCCAAATGTGGAATCCATTTTTCCAAATTCAATACAAAAAAGTTGCATAAATTAAATTAAAATTAATCCCTTTGTTGAAGGAAAACAGGTTTTTCTTTAAAACATTGCAAAAGATTGAATTGATTTAACCTATGAATTCAAGGTAAAATCATTGCTAATGACATAAATTATATTAAATGGTAAAAATATATTCTATTTATACTTTAAAACCATTCAATATTATAATTTAACCACATAATATATTACGATGAATAAAGTTGTTTTTAATTAAAATATAGCATGTTTTTACTATTCATTAAAATATAAAAGTTATCAGGATAAAATTAAAAACTTATCCAAAGTAAATTTTTATTTCATGATTCCAAATAATAATTTTATTTTGTCAAATGGAACTTATAAACATTTCAAAAACTAGATTTAAAGTGGGTGCGCCATCAAAAGGCGGTAAAACTGTATTTTTTGAAAAATACTTATTTTACCCGAAAAAATTATTTTGTTCTTATACCATGTTCTAGAAAATTTGTAAGATAAAATTCAGAATTTAGTTAATACTATTCATATCGGCTAGTTCATAACAATATTATAATAATATATTGTTATTTAGTAAAACCCAGTATTGTGTACAATACACGCTATCAGGGATGGTCGCGATTGCGTGTAATGCAAGCCAAGTCAGGGTTGTGTGTAGTGCACGACTCCTTTGTTGTTTTGTATAATAGAATCCATCCGTATTTTATTTATACATTTAATATATATATATATACTCAATGTTTCGTAGAGTAACATCAATCAAACGAACTTGAAATTGTGCGTAACATGAGCCAAGAATAGTGTTGCATATACTGCAAGCTAATACAGTGTTGCGTATAGTGCAAGATAATCATGGTGTATTGTACAACAGATGATATGAATGAAATTAAAAATAATGTATCTTATAAAATCCTGGGTTGCTACATTCTACCCCCATTAAAATGAATTTCGCCCTCAAAATATTTCTGGGTTATAAATTTTTTACTATTCATAGAAACCCACATCGAAAAAAGAAATACCAAAACTGAACATTAAAAACTAAAGTATGAAATATAACAATTACCCAAATTAACTCATCACAGGGTTTCCATATAGGATAACATTGGTGAAAATATGGATATGGAAGATAAATATAACCATCATGTTCTGATGGAGAGTGGTAGAGAACATGGCTATGAAAAATCCAACAATCACAAAGCCATAAATTTGTGATGATCTAGGGTACCATCTGATTCATCGGATATAAAGTCACTAGGACAACATTTTTGGTTTTCAAGATCATTTCCCTAAAGTTGAAAAATTTGAATTAGAATAAATACTTACTTTATGTTGGTACAATCTCACTGTTGTTCATGCTTTGATCAATTTCCACTTCATCTCATAAAGAAATGAAGCTGAATTTGTTATTCTTGATGTGTTAAAAGATCATGTTATAGAATGATGGGTCATTCCATCTGTTTCAAACAAAAGGTTAGAAAAAGTTATCAAATATACATAAGTACATATTTAGTGAGGTTAATCATATGTGAAAATGAACTTATACTTCATCTATCACGTCACTTAATAAAATAAAACTAGTTTCTACTAACCAGGGACTTACTGTAGGTCAGTGGTAGGAGATAAAGCCCAATCGCACTTCGGTTGTGGGTTCGATTCCCACAGCCTTGTCCGACATGATGGGCTGTCGCCCGTCCTGCAGGTTGTCCTTTTTCTAAAACTACATTACTATAACATCCCATCAATAATATCAAAAAAAGTTCCATCCTTAAACAATACTAACTTATGTACAACATAATTCATTCCAATATTTAGGCTTATCAAAAATACTTCGGTCCAAGCTCATAGTATAAAGAAAACGATTACTTGAAATGTCATCAACCAAGAATGTGAATATCATCATTTATCCCCCATATATCTTGTTGGTCACATTCCAATCATGTGAATACCTTAATCATGTATTATCTTGAAAATGAATACCCATTAAACATTAGTGAAAATATGAATGTTATAAAAAGCTAACTCTTTCCACATACCAAAACCCAAAATTCTATATACTCAAACCATGATATAACCTACTCATTATATCAGTCATGAGCTCATGAATACTATCAAACATTTAATTTTCTCCTTATCCCTTCATTATGTGCATATCATCTACATTCCATAAAATATCTGAATAACCTTTCATGGACACTGGTACCATTAATCATACACTTTCAAAACTCAAGGAAAGAAAATAGTGTAACAATCCTTAGATGTCTCTTTATTCCATAGTACCATGAGATTACTTATACAACATTACACATGATAAACATGTAATCATTCGACTACATTCTTAATCCATTGTCCGAGCTTCAACAATTCATTCATCTCACATATCATTAGTAGTCTCTTCTTCATCATCAACATAAATACTACCCATACGACCATACTGATTCTCTTCATGAGACTTTCCCTTAGGGAATTGGTTTGCATAATGCCTGTACATTCCACATTGAAAACATTTAACCATTGTTGATGTCGTTGCAATACCATTATCCTCATCCCTGGTGTTAACTGAACCTTTTCCTTTGCACTTACTGGCTTTGTGTCCTTCTTTTCCACACTCAAAGCATCTTCCAGTTCCATTAAAACATTCTCCTTGATTCCTCTTCCCACATGATTTACATAGGGGAAATTGAACTTTATTTCCTCTATGATCATCATGAAACTCCATCTTTCTCTTATTAGCCGAGTCACGAAACTTACCAAATTTTACTTTATTAATCATATTATGAGATTGATGATTCGGCATAATAATGATTGTTGGACTTCCAAATCCCATTTCATTTGGTTGCTCATGAATAATATCATTCCATTGTCCACCATATCCTCCATTATCGTGCATCATCTTGTTTCTAGCCATTTTCTAAAACCCAAAAAGAATAGTGTGAGAGGAAAAATCATGCTAGGGAAAGCAACATAATAAAGGGGGGGTACCTTCAATATCTAAAATCTTAGGTTACCGTAATTCTAGTACTATAGCTATACTTATACTTAACCTTAGGGACATCCCTATACATACCTTAGAAATATCTATATGGATCTCGCTAAAGCTCTCACATCCTAGTTTCCAAAGGTTGACTAAAACGTACCTCTGATACCAACTGTAGAGACCCGAAGCTTAACGTACATGGATATTGCATTACTTTTGCGGAATACTTAATACATAACAAAAATAGACACACAAGGACCGTAATAGTTTTGTGTCTTTGGAAACATGGAATGTAATCCTCTCATCGTGGTGAAAGATCTTCAACATCTCCCATAAAGATCTTCCCCTTTTTTTCTTACCTAAAACCATTCCTCATATCCTGGGAAAAGGAATCATAAAAAGGGTGATCTCAAATGCTCAGTAAGGGTAAGCGTGGATAAAATAAAACATACCATATACATTTGAACTTATAAAAACATGAACATCAAAAATATTGAGCAAGGACATAAAACAAGGAAGTACATAAGGCATAGATCATAATGGAACATAAATCATGATAAAATATCATGGGAATAAAACATTTAATTTTGTCATCCATTAAGCACATGTAATGATTTCCATATTAGCCAAGGCATTGCTGCCAAGACCATCTTGGTGGACAAAGTCCCTTTCTGAATCGGGTTCACTCCTCGTTTTAGTCCTGTAACACTGAACTGGATTAACTTACCGTTCCAGACATGTCTATCTCATGAGATATAAATCTTTACCCAATGCATTAAAGGAATATATAGGTCCCACCCATCTCATAATGCAATCATTCTTACTTGTGCCACAAAATAAACATACATCATTCATAATAGCCCAATATATAAAATGGGTTTCATAAACATCATCCCATCATCACATAATCCATATAAAAGAAATGGATATAATTTCATAATAAGAAAAGTGAAACCATGTAAATCATAGAGACATTACACTTGAAACACAGACATGTGAAATAATGTCATCTTAGATGAAAATGGTTTTGATAAAACACATTAAATGAATTCATTGGGAAAATATCTTTTTTTCTTCAAAATAATTTTCTTTTCACAAAATGTCATGAAATTTTAGAAGAATAGGTTTTTTTTGAAAATAGTCATGAAATATTTTGAAGGAATCTTCATGAAAATAAGGCTTTATAAAACCATAAAAATCATTTAATGCCGTATACGTTAAAAAACATTCTTATCGTACTTTTGTCGGAAAAGTCAAAAAAGAACCTCGTAACATAAACATAAGAAAGATTCCTTACATACCATGTAGTAAAATTAAAAAGTGGGTAAAAATGACTTTAAACATTCATGAAACCATTTTTAGGAAAAATGGACATGGATGATAACAATAACCCCAGTAAATAATTTCGAATAAGCAATCTCGGATAAAAATGAGATTTGCAAAATTATCCCTCACCTTAGTCCGATATGCTTCGAACGTATCCATACCTACTACATAGTGATTTAAATAATGTCATTGACATATTACAGAATCTTATTCATTGTTATTATATCATATATGGTTCACTTATGACTTTATATTACCCGTTCTTTTGTAAATTCATGTTAAATCAGCGTTTTGGGTAAAATCATTCCATTTATCGTATGTGTTTCGACTTGTCATTTCTTGATATTATTACTTATATCATGATTTACATAATTACAGAATTTAAAACATGATTTATATATAATATATATTCATCATATACATATATATTATAGATCGATAAAAGGAATGAAATACACCGTTCATGGAGACGGTAGGCCGTACGTATGCATGAACGCTGTTTTCGTTTCATTATTGAATTGAATTAAACTAAATAGATGAAATACACATATATATATATATATATCCAGTAGCATTATTATTTAAAATATTTCATTATTATTCATTATATAAACTTTATGATCATTCGTGTATGGTTAATCATGGAGAATGAATCTCATCGCGTCGTGGAGATGGTAGTCCGTACGTACGCACGAGCGATGATATCGTTCCCATAATTATAGAATTGGAGTAGATGGTATAAAATATAAGAATATGTATGATGTTATAATAACCATATATAGTTATTCTTTACACCATTATACCCATCCATGTAATTGTTGGTGGAAAAACAGATTACACCACGGCGTGGAGACGGTATTCTGTATGTACGCACGCGCGGTGATTTTTTTCCATAGGATTGATAGATGGTGAAATATGGTTGTTTCATAGTTAAAATAAATACCAGTGTATTAGTGATACTGATGTTATTACTTCATAATGAAACAACTAAATAATAAAAAGGGGAAGAAGAAATAATGTTGAAAGAATCGGTAACGAACATTACCTCTTCTTTGAAGCGCCTCTTTGTGACCTTTTCTTAGGGCACTAAAATTGGTCTTTGGAGAAGTCCAGGACCTCTATGATGTTTATAGGGAAGTGTAGAAGAGCATTTGGTAGGGTTTGGACGAGCATGAAAGCTCAAAGTGGTGTGAGGGGGAGAGGGAGGAGGTGCCCTTTTATAAGGGAGGAGAGGGGCACCTTTGTAATTCTTAAAAATATTAATTTATAAAAAAATCTAACCCCACATAAAAACCTCCAAAAATGACTCATATTCTAATATTAGATGAGATAGTGTTGTAATCTCATCAACCAATCAAATTTAGACATGTTTGGAGCTTATTTTAATGCTTATCATTTTTATTTATCCTTATTTAATCTATTTATGTTTATTTGTGGTAATAAAATTCTAAATTTTAAATTACAACAAATAATTAATTATTTGTTGTGAATTTTCCATAATTGGTTACTTTATAACATTATAGACCATATAAATTTAAATTTATAATTTTACAAGATTTTTGTGATTTTTAAGAAATTTTATAATATGTTATTTTTATAAAATAACAATAGTGTCAATTTTGACACTATTCATTTATTTGAATTTGAATAAAATATATACAGAAGATATGTTCGAACTAAAAGCTTTAATAGATTCATAAAAGGTCATATGTATCTATAAAATTAGTGTATCACATTATATAGTTCATATAATATTTATTCTATTATTTTTAAAACCATTTATTTGGTTTATCTCTTAATAAAATAATTACTACAAAATTTTTGTATAATTATTTAATATACTGATTTGTTGCATAAAAATTTAAAAATAAAATCTTATGATGAGTATAAATATATTAAAATTCAAAATAATACTTTTACACGAATTTATCATCTTAAAATCACAGTATTTAAATTGTTATATTTATTAAATTATGAAGATGGCAACTTTGGCATCTTTTAAAATAAAATAATATAAGTGTCATAATCACATTTATAAGGCTCCAAACGGTTATATATTTGGAATTTGGATTATTAAGGTGTATATAGACACTACCAATAAGTTTTGGTCAGGTTTTTGGGCCTTTTAATGGGTATTATTATTTCAATAAAAACTATATTACTTATTTTTCACTTAATAAATAATTTCTGTATCATTAATGTATCACCATTAATGACAATTATTTAATCCCTAAAAATTCTAAATAAATTATCATGATGTGGATAATTTTATTATCTTTCTGGAGAGTATTCAAGTTTGAAGTTTCATGAAGTATATCACTAAATTAAAATTATTATACTTATAAGATTTAAGAAAGTGACATTTGTCACATTCATTGGTTTTAAAAATAATTAAATTATTCTCATGGAAAAAAGTCCATTAAATTAATATAATCTAACACTTAGGTGATATGGGTCGACTTTTAGTCATCCAATAGAATTTTGGAATGTGTTAGGGTAATTTTATAATCTTATATTTACCCTTAATTACCCGATTTACCTTTAACTATGGTAAATAAAATTTACCGTAGTTACTATTCACAGTGCCCAAAAATAAAAAGTTGCTTATTAACATAATTTGGACCCACTGATTCAAAATATGGAATCCATTTTTCCAAATTCAATACACAAAAGCTACAAAAATTAAATTAAAATTAATCTCGTTGTTGAAAGAAAATGGGTTTTTCTTTAAAACATTGCAAAAGATTGAATTGATTTAACCTATGAATTTCAGGTAAAATCAATGCTAATGACACAAATTATATTAAATGGTAAAAATATATACTATTTACACTTTAATACCATTAAATATTATAATTTAACCACATAAGATATTACGATTAAAAAAGTTGTTTTTAATTAAAATATAGCGTGTTTTTGCTATTCATTAAAATATGAAAGTTATCAGAATAAAATGAAAAATTTTTCCAAAGTAAATTTTTATTTCATTATTTCAAAGAATAATTTTATTTTGTCAAATGGAAGTTATAAACAATTCAAAAACTAGATTTAATGTGGGTGCGCCATCAAAAGGAGGCAAAACTGTATTTTTTGAAAAATACTTATTTTACCTGAAACAATTATTTTGTTCTTATAACATGTTCTAGAAAATGTGTAACATAAAATTCAAAATTTAGTTAATACTATTCATAACGGCTAGTTTATAACAATATTATAATAATATATTGTTGTTTAGTAAAACCCGATATTTCATACAACACACGCTATCAGGGAAGGTCGCGATTGCGTGTAATGCAAGCCAAGTCAGGGTTGCGTGTAGTGAATGACTCCTTTGTTGTTGCATATAATAGAATCCAGCCATATTTTATTTATACATTCAATATATATATATATACACTCAATGTTGCGTAGAATAACTTCTATCAAACAAACATAAAATTGTGCGAAACATGAGCCAAAAATAGTGTTGTATATACAGTAAGCTAATACGGTGTTGCATATAGCGCAAGATAATCATGGTGTATCGTACAACAGAATATATGAATGAAATTAAAAATAATGTATCTTATAAAATCTCGGGTTGTTACACAGTAGGCATGACCAACATTAGATTAGGGAGTGGTCATTTTTTCAAAAATATTATTGAATGTTAATTACTAAATCCGGAAAAGAAATTTTTACATGCAAAAAAAGATTTAGGAATAAAAATATTAAGTCAAAGCATGTAATGATTCCGCCACATTATAGAGCCTATTAATATTTTTGTGAAAACAGAATCTGTGGCTCCACATTGGTGATTGATTTCTTTATATCATCCAACCACTAGTGTGTGGCCTCAAAGGTCAGCTACATTCTCCCAAGCTCTACTTCCCAATCAGTAGCTACTGGAAAAATCTAATTGACTCTTATCCACACCTATCCCACTCTACTGAGATATTAGGAATTTTAATAGTTTATTTCTTCAAAAAAAATTCAACCTTATTTTATCTGATCCCTATTCTTGATGATGATATTCATCTGAGTCATAAGGAAGGTAGTATGCCCTCTTGTATGCTCCTCCAAATGTTGAATCCCCTTGTTGACTTTGTGATGCTTTTCCATGTTTTCATATTTCTCCTCACACCATATGAGATCCATATTATGTATTCCATCCCCTATATTTTTGTAGAGGTAGTCATGTAATATTCCAGGATGTCCTAGAGTATCATTCAACTCGACGCATAGATTACACAACCAATGGTGAAGGGTCCCCATCTGACCCATTTAATTAATCTATGAAGTATATTTAATTAATTGTTGAATGAATTTACATTCCCTATGATAGATGAAATTATTATCTTTGGTATCACTAGGATTACAGTTATCCAGTTCCTCTAGATCTATAGAATCATATTATAGAGAAATTAGTAATGAGTTTAGCAGTAGGATCCTCCTCTAGAATCATTTTAGTTGGGTTGGGCTCTAGGTTAGAGGATGGTTGTCCTCACATGATTCATCCTTAGAATCTTCACTGATAATATTCCCATGTTCGGTCTTACCATTGGCATAACTATTAGCCAGAACCACATACTAATCTGGTTCTAAGGAGGGATCATCTTGAATGATCTACTACTCATGAATAGGATATTCCATCAGAAGCGATCCTATGTATTCCACAACCCCATTTACTGCATTGAATGAAATCTACTCAGCCAACATTATTCACAAATGAAAGGTATTAATTTGTGAATGAAAATAATTACAATATCTAAGACTGAAAGTTATTTTTTATTAATTAATTGAAAATACAAGAAGGAACAACACACCAGCCCTCCAAGGAGGGAGAATGTGATGGATACGCAAGGCATCCCCATGGAAAATGATTTTTCACTTAACAGGTATAGAGTATAAACTATCATAAATCAGAATCTCCTACTCTTGTCTACCCAGCCTAGCCAGGTAGTCTACTACTAAATTAGTTTTCCTGTAACTATTGTGGACAATATGCCCCTCCTTGGTCTCTCCTTTGCATCGTCAAATGAGAGAATTCAAGTCCCATGTGACCGCATGACGTCCTTATAGGGCCTTCATAAGTACTTCAGAATCGGATTCGATGTCGTCCACCCATAAACTCCTTCTCTTATAAACCACTATACTGGAATGAAGGTCCCGCACTTCAGCTCCCAATGAGTTACCCAGACCATTGTAAGCGCTGAAGCTGTTATGAACCGAGCCTCATAGGTCTCGTAGTACCCCCACCCCCCATGATCCATTCTATAAGGAAACCATCCACATTCAGTTTCAACCCACTTGTAGGAGGTTTCCATTGAGTCCAAAGATATCTCCCTCTGCTCGGATTGTGTGGCCGATTGGTAAGATTGAAAATGGACACTGAAGCATGTCCACCCATCACAAGGGATTCCAGCTCAGCATCAAGAGATTTAAACCGCATCTAAATGAAAAATAGAGACCAACTGGATCACATCCGCACACTATTACGAGATTCCCAAATGGTCCAGCAAATTTCGGATAAGATAATAGTCTGAGCGGAACACTCAAATGTATTTATCTCAGTCCCAAGAAACCATCAACATATAATGATTTTCATGGAAAGATATTCTGGATCCATGTGAAGATGTGGACTGACCAGGGACCACAAATAAGAATCCCAAAGACCCTGGATGAACAGATAAATCATTGACTCTGTTGTTGGACTCACAAAAATATAGCAGTGGGATGACATGGATATTCCCTTCTTTTGAATGTTCTCTTCTGTTGGAATGTCTTTATTTCTGATCGGTCAGATAATGAAATTCAGTTTCATCGGAATCTCCTTGCACTAAATTGTAGGAGTCCACTCTGCCGAAGCATATTCATCCTTGAGAATTCCACTATAATCCCTTATGTTGAATCTGTCTGAACCGGATCTGGTGATGTAGCAGAAATCCGGATCATTTCTCATTAAAATGTTTTCGAAAATGTGCATTTGTTGAGGGTTTAGTGTCACCTGAATGAGATCCTATTGTGTCGTTGCTTCTCTGAACGATGCATCCAGATACAGGAAGCCTGGGAATTCCAGTTTATCCCCCATCCATTCGGCTTCCCAGAAATTTATGTCCCCCCATCCAACGACCCACCATTTGTATCCCTGCAGCACCTCAATGAGTGACGCCATGCAGCGTGCCAGCGCAGACATATCGTGACACACACCATCCCTCAATTGATTTCATAATGCTTCTTGAAGAAACTATCCCATAGATAATCCCCGATAATCACCTCCCATGCCTGCCAACCCTGCATACAGGTGATAGTCCCCTTAATATCACGAAGTCCAACTCCCCCATCGGTCACTAGCTTCACAAAATTCTAACAAGAATCTCAGTGGCTTTGCCTAACCTGGGTCGCATCCCACTGGAATACATTCATCATTTTTTCCATTTTCTCAACCACAGTCTTGTGGGGGGGGAGGGTAACAGTGGAGAAAATATGCATCGGGATGGATGTGATACACTATTGATCAGTGTGACCCGCCATCCAAACGAAAGAAGACTATTTTTAAGGCTAAAAATTATTCCTAGAATCCGGTCCAAAATGACATCAAAATGTTTCTTCTTGATGCATAAACAAGATATTGGGATGCCAAGACACAAGATTGGAAACTTCCTCTTCCGGCACCCAAGAATATCTTGAATACCTATAAATCTCCTATCAAATCATTTATTTGAGATTTATAAGTGAGACTTAGAGGCATTGATACATTGACCGCTAAGGCGGTTGTAAAAATTAAGGATCTCCTAGAATGGGAGGATACACACATGCCTTCCATTCATGAAAATAAGAAAATAACCCAAAAACATAGTATGTGAAATGTTTTCCATACCCCGTTTTCCATAAACGGGTTTTATCCTGCCCTCATCCACCCCACAATTCAGATTCTGTGATAGCGCATCCTGTGCCAAAATGAAAAGAGTAGGCGACAATAGATCTCCTCAGAAAACCCCATGAACTAATTAGAAATAACTGAAGCACATTCCCACAAGGGAGACCGAATGCCATGGATAAGAATAACACCTAAAACACAGGTCGCAGAACTACTCCTGGACCCCAAATCACCTTATAACCAAAATAATGAAACTCCATTCAACATTTTCATAGGCCTTATACATGTCAACATGAAAAATGAAATTGGAACCCACCATCCGTTGGTGATGGGCATTCACAATCTCACTAGAAATTACAATCTCCCCTTGAATACTTCGCCCCTAAATGAACCCATGTTTCTCCTTGGACACCTGCTTTGGAATAATTCCGTTGAGCCTTCTGGATATAACTGTGGGAAGAATATTGTATGAAACATTACAAAGACAGATCAAAATGTATTGACTAATAAGGGTTGGGTTCTTGATCTTTGGGATGAAAACTATTCTCAAGGAACACACAACTCTATTGAGAGCACCCCTATAAAGAAATCATGCACTACCTCATCAACCAGCGGGCCAACCAGATCCCAACCATCCACGTAAAAGCCACCCATCCCCGGTGCACTATCCTGATGCATGCTCGTGACCACCACTTTCACTTCTCTTTCCAATGGAATATCAATAAGGAAGTCATTATCCACCTCCCTCACAAGATGTGGAGTCTTGATCAAGAAAATGTCCCCATCTATTGCATCTCGCTGGAACATAGATGATGTCTCCCCCGACAGGATGCCTTCAAAATGATCCATGTCCAATTTCCCAGCGATGTCGACATCTGATGTGAACACCCTATTTCCAAGGCTCAGGTTGATCATTGAACTCCGTTTTCCTTCATGCATGCATGGAAGAAGGCTGTATTTTAGACCCCTTTCCCTAAGCCATCTGAACCGTGATCGCTGCATATAAATTCTATCAACATTGAAATGTTTTTCAGCCAGCGCAACCCACATATCATAGATGGACACAAATACGTTATCATCCCATGCATTTTGCAGAGATTCCTCTAGCCTTTCCACCTCATCCTGGAGCCTGGACACCCCATGCTCATCAGGTATGTTCACAAGCCATTCCCGAATGTCCTTCTTGAGCGGTTTGAGATGATTCACTAATCCTCTGCATGACCTTCCACCGTCCTCCTGCTGCTAGGACTCTTTCAGAAGTTTCCTAAAGGATTCATTCCGATGCCATGTGCTGGAGTAGAAAAAGGAATGGCCAACCATAAGGCATATCTTGATTTCCACATGTAGTGGTGCATGATCCAAAATCACTTGGGAGAGATGGGTGACTGAAGTCTTTGGGAAATCATCCAATCCATGAATGTTCTCCATGCATCTATCAAACCGGATCCATATGTGACTTGAACCTTTCCGGTTGTTGCACCTCATAAACCAGGATCCCGAGAACCCCAAGTCTAGGAGCCCTACTACCATCGTGAAACTCTGAAACTCTTGCATGCTTCCAAGGATGAAGTTGGATCCTCCTTTATTCTATGAAAACCCCAATATTGTGTTTAAATCCCCACCAATGAACCATGGAGTGGTCCCTGTTTGGAGTGTTTCCAGGTGTCTCCATAACTCAGTCCTCTCAGTCGAAGCAGTTCTAGAATAGATGAAGGAGAAGAGGACCTCGTGCGCTCTGAATGAAATTTGTGTGTTGACGCATTGAGACCTGATGCTCATGACCTCCACTGCGATGTTATTCTTCCAAAATACCTAGATTTTTAAATTATCCAGCCCTCTGTGGAAAGCATTAGAGAATCCCATTTTCATGGCCAACTAGGATTCTTTACTCGGATCCTGCATAGGTTCGAGTATAACCACTATAGAGGAGTTGCTTCACCGGGCCTCCGAGGAAATAAAATCACGCTTGGAATGGGCCCCCAAACCCCGTGCATTGTAGATAATAACAAAGATCATTAAACAAGGTCCTTTTGGACCTTACAGGTTGGCGAAAGTGAGAGTGATGAGGATGAAAAAATACATTTTCCTTAGATTTGGACCGTGTTATTGGCCCTGATTCCCCCATAGCGCTGGTATACCTAATTGGGGTCTGCATAACCTTCTTGAACCCCTCATCTAATCCCTCCAAGAAGGGCCCCTTCTGCATGGATGATCACAAGAGGACCTTGATACCAGCTCCCCTTATAGTATCTAAGAGCTTTTAGGTTATCCTAATGAGTCATTTCATGGACCTCCATGAAAAGAGACCCTTCAACACATAGTATATCAAGGATTGGAATTTTTTATCCTTGAATCATTTGTGTTTAAGATACATGGAACAAGAAAACACATTAATGATAAAGCTCTGTGAAGGCCTAATCATGACATGATAATTCGAAATCTGATCTTACCTTAGGTTGTAATAATTTTTATAATAATATGTCTTGGGTGTTCCACTTCTCAAAAATATAGTGTTTCTATGGGTATATCATGGAATAGACCCCATTGATGATGGGAACCACCTGGGGTTCTATGGTTGCCTCCCCAACCCCCTCGTCCGACCCACAACTTGTTACTTTATCCCTGGGTGCAGGACACCAAATGTGCTCCTCGACAGTTATTGGCATAACTTCACCAATTAAATAGGGATCCCATTGAATAGTATCAAGGATCCCCATCAATTGACAAGAATTTGTTAGTGTATCAAGACAAGGAAAATTAAAGGTAAAAGATAGATGTGAGGAAGTTAGAGTCTACCTCAAGGTACTTGGTATGATCTTCTTCAATGCCTAGGATCTCAATTCTTTCTCAGGGACTCCTTCCACAACTAGCCACCCCCTAGATTCCTCATCACTATAATCATACTCATATTCATCTTAATTGGTTTTATCTTAGGGAATTGTTTTCTTCTTGATCAGACTCTTGGCCAAGAATCATCTTTACTATGGTGGGTGGTGAATCGTACTTCTCCCACTAACATGTGTAAACATCCATAACTATCTAGTATGTATGTCTCTAATGGATTTTCACCTTGTCTACATCCTGAATGTGTCTAAATTCTAGAATCTCGATCCCATCCTGATTTATCTTCTTCCAAAAGTCTTCAAGATACATATATTGTTATAGTCTTCCACAGTCACACTAAATGAAAGGGAAGATATCATCGGAGAATTGTTATAGAATCTGCCATTTCTTTATCCAGAGATCCACTTTTTATACCACTTAGGCCATTTTTTAGACAACTCCCCTCTGTGAGGTAGGGGTTTTTCCACACCCTGTGATATCTGTACCACCGTTGTTCAAAAAAAAACTCACTATAGATTCTTATATTGTCTCCCAGAGAGCATTTTGTCTGCCTCCCGACTGCTCTAGCTTCACGCTCTCGGATTTGATCACCTGAATGACATTATATTGGATTTCCCCCATTTATGAATCCCCTTTGTTTTTAGAATATTTCATTTATAGACTAACATTCACGTTGGTCTATGGTAGCCTGATGGTTTCCCTAGATCCTATCATCACCATCACACACCACAATTGTGGAAGGGTATAAGTGTGCCTCTCTTCACATACCCCTATGAATACGTTTTCACCACCTATTGAAGGAAACTAAATGACTTGGAAAATTGAAAGTGTGTGTATGTAGAACATAAGACAATATTATTAATCAGATCCATTGGAACTCCTCTCGTAATAGAATGAAGGTACATATTATGCTATAATGAACCATGAAGGTTTCCGATCATCAGGCCAACTAGAGTTGTAACGGGATGGAAGTTGATGTTCATGTGGGTTCCAATACAAAGTATGACCATGGCTTCATCTAGTTCCATAGGATATACCCATTCATTATATAGAAATTATTCATGTAGACCATAATTCATATGACAGATGGAATTCTATAATTTTTAGCTTTGGGTATGTCCCACAATCCAACCATGCATGAACTAAAACAATCAGTATACCCTTATGGGCATGTTTTATACTACAATATGACCTTTAATGTTGTAAATTTTGGGTAGAATGGGTACTCAGAGATTGAACCTTTTACTATATTTTTGGGTCCTTTCCATCACAATCATACCTATAAATGTTATATGATTAGACACTATTTCCCTTATCCCATCATCCATAACATCAAGTCATTATAGGAAAATAGGTCAAACCATGTCTGCAACAAAATATCTATTTAGGAATTAGGCATTAATTTCATCTTCTCTATCACCACTTGTAGGATTTGATGCATTATGATAGAAGTCCAATAACTATCTCCCCAGGTATTTTATGGTGGCAAGAATTCATCATATTGAAATCCCTCCACGAGCATGCCACCAATGTTGTGGATGTCCAATAGACTAATGTTGACTTATCTTGGCGCATGTGGAATATATTTGAATTTTGGGAATAGTGGATAAGGATCTCTAGAAGTAACTCATATTGATGGTATAAATGGATCATCGACATCCACACCACTTCTTACCACCCAATGATGCCGTTTTTTCCCATACACATGAAAATTGAAAGACACCATGTATTCCAAAGCCCACTCACTGGTGAAATTTTCACCTGACCATAGTTACCAGTATTGTTTCCATAACATTTTTTATCTCTCATGCTACATTGGAAAGTATTATGATAATGGGTAGGGAGCACTTCTACCATTGGGTCATCCTCTATAATCATCCCAGTCCTCTAATTAAGTACATAGACATGGATGTATCAGTGTTCCATTGTATTGTGGTCAAGCACATAAACGTTTTAGTATGGGAGATTTTCTGCATGTGTGAACCATTAATACTGTACGTTAATTGAAAAGGATGGAATGGTAACTTTGTTTGGAAATTAAAATGATCCCAAGGGGAGATAGTCACTCATAGGGTTGTCCTTCTATGATTGTGTTAGCATTCCCAATAGCATCTAGTAGTCTGATATAACGTTTCTAGCCTAATGAATCTTATTATATTGGGTCATATTATCACTTTTAGATACACCAACGACCTCAGTTTGACCAACATCCTTTGATTTTTCCATTTCGAATGGGTTTGAAAACTCTAAGGGAGAAGCACGTAAGGCTGCAAAATCAGTTGGAATAATGAGAGTTTACAAGGAAGATCATGCCATCGATGTGGAAAATTATTGTTTCATGGAAAATGTAAATGGATTAAAGAAATTATCATTAAAAGAAATAGGATTTCAAAGCTCTGATTTTTACTTAGAATGATTTAAATTATGTGGATGAGAGAAATGAAGGCCTGTGACACATAAAATAAAGGTACCATACAATGGGCACCTGCTTATTTATAGGTTTGGATCATTTATTCTTCATGCAGATAAGGGGTCTTATGTGCCCCAACAGAGATTCATGGACACCTATAGGGATCAAAACCATTTATTAGGTGCTTCCCAAGGAACGAAACCTTCTGGTCCCCTTTCATCTTAGATTACAATAGGGCATTTTTTGGCATCAAATTAAGAATAAGGCCACAAATATCAATCTTTGGGTATACTAAAGGCATTGTGTAACTCAAAATAAAATTCCAATATAGAAAAGAATGGTTCATGCACGTTTTTATTTTAATATGGAATATTGGAATATACACTCAACAACATTTCACACCCAATGCGACATATCTCAGGACCCTTCCATGTAGGCCTC
This sequence comes from Viscum album, assembly GCA_963277665.1. NCBI lineage: Eukaryota > Viridiplantae > Streptophyta > Magnoliopsida > Santalales > Viscaceae > Viscum > Viscum album. Next base: position 1,567,143,150 of record OY728135.1, on the reverse strand, counting down.
TCAAATGGATAAAGAATTGTGTGCACAATAATTTGACATTATGGGGATGACCCGACTCTACAAGGAAATGTCTTATGCACCAAATGTGACATCAAACTGAAACTTGTATTCATGCCAAGGTCAAAGTTGTGTGGAAGACTAGTTCCATGACTTAGACATGTTCACTGTTTTTGAAGGTTTCATGTATATATTGATGGTCATCCCCTTCATTAGGATAATACTGCAAAATTATAACTGATTCTATATTGTACATAAGACATAAATTTTTTGGCATCTTTCAAGGCATAGAACACTCAAGTTTGAGATCTGGTATGGCATGTTGTCTTTGGGTCCTCCCTAGAGTATGACTACCTTTCTGTATCCCTCACCCAACATCTTTAAGCCTATGTTTGGTGTGTGCAATGGATCCTCCCATTCAAAACCTCAAACTAGTTCAAAACACTCTAAAGTTGTGAGAAATCTCATCCATGCATGCATGCATTGTGTCTTTCACTCACCCCCTCTCTAATACTCTACAATATTCTTTTGTATTGACGAACCATGTTTGATCACCTCTAGCACATTACCCTTATGCCTTTCTTATGCCACTTTCATGCAACCATCTAGGATTCCACGCAAAACATTCTTTTTCTCTCATAAGTAATCACATATTACAATTATGTATGTGTTTCCCTAACTCTTTCTTCACCACATAGGTATGTTAGTATCCCTTTATTATCAAAATAGGGAAACTAATGTGGAAAACTGATGGAACACTCCTCCAAACTATTCCATAATTTCATTTATGAGGCCATCCCCCTCCCATTTGTGAGTAGACTATAGATATGCAATCCCAAGGGGAAAAGAGTGAGCCCCCCACATCAGAGAGGCATGATTTAAAACCTCATAAAACCATAATCCTAATCACATGATGATAAATAGTGGTGTAAACCACTGTGTAAAGTGAAGTATGTTACATGTATTTGACACGGGGAATGAGATCTTCCTCACATAGAATAAGATCCTTCTCACATGGAATGGCTCCCTCCAAACCATTTATGAAATCCTCATTGATATCCCTCCTAATGTAATATCCTTGAATTTCTTATAGGAGGCATTATCTTTTACCCGCACCACCTACAATAAATATATAAATATTTGAGGAAATGGGCACCTCAATGCCACATCTATCTTCAATTGGATTTCCTCATTTTAATAACAGATGATAATGTATGTTTTGAAATAATTGGGTATACATCTACCTCTTGTTTCTAAATATGAGAATTAATAATGTGGTATTATATATTAGTAGTGATGGTGACATCCACTTGATCCTAACCCCTAACTCGGATCTCTTTATAGATGTATTTCACATACCTCTAACCAAACGATCATCTTCCATGCATAATCTCCAACCCTATTCTCAATTTCCATGGGATTACTCATCAAGCGTAAACCCTAATTCCCCTCTCAAACTATGTTTAATTGGATTCCCAATCCATTGGGATATTTAGGAATACTCTCAGTAGTTCATCCTCGTAAACCCTCACCATAATAGTCTTTACCTTGGACCCAAAATCCTAGAAAGATCATGACAATCATATGAGGGATCTTATCTCCTCTGGGTCCTTATGTATTCTTTCGTGCATAATCCCCACACTGACCACACTATACACATGGAAATTGATTACCAATGTTTCATAGTTCCTTGGAACATGTTTTATACTTTTAATAATCACTTCATCTATGTTGTTTCCATTGGATTTATTCATAGAACTGGAAACATCAAATTCATTTTTATCTAGAGGGGACCTTCTTTCCAAAGACAGACATTCATTATGTTTGAACATTAAGATACTTAGGAATGTTCATTGGTCAAGAGTATGGGAGGTTGGACTCATCACACCATTTTGGGGGGAAATATTGTCTATTGTGTGACTCTCTTAATAAATTTAATATATTTTCATGAATCTTTATTAAATCACCAAGTGTAGAATATGTTTTCCTTTGAATTTACATTCAATTGTTAACATTGGTAAAAATTAGAATCATCAGTATGTATTTAAGGTTCTTCATTAATAGAGATATTTGTATATATTTTAGGATCTCCATCAATGGTACCTTCTCATATACTATTTCAAGATTCTCTTAATCATCGTTATGATGATATTGGTTTTTTGAACCACACAATAGGGAAGTCTAGAACATTCTGTCATCCATGAAGATGAAGGATTGTTTTGATATTGGGATCATACCAAATAAATGGGTAACCTACATATTATTGTGAAATGAATTAGATCCCTCGTAGTTTGGTTTCACATAATGAGAAACATAATTCATTTTATGGTCATGTGATAAGAACCTAACCATATAGTTTAATGTGATGTAGTAAGGGAATCTAAGATAAAGGTACATAGTCTACGTTTTTTGTAGGGGACTTATGGCAAGAAATCCCAATGAACATGGAAAGGATATGGGTTTCCAGGTAATATTAGACCTTGTTGGGAATATTGGCCAATGAGGACATGGTTGATTTGAAATGTTGGGTTTGAACCACAAGGAGTCTTCCTACGTATCCCATGTAGATGGTAATCAAAGCCCATGTAGTTTGATAAATATCATAGGAGAGTATACTCCTTAGAGAAATGATTTTGAGATTACTTCTTGGAAATGGATGCCTTGGTGATTTGGGTGTTTAATTTGGGTCTTATTACTGAGTAGGATGCCCAGATTAATGGAATTAGAGTTGTATTACAATAGAGGATATTCATTGAGCTCAGACCCTAAAAGGGATTCCTACGTATCACAGTTTGAATAGGAATTATATTTCTCATGGTTAATTGAATGAGTGTTTGGGCACATGTTTTAATAATCACGAATCTTAATTCCCACGTGAGTCATGATTAGTGTGAGAAAGAAGATAACGTGAATGATTAAACAATGACAGATACTTTTCCTCCTCCGATTGTTGAAGAGGGAGCACCAACAGCCGTTAGGGTGGATGAGAGAGAGGTGACGAGAATTCCCAATATTCATATTAGAATGGAAAAGGGTCCAATGAAACAGAGATGTTATAATGGTTAGGGGAATACACCAGGATGGCTACCCTTGTAGGATTAGTTGGGGATTACTCTTAAGGAGTATTCCCATAGTAGATAGGTTAGGGATTACTCTTAAAGAGGATTCCCATTTGATATTGGTTGGGGATTAATCCTAAATATGATTCCCATTTATGATTTAACCTGGTAGAGGAGTCAAGTGATGATTTTTGAGTAGTTTCTTGAGGAGTATTTCAACTCATGGTACACGAGGAATCTATAAAGAGATTCCAAACTTGTAACATTTGAAGAGAACCAAAAGGACTAAGTCGACTCAAGGAAAATAATTGAGTGTTATTGAGTGTCATAGATCATGGTATTCCACTACTGGAAATATGGGCCACATAAAAGGAGAAATAGAAAAGGTCATTGACTGGATCCAAAAAGTTCATGGTGCGTCGTGCAAGTGTTTCGCACAAGTGCTCGACCAAGGTGTGTCGCGCAGGTTCTCTTCCAATGTGCGTCACGTAGATGCTCTGCGAAGCTCCATGGGTTATATACAATTATGGTACATTGAAAAAAAAATTCCCATTTAATTCTATCATATCTCATATTTTTTAGAGCTACCTGAGAAAATTTGGTGGATCATTGCAAAAATGATACGCAATGGGAGATTTGGGACTTATTCCAAATTTTTTGTCTTTGAATTGGGGAGCCCAAAGGTCCTATTTATTGGCAGGTATTGGACCTAGTTGAAGGTATGATTTTTAGGTAGATCCTCTGAGTAGGTTCTTCGTGCCCATCTTCCATGTAAGGGTGTAGAAATTATATTTCCGCATATGTCCTCTGTATATATCCCTTGGTGAAATTTATTCATCTTCTAACAGCAATAACATGGATCAGTATGTCTATTTTGGCTCCACAACTAGTCAAATAGAAGGTCTTGAAGAGATATACACTTATTGAGGTGGTAAACACACTATGTATTCCGAAAGAAATTATAATATTTAATTCAATGTGTTGACGCCTTTTCATCATATATTTTGGAAATCCAGTAGCCACTATTGAATAGGAGAATCATTCAACATATTCATCAGTATGGAGTCTTATTTTAGCATATTAAAATCCATCTTTCATCTTCTTCCTTTAAGGTGAAAACAAATTCAATCGTACATGATATTTTTTGTCTATGTGAGAAACATATTGGGTGCTCCAAAAAAGTGCATGAAAACACATTTTATGGTGTCCACAACCAATAAATTGGTATATATTGAAATATTCATGGATGTTCAAGCCAAAAAACTATAACCATAGTAGTCATTACTCGATACACAACATCAAGATAAGAGCATGACACTCACCCAATTTATCACATCTCCCCCATATCCATAGGATGGATTTCATGTGAAATACCTACAATAAACTATCGTGATATTTGGAAATTGATTCTTAATGAACAAGGATATGTAATAAGCCAATCTATGGTTCATGCCCAAAAACCATAACCATCATATTATTTACCGAGGCCACCACTTCCATGTAAGATCAGGACACTCATATGAAGTATATAATCTCCTCTAGATCCATAAGTTCTATTTTATGGATAATCCACACACTAAACAAATAAACTACTTGTAATTTGATTCCAAACTAGTTGGGTTATGTATGAATCCTCCCAGGGGCACAATCCCAACACCCCATCACATCATCAACCCATAAAAATACATCCATTCTACCCATAATTGATCATGTTTTTTTACTAGACATCCACATCCTAAAATGATCATGCCACCAATTAGGGTTGATTAAATTCATAAGAACCATTCTATCCCATGCTAACACTCATTTTGTAGATCGAGCACCCTTTCTTTTTGATGTAAAACTACATATATTAGTCCTATAACACTCCCTTAATTTTTTTATTGAACTACATGTGTTTAGATCCCTATATCCTAATTTAGGTGAATATGATGCCTCTTCGAGGATCAATCCTAAGAAATTGTAAAATGTGGTTCCCCCTCCTGGGGGTGTATCTCCCAGATTCACCATCTACGGTTTCCTAGTCAACCGTCATGCTGTAGAATCTTCCCTTTTATGGGAAAAAACATCTCATATCTTCCTCCATGGACTGTCCAGATCTATCCCTTGGTAACCATTATGGGTATTCCATTCTAGGGATACACCTCCCCAAAACATCTACATGGAATATTTTTTTGTTAGCCTTCATATTCACGTGAGTCTAAACTATAGACCTAGTTCATAATGAAACCCCATGATAAACAAAAGATCCCTAAGCTGAATGCCTTGGATGATATTAACCATTGGAATTAGATATATCATGATAAGCATGAGATTATTTAGGTAAAATCCTTTGATTTTATGCATTTGGAATTAGATACCACCTGATTGAAACATGATTCCTTAGTTTTTGCTTCATATATGATTCTATGATGTGCCATCCTATGTGGAAGAATAGTGCAGACCAATGTTTCTATAATTGAAACATTCTAGCGACTCCCAACATGACTACTATATTAACCAAAGGAATGTAACATGTCGAGACCCCTTCAAATTTATAGATAGAAGAATCATAATTAAATAGTGTCTACAAAGATCAGGCACTAGTAATGAGTTCCATAAACATACATAACTCCTTGAGGGAGACCCGTATTAGGATATGAATTAACAGGATGAGTACTTAGAAAGAGAAATTGACATCCCACTATCCCATTTCAATACAAGTGTATATATTTTCATTAAAAGTGATGAATATCACATGCCTTTGGAATGTCGAAGTATAGGGAAAAAGAGCTAACAAATCACACAACCATGTGGGGAAGGATGATCTTCGCCAGATGAAAGCATAAAAAACAATGTTCAAATAAATAAAAGTGATGGAAATATCCATATGAGGAAACATGGGTGTATAAATCATGTTTTTACGTATGTTAACTAGTGGGAACTAAAATTATATGAATATGAAAAATAGGTACACCAACGTCCAGGGTAGTGGTGGGAATTATAATCAAATAGAAGAATCTATGAATAATTTTCATAAACTAAAGAGTTTTATGGGATTACATCAGTGTTGTTGTTTTTATCATATAATGTAGGATTGAATGACACCACATAGATCATGCAATAATTTCCACCCTATAGGGAATCATAAATTCTATTATTGGAATTAATGATTTTTAGGTAGTAAAGAAAAATTAATTCATTCTTATGGACAATATGTTTCAATGGGAAGAGTGAAATAGAATATATATCATCTCTAGAATGGATCAAGACAAAGTGATTCCTAGAATAAGATGATTCCTCAACTCGTGCAATCTGAATAGAGTAATAAAGGGAAAATTTAAGCTATTAACAAATTTTATGGGGTTGAGTAAATGATTGATGATGTTAAATATTAAGAATTGAGGTTTAGAGGCATGATAATGTTTAATTTTTCCCTTATATAGGCATTGTTTGATATTGGGGATCATAATTTTTTACTACATATTGTTTGTTTGATATTTTGGGTTTGAAAATTGAAATGATGCCTTCTTTTTTAAAACGTTAAATTACACTTTGAAAAATGAAAATATTGCACCTATTTGTACGAGTATTTTTATATAACCATTGAACATAATGAATTGAGTTGAGGTATCCCTATGATATAAATGGATGTACAAGACATAATCAAGGAAATAGATTGGATAAAAATGTTTAAAGCTCATATCAGATATTATATATATAGGTTTAGTTTAATAACTATTGATGTTGTGAAGAATATATTTAGAGGATATCAGAATGTAATGGTAGTAAAATAGAATTGTAGGTAGAAATGGTTATACATATATTGTACCAATTGGGAAACCTTTCATTGGAATCTATAGTTGAAATCAATAATAAAATTTTTTCCAATAATTTTTTATAATTATCCTAAATTTTTCTTGATAACTAATCAAGGGGTCTATCCAAAATAGAAGTGATTTTTACAATTGATCTCCTACTAGGGTCTATTTCTTTCACTCACACATTATATCATGTAGCTCCCACAAAATTATGGGAATATACATTCTAGTTTTAATATTTAGAAGGAAAAGGTTTCATTCTACCAAGCATGTGTTTTTGGGTAATATAATTTATGTTTATGAGAAAGGTGTATGGTAATACTAATCTATTTAGGGATTATCATAAGCTAAACCAAGTAAAAGTAAATATTTCTTATAATCTTACATGAATTTATAACTTTTTTGATCAATTAATGGGATCCAATTTGTTTTATAAAATTTATTTAGTTTCATTATATCACCAAATGTGGGATCAGAAGGTTGATATTCCAATTAAGAATTTTAGAAGAAGTTATTGTTGTTACAAGTATGTGGTTATACCTTTAGGTCTTATGAATGCACCAGATATATTTAGGGAAATTATTAATAATATATTTCAATGTTATCTATATTCTTTTGTGGTGATGTCTAAGGATGACATGCTATTATATTTTATGATAATGGTTGATCATGAGAAGTATTTAGTGATAGTGTTTGGTATATTGCGGGATCATCAATTGAATGATAAAATGAATCAATTTATTTTTGAATAAAAGTGGTACATTTTATTGACCATGTTATCCTTATAAATGTTGTTTCTATGGAACAGAAAAGATATAGGTTCTTATCCCTTCGAAACCTCCAATGAATATCTTTGAGGTATGATGTTGCTTTGGCCTAGGAAGTTATTATAAATGTTTTATTCATGAAATTCATTACAATATTTACTGAATATGGATTTTACTTGGATATTTTATACATTAGAATGGAATTATGAATTCAAGAAGTATTTTCAAGAGCATAAATGTTTCCTCAAACAATAATAAATATTGATATTTCCAAATCTAGGAAAATGTAATGTCTTGTATTGGGATGCTTCAATATCTAGGTTAGGTTTTTTTCTCATACAGGGAGATCATGTTGATTCTTTTGGATCAAAAAAGTTACTGTTGAATGAGAAAACATATCCATCACATGATTTTGTTTAGATTTTATGGTCCATGCATTGATGAGATGGAATCATTACAACATTAGTGAGAAATTTATGTTGTTTACATGTCATAATAACTTCAAAAAAGTTATCAAGTAAAGTGACTTGAATTTGAGGCAAAGAAAATGGTTGAAGTATCTATAAATTTTCAACATTGGAATAATGTATAAACTAGTTAATGAAAATTTTAGGGATAATTAATTAATAATATATTAATATTGTTTTATGGGTATCCAACAGCTATATTGATTATTAAGACTAAGCTAGTGTTGAAATTTTCTTTCTGGTTTCTTTTATTCCTTTTTTTGTTCATAATGTTAAAGAGGTAAATATATCTATTTTTAATGTCTCTATATTTGTTCAAAATGAAATTGTGGGGAAACCAATGAGATATGGAATTTTGATAGAGGATTGGGGTTGTGTTTTTATGATCAGATGGTCTTATATATGCCTTGTGAGGAATTAAAACTTCATGTTTAACACCATTAACAATGGGGTTTCCATCCTATAATAATACATATTTATAAGGAATTAAATTCAAACTTTTAGTAGACTTTAATGAAAACAAATGTGTTTGTGTTTTTTTAGATTCTTAACCAATCTCCTGGATATGGAAGAGTACCAGGAGAGAAAATGTAATCTACAGTCTCTAATAATTCATGTGTGTAATTGGGAGAAGATATATATGGTTTTTATTACAATTCTACCAAGTATGGTTTATAAACACATTTCTATATTATTGATAATAGGTCATCTCACAAATTTGTCTACATTATCCCTAAACATGATTCTAATACCATTGAGGAATTACAAAAAAAATATATGATAAATGTATGAAATGCAGGGAAATCTAGTTTTAATAGTATCATACTGTGATCCAACAATTACATCTCATTTTTTAAAAACCATTCAATAAGGACTTGGGAGTCAGTTGATTATGGTCATGGTGTATCATCCCAAATAGATTAATAATTTTTACCTATGATACATATTTTTGGAAACATTCATAAGGCTTGTGTAATAAATTTTTTTAGCTCCTCGGATGAGAACATGTCATTAGTGGATTTATCATATAATAATACTTATTTTTAAAAAATACATACAACTAATTTTTTATCATTATATGGGTTTATTTTTTGTTCTTCAACTTCTTTAGTGGAAACCGGTGATACATTACTATTTCTAAAAAGTATTCTATAAGAGACAACAAATAAGATTCAATTGATCAGAAAGAGAATGATGAAATGATATATTTTTCAAAAAAAATGTATGAAAATAATTGTAGATGGTCATTATCTTCACGGTGAGTGATTATTTGTTATTGAGAATCTCGTAATGGATTTTTATTCATCATTTTGGGAAGAAGTGAATAATATCCACTTGATATATACACAATATAGATTTTATAGAACTAGATGGTGATATAGAATGTTGGATTTCCTTTCTTTTAATGTTTAGTTAGTGAATAATGTCTTTCATGAATCTCAATTGAAGAAATATCAACCCAATACTAACCTTGTGATTTGATGGGATAATTTTGAGATAGAGAAGGATTTTAAATTGATTCATGTGTTGATGGGGATTATGGATAGGTAAGATAAATTCTTGATTAGGAAAATCATATATCTAGTGTGGGTTTTATGGTAGAATGATTAGATTCATGAATAAATATGGGACCATTAATAGGAAATGTATGAACAATAGATAAACTCATTTAGGACAATGGTGTATTTTTCACCTTATGGGGATAGAAATTCCAATGGTAGGGATAATGTTTCACAAAATAATTTCATGTGTTTTACCTTTATTTGTTTATTTTATGTATATAAATTAATTTGGTTGTGTTTTTGGATGTTTGGATGGGATTTGGAATGTTTTACGGTATTTGTGGAGGTACAAATTTTGACCATGGCAAGCAGAAACCGTGAAACACCTCCATGGAAACTGTGCAACTAAAACAGTGGGCCCTAAGATGGAAAATGGTTAGGTTTGTTTTTTGGCCACATTGTGTAGCTTCCTAAGAGAAACCATAATAATATGTATAAAGTGGAATATCATTTCATTGCATAGTTTGTAAAAATATTTGAGATAACTATGAAATGTGGGTTTGGAGGAAATTTTTAGTTCACGGTTAGTGCACAATTTTCATAATTGTCCCCTCTAACCATACAGTAGAAAAATTTAGATGCAAAAATTATGGATCAAATCAGAATCACATCCAAAAACACACAATATTTTTAGTTTTCTCATAATCAATATTTTTCTTCCTCCAATGGCTTTGGATACCACTCATATTGATCTCAAAGAATTCCTAAGAAAATTATTGTACGTTAGAAGCTTGATTTGATGGTATGCGATCATTATTCATTAGATTTATTCTAATTAATTATCTTTATTTATGAGATCTAATCAATTGGTGATGGATTCATGTTGCTTTATGTCAATAATTATGAGATATGGTTTTTTATTGATGCTAACAAGATCTAAAGAATGTTCTAGTAGTTTCAAGCTGATTTTTTGAAGTTGTTGTGCCATTAATTGTTTTCACCTAAATTGAGATTTAGGTGGATTCACTCTCAAGTCCACATGATTAGAACATGTGTCACGAACCAACCCGGGTCGAACCTGAACCGGTCCCCCGAGCCGGCTCGCGACATGGCTCGAAGGGCGTTCCCGATCCCCACGGGCTGGAAACTAGTTCCGGGCATCAAAATAAAGCAGGTGGGAACGATTTCCCCAAAGGAAAAAAAATAAACAGCGGAAAATAAAATAGAACAAAAATGAATAAAGAAAGAGCAACCAACAACACTACTAACCTGACCACGATCCAAACTCCAGGTAACCCCATGGGTCACTCTCCAATACCACAACCATCATCGCTCAAGGTGAACAACTGAATCTGGAACCTGCAACAGAACTAAAAACAAGAAAACACTATAGCCGTGAGTATTAAAACTCAGTAGGTAGGCCCGACTAATTCTATTCCCAATGCACATACCAATAAATAAAGAATTTATCAATTCTAGGTTTGAACTAAATTATATAAAATATGGGTTCCACACACATTCATTTCTTAAATATGTAACAGTCCATTGCCCTTTTTAATTTAAGAACATGTTTAATGTTGAAAGAAACAGGTGCATTTCATTTTAAAATATTTTGCGAACAATTTAGAAATTCAAACATTAGTTGTTAGTCAAAAGGAAAATCACGCACAATACACAACACACACTAAGGGCAATGGAAAAAGTCACACACATGGGTCAGATACCAAATTCGACCTCTCAGTCGTCCGCTACACAAATAAACACTAAAAGAAACATGGGTCGAACCTAGGAGATCGTGAACAATCCAGAACGTACTATACATGTGACTCGTCCTGGAGGCATGCCATAACTCGATGACGTCATAACGCCCATAATACTACCCGGCATAGCCCTTCATGGCCTAACCGAGGGACCCAATCCCCATAGCAGCAATAACTCAGTATTCCCCTGCTATGGGGCCACTAGCCAGGGTGTGGTCTAAACTAGTGCAGCAATCGTTCTCAGAAAATTCACTCAATATGCCAGGTTCCCATGTTATCACAAGCAATAAAAAGGGGGTGCGTCTAAAATGTAAATAAATCAGTCACGATGCACAAACATCACGTACGGCTCACGCAAACAACGCACACCAAAGATCACCCCGAGTGGGATTTCCAAGATAATCCATTTCATTAAAGTGCCAAACGGGCCTTCACCAATTTTAAAGTAAAAACTCATTTCTCAAAAAACTCAAAATGGTTGTTCAGAAGCAATTATTTATCTTTAAAACTAGAAGAAAATTTGAAGTTCCGTGAATTATGATTAAAGGCCAAACTGGCATTCTTTCAAAACTGGGTGTCCGCCCATCATGAAAATGTCACAAGTGTTCGGTATAAAATAAACAGCTCTTTTCGCACTAAATAATAATTTAATGTTTTATTATTTAATATTATTTCTAATTCATTAAAAATTAATAAAACAAGAAGCAATTAATAAATTCTAAATCTAAAGGTATGTGCAATGGGGGACCTACCTCGGCTCGCAGTCCAAACGCAATGGTGTGTCGCGCCTCGCACAGACGCACAAACATGCACACGTCAACGACCACAGTATCGCTAGGTTACCCCGCAAACGCGCTGCAACAATAGCACAATAACTAAAATTACACAAACATAGACTTAAACCAACCCAAAAGAGCCAACATCGCGAAAGAACCACCTTGACACATTTTCAAAACACCACTCGCACCATCGACACTATTTAAAAAACCACTTCAAAATTTATTGAACAAATTCAAAGAGAAACCACAGCTTTACTTGCCCAAAAACATTTAAAAACCACTTTTTATAATAAACGCTCACTCGTAACACGTCGTATCAGAACGTTCAGCACTTGCACCGTTATATAAACTAATTGCATTACAAAATAAAAAATACACCGCACGACAAAACTCATTTTGAAACCATGCACACACCATTTAAAAAAACCCGTAAACAAAAAGGTCTACCCTTGAAACCCTACGCGCCTCAAAATATTCACAAAACACAAACCGCATCACAATTTAAATCTAGAGAAGAGGGTGAAAAAGCTACTGGAACATTTAAAAACACACTTACTGCGCACACTTTAACCAAAACAACATAATTTTCACCGAACAAGGCATAAACTGTAATCCTTGCATACAAAATAAATTGTCCAAATGTTGCACAGCAATACCTAGCATTTATACAAGGTGTGTATTTCAAACAAAAGATGAAACTCAAATTATGAAACCAAGAGCAAGAGATACCTACTTCAAAACCATGGCGTAACGAAAACACAAATCTGAAAACATTTCACGTGAAACATAAAACATTAAACCGATGATATGAAATTGTAAACCGAAACACCCAACGAGATCATTAGAACAAAAAGAGTGAAAATGAGGTAGAGGTTATAACGAAGGGAAGAAAAATTGTGTCGGCAAGGAGGAGGTGCGGCGGCGAAGGGAGTAACAGGGTAGAAGGGGGCTGGTTCGGGCGGTAGTAGATGGAACAGGAGGTCGGCGCGGGCGGTTGGTGGCCGGGACGACGGGGCGAGGCCGGTGACGGGGAGAAGACGGAGTCGCGCAGGGCGATTGCGCCGGAGGACCGGGGAGCGCCGGGCGCGATGGCCGGGTGAGGTAGAGGGACGTCGCTGGGAGGTTTCCGAGGTGGAGAGGAGCTGAAGGAAAACAGGGCGCTGGAGGCGGTGCGGTGTTGGGAAGCTCCATGCTGAAGCTTGAGGTCGGAGAGGCAGGCGACGGGGAAGGGTTCGCGCAACGGCCAAAGGGAAAGGGGAAGGAGGGGAGGCGGCCCACGGGTAGAATATGGGTTAGACGTGTTTTTTTTTCATTTCATTACATTAATAAAAAAATAGAATTAGTAATAATAATAATAAAATGAAGAACAAATTTAATAATAATAATGATACCCTAAAATAATTACCATAATAATAATAATAATATAAATAGAAATTATAATAATAACAATAACAAAAATAGTAATTAAATAAAAGAGAAATTTCATGACACGGCCAACTGCGTGGCTACCGCCAACCGTGCGGTGGCCGCGCACGGATCCGAAACCAACTAAAAACATTAAACATCAAAAAATTTAAATCGGGACTCAACCCAAACATCAGCACGAGAACCTGAAACTAAGATATATTAAATTGAAAAATTAATTCAAAATGTTGGGGTGCGACAATTCTCCCCGCCACAAAAACATTCTGCCCCCAGAAAGTCACCAAGTTCGAAGATATCCCAAACTCGAGTTCATGCCCGATCCAAAACCGAGAAGCTAAGAAATTTGAAATGAACTTTTACTCCACAGGTCACACCAGACCGATCATGAAGAAACTGCGACATAAAACGAGGGGAGAACACGGGAGGGTTCTCCCCACCACAAGAGCTCGACCAACACAGAGGCTTTTAGAACCCAAATACACCGCCCCGGGGAGGGGGTCAACGTGGGAACTCTCAACCGATCCAGACTAACCTCTATTGCACGAGCGAAACAGCACCTCCGCCAAAACTTGGAACTCTCGACTCAGACCAAAGAAAGCCCGAAGACGATAGAAAAATCTCCAAGCAAAACTTAATCCAAGCAGTAAACCCGAGCATAACAGCAAGCCTGGACTCCACCGCAGGCACTTATATATCCAAACGAACATCGCCAAACCAAGATTAACCGACGCTAGGTCCAAACATACCTCTAAGAAAAACGCACGATCCTAAACACCATAATCCGACAAACGAGACTGTTTGGATTACAAACGAATATGTTCATCCCAACCTCACGATGACACAATGAACTGAAAACAACGCCAAAACCTTAACAGTGAAAGAATGAGAATGTGAGGACATTAAATGTTTCGTTGGAAACACTAAACACCCAAACCTGAACTGAGGCTTCACACCCCCGTCAACTCCTGACTGCGCGCGAGCTTCACCCCAAGTCTTGTGGTTGGGGCTCTGATGGTTGAAGCATCTCCTGCCTCACAGCCAGGCACTAGAATATTCTAGTCACAGTGTCTTCCTCATGCAACGCTTCCTCAAAAGCTTCTCTAGATGATCTAGAAACCTACAATGATGGCATGTCTTGGGGGGTGTGACATAGCGGCTTGTATTCCCTAACCGTCCATACTGATGGTACACCATTAGACGATTCGACGCACTAGAAGTTAGAACCACTACAGAGGACTCTTTAGGAATAGGTCCCTCTGGCACACCCTGCTCGCCAGATGGGGAACCTTGACGAGCAACTTGATACGCTGGATTGCCAACCATCTCCACTCCGAAGACCAACTCCTCTAAGAACACCTCATCCACCATCTTCTCAACGTGATGGTCCTTAAAAAGGAGGACCCGCTCCATGACCTCTGGATGAAGACCCCTGATGAAGGGAGAAGTTTTCATCCAGTCCTGCGGCACTACCCCCGGATAAAGAGACACAGGATCCTTGAAATGGTCAACATATGCTCTCACTATCTGCTGGCCATGTTGAGCACGCATGAGCTCTTCTATTTCCTTCATCCTCACCTCCACAAGTATAAAGCATTGAATGCAGACGACATTAAAGAAATTCCACATCATCCCAAATTGCAGAAACGGCGGGCGTACAACTCCTACTCATCTAGGGATGGACCTTCAAACAGACCCAAAACAATACGCACTTAGATCGCTTCAAGAGTTCCCAATACCCTGAAGACACGCTCGACTTCACCAAGCCACTACACTGTCTCTAACAGACTCCAATCACCATGAAGGACAGACAATGTCTGAGAAATACCAAAAACTGGGCAGGACTCATCAAAACACTAGGGATCTTTCTGGGCAGCATTTCTGAACAAGATATATAACACCAAGACGAAACCAATATCAATCGAAGCAACATCAAAGAAAGTGCCTTCATCCAAAACAACCATCTCAAAAGAAACAAACAACTGCAAACATAACCCAAAAATCCCTGTCCAAAATTCCTGTTTCATTTTTGATTCTAAAACCACCTCTTTTTAAATTCTCATTTCAAAACCAGTTTCCAAATACTAAATCCCTTTCAAACCAAAATCACTTTCCAAAACCATTTTCCTCTTTAAAAGCCAATTTAGAAAAACATGGTCAAGCCTTTAATTTCAAATAAACACCCAGGTAATCTCATGACTTGTTGCACATGTCATTATCCACATTCCATTCATACACGCACCAACACGCAATTGTATGCATTCTCTCACATGTGCAAACGTTCATAAGGGGTACCTGCGGTTTCACCCCAAACCATTCTTGACCAATTTCAAAGCAAACATCAGTTTTCCAAACCAAATGCTTTTAGTTTTTAAAACCCATTTCATAAATTTAAAGTCCTTTAAAAGAAATTAGTCTCATTTTCAAACCCCCCTTTTTTTTCCATTTCCAAAAGTGCACCAACACCAACCAGAACAAAAACGACACTTAAATTGCATCAAACACCGCAGTGAGGGGCTAGTAGTCATGCATAACCTGGTGACATGGTAGTGGGACATGTCCCAAGTAGGCGTTGACCACTAGGAGGAATTCAAACCATGTACCCAGAATCCACATGGGTCACTACTCCATGTGAAATCACGATGTAACATAGGCTTACCTCTGTTGTCATCCCTTAATCCAAAACAATCCAAAACGAAACAAAGACTCGATTCCCGGACTATCCCTGGAGACTTGAGGTGCAGAACGGGCGAGGGTTCATGACGTCCTTCCTATACCTACCTCTCAAGTCCCGACAATTCTAATATCCATCTACCAGACATCCCAAATAATAAGAACCTTCCCCTCTGATACCATTTTGTCACGAACCAACCCGGGTCGAACCTGAACCGGTCCCCCGAGCCGGCTCGCGACATGGCTCGAAGGCCGTTCCTGATCCCCACGGGCTGGCAACTAGTGCCAAGCATCAAAATTAAGCAGGTGGGAACGATTTGGCCCAAAGGAAAAAAAAACTAAACAGCGGAAAATAAAATAGAACAAAAATGAATAATGAAAGAGCAACCAACAACAGTACTAACCTGACCACGATCCAAACTCCAGGTAACCCCATGGGTCACTCTCCAATACCACAACCAGCATCGCTCAAGGCGAACAACTGAATCTGGAACCTGAAACAGAACTAAAAACAAGATAACACTATAGGCGTGAGTATTAAAACTCAGTATGTAGGCCCGACTAATTCTATTCCCAATTCACATACCAATAAATAAAGAGTTTATCAATTCCAGGTTTGAACTAAATTATATAAAATATGGTTTCCACACACATTCATTTCTAAAATAAGTAACAGTTCATTTCCCTTTTTAATTTAAGAACAAGTTTAATGTTGAAAGAAACACGTGCATTTCATTTTAAAATATTTTGTGAACAATTTAGAAATTCAAACATTAGTTGTTAGTCAAAAGGAAAATCACGCACAATACACAACACACAGTAAGGGAAATGGAAGAAGTGGCACACATGGGTCAGCTACCGAACTCGACCTCTCAGTCGTCCGCCACACAAATAAACACTAAAAGAAACATGGGTCGAACCTAGGAGATCATGAACAATCCAGAACGTACTATACATGTGACTCATCCTGGAGGAATGCCATAACTCGATGACGTCATAACGCCCATGATACTACCCGGCATAGCCCTGCATGGCCTAACCGAGGGGCCTAATCCCCATAGCAGCAATAACATAGTATTCCCCTGCTATGGGGCCACTAGCCAGTGCGTGGTCTAAACTAGTGCAATAATCGTTCTCAGAAAATTCACCCAATATGCCAGGTTCCCATGTCATCACAAGCAATAAAAAGGGGGTGCATCTACAATGTAAATAAATCAGTCACGATGCACAAACATCACGTACATCTCACGCAAACAACGCACACCAAAGATCACCCCCGAGTGGGATTTCCAATATAATCCATTTCATTAAAGTGCCAAACGGGCCTTCACCAATTTTAAAGTAAAACCTCATTTCTCAAAAAACTCAAAACGCTTGTTCAAAAGAAATTATTTATCTTTAAAACTAGAAGCACATTTGAAGTTCCGTGAATTATGTTTAAAGGCCAAACTGGCATTCCTTCAAAGCTGGGTGTCCGCCCGTCAAGAAAATGTCACAAGTGTTCGGTATAAAATAAACAGCTCTTTTCGCACTAAATATTAATTTAAAGTTTTATTATATAATATTATTTCTAATTCATTAAAAATTAATAAAACAACAAGAAATTAATAAATTCTAAATCTAAAGGTAACTGCAATGGGGGACCTACCTCGACTCGCAGTCCAAACGCAATGGTGTGTCGCGCCTCGCACAGACGCACAGACATGCGCACGTCAACGACCACAGTATCGCTAGGTTACCCCGCAAACGCGCTGCAACAAAATCACAATAACTAAAATTACACAAACATAGACTTAAACCAACCCAAATGAGCCAACAACGCGAAATAACCACCTTGACACATTTTCAAAACACCACTCGCACCATCGACACTATTTACAAAACCACTTCAAAATTTATTGAACAAATTCAAAGAGAAACCACAGATTTAAATGCCCAAAAACATTTCAAAACCACTTTTTATAATTAACGCTCACTCGTAACACGTCGTATAAGAACGTTCAGCACTTGCACCGTTATATAAACTAATTGCATTACAAAATAAAAAATACACCGCACGACAAAACTCATTTTGAAACCATGCACACACCATTTAAAAAAAACCCGTAAACAAAAAGGTCTACCCTTGAAATCATGCGCGCCTCAAAATATTCACAAAACACAAACCGCACCACAATTTAAATCTAGCGAAGAGGGTGCAAAATCTACTGGAACATTTAAACACACACTTACTGCGCACACTTTAACCAAAACAACACAATTTTCATCGAACAAGGCATAAACTACAATCCTTGCATACCAAATAAATTGTCCAAATGTTGCACAACAATACCTAGCATTTATACAAGGTGTGAATTGAAAAAAAAATAAGCAACTCAAATTATGAAACCAAGAGAAAGAGATACCTACTTCAAAACCATGGCGTAACGAAAACACAAATCAGAAAACATTTCACGTGAAACTTAAAACATTAAACCGATGATATGAAATTGTAAACCGAAACACCCAACGAGATCATTAGAACAAAAAGAGTGAAAATGAGGTAGAGGTTATACCAAAGGGAAGAAAAATTGTGTCGGCAAGGAGGAGGTGCGGCGGCGAAGGGAGTAACAGGGTAGAAGGGGGCTGGTTCGGGTGGCAGTAGCTAGAAAAGGAGGTCGGTGCGGGCGGTTGGTGGTCGGGACGACGGGGCGAGGCCGGTGACGGGGAGAAGATGGAGTCACGCAGGGCGATTGCGCTGGAGGACAGGGGAGCATCGGGCGCGATGGCCGGGTGAGGCGAAGGGGCGTCGCTGGGAGGTTTCCGAGGTGGAGAGGAGATGAAGGAAAACAGGGCGCTGGAGGCGGTGCGGTGTTGGGAAGCTCCATGCTGAAGCTTGAGGTCGGAGAGGCAGGCGACGTGGAAGGGTTCGCGCAGCGGCCAAAGGGAAAGGGGGAGGAGGGGAGGCGGCCCGCGGGTAGAATAGGCTTTAGACATGTTTTTTTTTCATTTCATTACATTAATAAAAAAATTGAATTAGTAATAATAATAACAAAATGAAGAAAAAATTTAATAATAATAATGATACCCTAAAATAATTACAATAATAATAATAATAATAATATAAATAGAAATGATAATAATAACAATAACAAAAATAGTAATTAAATAAAATAGAAATTTCATGACACGACCAACTGCGTGGCTACCGCCAACCGTGCGGTGGCCGCGCACGGATCCGAAACCAACTAAAAACATTAAAATTCAAAAATTTTAAATCGGGACTCAACCCAAACCTCAGCACGTGAACTTGAAACAAAGATATATTAAATTGAAAAATTAATTCAAAAAGTTGGGGTGCGACAACATGATGATTTGATTTCAAATTGATTGAATTGATTTATTTTTTATGACTTTTTTTTATTTTTGGAAACTCTATTTAATGATGAGTTTCCAAAATTTTGAATATTAGATGGTTTAGTGGAAAACTGTATTGGATATAACTTTAAAGTATTATTTTTAAATGGTGGTTTGTAATTTTTACGTGAAAAAAGGTTTGTGAAAATGGTGTAATGAAATTAATTTTATTGGTTTTTTTTCATTAAAATCAATGTTTTATTGAAATGGATTACCATGTGTTCTTGAAAACAAGGTATATGTGAGTTTATATAAATTGAAATTACCCTATTTAAGGGTAATGAGCCATTATGGAAAATGGAATATGGTTAAATTTTCATGTCTAGGTAGGTTGATGACAGGCCTACTCTTGAGTCTTCATATATCACCTAGGAATTTATATATAAGTGTGAGTAAATGGAATGGGTATTCCAAAATGAAAATTTTATATTCTTTAAATACTTTTTTGGTTTCTTTCCTTGGGTAAAAATTTAGTTTAAACAAATATTTTTTCTTTTATATGAAATGATTTAAATGATTTTAAACTATTTTAAATAATTTTGAAAACATGTTCTATCTATGTGGAGTGTGTTGGGAAGTCATTGGGGGAAATTGTGCTAATTTGTAAACTCACCCCATGCATGGGAACTTTAGTTCATTAGACAGGGGAGTAAATCAACACAATAATAAAGGAAAGGTACCTCATTTCATTAGTGATATATCTTGATACTATGGGAATGTCTTTTTTAGTTATAGGTTGGATTACATTGGGAGTTTCTGAGTTGATTTCATTCAGGCCTTTGAGTTTTATTGGTCTTAGTTTCGGCATTTTACAGTTATTTAGATTAGTTATTTTGTTTTTTTTGATTATTAATTTTTACTCATGTATTATAGAGAGACAATTTTATTATGATTATATTGGTTTAGTTATTTTCATTAAATGTAAAATCATCATAGAATTTCTTATTAATGACTTTGAATTTATTGAAAGTCTTTGATGTAACACCCCTACATTTTGTAGAATATTATTTTCATATTAATTTTTTTTGATATTTTTTTCATTTCCCAAAAAAGTAAATATAGAATGTGTTATATGGAAAATTGATTTTATTATTGATTTCTACACAACATTGAGTCAAGGTTGAACTATATAGAACAATTAGATTATCTTTTCTTACATGTAACACTATGTTTTCTATGTGTTACAATCAATTCTAGGTTCTTTGGATATCTTCTGTTACATTCAAGACTGAGTATTACCAAACAACTATATATACAAAAAAATTAATATTTAATATAATAATATATAACCTTTTTGTTAAATTAGTATTTATGAATATTATTTTTTAAATTTATGAAAATATCTGTTTTTTAAGATGAATTGATTGGTTGCCAATTAATTTGAATGGAAAATATAAATTAATTGAATATAAATAAATTTTTTTTATTTTTATGCTCCCAATGTCATTGTGTACTAATAAATTAAATTAATTAAAAATAGTGAATGATTATAATGAAATATAAATTTGATATATTCAATCAAATATTTTTGATATTCATCCAATATATTTGATAGAGTAAGATAAGATTAAATCCAATTTTATGATCTGAAAATTATTCATAAAAATGAATTATTTTTTATTAAACGCAAAGGGAGTTACAAAATCTCATATTGAGACTTATAATACGTATAATATTATAAATATGGAGACAAAAAGATGATATTATTGACTATACATATTGTTTTTAAATCTATGATGTTTATCTATATCTTATTATTTAATTTCTAATTTTTATTAAGTAAATATTTATCAAATCTAATTACAAAATGCAGATGAACTAATTTTTAAACTTTTCGAAAAAAGGAATTAATATAAAATGTTTCCCTGATATCATCATTTTGGATAATATTAATGACCTTTTTATGCCTTCTTTGGGTTATGGATTTTTATTGTTTACATTCTCTACGAATGTTCTCTATCATAGTTCATCATAACTTGATAGTTATATTTATCTTATATTTCCATGTCTTCACTCTCAACCTATGTTCTCCTTTTTTGAGACATAGTGATGAGTTACTTTGTATAGATTTTATGTTTCAAAAATTCCTATTTTAAAATGATGTTTTAGTATTAATTTATATGATGTTAGTTTTAATGAAAATAACATTAATATATTAAAAGATTGATAACCCAGAAGATATTCAAGGGAGATATTCATTTTATGTGGGGTAGAAAATAACCCCTTGATATTTTGTGAAATATATTTTTTAAATTAAGACAATCTTTTTTGTAAAAAAATTATTGCACACAACACTAAATATAGATTGTGTTATATGAAAGAACCAATTTATTATTTATTTATACTCAACATTCAATAGATATTGGGATACAATAAACACTTATATTAGTTTTTGGTATATACAGCACTATTTTTTCTTTATGTTACACACATTTCTGATTTATTTTGATAGATTAAATTATTCCCAAGATTTACTTTTACCGAGCAACAATATATTATTAAAATATTATTTTTTATATATAGTAAGACATAATCGAGCTGTTAAATTAGTATTTAAAAATATTATTAACTAACATTACGAAATTAAAATTTCTTTGATATGAATTCACTGGTTACCAAATAATTAGAATTGAGAACATATACCAATTGAATATTTAAGAAATATTTTATATTTATGTGCCTAGAGACATTATGTATTAGTAAATAAAATTGACTATAATTAGTGAATTATATTAATGAAATATACATTATATATATTCCATAAAATATTTTTTAATATTTATCCAATATATTTTAGAGGCATAATATAAGAATAAATTAAAATTTATGCATAAGAAGATATATTATACAAAAGGGTAATTTTATGAAATTTTAAAGGAGAACACTTTATAAATTAAGTTTTTTACACTTCTTATAATTTTTATTTGAAAACATAAGCTTATTATTTTAATATAGGATTTTACAATTTACTTTTGTTAAATTGTTGGTAATTTTTGGATTTGTTTCTTGTATTAATGAAAAGTTTAAAATACTAAATTTTAATTTAAAATTACTTTTTAGTGATATAAGTTTCTTTATCTAGTAATATATTTTACTGGATTTAAAATATATTTTAAAAAATATCATTTAATCAAATTTAGGGAAATGTAATTAATTTCAAACTTAATTTGGACCAAAAATGTAAATCTTTTCGATGTAGTTGGGGTTTGGCTTAGTGGTAAGAACCTCGTAATCCAAAATGAAAAATGGGGGTTCAAAACCCATTAGGTGAACGTTATTGTTGTAGTATTGTAGATTACTCTAGCAGTGGATAAACTATAGAACTTCAGGCACTGTATCAGTGGCAGGACACTATAATGGTGGAATGGCACTATTGCAGCGGTAGGTACTGTGTTGTACTATAGGAGGAGGGTACTGTATCAGTAATATTCATAGTTTGGGCCTTGGAACAAAATTTTGGCCCTATGGTCCATGTAACGGGCTAAATTACATCTAGGACTTCAGACTATATTGATGGGTTTCCCTATACATAGTTAAAAGATCCATTTTCTTTACATTATAAATAAATGATTCTTTAGCCCCAACCTTTAAAAAAATTAAATCTTTTAGGGGTTTTCACATTAAAAACATGTTTTATCATTCTATCAATGGTATTAATATTAAATTAGTTTTAGAAATTATTGTGTTTCAAATTTTTAAAACATTATTTCTTATTTGGAATTATAAAGGTCAAATTTATGGGATAAGTCCCTTTTATTCATGATCAAAATGATTAGTATCTTCTGTAATTTTTATTACCACATTTAATTGTTAATCAGGTAATTAGGGGTAAAAATAATATTATAAATGTTATAATACTAACATGAAACTTTCAAAAATGTTATAAGATTAATTTAATTCTACCCTTGATAGTTAAGAATATATATTCCATAATTTATTGGACAATTGTTCATGAAAATGACTTTTGTATTATTAAACTCAAAGGGTGTGGAAAAATGTCACTCTCTTACTTTTAAAAATAATAATATTTTTAATATATGGATAAATAGAATATATACTCGTCTATAAATATATTTATTAATATAAAATGTTTACATACATTATAGAAAATAATTTTTAATATTTAGTATAGATGATATTACCATAATTAATTTCAAAATAATGGTGAAATAATTATTCAATTAATGATAAAATCAATTATATAAAATTACAAATATTAAAATAAAAGAAATATACATAATTATGTTTATTCATGAATTTTATTGGTTAATATGAAATTTTAAGGATATATTAAATTGATTTCTTTAAGTAATATTATTAGATTTATTTTCATTACGTCAATTTTAGAAATATTGTTAAAATTGAATCTTATGATATTTTATGAAAATAATGATTCATAAAATTATCTAAAAAACATGATAAAATATTAAATAAGTACAAGGGGACTATAGATGATTTAATATATCTTAAATTTTCCATTTATGTTTTTATTGACACATTATATGAAAAATTATATTCTCTTAATATTAAAAACATTTTTACCATAGCAAAAATTAAAATGGATTAACTAAGGGATAATAAAATTGATGAGGTTTAAAATAAATTAATCACTTGTATAAAATATATTGGTTGATGAGATTTAGAACATATCATATATATTCTTCAAATAAATTCAATTATAGAGTTATTTTCATTTTAATTTATTTTATTAAAATTTAATATTTTGAGAAATTCCAAAAGTGCCCCTCCACTCTCTTGTAAAAAGGACAGCTAATCATTCATCTCATTTCAAACAATTTATTTTTATAGCTCAAAATAACTCATAAAAATATCTTTTATGTTCCCTATATACATTATCTACGCTCTGGTATTCCCAAAGGAAAAACTCTAGAGTCCTTTAGATGAGATAAAAATGAGTCATTTCGAAGAAGAGGTAATTACTCTTACCAATCATTTTCCTCTTATACTTTTCCATACCTACAATAAATCAATGATATATATATATTAAAATAATAACAAAATTATCCTAAATATTCATAAATTTTATTATTATTATGAAGAAAATATTATTCATTCAATTTCCCATCGAACAATAAGGGAATATATCGCTAGTGTGTACGCACAGCTTATCATCTTCACATAGTGGTAGAATTCATTTTCCATAACCATATTTTATGATTGGTTATTATGATTGGTTAATTATTTATATATGATATATGTGGAAAAATTATACATATTTAATGATAATATCACATCTTCCATTTTACTATCTAATATTTTGGAAGATGATAACGCCTCATGTGTGTACATGTGGCTTACTATCTCCACAATGTGACGCGAATCATTTTTCATCTATATTTCACATAGATGGTAATGAGGATGATTTTTATTAATATATATGAAATATATAACATAATAATTATTCATTAATGATAATATTTCATACATATTTTCTTCATTAAATCTGAAAATAAAATTAAAATAGTGTTCAATAGTATGTAAAACCTATCATCTCCATTAATAATTAATTATATTTTCAACACATAAAGGTCATGAATCAACATAAATAAATATATATGCTAAGTATATATTATATTTTCTGTGGTTATAATTATGGATATTATCAAATCGTGATCACTGTAACAGGATCATGGATACAATATCAAAACATGAATGAAATACAAAGTGGTTATTAAATGAAACGTCACTTTTATAAGGAATTGTTAATAACAAATTAATATAAAGTTATAAGTAATTAATATATATTATTATTTATATTAATATTTTTATGTTGTAGATATATTATATAATTATATTTATTATACAGATGGTTTGAATGTATATGAAGGAAGTCAATTCTTAAGGTAAGTAAATTTTAGATCACTTTTTATATTCATGACATAAATGTCATATTAACCACTTGTTTATTTTCTATGGTGAATATAATGATCTATGACATGTTATATATTTATTTTTAATTTATTTAATGTTATTATAAGTTTCAGTTTTTGTTATTATTTCATGTATCTCATGATTGAAAAGATGCTCTTATAATAAGAGATTTCTTCCTAACTTCTATTTCTATGGGAAACATTTATTATACACATCTTCATACTTATATGAGGTTTATATAATGACCATGAATGCATTTTTTTATTATTATACAGAATATTTTGGTATTTTAATATCCATATAATTCATTTTATTCAAAAGGCATATGATTCTACCAATTATAAGGTAATGAGTATTTATTTAAAAATCTCATCAATATTTGCAATTATTTAATTTTAATACTTAGTTAAGAAATATTTATCATTAATTTTATTCTTATCTAGATATGTATTAATATTGTTTACTACAATATTTTGTTTTTTTATATTCATTTTTACCCATGTTTTGACTTTTTACTACACAGTTTAAAATGAATCTTTTTTTAATTTTCCAAATGAGGTACTTTTTGACTTTTTCTGAGAATTAATGATTGGATTGATTCTTTAATTTATAAATTATAAATTTAATTTTAAACCATCATGAATACATAGTGATTTTATATTTTTGTTTCCAGATTGTAGTGTTTTTTAAAGAAAATGTTTCCTTCAAAATTGTGTTTCTTTTTTGGAAAACAAAATTCTATCAAAGAGGAATGGATATGTTCACCAAGATTTGTTTTCATGAGATATATAAAAACTATTTTACATCTATGATAAAGTTATTTTAAATCAAATATTTTATATACTGATATGATTCAATGGTACTATTCTTATTCACCTTAATATTGGTTTATTTTTATAATGGATTTTTATTTAGGAATCCCATTTATTTTCATGGGTTATATTATGATTGAATGTTATTTGTGAAATATATTTCATAACATGGATACTAATATGATGGATTTTTTATGTTTTTGTGGAACAAAAATGTACGCTTTTTATTTTGTGATAGGTTGTAACTATATCTCTCTATAATTCATTGGGTAATGAAAAGTGTTCTATGAGCTCAAAATGGTACATGAGAGGAAATTTTAGACCCACAACAAGAGGGTACATGGGAGGACATCCTAAACCTGCATAAAAAGGGTACACGAGAGGTTGGCCTAAGACCACAATAAGAGGGTACATTACAGTTAATCCAATGAATGAAGTTAGCTGGTAAACAATAGGAGATCTTAAGCTCGATATAGAGACATAGGTGTTTAACCCAAACCAAACATATATTGAATATCTGGGTTTGAATTATTGATATGAGGTATTCTATGCATATATATGACACAATTTCATTGTATTATGCCATTTTTATACTCTCATGTCTTATGTCCATTGATTTTATTAAGATTCATGTCTTATGAACTTCCAATATTTATTCAATGATTCAAATTTATAATATTTTATATTCATGGTATAATTTTAAAATGTTATTATCATGTTATCATACATTAATTTTCATGCTTATGCATATATATCTTCTTCTTCTACCATTAGTGAGAAACTAATCTCACATTTTTCTTATGTTTTATTTTGACCAATTATAAATAATTGTTTTAGGTTTGGAAATAAAGGGTAAGATATTAGTGGGAAACATTTAAGATCATTCACCAGGATAGAAGTTTGTGTTCAATGATTCCAAAGGAACTAGAGTAATATATTATCTGGGTGCATGTTTATATAATGTATTAAATGTTCTAGAAAAAGATGTAATAAAAATTTAGGAAAATCATGGATGATTATATTTGGTGACCTGAACATTTCACCTAATACTAAGTAGCACAACTCTCACTTCTCAATCCAATTACTAGGGGTGGGATATTTCACTCTATTTCATCAGATGTAAATTGAATGTTTTACTCATGCATATGTGGGGACCACAATCTTCTTGTAGTGGTATAAATAATTTTAAATCACCATATTTCATAGATGTTTATTGTTATTTATTTAATATTTTTGTATTATATATATTATATAATTATTATTATATAATTAAATATCATATTGACCTTCTTAAATTGTTGTCTCTTTCAAAATTATAATGTCTCTCATTCATATGTTCGGAATACCACCTCCAAGAAGCGATGTGATTCATTTTTCATTTATGATTTACATTTTTTGTAATAAGGGCATATTTAATAAATTCCTATGATATAAATGATAAATTATTTATTTTATAAAGTTCAATTATTTTTTACCTTTCTTTATTTCTATCCTCAAAAAAGTGAAAAACATCATTCATATGTATGCATGTCATGTTGTCTCCCTGAATGGTGAAATTTGTTTTTCTATCTCTATATTTTAGATATTAAGACAAATATATATATATATATATAATGAATATATATTATATTTATATCATGATTAACATTTATTATATTAGGGAACCATGATCAATGTACAAGGACTGATGTTGTATAAGAAAAATCTGCATAAGAAACGATGCATTTATCACCATGGAAAAAGTGACTTAAAAAACTATTAATAATTGAGTGATTAGATGTAATAAGTAAATGACATGTGGTATTATATAAATATATCAAAAAAATTTAAAATATATGTACAAAAAATTGATATTAAATAAACCATGGGGTAAAATTTTTATGAAGAAAGACGAGACTTGAGATAAGGTGTTTTGGTTTCAATCTATTTTTAATCCAGATTATTTATACTAAAATTTTCATTGATGAAATTATTTTATCCTTATCTAATAAAAACCCTTTAATTTTTATTATCCTCTATTTTTTCTATTATTTATACTTTTAGTACCATCTTACACTCTTTGTTAGTTATAATTGTTCAATTGTTTTATAAAAATCATCCATATTTCTCTTCTATGGGTCGGGAAAACCATTTTCATTAATATTCATGTTTTCTATAATATTTTCAGAAATTATGTTTTATATTCTTCAATGATCATTTAAATTACTTTTTTTCTAATGGTTTTTTTAAAATAAACTAAAAAAATAATCTTCTTATCAATTTATGAATTATGTATTTTTGATGTTTTAATGAAAATATGAAATGACTCTTTGTTTTAATGTACTCGGAATGAATGGAATTTCTCACCATCATGAAATCTCAAATTGTTATGATCACATTACTTGTTTTCATGGTTATTACCATAGAATGTTTTTTCCACAATATATTTGAAATATTTAACTTTTATAACGTTAATTTAAAAATAAAAATGGTATTTCCCCGAAGAGAAATATATCAAATGATCATTTAAAGAAAATTCTCATTGATTATAATATATTTTGAAATTAATTATACCCTATAATATATATGATCAAATGAAACCATCCTTATTATTTCTGTGGATGGTTTGTTATTTTTATGATGATATTTTTGTGAAACTAATTTATTTTCAATGGTTTATGCAATAATGATAAGATCAAATTTTTATGAAACCAATTTATCTTCAATTGGTTATGTTATAATGATATGATGAATATTTTTTTATATTGTGAAACACATATTCATGTTATTAATTATTTTATATGCTAGACTGAAATTATATATCCCTCAAATTCATTGGGTAAAGCTTTATATCTATTGAGATAATTATGGGTAATGAGTGGATTTACTCAATGAACAATGGGAAAAGGTAAGTATTGTTGATTCAATATGGGAAATAGATATGCATTCTTGGTGAACATTAGATAATTGGTGTTCATTACTGATCTATTATGATATGGGATATAGGTTTTGGTGTGTGATCCACTATGAAATTATGGAGACGATAGTTTTCCTTGACATATGAAATTGTTTTTAACCCTACAATGGTGTCACACTTCACATGAACATTTCTTGTGATTAAGATCAAAAATTGTGTTTATTTATTAGTTTAAAATTATTCCACACACTTATGATTCATGTATCTTCAAATGATAATGTTATATAGCAAGACAGATGTCTATAAATTATAATTTATTTTATTTGAAAATATTAAGTTGTGTTCATGTTATCATACCCTTAGTCATGAATTAGTATTTCATATGATCATAAATTGAAATCTATAAAATTTACCCTTAATGAGAATCTATGCTCAAAATGTTTTATGTTTCCTTAACCTTGGCTATTATTAAAGGTTTTAAGTCAGGTATGTTAAAAATGGTATAATGTGAGAAGAAAATTATGAAAGTTGATGAAAAACATACATAACAAGTTTTTTATGTTTCGAGTCTCCAAACACACTAAACCATTATAGTAATATTATGTATTATAATGTTATGTATTGAATATTCGTCCAAAATACATTAATATATATGTATGAAAAGTTTGGTTGACAATAAATTATTCATATCCAACCCATGGTATTCAATGGGATTTTGCCTAATACAGGACATATACTGTATCTCTAGGACTCTGTTTATAAATCAATTAAGGTGGGAACAATCAAAAAAATTACCCAGAAAAAATATAAATTTTCTGAATCCACACATGATTTTATTCCCATAACCTTATATAGAAGAATATTCATTCTATCAAAACTCAAGAAGCTTACAAAAATACATCCATATAAAAATCCCATAATGGATAATATGCCACCAAAACAATACAATATTAACAAGGTGATCAAGAGCGTTACACACTATTTAAAAATTTTCTTCCTAATAAAATTTCGAATGGACCATCTCTTTTAAAACATGATTTGAATGCCAAGTTGGATCAATATTTATAAAAGTCATCTCAATCTACTATTTAGAATAATTTTTTATAAAATGTTATAGAAACAAAATTTTAACTCAAACTTTTACTTAAATACACCTTTGAGAATAATAAAATCCACTTGCAAGTTCCAAAACAAAATACATACGGGATAAATATCCCTTTTAAAAAATATTGGACTCACTTTGATCATTTAAAAACATTAAAACTCACTAAAATTTTGATATAAAATTAAACCTTGTTTTTTTTTCTTCAAAAAATTAATTCCATGAACTTTTCCAAAATACCCATGATGTGACACTCACTTAGACCACACATGTTGATTTTGAGTTAAAAATAGTATTCATTCTAAAAAAAGAAGTATATTGGATTTCCATATACTATAATACTACTCTACACTAAGGGGTATATATTTTGTAGAAATACCCCACCCAAATATGTTCACATGATAGTGTAAAAATAAATTTAGGATTTGGTAATGGATTTTTCAAATTTATGATAAAAGGTTCTTCTACCATAAAATACATTTTAGTGGTATTTTAAAAACATTTTGGTATTAAAAAAACATACTATGGTGTACACACTATGTCCATGGGAATAGTATTTTTCGAAGGCTTTTATTTTATTATTTATAGATACAAATTTTTTATTGATCAATATTTATGGATATTAAAATTTGGAAATTTTTATAAATTACTTTTATATCTCATGTACCCCTTTAATGAACTCAATCTCTCTTCCCATGCATGTATAATATACACGATTAACCGATGTGATTCACCTATGAAGTGCAGTTATATAAACTATCCTATGTAATACAATTGGGTGGAGAACTTGTGTGGCCAATCCTATATGGAATACCTATGTGAAAACTATAGAGCATGTTAGAAATGTGTGGACAATTAGTGAAAAGTACATATGTGAGTAACCTTGGAGATCTACGTCATTCACCTACACCACAGATATTGCTAAAAAAAGGTCCACTAGGCTCCCCATTTGAGATGATTAGAGGATAAAGAATCAATTAAAATATTTTATCTCATAATTCCTTTTTTGAGTCTTCTAAACCCTCATGTACCTATCCAAGAATAAAAATAATAGATAGTTATAAAGAGTGAATTGATGAATGTTCCTCAAAGGATTGAAACACCAAGGTCCTAAATACATAATGACAACCCTCATTCCAAAAAATTATGGTTAAAGGGCCTTTATATTTCCCAAAACATGAGTACTAATAATCCAAGGGGACAAGGGGAACCCTATATATCAAATAAGGGTCTCACATAACTGTATTTTAATATGCTCTTATTCACCCAAGAAGTCATCCAATGTTCTTTAAAATAAAAATTGTGTAACATCACCTATGTAATACCTAGGAAAGGTACATACCATCTCACCCAAATATCACCTGGGTAATGTCAATTATAGTTCTCATTGATATCAGGTATGTGATACACTCAAGATAACCCAGGTATCACCTAAGAAAAGGTAAAGCTAGATCACATGTGTATCACCTGGGTGAAGAAATCTCTATCTCTCATAATTATCACCTAGGTGAAACACTTTCTAATCCCTTTTTCATAGAACTAATAATAAGGCACCCCTTCCCTTGGGATTCCTATATTAAAGAGATCTTATTAAAACCTCTAGCAAGGTTTCAAGAAATATATGATCGAGGAATATTACACACTTGTGTACTATCTCTACAATGAATTCTTATTGTAAATATATCCCCTAATTTTACCACCTAATTAGGTAGGCCCACAAAAAATTTCAATCAAGCATTATCAAAGTGATGAGAGCCCCATCCATTGATGTGGTTCTAGGGGACATAAATTTTTAGATGGTGAGGAGAACCAATATCTTTTCCTTTTGAGGAGAGTTAGTATTGTATCCTTATTTCCCCCAATATGAAACTATGAATAATGATTCCATATTGGAGTAACCCCTATTATTTCTCATGGGAAACACTGGATATCCAAATATTATCCCCTTTTCCAATTATATTATTTTTATTGTGTGATGTGATAGATCTTCAACTTACTTTTGTGTGCCACACTGAACATGAATCACATAAACATAGAGGTATATGGTAATCATATCAATAGAATAATAAAATATCCTTTATTTTCAACTCCCTTATTTGTGTGGTCCCAAATGTTTCATAACTAAGTGGGATTTGATTCCTATACTCATGTGATATATATGATGCCTCTCTTTGGTTCATACCCAACACCATCAATCCAACTTCATAATTATTGGGACATATTTATAGTATGGCCAGGTTCAGACATAAGATCCTATAATAATTCTAGGTCATTATCTCCTCATCCTATCAGCCTAAATTATTATGTAGTTTATACTGTTACAAGGCCATATTCAATTCTAGCTCAACCAAAAAGGGCCACTCATGAATAATCCTAATATCATCCTTTTCATTGAATCATACACCTAGGCTTTCTCACCATAAGATAGTAAATAATATGGTGTTCTCCTTATCGTGTGACACTAACATGTATAATGTGCCCCCTTAAATAAAACCAAACTATTTGGGTTCTGATTCCTTTCACAAAGATACATAATAATACCTTATTATGGGACACATCTAGAAATAATAACTTTAAAAACCCCCCAAGATAAAAATAAACTCTAGAATTCTCAATCACGTGTTTTTAAACAATAATACACTAAATAAATAATTACCAAGTAAATATAAAAATAATATGGATAACTACTGATACATATAGTTGGATCATTTATTATAGAACCTCATATGCATAAAAATGGTTCCATAGATAGATAACACATGAAATATATAGATTGTCACTCCGGCATATATATGTGATTGATTGAAAATGAGAATAATTAGAGGTTTTATTTGAAGGTTTATAATGTTTTAATAAATATGAATTAAATATTTAAGATAATCTTAGAGTAGGAAAAAATACCCCCCAAAAATGTGTGATGAGACTGACCTAACAACATCCCAACAAATGTGATTTTTAAGGCATCATTATTAAAATTCCTTAATAAATTTTCTCCATTGGAAAGCAAGTCCAAGACCCACCATGGTTTTTGTAACAATTGGGTTTTTTATTCCACAAAAAAACCCATTGCAATATAACCTAAAGGAGAAGGTATGAGAAAAACTTATAAAAAGGATTCAAATCGAGCATTTTGGGGTTAATAACCCCATTTTCTAAATAAAATAATGCATTTAAAATAATGTCAATACTTTAAAAACAACCAAACACTTGGTTTGAATATCAATAAATATGAGAACACATTTTAGAACCAAAATCTAGTATATTTCACCATTTTAAAAACCAGAAACATTCTTTAAATGACATCTATGAATTTTCACAAACATGTGGAATGCAATCACAACCCATGAATCCATAATAAATTCAATTAAACCATAGGTAACCCTCATGGTTCATACATGTAAACATAATATTAATTTTATGAATTTATTAAACCATCAAATAATTAAATTCATATAATATAAAGAGATGAAAAAATAACGTACCCCGATTCAATGGTGTTTATGTAGAACTTTGTCACCTGTAATGTGGAACACTCAAAAAATCCATTGCATTCCCTATACATCGCCTACATAATAAAATACAAATGATTCAAACTTACCATAGTATAAAAATCACCCAATATAGAGAATATGGCTTATAAGAAAATAGATATCAATGGGAAAATAAGAAAATTGATGATACAGAGGGGTTTAGAAGAATATAGGAGTTATGAAACCACATCAATCAATGTAGAACACCATAAAATGAGTAAGGGGGAGTGTAAAACCCCAAATTTTTTATTCCTAGTCTGTTCGTGTGATATGAAGTAGAAATAGTTGGTTTGAGATTAAAAATTGAAGAGGGGAATGTGGAATTAACCTTTTTAATGAATATAGGTAGGCTATATGGCATGGAATGATGATTTTTCAAAAAACATGTTGGATACTACCTTGGAAAAAAACTCATATGGTTTACATGTACACACCACATGGTTTGATGAACCATGCTGTAGTTGTACCAAATAGTACTATCAATATGTAGAGATGATGTGCACGCTAGTCACAGGATTTACCGAATTGTGCCGAAGCTATGCTATATAATCCAAACTCAACAATGGACCCTCTCAATTTCATTTATGAATGACATCAATTAATGTTGAATATTATCAACCCATGATAACAAACATTGGATAGAAAACAATGACCTGAGACCCCATATATGTAGGGGAACCCCCATTGTATCTTCCAAATTGTGTATGAAAACCATGCATTGGAAGAAAACGTCATGGTTTTAGGTTTTAGGATAAAAATCCATGAAAACCTAAAAATGGTGTCAAACTAATAAAACAAAACATCATCAATACAATATTGATATTGAGGCTCTCACACATGTATGTATGCTTCAAATTACATACTTTTGAATCATATTTCATTATATTAACATGGTCCAATCATATTAATGTTTAATTATGAACACAATATATATATTATCATATTAACTCAATTTAAAATACAAATATATTCATACATATCCAAATAAATACAATGAATAAAATACATTAAACCATTTCTTATTAACTATAAATAATAATAATCATCCAAATTCATGTTCAAAACCTAGAACAAGACAAATTCATGGTAAAAGAAAAATAAATCCATTGTAATACCTTGTATCTAACAATTTATATGGATAAAAGATTTTTTAATGATTTTATTACATTTAATAAAACATACAACAAAGTTCAAAATATATACAATTAGTATTTTTAAATAAAAACAAGGTAATAAATATATTAATAAACAAATAATATATTTACACTTTTTAGTAACTATTTATAAATAATTAAAAAATAAATCCAATTATAAAAAGTAAATAATTTAATCATTTTTATATGCATTCCATATTTAAAATAATATTAAAATCTTATATTTATTTTTGTAATATAAAATATATCATATTATTCATTATTTTGAATATAAATAAATATTTTATATTACATGAAATATAAACCAATTATATGATAATTTCTATTATATAAAAATTTATATAATCTAAATATCGCATATTTATTTTATATAAACCTTAATAATAAAATTTATCAAAACCCTTTTTAAATGGTTTAAATACTTTCTCAAATTAGGCATTAATATGAAAATTTCAAACAAAATATTAATGAAAAAATTATAATTCTAAATATAAATTCATTTATTTATTTTCCTTATTTAATAGCTTATAAACACCTTATAAATTACCATTATATTTTCTCAATAAAAACATCACATCATATTACAATAATTTTTTTTACAATTTTACAATTTTAATTCATAACTAATAATTAGTATTATGATTATTTTGTTAAAAAATGTTATATGAACATTTAATTAATTATTAATAAACAATATATAACTAATTAAATCATAAAACCTTGACAAATTAATAAATTCACCCAAAAAATCAATAATTATTATTTATAAAGAATATATAAACCATCTTAATCAATTGATAATTAGAAATTTAGAAGAAATAAATATAACATTTTTATTGATATACTCTGTGTCATGATCAATGACTAATAAATCATAGTTCGTTTGCACATTAAATCATAATATATGATTGAAAACCTGGATTTTTTATGGTAAATAATTGATTAGGGACTAATATATAACAAAAGTGGTGTGTTATAGCCCCCACATAATCAACTAATCACCAATGAATTACAACATGCATCATGCTATAATAACATAGTGTGTCTGGTCATTGATAGGAATATTTACATGCATCGATAGTCACTATATACATAATAGGGTTTGCATAAATAAACATCAGTTCAAGAAGGTTTCCCATTTGAATAAGTAAATATGTCTAGAATCACATATAATGATAATATTCAATGTGTTATTAAAAAAGTACCTCATGTTTTTGTGTTGGAATGAATTGATGATGCTAGGTTATCCTTGGATATGAATATGTTTAAAATATCATTAACCTATCACGTAATCACCAATATCATATTAAATTAAGTAGTTGACCATAATAGCTTTTGATAAGCAGTCGTATAGAAAAAACCTTCGATGTCTAGAACTCATTCCTCTCTATATCACCTACACCAGGATGATGATATGAAAATTTCTTTTCTATCCTCATAAACAATTATTGTTACCACCACCATTCGACAAGTTATGGTATATAATGTGATACAATAAAAATAAAAATAAAGGATTTTTTCTACGTCACCACCTATAATATATTATATCCCATAGAAGGAAGGTATCATGGCCGATGATATCACATATCATTTAGGAAACCAAATAAAAAATTTCCAATTATATGTTATGATTTATATAATAATATTTAATATTATATCAATTTTTAAATTTCAAACAACATTTCAATATTAAAAGAATATGTTTATTCTCTAATAATATTATTAGATTTCATTGGAAAATTTAACACATAAACAATAAAATGTAAATGAATTAAAAATTTATTTCATACATCTATGATGAAGGAAACCAAAAATCATGTAAACTATAAGATACAGGACACATTTTTTTACCTTATAACATCAATTATGGCGGAAACTACTATCATCATAGAATCCTAATGAAGATAACAAGATTTATCCGACATACATACATCCTACACGATGTATGCATGAGTCAAAATGAATCACTCAACACTGGATATGATCTCTCCTCCATTAATGATATACAAGTATCTCTAGAAGGGAAATAGAGGATAAAATTGAGCTATTAATAAGGTAAATTTATATGGGAATAAACCATGACATCATGATACTATTTTTCTTCTTTTATAGACTCTAAATATAGTCGCAAGATATTCATGAATTAACTTAAATGTAATTTGATGTGAAAATAGTGAATTTTATTAACCCTTTTTTATCCCACAGCTATTATTATTCTCTCATGTGTATAATTTATAGAAAAACATGTTATAAAGGATAATTATTTGTTGACGTTTTTCAAGTGATACTTTATATCACTTAGTTTCCTATTTATTGTAGGATATATTCTATAATTAATCCAATTTATGGAATCTATATGATATATCTATATCTTAATGATAGATTTAACCAAGTAGAAGGATTAACATAACCATATTTTTCAACTCATTATCATATATTATTACATATGATATGAATTAATACATATAAATTGCATTGGAATTTAGTGTATATCTGGTTAATTTGTATCATACCAAATTATATTTTTATTTATTAAACATATATCCACATGGGGATTCATGGAGGGAAACAACTTAGTTTGTGTACACACACACACTCATAGTTTTTGAATCCATTTTTTACTTTAAATTTATTCATGGGCCATGACTGAATAAACAATTTATATTGAGATGCCTCTATTGAAATATTTATATATAATTATTTTTTATATCGATGTTATAAATAGTTGGGATTATTATAGATATTAATTTTAGGATTACATTTTTTCTATGTTTTGAACATTAGTTATGATTTCATGTCACATTTGTGTAGTTATTTTATTGATATAGGTTTTAAATATTTAAATTTGGAATTAAATTTTTATTATATTTTGGGGACTGAATTATATCTAGAGGGAAACTCCTCCCATTATAGTATCTTATACCCTTTGTTATAGTCTCAAAATATTTACTTATTAGTTATGTGATTAGGGTGTATTTATCAATTTCATGGTCATGTTTTATGAATCTTAAACATGGTTTCCTTAAGAAAAATTTGACATCAATTTAGTATGAATAAAAATGGTATAGAAATCCTAGTTGTGTGTCAGATTGAAATTTTCTCATTTACAATAATGAAATGTGTAAAATATTTTAAACTGTCTTTATCTGTTTAACTTATGTAGTCAACAATATATATATTGGAATATACAGGATCAATAGGTTATAGTTCTAATGAATATAGAAAATTCCTTTTAAACCCCCATTGTATGAAAATGAAAAATGAAATGATATGGATCAAAGAAATAAATATGTGTGGAGATATTTTATTTTTGAAATATATCTGTTCATATTACATTATATCATAATTAGTCTTAAAATGTTTTATAGGTTTCACATTACATGAAATGAACCTAATTTGACTACTATCGAAATAAATCACTTCCATCTTAGAGGAATTTACAATACCTACTGGTCAGTGACAAGTGCATGGGAATCCAAAAACATCTTTTTGGAATGATTTCACATAATAATAATACTATCATAAATAAAATATTTCATCAAAATGACAAAATATCTCAGTGAAAAAATATGCCTTATATATCCAATAGAAAATATAAGCACAACCTATGGATGTAAAAGGGAAAAAGAAAAACAATATCATACATATCCGGGTTGTCCCTAGCCACCCAATATGTCCCAGGTCACATTACCTAGACTAACCAAGCATGAAACCTCAAAAAAAAGATAAATATAACCTAATTACCTACTATAAATAATAGGAAATATGTAAACACTAAGATATATATTTAGGGATTATGAAAAAAGAGACCAATACGATCCTATCAGTCCATCAAATTTCATTACCATGAAAATTAGATATTCTTGTATTAGATAAAAGATTAATAAAAATGAATTATTCTATTATATGGAAATTTTGTAAGACTATATATGTTTTATAAATAGAAATATATATCCACAGTTTCCAGTTATGATAAATATATAGTCAAAACCAACGTATTTTTCATTCCAAAATTCCTTTAAGATATATGAAAAAAAATTAAAATACCATTTTAATCAGAAAATACTTATTTATAATGATTATAAATTGGTTTCATATGACATAGTTAAAAATTCATAAGGAATAGATTATCCAGAATAATATATCAAATAATAACCAATCATAATATGGTATGATACATGGATAAATTTAGTACATCATTTTAATCATTGTATATGATAAATGATGCAAAACATGGAAAATCTAGTTTATAGTAACTATTGACAGATAAATGATATTTATCATGTATCAATGTTACGTGTTAAAATTACATTTCATGATAAACTCCTTGATATATTAGTGTGTCTACCAAAGAAAAAATAATACCATGTCCAACATCATGACATTTTCAAACCTATCAAGAACACAGGATTACTGAGTCTTTACACAGCTACATCCTTGGAACTCATCCAAATCCTGAATTCACATTCACTATTTTGACTATAGTTATGGTGCGAGTCCAAAAATGTATAGAATAAATCTAGACCCTCCCATATAGATACCTTGGTTTATCAAAAAATGTTATATAGATTAGTGAGATAATAAGAAACATGGATCATAATAGGGATCCTAAACGAAATCAACATGGACAATCAAAATTCTATAACATACAAGGTTCTCATCTCACCCACTCCCTAAAGATCCCTCAAAGTGTAAAACCCCTATTTCAATACCCCATGATCAGGTGCATCGAGAAACATTCATCAAGGAATATTATATATAATGGGATCATCAATAACATTCACAACAAGAAAATTTTCATCATAAAGTGAAAGTTTGTCCTTTTGGGAGAACAGTAGAAGGAAACCAATGAATCCATTCAATGTTGTGAAACTCGATTTCAATCATGATTTTATAAAATGGACCATCACAAATTATACATTAAATATTTATAAAATATATTTCAACAAAAATTATAAATTATATAAAATTTGGAACAACCACAAAAAATCAATACATTCTCATTAAAAAAGGATTTATATTTCATTAATTGAAATCACTATAATCTAAAACTGAATATTTTTTATTTAAAAAAAACTATTTATTCAATATATAGAAATTTACATTCGGAATAAAATTTTCTCCAATAAATATTAATTTTACATTTTAATTTCATCAAACCATGCTTAAAAAATTTAAGATGGGGTAACCATAAATTAAATAAACACGTGAATAACATGAATAAGAAACAACATAAAATAGGTACAAAAACTATTTATTGTGTAAACAATTTCACATTATTTATTTTATATTATTTGTGAAAAAATGTAATTTTCACTGCTCTTTCATGTAAACTATAAATAACATAAATGAAAAAAATGCATCACTTTTTAATGATGTTTATATAATAATAGACATAAAACATTAATATCAACTAATTTTCATTTATATTATTAAATAACTGATTTTATAAAACATTTATATTTTTATTAATAATTTGGTGGATTCATTTTGGTGTCTT
The DNA here is from genome assembly GCA_963277665.1 of Viscum album. Classification (NCBI taxonomy): domain Eukaryota; kingdom Viridiplantae; phylum Streptophyta; class Magnoliopsida; order Santalales; family Viscaceae; genus Viscum; species Viscum album. The sequence goes on along the minus strand of OY728135.1, from coordinate 1,567,102,642 downwards.
TATTTCTCACATAAGTAGTATCATTTCAGTCGCCTAGAAGCCCTAACCCTCATTTCATCAACTTAGAGGACTCTAAAAACTCATTGTGGTCTTCATACTCCCTCAGAATTTTTGGCCTAATCATTCCATTTTAATGATAGTGCTTTTGGGTTTTCAAATAAGCCAAAAAAAATTTGGTTTTCATTTTTTGGTCATTCCAGGGAGAAAAATTTATAAACATCCTATTTTAATTATCATAGAATCCAATCTCACCTTTCCATATTCATACACTCTCAGTTTTCATCATCCTCATTGTTAGAATTCTGAATATATATATCTTCTTATTTCTCAAGTAAGCCTCGAACATTTTTTATCCTCAATTATTTTCGTTCCATGGACGATTCATTTTAAGATTGACTCTACAATTATTTTTACATTTTTTAAGTTTCATTTTTATTGGGATCCTTTTTTTTGTCATTAAAACCCTGATTTGTTGAAACATGATGTTCATTTCCACTTATCATCATGATGTCTGTTGAAGAATCACCACATCATAATCTCTATCACTTCCAGTTTGATTTAATTTTTTTTAAATAATTAATCATATTAATGATTTATTTATTCTTAATTTATAGTACCCAAAGTGATAATATCTATATATGAATTCTATAACTCTATACCCTTATACTTTATGTTATGAGGGAATTTATTATTGGAAGAACAAAATTTGGATAAATATTTTCAAAAACTAATTTTTGAGTCTTCTAGATTTGAAAATGTTAACCCTACACCGTAGACATAAAACATTTTAGAGGGGTTGAATGAGAAAAAAAAGAAAATATCTTATTTAAGAGTCAAGAGATATAGCTAAAAGTATTATATGATTTATACAGTATTTATTTATTTATATTCAATTTATTATTTTCATATTGTTATTCATTAAAGTTATTTCAAATATTATATATAGGGTTCTCTTGAGGAGTAGAGAACAAATAGTGTCTTTATATCAAAGGGTAGAATGAATATTTCAGCTACCACATGGTGAAATCCTAAACAACTAAATCATGTTTAAGGATACTCGGTAGGTGTATTGGAAAAAAACATCTACACAATATGAATCTTCTTCAATGGAGTATGTTTATAAAAAATAGAATCTATGGATGCAGAATAATATGATATTCATTTGAGGATAGTGGATATGATCAGATCTTCAATATAGTAAGTCTTTGCAAAAATATGAAGACAATTACAGACTATTGATTCCAATCTTCCACCTATCATGAAGATCCCATTCTTCCCACTCATCCTAATCATACACCTCTTTCGGGAGACCCCACTCTTTACCCTACATCTTCACACCTCCTCCAAAACATCATCGTTAATTTTATTTATATGTTGACGATCCCCATCATCATATTATTTCATAAGGGAGGGTTGTATATATTAGTGATAACATTCATCATAAAAAGGTATATAAAGCGCAATAAAATTTCACTATACTAGATATTATCAATATACATACAAGAATATCATTTTTTATATATGTGGTGAGTATAGTTGTACAAATTATTGGAAATGTTTTATTTTATCTGTCAAGGTTTATTTAATATATTACCATGTATATATGTTTATATTTTATATCATTTATAATCTTAAAATTATATTTTTTTTACAATTTAAAATCTTATATATCATAAATGTTTTTAGTGGAAGAATGTAAATGTAAATAAATATTCTATATACAACAATAAGTATAATGTGTTGTGACTATATATATATATATTACTAGTCTTTATAGACTATCAATATATTAAATTTCTTTTTTTTTACGAGATTCCAATCAAATATAGTTTTTTAGTGTGAAATTACTTTGATTCATTTCAAAAATGATATCACGGTGCTTGTAACGTTATATTAGGTGGGTATCCACATGATTCATGTTTTTTCTTTTCAAGTCAATAAAAAACTTTCCTTTTATTAAAGGAAATTTTTATACTTAGGTTTTCTTTATTCGATATCTTTATACAAGTTGTACTCATCTTTAAAATAAATAATTATATGAAATTATGGATTAATAGTTCATTATATTTTTTGACATGATAATGATTGATACCGAAAAAACAGTTTATATTCCTGAAATCCTTCAAACGAATGTAACTATTTAGTGCTGGATGTTTCAATATATTCAATAATATGAAACACACACACACACACACACACATATATATATATATCAAAAAGTGAGAGATATATATATATTTAAAAATAATATACAATCAAATTGAATTTTTATATATATTGGTGCTCATGGGATGTTGAGTTTTTCTCAAGTAGATAATACATGTTACTAGTTATGCTCTATTGATGGTGGATGGAAGGAATATTTTATAAATTTAATGAACAATATTTTTTTAATATAGTAATAAATTTTTATGTTATAATGTCTTTTACATTTATTTTATTCAAATTATTTTCAGAATAGCACGAAATTTATTTATAGTCTCAAAAAAAAAATATTCCAAAATCAAATATATCTAATAAAACGTCAATTTTCATTTAATATTACAAAATATTAGAAATATCACACAAAATTTTATTTTTAATTGAATCTCTCTTTTATGAAAAAATTGGTATCCATAAGAAAGAGTAAACCAATGTGGATAATTTTTTTTAAAGATTTATGTATAATATAATCTCATTAGGGGTAGTTATAGAGTTTCATAATGTTAGATTTCTTTATTAAAATTTACATAATCGTTCTTTTATTTTATTGAGAATACATATTAAATGATTAATTTTTAGTCTATAACATTTTGATGAATCTCAATCATATATTGAATAGAACCAGATACACTAAAATTTTTAATTAAAAAATCATTTCACATGGTTGAAATGATTTTATTATATTTGTTGTATATGATTTTAACATATAAGTCAAATGATAAGTAATTATGGTATTTTTCTTCTGTTTTTTCATATTATTCTATTAGTTTTCTATAGATACTTTCTAGGGAGGGGAAGAATCAGTTGAATTATATATTGAAAAAATATTATTCATGTTGGTTGCTTCATGACCAATGTTAAAATGGGTTTCTACATCATTTAAATAAATTATTTGGAAAATAGTTTTTTCACATTGGTTATTTTATAACAGAAGTGAAAACCTATGATTATTTATTTTCCATGTGTATTATCCTATGAGTGATGAAAAATTCAATAATTTAGGGGTTTTAATGTTGGTTTTGAAATAGCTCATTTGAAAATTAACCATTAAAATTTGTGTACAATGTATATTTTCATTAATAAATATTAAAAATATATTTTCTACATTTTCTTTATTAAAATCGTGTACTAGTCGATGTCAAAATAAAAAAAACCTGAAAAATAATTTTTTCACTAGTGTCAAATCACCTACATTTAATATCTAGGATCAAACCAAAAATAATATGAGATGATTAACCTTTTATTATGATCAATGAATCAAGATATATTTTTTGAGAATCTAGGAGAGATCCTAGAATCATAAATCAATGATTATCATTCATGATATGATTAATCCTTTGTATTCTATATCCAATCGGAAGTACAAATAATGAGAAATAAGAGAGATTAAATCCCATGATGAGAAATACATATAAGAGTGGACTATTACTTTGATTGGAAATTTAATTCCCCGTGATATGAGGATGGGAGAGGAAAATATGTAAAACATAAATACCACGGTTTATGCTAGTTGTCTTAGTATCAAGGGTGAATGAATATTAATAAGATGAGGGTTCTGGGGATAATTTACTATTCCACCCATACCTAACTTATGTGAAACATCACCATTGACTAGTTTGTGGGATCTATCTAGTGAGGCTATGACTCCAGTTGATTTTTATAACAACTACCCAACCATTCAGTTGTACGGTATCCCTTATAGGTGAGATGATTTACCACCGATAACAAAAAATGTTGTAGTTAAAGATCCACAATTTCTATGAGGCTTCATGTTATTCCTTGACCCCTCAATCATCTCAGAAATGAACACAATGAGTGGTCATTTGATGAAATTTTTATTCATATACTATAATTTTCTCCACCATGTTAATTATTATCCATCAAATTATTATAATTCAAATGATAGAAACTTCATGAATGATAAAATATCCACAACCAACTTGTGAGGTGGACATTTCATTTTATTTAAGAATTATGACCCAAAAAATAGAACCACTATGCACATCTCCAAATGAATTTACAACCAACATTAAAAATAGTCTTTATTGAATATTTTATAAAATCATACACCTGACTAGAAAACACACTAATTTCAATAACAACTCACAAAACTAGAGAAGGATGATAGACCTACTTTAATTTTCCCTGTTATTTAATGATTTTTAAAAATGGAGGAACATGAGTAGAAAAACTTTAAAACACATGTTTCTTTTACCCAAATAAGATACATAATCATAATCCCTGAAGAATAAATAGGTGTAGGTATATAAATCTCAAAATAGATTCAAAGAAAAATCATTCCAAAAATTACAAACTATAATATACCCTCATGATCCACCAATGATCCAACCAACCAAAAAATGTCATCGAAGTGACAATGATTTCTATATTAGGTAAATACTCAGTGGTAACATATAGTTTCCAACATATAGTATCACCTTGTAGTGAACCCAATGAAACATACACTATCTCTTCCAAGTGTAGGGTCTATCAAGAGGCCACATAGTCCTAGTTACTTGATATCATCACCATTTTTTCTCTCAATCCAGATATAAATATATCAAATCGACAAGGTCAATGAAAAAAGATGACATAATAATCTCTCAAAAATGGAGATCACTTAACTTCCTAAGATTTATTAATAAACAAAATATTTGAATGAGATCATATAATAAGAACAACAACCAACACAAATAGTATCCAAAAACACAATAAAAAGACACACATTGATGGAATAAAATGGATTTAAAAAGACAACAACCCAAAACTTATACATGTATCCAATATATTATTAATTCCATCCACAAGTGAAAAATACAGTTCATGAGGTTTACACTATTTTAAATAATGTACCAAAATAAATGTATATTATTATCTCTTCCATTATGTGCAAATTATTCCATCTAAATACTATGGCTATATCCCAACTGACTTTTTTATTTTAATACAGAAATATGGAATTTGGATCAAAATATCCCTAACTGATCCAATATATTAAAATAATTAAAAGAGAACAAAAAAATTAAATATAAGAGGTGATTTAGTTATAGAAGAATCTGCCACTACAAGGGAGGAAATGGGATATGTTGACCGTGAAGGGAAAAGTATTTCATTAGAGGAGCATAGTACGTGTTTAATGTTGTACGACATCAAAAAATTAAGGAAAAAGGATTTCCAAAATTTTAATTTTTATATTCCTATATAATGGACCCTAATATAATCATTACAAAATATTGATTTTAATTATAAAACACCTTTTATGTAAGTTATAATTCAGAAAAGTATAATGACCTCAACAAGTATGGTTTTACAATTTAAAAAATTCATGGGGAAGAGTGTCTATATAGGAGGTTGTAGTTCACAAGAGATCATTTATGTGAAAGATATAGTCTATTGATAGTGTTTTTGGAAGTTGTATTTTGGGGTTTTATAGCCTATAAAGGATAAGGGCCTATGAGGTATTGATGTCTTATGAAGGAGAGGTCATCCTCAAAGTAGGGGTTGTATGAAATACATTTATAATATTTTAGGCATTTTCCATTTACATAGAATATAAGTTCCAGGGAAGAAGGGGTGGTCTATGAAGTACTCATGCCATGGATTTTCATCTTAGTTTAAGGAGGATATAGGTAGTCTAAGTAGGAAGTCGGAAAATTTGTGGAGGACTGAAGGATGTTCCTACCATATTTTGGGTGGGAAAGAAAAGTATTCTTTTGAAAATGAAACTCATAAAAGATGACCAAGAAACACCGTAATATGGAAATATATCATTTGGATATAGAATAAGAACACACACTATTTGAGTTTTTTCAATGTGTACACGACTATAAGGGAATATCATAGTGATTTTATTCCACACAAAATGAATTTTTAGTGGATTGTGTGGTAATGGATTATCTTTAACCCATACCAATGATGTATCATCTTTTGTTGACTAGTGAACCAAGTAAATTATTATATATATATATGGATATGTTTTTTAATTGTTTATATCAAGGAATAAATCATCTACAATAAGAGAAGATTTTTTCAATAATAGTAAAATTTAAAAGAAAAATATATCACTGATTCAGCCCTCCCCCTCTAGGTGATACAAGAATCCTAACTGTGAACCATCAAAAACCCCAAAGGAAAAGAAAAGATATATGAATTAAATAATACACATCAAGATAACAAATAAAAAACCAAACCATCTAGGATCTAAAATAATGAACCCATAAAGATATCAAAATAAGAAAATAGAGGTACCTCTAAACTAAAATTCCACTCAGAAATTGATTACACCTAAAAATTACCCTTTTGTATTAATAAATAGAAATACCAATTAAGATTATCCATGTGGCCAAAACAAAAATAAGATCTCAAATAATTCAATGAAAACATCTATGAATTACTAGGTGCCCTAAATTGGAATCATGTTGTATGCCTATTCCCCACCTAAAATGATTTTCCCTAATGAAAAATCATTTGTGGTATAATTGATAGAACATATTTCCATAGTTCAATAACGAATGTGTTATTAATACCTTATTTTTTCTTTTTTCGAACCACATGAAATGAATACCCCCTTTCATGTACCATAGGATATGAAAATTGAAATAAAATCTTGTATGAAAACTCCAAAGTATTAATGAAGACCTTTTTTAATGAAAAAATTCATAAATGATTCATCCCAGGCAATGTTAGATAAAAAATACACTCAAAATAAATTTTTTTAGGTATTCTAATCAAATGATCTCTCGCCATTTCCGATACCCATGGGCTTAGAAACATTCTTCTCATTTACATTCCTAGGAAATTTCCAATGAATTAGTACAAATGAGAATAATTCCCATGAAATTATTTCTTATAGATATGAAGGAATAATGAGTTACCACTAATGTTATCTAGGTAACTAAAATAATGAACTGATAGAAATGGCTTTAATATGATAATGTGTCTTGAGAGAAGAAAATAACCCTTATATATCTTCATGATTCATAATTACTTTAGATAACACTTCTCACCTTTATAAAAATGTTGGTAACTATCTATGAAAACATGGATGGGGTCTAAAGGCTCGAATGACTAGAGGACCCCCAATAGATTTTTATTATGGGCTGAGTATTCAAATTGAGATTCACTTATAGATGATGTGAAGGGATTATTTTATGACTAAATTGGTTAGTAAACATTTTAATTTCCTATAGAAATTTCATAGAGACATTCTTGACATCACAAAACTCAACATAGATAACTTGAATGTAATGAAAAACACAACAAAAACACAGAAAATCCAAAATATTTTGAATGAATCCCAAAACAGTTTTTATGAGATAATAAATGATTAAAAATATAAAATATTTTCCCATATATAAAATATTTATAATAATTTAAAAATGTGAAATCTTGTTATAGATTCATAACAATTTTAAACTATTTTATCATCTCATGAATCATATACAATGGTTTCAAAAAATTAGTCCCATATTCCTATTCTATACTAATTCCATTTTAAATCCAATGAAATCCAAAAAACTACACTTAAAAGTTCTTTTAACACAACAGAAATGAGATTTTGAATATCATTATTGAAAACAAAAAACATCTTAAAATAAACCCGTTTTGTAATTGAAATCATTTTTAAAATAAATATAAAAATCATACTTTAAGTATGAATACTTATTTTTAAATGGATTTTAAATCACCACCAAATGATTTAAACCTAAAAAAAATCAGATCATTAAAAAAACTATTTCCAAAATCATCCATTCAAAAATAAGAACTATCTAAATTTTCCTCACAAAGTGAAGTCATTTTAGAGGAAAATAGAAAATGAGGATGGTTTTAGGTTAAATGAGGACTATGTATATCTTTTCTTCATGGGTTGGTAAACCATAAAATCATACAAAAGATCTAGGATTAAATTATAGATCATTCACATAGTTTTCTCATAGTTTACAAGTATATGAAGGCATGTGTAAAATTATAAATCTCTTTGATCCAACCTAAAGCTTATAATAGATTACAAAAAATAAAAAAATACTTCAATGGGTTTCAGAATGAAATAAAAATATGAAACACATATATCATAAGAAAGAATAATGTACCCACATTTACTAGTACCATCCAAACCAGTGTCTAAATTGATCGTTACTGGAAGGAACTATATTCCTGATCCCCATGATTTGGGAACAAGTACACTAGATTCAATAAACATCCATTGTGAACAATGTCACCCAATAAGAAGGTGTTAAAAATAAATTATTCTAGTTGAAACTTATAACAAATCATAATCACATTTTCATATGGACACATCGAATGTACAGGATAATGGAAACATATTGACATAAAAAAGAAAAAATTAAACATCTTCCACCCATGTCCTAGTGGACCCCAACCACCTATCACACACAAATACACCTACCATATTCCATCCAATAATTAATCCATAATATAAAATAAATAAAACATGAGTAACTACTCTATAAAACATGAATTTTTCATACACTATGATGTATATAACGGTGTTAGTAAACATAGACTTGAAAAATCACACCAAGTAGCCCACTAAATTTATCTCTTAGATTATCAGATATGATAAATTGAATATATGAGTATGAAAATTGGGATTTGTCTTGAAAAAAATGATAGTACAACATAAAAAATTTTAAAAAGTGTAATTTAAAGACACAATTTCTAGTTATGAGGAAAATTGAGTATAATCCATCAAATTTTCTATTTAAAATTATTTTTAAAAATTTCTGTATGAAAACATGTCAAATTTCAATAAAAAACCATTATTAATAATTATTTGAAAATACATTGAAAATAAAGGGTTAATAATGAATTTGAATGTTATTAGCTATTACCACATCACATTGAAAAATATAACGTAATAAGGGAAGATACCTGGATAATGTTAGTTCCCCATGAAAACTAATGGACATAATAGAGTATTCTTAAAATGGCCACACCAATGTCACATAATTACTGGGAAACCCCAAGGCCTTCGAGCCACATGAATGCAGGCCCAGACACACTACAAAAAAGGAGCAGCCCTAGAAGAGGATTCAGAGCATGTGCACTCACCAGAGGAGAGCCAAATGGATTGTCAGAATGAGAGGGTATGGCTATGCCATCGGTACCAGCCTCAGCTTGCATGGGAAGCCTAGCCAGACGGTCATGCAAAGGTGGAGAGCTACTATCAAGATGCAGATGCTGGGGATGGGAAGTTCCTTGTAGATAGTCTTGTTGAATTCCCTTAAGACCATTGGGTCATGTAATCTCTTAAACCTACGGGCCATGTAATCTCTGAGCCTACGAGACTTGTAAGGGTTCCCTCTCATCCCTTGAAAGAGGGGTTACCAAAAATCAATAAAAAATGAAGGCCTTCGAGCCATTTAGGAAAATTTATATATCAAGTGTTAATGTCAATTTTTGAGGATATATGTCTTGGAAATGTCCAATATACATTAGTGAATAAATCAAATAAAATGAAATAAACCATGACTAACCTCTTGAAATTAATGAATTTTTAAAATACACAATCTTACTAACATGGAACTAACCCTCCTCCTAAGAGCATGTTGCTAGATGAAATCAAGATTATCTAGTAAGATACTTGTTGGGCAGTGAGTTTAAAAAAGAAAAATATAAATATAAGGAATAATATATAGCTACCCATGTTCCCATGACTAGTTAAAGAAGTTAGTTAGATAATAAGAAACTAGGATCAGAACATGGATCAACAAGGGCATCAACAAGAAAAATAAATTTTCTAAAACATAGATGTTTCCCATCCCACCACCACCCCAAGCTATCTCAAAGGCTAAAACCCATATTTCAACACGCATCAGCAAATTTTTCATGCACCATTGATCAATGATGACCATACATAATGTGTTAATACATAATATTCATAATAAAAGATACTTATTTATAATGTTCTAAACATTCTTTTTGAAAATAATACGAAGAAACTAGGTAATCGATTTAATGATTTAAAATACAGTAAGAACCAATCATTTCAAAAAGGAAAACATAAAAAGTTATCCTTTAAATCATTCCCAAAGAAATTTCAAGGTAAAATAAAACATTTTTGTATTTTGGAACAATGTTAGTGAATAAAAAAAATTCATTAAAAAATGATTTACATTTCACTAATCAAACAACCTAGATAAAAAATAGGAAAATATTATTTTCATAAAACAATTAATTATTAATATAAAAATGGACATAAAAAATAAAAATTTTCCCAAAAGGTTCATTATAAGATTCAAAATTATCAATCCATGATTAAAAAATTATAAATATATTAAACATGAAACAATGAAACAAATAAATTTTATTAAGAATAAAAATTAATTAGATAACGACTTTGACTATCTTGATTTATTCATAAAAAACTACAAGATGTTTCACCATTGTTAACAATCAAAAAATCAAGGTAGATAGATCTTGATAGAAGTGATATGAGGCTCCAGAATCATCAATCCATAATGATAATTCTATATCTTGTCATTTTAATGGATTCCAAATCCACAATGGAGGAAAAATCAAGAGAAAGAAGTCATATTGAAAGCCGAAAGAAGAAAGAAAGACGAAAATGGGATAATCAACATGATTAAAACATATATCTTATCAGATATAATGATGAGAGAGAAAAATATATCGAAGGGGGATACCATGTTTTATGTTGGTAGAGGTTGGGTAGAGAGAGAAGGTATAATAAATAAATCGGGGGTTTCATGGTGCATTTACCATACGATCTCTACCATAAATCTTATTCAGTGACACCACAATCTAGCTGATGCAATCCCCCTAACATACTAGTGGCGCCATGGATTAGGTGGAATAGTAATTACAACTTTACAACATGTAGTTCAGGGTCAAAACATGCCATAAAAAGCTGTTTAATCTTATAAAACCCAGATCCACCTGGAAATGCACACAATAAGTGGTCCATTGATGAAACATATAACAAGATGTTACATTGAAAAAAAATTCTTAATACTTTTCAATATTTCAAATTCCTATAATGTTAAATTTAAGGGATATATGAATGTGGATTTATTATCATATATAGTTTTTATCTAATAATGAGAGATTTATGGCCTAAAATCCATGTAATGGTCTTCATGCCCACTACTCCTTCGAGAATATATATATATATATTGTAATAAATAATATGGTTGGGTTGGTTATCCCTAGGGGGTATTAGCTGACTTTCAGGCCTTTGTGTGTGTGGTGTGTGTGTTTTAATGTAACTGTATCCCCATGATAATAATATAATATAATATTGGGATATTTAATGTTATATATTTTTTAAGGAGTTTAGACATTTATTTAACATCTTTTTGGATTAGATTTTATATATTTTTATAAAATATTCAAATTTTCATTAAAAATATTTTGTATAAAATTTTAATGAAATGTGCATTAAATTTGGTATATCGTAAATTTCTATCTATATGAAAATTCACTATGAGATATAGAAATCCATTTGTTATATTATATTTCACTATTTGGTCTGGTGTTATGTGTTATTGCATTATATTACTACTTTTCATATATTAAACATAAAATACATTATAATTTACAAGAAAAATTAATTATTGATTTGTTTAATGGAGTTATATAAATTTAAATTTTGATAGTAGATTAAATAATTACAAATAATTGGATCATAAAATGATCAGGTTAAAAAAGGATATAATAAATTTTGATAAATTGAAAGATAATAAAACAATATTTAATGTTCTATGAGGGGAAAAAATCAAGGAGATTGTGTTTGGTCTTTTTTTATAAATGACTTAAAATCCCTTAATATAATCCTTTTTTAACATATATTCATACATAGACAAATACCATGTTTAATCGATGTTATTTCTACAATCTATGTTTTGTTATTTTCAAATGAAACTTTTAAGGGGAAAGTGTGAAACCACAAAAAAGACCACCATATTCAAGCCATCGGGAATGTAAAACCTCACTGCACATATTAGAAATAAAAAACCACCTGTCGAATATTTTAAAAATTCAAATAAAAAAAGAACCATCAAACAGATACCGACCACGTGCCACTACGCTGGTCGAGAGACCAACCCATGATCTCCTCACTACCATCATAACATCTCTAGCATCAATCATCCTCTCCAACCACCTTCATCAACTTTTTGGAGCTGTACAAAACCATTTTATCGACCATAGAATCATGGTCATCATCCACCTCCCTATGCCTCCCATTGAGATTCACATCCCAAAGACCCTTACAAACCACCATACGGATCCACCGTGGAGAGAATGATGGAATCTGTATCTTGAGCATAATGAATAGTGTGAATTTGCAAGGAAGAGTGACAAGAACCTTGTAACCATAGATGTTGAGGGAATCCAACATTGACGACACTATCAAAGGAAAACATAATAAAACAACCTCAAACCATGGTTTCGTACCCATAATCCATGAATTTGTCTCACTATGTTATCTTTCATAGAATCTTATAAAATATTTTTACATAGTTAATGTGGGAAATATATACCAACTCTTTTAACATTACGCATCATACAATTTATCAGCCAATGGTGTTCGTTGGAACATTATTATGGTAATTTAACAATAATGATTGAAAATTGGGGTATTTATAGTTTTAGTTTCATAACCATCACTAATTAAAATGAATTTAATGAAAGATAGTTGTCATTAGTGTTTTGAAACCCTTAATATTTACATGATTAATTATATTAAATAATTAAGTCATTATTTTGAAAACAATTGCAATATAATGGATAAACAAATAATTAACATAATGGTAAATTAATGATCTTCATACATATTTTTAATCTTTAGAAAAAATTTACATTGAATTGAATTATATTATACCATTTTATTTTTTTTCTCTCATAGAGAAAAACATTTTCCTTTCTCATAATTAATTCCCACAAGTTACTCTATGGAGAAATAATTTTTTTAATTTCAACTCATAAATAATTAACTTAATTTATCCATATATCTTTATTATACGTCATCAAATATATTTTTATTTTTTCCCTCTGTCTGAAACAGTCGTTTTAGCATTAAATCACTAATAAAATTTTACTCATAGCACTCAATTATCTTCTAAAATTTCTCAAATCCATGTTGAATTTGAAACTAAATTTTTTATCATATAAAAAAATGAAAATGTTTAATATATCCCCCTAGAATGGTACATTTTAAAATATTTTATATCCTAAAAATTATAATTGATCTAAATAAAATAACATATTATCCATCTATTTAATTATGAAATGTATAATATTATCAAAAATGACGAAATGGGGTTTATTCCTTTAATCTTACCAACAATATCTTTTATAAATTTTCTCCATGTCACACTCATGTATAACAATCTCACAAATTCTTCATATTTATACACAATAAAAAATATTAAGATTCTAAAATTTTTACATCCTATTGGTAATCAGATATAGTTAAATATAAATTATCCACTCAATCCTCATTTTTCCAAATAATGGTTCCTTAATCCCCTACAAGTTTCAAATATTCACAAAAAACTTTGGATCATCAACCGAAAAAACAATAAAAAATCATTGTTTTCTTTTCCTTCCTTGTTTTATACATGCACCTTATATTACATTACAATAAAATAATCAATTCCAAAACATTATTTAATAATATTTACATATAGTTATCTATTGAAAACCAAAACCCCATTAATTTTCTAATTAAAAATTGTGTTTCTTATTAATATTCTTATACCCATTAAAATGTATATTTCATGTAATAACCTCAACATTGGAAAAAAAATTAATTTTTTTCCTTTTTTATTTATACAATAAACTTATTTCTTCATGTAATTAACTCTACTGACTTAAAAGAAAAATCTATTACATAAGATTATTATATGAAATAATTTTAAAATATATACACCTCATAAATAAGTCTAAAATATTTGTTTGACAATATTTCAATTTGAAATTCTAATATTATTGTTTACTATATAATAAATTAATATTTTGGATATATAAATTTATTTAATATCATATTAACCATAATTTATATATCTTTTATAATAATGATGTAAAATGACATTGGGATTCACATACATAATTATAATATATAATTTACTAAAATACTAACATTGTAGAATAACATTTCATTATTTACAATAATTTTGAGTCCATAAGACGGTTTTCATAAATTATTTTCCAAAATTAATTAATGATCCTTCTAGAGAAAATGACAAAAAAATGAAAGTTTATTATAAATCCCAAACATGCTCATATTTTAGTGAAACTGTTATCAAAATTTTAGATGGTAATTATAATATATCATTATAATAACATGAAATTATATACATTTAGTAATTTCAATATTGTACATTTTTATATAATACATCATTTGAACTAGACAAATTAGTTAATTATATAATTATACTAAAAAATATATTTTTATCATAATTTTATATTAAAATTACGAAACATAAATTTAATTTTGTTCAATATTTTTTAATTTCCCACTTGTAAAAAATTATAAATTAAAAATTATGAAAAATCATTGGAAAAATTAAGTTTTTTTGGTGAAATATTTGTTATATTTTTCCTAGTAGTTTATAATCAGATGATAGTAAAATAATAAAATTAAAAATATTATATTGATTATTTAATTTAAAAATAATAAAAATAATATATATGAATAATTTAATCCAATTATTATTATTATTTTATTTATATATTTATTTGGGTTTTCAATATGGAAAACACCTTGAGAGTTAAATTTATAAACCAAATAATTTAAATTAACAATGAATTTCCCCATTTTAATTCAATAATTCATTATTGGTATCTAGAATAATATCGTTTTACATGGATTGTTTATATATTTTACACATAAATATATATTTATTATTTTATTATAAATACTAACTAAATTTTTTATATTATTAATTTAATTTATCATAAGTGTTTAAATGATCATGTATGTACTTTAAAATTTTATTTTTGATACATTAAAGATAAGACCAGTCTTTTAGATACATATGAGTAAACTGGATTTCAAGGAACCTATGTATGAATAATTTTTTATCAAGTTAAATATGATAAAATATGAAATAAGTATGGTTTTATAACAATAAAACTAAAGTTTTAGACATATTTTAAACATATCCTTGGTGGTATAGTAAGTAAATTGAAGTGTGGAGAGGTTTCATTATAAGGGTAAAGTTGAATGTATACATACTTTATAAGATAAAATTAAATATACTACATGTCAGAAAATATAAAATGTAACTCAAGTAAGTTTAACTAAAATTTATATAAGAGTAAATTTGATCCCAAAATACTTATGTATTTTCTTACAACTATCCAATATCATCTAAATTATTAGTAAAAATGGAAGAACCTTGAACACTAATAAGAAGTTTATTATATATCCCTAAAATTAATGGATGAGGGTACAAAAATTAATATTATTAACTTCCTTTATAACCAAATCAAGAAGAAATTCAATAGAAAATATGTATGGATGTAGATCTAGAGAAGAAGAAGTAGGAAGTCATTGGAACATATGGTTCTTATTGCTTGATGAAGATGGAAGAAAGTAGAGGAAGCTAGTGGAAGACCCATAAGAAGTATACATAATATTAAAATCCACTATGACTATATATTAATCAGATGTTTAAAACATAGATAATACATCTTAAAATATGGGTTTTTATTTTATTTTATAAAAACACGCCTGAGGACAATAAGGTTATTTTTTCTTTATAAAATAGCGTTATAAAAAACTATATCATAAGTGAACTAAATCATACCTCACTATGTTTATCATCACTATCACCCTTGTTGAAATATTCTAGATAATAAATTTCTTCATATCCTAGTGAAAGGAATCAAAAAAAAGAGTGATTGTAACCTTAGTAAGGGTAAACAAGGGAGATATAAACATAACATGATCATAATGGTATGATAACATAAAAAACATTTAAAGAATAACATGTATATCATATATCATACAAATGTGTTGTGTAACAAATCATAGTAGTTCATGATAACAAAATCAAAATGAAATCAAAAAACATGAGCCATGCGGATATAACATTTTTATAAGAAAAATATTTTTAGCACAAACATAAGAATAGAAAATAATTTACTTAGTTTTCAAGGATCATTTTCAAGACTATCATAGTGGATTTAGTTCACACCCTGAAAAATCATTTTAGTTAAGGTTCACACACAAGACTATCATATTATAATGTTTCCTTTACTAAACTAGATTTACTCCTCATTAAATTACTATTTATCAGATGATATATCAATATTTACCAAATGAATTATTGGTTTATATAGGTCCCACATATCACATCATGAAAATCATATATATTTTATATAAAATCATAAAATATTCATCATACAGGACCCATATATATAAATGGGTTTCATAAAAACTTATTTATATAATAACCCATTAAAAAGTAATGGGTTTCATAAAAACTTTATCATTTCTTTAAAGAATTATTCATGGAAAAGGAATTGGTTTCGAAAACAAATTGTAATCCTACACATTATCCATCCAAATAAAGAATAAGGACAATATAATTGGATAAAATACCATGTAAATAAATATAACACAAAAGTATTTCATCATAGATTTAAATTGATTTTTATATATCACTTTGATCATTTCAGGGAAAAAATAACCATCCCACTTTGAAATCACTAATTTAAAGTCATAACATTCTGTAGAAAATAAGGAAAATAGATTCAGGTAAAATGAAATTAGAAACATGTAAAGGAAACGTTAAAACCATGAGTGGTTAGGATGGAATGAAATATTTTTCATGTCTTATAAGTTAAAAGAAAACATTCTTCTACTATTTTCTGTAAAAAGAAAAAAAAGTACCACATTAGAAAATTGGGAAGATTTTTCATTTCAAATATAGTCCTAATAAAAAAATATTTGTTAAATTTTTATTTAGTCTAAAAATTTATAACAGAAAAAATATTCTTTTAAATATTGTTAGAAAACAAAGATATTTAGGAAATTTTTTTTTGTCAAACAGAGAAATAAAATCAATTTTAATTAAATGAATATTTTTTGTATCTTGAGTAATTAAGGATATAAATATGAATGAGAAAAATTTATTGTAAATAAATAAACATATTTTAGGAGAGATTATGAGTTTCATTGGTGTTATATCATATTAATCCATCATTGGAAACTAGATGATACGAAATCATATTAAACAATTATATTATTACATAAACCCATTACATCTTTAGAAACATTTGATTCATAATCCCCATGAATGAAATAAACTTATATATACATTAAAAATCCCAAAACAAGTCTTAATATTCATCATAAAATAATTTTTCGTTAGTATATACATAAAAAAAAGAAACAATCTGGGAATTTGGAATGTGTCTCATATAAATAAAAGTGAGACAAAATACCACACCTTAGGTATCAATTCCTTATTATACATTTGAATATCTTATAGAATAATAATTTATTAATTATTAATAAATAATAGAACCATACTCATATATATAATACCAAATATTATTTACTTATCACCACTTATCCCCCATTTATCAATAGTTCTATATAAAATTCATTATTTCATGTGATATCTGATTTGATTTTTAGGTTGGGTTTTGTTCAGTAGTTTGGGTACAGGTACATTGATCATGGATAAAAAATAACAAAATAATACTAATAAGGATATAAATAACATACATATTCTTAATATAAATTTTTATATTAATCCATACAGTTATTGATAGAAAAATTAATTACACTGTTTATGGAGACGGTATGGCTAAAATATGCATGAATAGTTTTTCATTTTTTGAAAGAGGGAACTAAATAATGGTAAATAAAATATTAATTTTTCTAAAGAATTTATATATAATTTATATCATATATATTTATTTGGCATGTCATTATTATAGTCTAGGTATAATGTAAATGAAAAACAAAGCACATCACTTCGTGGAGTAGATATTTTACAACTATTCATGAAATACGTTATTGTTTTCAAATGGTTTGAAAGGAAAGATGGTAGATATGATATTATCATTATAGTAGAATTATTATTTCTTAAATATAAAATATAAAAATTAAACCCATTATAATATCCATGTTTTAAAGAAGGAGATGCTAAATGAATTGTATCGCTATGTGTAGATAGTAATTCATATGTACACACTAGTGGTTTGTTAACTTTTCATTTGAGGGAAAGAGGGAGATTAATAGAAATATCATAATTATAATAACATTTGAATATATTTAGGATACTGAATTTTTTATTTTATGAATAATATAGTGGATTTATAATAGCTAAAACCATAATAAAAAATAATGTTTTCGATTCAGGTGAGTACCTCTCCTTTAAAAGAACTACTTTGGATCACATCTTATGGATCCTATGGTTTTTATTTGGGGAATATTAGAGCCTTTATGATTTGTAAATGAAATTTTAGACTATATTTTGGGATGGGAAAGAAGATATAGAAGAATCAAGGTGGTGTAAATAAGAAAAAGGAGGGGTTGACTTTTATAAGTGAGGGGAGGGGTACACATATAGTTTCTTAAATTATTGAAATATATTAAATTAATTCTCAATAAAATGGATACAATTTTACTATAATTGTAAAATATAAAACATGTTTACAAATATATTATCCCCCTTTCCCTATTTTAATATTTTTATGATTTTTAATTTATTTAATAAAATTTTATTTTCATAAAATATAAGAATTTTTAATTTAGATAAAACTCATTTTATTTTAAATAAATTACATAAATAATGAATAAATTAAATTATAATCCTATAAAATAAAAAATTCCACATAAATCTAAAAAAATATTTTCACACGTTAAATTATTCAATTTTTTTAATATTTAATATTTAATTTAATTTATTATATTTTTTATTTATCATAGAAATATTGTATCTATGTTTTATAAAAATTTAAGGTCATTATACAATTTCTAAAAAAATTAAATAAATTTCTAACAGGTCATTAATTTCATTAATATCCCAATATACCCTTACATATATTCATAACATTATTTTTACTGTATGTGGACACATAAGGAATATTTAAATCTATGAGTGTAAAATTATTTATTTCAATTTACATTAAATATTACATAGTTCATTTTATGATAAATTTATATTAAAATAGATAAATTTTATCCAAATGTGATATGGTTAGAATTACCTTCATCAAATAAGTATTAGGATGAAAAATCATGCCCTTCTCAATTATTTTTATCCTATGTTAACCTAATTTAACCATTAATATTGTAATAAATATTTGTCTGATTAATATTCATAATAAAATAACAAAAAATGGACTAGTTTAGAAAATTTAGACCTTCTGATTCAAAATTTGGATTCCATTAAATCAAATTCAAATTCTTTAACTGAAGGAAATTAATTTATCGATAAGTGTGCAACATGCAATGAATTTTTTTTAGAATATTAAATTTATAAGAATATAAAACATGGTTTATTCTAATACCATTCCAAAAAAAATCATTAAATTAATTTGAAACAATTACTAAAAAAATATTTAAATTTCATTGTAGTATTTCACAAAGAGTGAAAATTTTAATTTATAAAAATACATATGGAAAGAACAAAATATCTTTTCATAAAAGTATTTCCTTTATTTTCAAATTATTTCTATAAGTTCCCATTAATTGATAAACAATGAATTAATTTTATATATGTATGAAGAATTTTTTTTCATAATTAACAAAGTCATAATCATACCAACTAGTCCAATGTCTAGGAGATATAAATCATTTAAAATAATAACAATTTAATCATACATAGTGGTTGTGCTAAACATGATTTTTTGTGTAACATAATCCATTGAAGAAATAGATTTTTTAAATAGATATATATTTTAAAATGATGTGGTGTTACATATTAGGATTCCCTTCGAGATGTATTTTATAGTTTTGTTTTTTATAATGAATAGTTTTTAATTAATTAATGTTTGGTGTTTATTTTCCATTAATATGATCTAACGCACTAATGGTTGTGAGAGACTAGTTATAGGGGTTTGGTTTAGGTGGAATCCATGTATTTTGAGATTTTTTATTATTTGTGTGCATATTTTTTAAAAAAACTACATACTTAGGGGAGGGAAAGGTTGGTCAATAGTAGTTCTGAATATCATTATTTTATGTTATTTTTTTTTCTTATTGGGAATCAATAATCTCTCTTTGTTCTCTTTAGGAACGGTTCATAGTGGAAATAATACTTTATTGAGGACATTGATTCAATTTCAAACATGTGAGGATCATGATGGATTTATACTTCAAAATATTTTTTCCACTAATGGATTGAAGAGGAAGTGTTTTTTAATGAACTATATGTCCCTTTGTGTACTGTTTTTTTGTAAAAAATATACACAAGGATAATTATGTGATTGATATTTGTATAATCATATAGTTAGAATAGATTTTACACTAATAAAAATGTACAGAATTTTTTTTCTATTTGTAGATTTCTTTATTTAGTGTTAAATTGTTATAGGCTAAGATATTTGTAATTTCACTATTTTCATGAATAATTAACTTTTATGACACTTTTTTGGTTTTTTAGTAATTATTTTATTTTAATTAATAAATTAAAGTAGTGAAGAAATATGTTTTAGTGTATATTAGAGGGGGATGACCATGGTTGGGAATATACATAACTATAAGAGTAATATAAATACTATTTCAGTGGGTGTACCATTTTCCCATTTCAAATTTGACATCATTATTTTCTATTATTTATATCATAGTACAATTTATTTTTTTATTAACAAAATACTAAAATGTTTTAAGAAAATCACCAAGTGATGGATTTTAATAGTAATCATTCATATGCACGGATTGTCTTGTAATTGGTTAAAACACAATCATAGAGGAAATTAAATAATTTACAAGGAGAGTGTTCTATATTAAATTATGTTTATTCTTATTTCATTAAATCTTAATTGAGAACATATTAAATATTTGATATTCTTAAAGATTAGTTTAATAATTAGATATTCTGGTTGTTAGAGCCAATCAATTTATATGCTAGTAAATGTTTCTATATTTTGATTGTTATCAAACTAAATTTGGATTATCATGGAGTTTTAGTGGAATTTTATATTATATTACAAGATAAAAACAATATCGAGGGTGTTGTCACTTCCTAGGGTTTGCAAAAAAATCCATTCAAAATCTATATGAAGAACATAGCATCGTGAAAGGTTGTTTTCTGGAATCATGTATTCTTAAAAATTTTAAATTCATGTGTTTCATAATGAAAATGTTTCATTAAGGGGATCCAAGAGAATGTACAATGATTTGGCGGTGTTCTATGTGATCATGAGATGTGCATAATCACAAATATGTGATGCGTTGACAGTAATCTTTGTGACTTTGTCAAATCTCACATATGCTTTGTGAAATGGAGGATCTTAATAAATTTGTTCTTTAAGGTCAATGTAAAATGTACCAGATCCATGGGGGCTTCATGAAGGGTTGATCTTATATATATGAGGCTAGACCCAATTCATTGGACCTGCAAAACATTAGTAAAAATCCGAAATTGCTCTGATTTTACATAGGTTGAGAGCTCTGTGAATCTAGATTTTTATGTGAGCTTGAGCGTCCAGAAAATAATAGTTTGGATTTGAATCATTATAACACTTATGAGTAATGTTTGATTCCTGAGGACATGTAATTTAGTGACAAATTGGTTAGATTCATGAAGGAATATTTCATTATGATGGTTGTGAGATTCCTGAAGGAGCTCCATTATTAATTATTATAAATATAATGTTTAAGTGAACAGTGAATTCAAAGTGCATCAACTCAGGTCTATAGTGTGTATAGTGTATCATGTTAGTCTGTAAAAAATATATAAATTTCAATCTACTAAATTGAACTTCATGTTGATTAACTATGTAAGACATCACTCAATGTAGTCATCTAGGGGGAGTCGACAGACGTGTTCCAAGGGACATAGTGTAATATCCTTAAAAAAATTAAAAGGTTGTGTTTTGGGACCATAGTTAAAATTTCTTAACCATTGTATTCCACAAATAATAATGATTATGAGAAATAGGTATGCCTGAAACATTATTAGTGTATGCTCCTTAGACTGTCCCTTAGTAGTGAAACTAGTAAACTCCTTGTGTTGTCTCAATTCATGTGATTTTTTGTGTTCTTCACTTCCACATCAGATACGTTTAAGACTTTCCATCCAACTTGGGCACACTATTTTTCACTTTTGAAGAAAAATTTGACACCCTAACTCATCCTTCCCCTCTCACGGCATTTCAATAACATTCACATTGTATCATAGGGAACATGTTGATGGAGATAAATCATTGCTCTATTATTGTAATGGAGAATTCAGTTATTGTCAAGGGAGTACCCTCTTTGATAGATGTAAATTCCAAATTTAAAAGAACAATATGAGATCACATCTAATATCTCTTTTAATGGATGTTTTATTTTACTCTATATATGGGATAAAAGTCACTCATGCAAAATGATTATATATGAATAAAAATATAATAAAATGATTGATACTGATGATAGAGAATATAATACCCTTATTGTATCTCTATCTGATCAAATATAAATAAAAGTGATGAGTTTCACTTTATACATTAAAATGGGGAATATGATATAAAATATATATGAATTTTACATCAATGTGAATGAGGAGAAACTCCATGTTTTGAAAAATTTATTTCATGATCTGAAAATACATCCAGAAAAAAATATAGAAACCATTTTAATCAAATCAATGATTTTTTGGTGGAAATAAGTGGGCTTGGTTATGAAATAAAAAAAATTACATTAAGGAAAATATCTTGATTAGTCTTACACCACTCTATAATCCTGAAGTTCCATCCCTTGTGGAAAAGGATATTTCTAAACATTTTCTCGATGATCTGTTGAGTAATCTGGTGGCATATAAAATGAGATTCAAATGAGAAGATGAAAAAATATAAAGAGATGAAGGAAATGGATATCTAATCCACGAAGAAAAATGAGATTTATAGAGGTGGTGTTGTTGAATATGATCAAGAAGATAAACTTATTTATATTTTTTTAATGAAATACAAGAGAGGCAAGGGTATATTTTATGGAATTTTTTTCTCTATCATTTTTTTGATGTGGTAGAGATGGGAACATTGCCTCTCGATTACCAAATATGTTTGATGATGTATAAATTGAAGTTAGAATCATATATAAGCCTAAAAAAGGGTCCCCAAAATGTAGACTTCAATTTAAGAATGAACTACAAAGACTGAGTTACATCAATATTGAAAAACAAGATTATAGTGCTTTTTTAATTGATGAAGAACTAGATATTAAATTTGGAACCCAATAATCCCTGATGGTTACAGTTGAAAATTCAGAACCATCAAAATAAAATTGAAAAGATATTTAGTTAATATGAAGGGCTGACCTAAATGCAGTACATGAGGGTTCTCTTGAACAGTTTGAAGATAAATGAAAAAGAAATAGAAATTTGAGAGTTGTCTTGCAGGAGATATCGTAGTATATTTACAATCTCGAAGAAAAAAATTGATCAAATGGAAGCATTATCAAAATAAATTTCAAAAACTGTTGAATGCTCAGAAGAATTTGTGTAATATAAGATTGGGGTTTATGAGTGGTAAAATTTAATTAATGACCTTTCATCCAGAATAAAAGTTAAATCTAATACATTTGTGGTTCTTGAACAATAATTAATTACTCTATGGATTAAAATTGAAACTGGATCGAATTCAAGGGAAACAAATAAGAAAATATAGTTTGGATGGTTCACATATGTAGATCAATTATAGAGAGTTGTGCATTGTTATAAAAATTTATAGAAGGGAATGAATGATAAATGATCCATATGCATGGGAAACAATCCAATTGGTTGTGATAATGAAACATGGATGGATGGAAATAAAATGTCCCAAAATAATGGTAATATATATTTGAACATATCAAAATGTCACCTGAAGTCCTAACAAAGAAATCCTCGTATCAAAATTAAAAGGAGAAGTAATAAACTATACAAACATATCCAGAAATTATCGTCAGTAAAAATCTTTCAGAGAGGAAGGATACTGTAACACCCTGATATTTTATTAAAAATATCCTTTTTAATTTCATTAATGTCTTGTGTTGTACTCTACACCAAAAAGAGCATGCACAACACACATCCATGACTTGGCTTGCATTACATGCAATCGTGACCTTCCACGATAGCGTGTGTTGTACGCAATACCGAGTTTCGCTAAACAACAACATGTTATATAAACTAGTCTTTATGAATAGTAATACCCAATTTTTAATATTATATAAATTTTGTCTTTCAAAATTGACTTCATTTTTGGATTCAGAATATCGAAATTATCTTAGGGTGAATTTTTGGTATTTTTTGAAAACATTCAACTTTTTATGAATAGTAAAAACACTAGGATACTATTTAAAAATCGACATTTTATTTAAATAATTATTTATTTTATTTAAATTTATTTTAGGTCAAAATTGATACATAATACCTATATATGTTCAAAGCAATTCATTGGAGTCATTTTATAATAATTTTAGATATATAAATTATTTATTGATCTTTGGACCATCTTTTACCCACCTCCTAGGTGAATTTTAAAATTTAAATAAAACCTAATTTTACCGCTTTTGTGAATGTAATTTCACAAATCTAAGAGACACAATTGATGTTAGTAAGTTAAATTTGGTTCAATGAGATGAAAATAATTTTTGGTGAATTGTAACTTTTTACTTTTATTTACCACGATTAAAAGTAAATAGGGAAATTAAGGGTAAAAATGATTTTATTATTACCCTAACACATGTCCTAATTATATTGTATATGTGTAATTAGACCAAAAACAACCTTAGTAATAATATATGGCCATTTAGACCCACTTGGATTAGATTAGGACATTTAATATTAATTTATTTTAAGAAGGTTCAAAATAGTTAAAATCAAATTTTAATAAATAAATCATTTTTAATATAGGGTTATACATAAGATAAATTAGACTATATATATTCATTACAAAGATAAAAATATTTACTACATAATTTTATTTATTTTTAATTTTTAGAAATTAAATAATTTAATTTATTTATGACAAAATGATGATGGAGTAACTATCTTATTAAAGAAATATTGACATAATTGATGATATAAATACCCAAATAAATGTAATTTGAGACATTTTATGAATTAAAGTAATTTTAAATGTTAACATGACATGTTAGTATTGATTTAATTAACGTTTTGATAACTAATATTTCTGTTATAAGTTTTTAAAAAATCAATTACCAAATAGTGTCAAAATTGACATAAAATAGTTTTTAAAACAAATATTATATTTATAACTATTATTTTATTCCTAAAAATATATGGATCTACCAAATGACTTAGATAAGGTTATATATTTTAATAATAAACAACTTGGGGTTCGTTTGTCTTGTTATAGTATGTTTATTAACCTTATAGTGAAATAAAACACAATGACACAGTAAAATTAAAATTGTTGAACTTAAAGTTAAATCTAAATGATAAGGTTAAAATGGAACCCTAAACATGTATAAATTCTATTGAATGAGAGTATTTCTACCCACCCAACCTGATCTTATAAATAAATTAATTTGGAGCTATTAAAAACAGTATATGACTTTATAAAAAATTATTATTTTTTGTTTTTCCAAAGGTGACCCTCTCCTCCGTTATAGACGGGCACCTCCTCCTTCTCTTCCTCACACTACATTGAGCCTTAAACTTGGCCAACCTATACCATATTCCCTTTCTCCACATCCCTAGAAACATCCTAGAGGTCCTGGTCTTCTTTAAAGACAAATTTTAGTGCCCTAAGTGTAGGTCTCAAAGAGGCGCATTAATGAAGAGGTAATGTCAGTTACCGATTATTTCAACTTTATTTCTTCTTCCACTTATTCTTATTTAGTTGTCTCATTATGAAGTAATAAAATCAGTATCAATCATATACTGATATGTTATTATAAGTATGAAAAAACCCTATTTCCCCATCTATCCATCCTATGGACAACGAAATCACCACGCGTGCGTACGTACTGAATACCGTCTCCACGCTGTGGTGTAATCTATTTTCCACCTCCACCTTACATGGATGTGTATGATGGTGTAAATAATAACTATATATTATTATTTTAAAGTGATATTTATTCTAAAATAGTATACATACACTCAAAAATATTTCCACGATCTTGGGAATGATATCATCGCTTGTGCGTACGTACGGAATACCGTCTCCACATCGCGATGAGATTCATTCTCCATGTTAACCATTCATGAATGATTATAATGTATATATAATAAGTAATCATGAAATATATGAAATAATACTTACACTGGAATTATGTATATATATATGTATGTCATCCACTTAATTTAATTTAATTCAATAAGGAAACGAAAACAGTGTTCATGTGTATGTACGCCCTACCGTCTCCATGAACGGTGTATTTCATTTCATCTAATCATTAAATCATATATAAATGTATATAATGAAATGTATATTATATATAAATAATTTTTTTAATTTATTAATTAATTAAATCAGGATATAAGTAATAATATCATGGACAACAAGTCCAAACACGTACGATTAATAAAATGATTTAACCCAAAATGCTTCTTTAACATGGAACTCACAAAAAAACGGGTAATATAAAGTCATAAGTGAACCATATATGATATCATAATAATTAATATGATTCAGTAATAAGTCAATGACATTATTTAAATGATTATACAGGAGGTTCGGAAACGTACGAAACATATCAGACCTAAGGTAAGGTATAACTTTCCCAATCTCGTTCTTATCCGAGATTTTTTGTTCGTAAGTATTTTCTGGGGTTATTGTTCTCCTCCATATCCATGATTCATAAAAATAGTTTCATGTATGTTTAAAGTACTTTTTACCCTTTTTTGACTTTTACTACATGTTATGTATGGAATCTTTCTTTTATGAGGTACTCTTTGACTTTTCCGGCAAAAGTGCGATAAGAATGTTTTTTTAACTTATACGGCATGAAATGATTTTTTACGGTTTTATAAAGCCTTATTTTCATGAAGCTTCCTCCAAAATATTTCATGACTATCTTCAAAAAAATCCTTTTCTTTTAAAATTTCATGAAATTTTGTGAAAAGAAAATGATTTTGAAGAAGAAATGATATTTTCCTCACGAATTCATTTCAAGTGTTTTATCAAAACAATTTTTCATCTAAGATGAAATTATATCATATGTGTATGTTTCAAGAATCATGTCTCAATGATTTACATGGTCTCACTTACCTTATTATGAAATGATATCCATTTCTTTTATATGGAATATGTGATGATGGGATGATGTTTATGAAACCCATTTTATTCTTTGGGTTATTATGAATGATGTATGTTTATTTTGTGGCACAAGTAAGAATGGTTTCATTATGAGATGGGTGGGACCTATATATCCCTCCAATGTATTGGGAAAATATTTATATATCATGATATTGACATGGATGGAAGGGTAAGTTAATCTGTTTCAGTGTTACAGAACAGAAACGTGGAGTGAACTCGATTCAGAAAGGGACTTGGTCCACTAAGATAGTCTTGGAAGCAATGCCTTGGATAATATGGAAATCATAACATGTGCTTAATGGTTTCCACAATTACATTCTTTATTCCCATGCTATTTTATCATGATTTATGTTCCCTTATTATATATACCTTACATACTTTCAAGATTAATGTCTTTGCTGAAGATTTTGATGTTTAGATTTTATGTTCTAGTTTTTTCATACACATGTTTATGGATTGTTTTATGTTCTCTATGTTTACCCTTAATGGGAATTTTAGGTCACCCCTATTATTTTTTCTTTTCCCCAGGATATAAATAAAGAGTTTAGGTAATAAAAAAAGAGAATATGTTTATGGGAGATGTTGAAGATCTTTCATCATGATTAGAAGATTATATTTCGAGTTACCGAAGACACTAAACTATTACGGTCCTTATGTGTCTGTTTTTTGTTATGTATTATGTATTCTGAAAAAGTAATGTAATGTCCACGTACATCATGCTTTGGGTCTCTACAGTCGGTATCATAGGAAAGGTTTAGTCAAACTTTGGAAACTAGGATGCGAAAAAATTAGTGAGATCCCTAGAGATATTTCTAAGGTATGTCTAGGGATGTCCCTAAGGATAAGTATACGTATATGATATAGTCCTAGAACTATGGTAACAATTTGAGAATTTAACATAAGATGTTAGACATTGAGGGTACTCCCCCTTTACTATGTTGTTTTACCTAGCATTATTTTTTCCTCTCACAATATTCTTTTTGGGTTTTAGAAAATGGCTAGAAACAGGAAGATACACGATAATGGATGATATGACGAACAATGTAATGATATTCTTCATGAGAAACCAAATGAAACGGGATTTGGAAGTCCAAACATCATTATAATGCCTAATCAGAAATCTCATAATATGATCAATAATCTCAACTTTGGTATGTTTCACAACACATATAATTAGAGAAAGATGGAGTTTCATGATGATCATAGAGGAAAGAAAGTTCAATTTCCCTCATGTAAATCATGTGGGAAGAGGTATCAGGGAGATTGTTTCAAAGGAATTGGAAGATGCTTTGGGTGTGGAAAAAAAGGACACAAATCTAATAAGTCCAAAGGAAAAGGTTCAGTTAACACCATGGACAAGGATAATGGTATTTCTACGACATCAACAATGATTAGATGTTTTAAATGTGGATTGTTTGGGCATTATGCAATCCAATGACCTAAGGGAAAATCTCATGAAGAGAATCAGCATGGTCAAATGAGTAGTATTTATGTGGATGATGATGAAGAGGCTGCAAATGAAGTATGAGATGAATGAAATGATGAAGCTCAGTTAGTTGTTTAAGAAGTTAGTGGAATGATTGTATGTTATTAAAGAATAATGTATGGTACTATGGAATAAATAATCATCTACGGATTGTTACACTATTGTTTTTCCTAAAGTATTTGAAGGTATATGTTGAATAGTACTAGTAACCATGGAAGATTATTTAGATTTTTTTGGAAAGTAGATTATAGGTTCATAATGAAGGGATAATAAGATAATGAGATGATTGATTGTATTCATGAGCTCATGACTAATATAAGGTCTAAGTGATATTATGGTTTGATTATATAGATTTTTTGGGATTTTCGTATGTGGAAAGAGTTACCTTTTGTCAGTATTCATGATTTCATTATGTTTTTATGGTAATTTATGTTTCAAGAGAATATATGACTACGTATTCATGTGTTTAGAATGCAACTAACAAGATATATCTTATGATATATGTGATATAAATGCTTATATTCAAATTATTGGTAGATAACCTTTCTAGTAATTGTTTCTTTATACTATGAGCTTAGACCGAAGTATTTTAGATAATCCTAAATATTGGAATGGATTATGTTGGACATAAGTTAGTACTGTTTAAGGATAAAACTTTTTTCGATATTATTGATGGGATGTTATAGTAATGTAGTTTTAGAAAAAGGACAACATGCAGGACGGGCGACAACCCATCGCGTCGGACAAGGCTGTAGGAATCGAACCCACAACTGAAGTGTGACTGGCCTTTATCGCCTACCACTTCCCTACAGGAAGTCCCTGATTAGTAGAAACTAGTTTTATTTTAATAACCAGTATGATATATGAAGTATAAGTTCATTTTTGGAATCCTATATGATTAACCTCACCATAGATGGACTTTTGTATATTTGATAATTTGTTTATAACCATTTGTTTCAAATAGATAGAATGACTCATAATTCTATCACATGATCTGCTAACACATCATGAATGAAAAATTCAACTTCATTTCCTTATGAGATGGAGTGGAAATTGTTCAAGTCATGTACAACGGTGAGATTGTACAAAAATCAAGTAAGTATTTCTTTTGATTCGAAAATTATTTTACATTAGATAAATGATCCTGAAAAAAAAATGTTGTCATTGTGCCCTTATATCCAATGAATTAGATGGTACCCTAGATCATCACAAATTTATGGCTTTGTGGTTGTTGGCTTTTTCATAGCCATGTTCTCTACCACATTCCATCAGAACATGACTGTTAGACTTCTCTTCCATATCCATATTTTCACCTATGTTCTCCTATGTGGAAACCCAGTAATTAGTTAATTTTGGTAACCATTACATTTCATACATTAGTTATTAAAGACAAGTTTTGGTATTCCTTTATACAATGTGGGTTTCTATTAATGAAACTTTCGAGTAGTAAACCATTTATAACCCCGATGAATTTCGACGGAAAAATTCATTTTAAGGGGGGTAGAATGTAACACCCCGAAATTTTATGAAAAATATTCTTTTTAATTTCATTAATGTCTTCTGTTGTACGCTACACCAAAAGGAGTTTGAACAACACGCACCCCTAACTTGTCTTGCATTACATGCAATCGCGACCCTCCACGATAGAGTGTGTTTTATGTAATACCGAGTTTCGCTAAACAACGATATGTTATATAAACTAGTCGTTATAAATAGTAATACCCAATTTTTGATATTTTAAAAATTTTATCCTTCAAAATAGACTACATTTTTTGATTCAGAATATCAAAATTATCCTAGGGTCAATTTTTATTATTTTTTTGAAAACATTCAATTTTTTATGAAGAGTGAAAACACTGGGTTACTATTTATAAATCGACTTTTAATTTAAATAATTATTTATTTTATTTAAATTTATTTTAGGTAAAAATTGATACATAATACCTATATAAGTTAAAATCAATTCCTTGGAGTCATTTTATAATAATTTTAGATATATAAAAATTTTATTGAACGTTTGACCGTCTTTTACCCACCTCCTAGGAGAATTTGAAAATTTATATAAAACATAATTTTATCGATTTTTTGAATGAAATATCAAAAATACAAGAGACACAATTGATGATAGTAAGTAAAATGTGGTTCAATGAGATGAAAATAATTTTTTGTGAATAGAAACATTTTACTTTTATTTACCACGATTAAAAGTAAATAGGGTAATTAAGTGTAAAAATGATATTATTATTACCCTAAAACATGTACTAATTCTATTGAATAAGTGTAATTAGGCCAAATAACAACCTTAGGAATACAATATGACCATTTAGGCCCACATGGATTATATTAGGAAATGTAATATTAATTTATTTAAAGAAGGGTTAAAATAGTTAAAACCAACGTTTAATCAATAAATTATTTTTAATATATGGTTATACATAAGATAAATTCGACTAAAAATTTTCATTAGAAATATAAGATGATTTAATACATAATTATATTTTATTTATAATTTTTAGACATTATATAAGTTAATTTATTTATGACACAATGATGATGGAGTAATTATCTTATTAATGAAATATTGACATAATCGATTTTATAAATACTCAAATAAATGTAATTTGAGACTTTTTATGAATTAAAATAATTTTATATGTTAATATGACATGTTAGTATTGATTTAATTTACTTTTTTCTAACAAATAGTTCTGTTATAAATTTTAAAAAAATCAATTAAGAAATAGTGTCAAAATTGACATAAAATAGTTTTTAAAAGAAATATTATATTATTAATTGTTATTTTATTCCAAAAAAAATCTATGGTTAGGCCAAAGGACTTATATAAAGTTATATATATTAACAATAAATAACGTGGGCTTATTTTGGCTTTTTAAATTAAGTATATTAACCTTATAGTGTAAGAAAAAAAAGACACGGTAAAAGTAAAATTATTTTACTTAAAGTTAAATCTAAATGATAAGGTTAAAATAGAACCATAAACTTGTATAAATTCTATTTTATGAGAGGATTTCGACCCATCCCCACCTTAGATTAGAAATAAACCAATTTGGAGCTATTAAAAACCTAATATGACTTTATAATAAAATAATATTTTTAGTTTTTCCAAAGGTTCCCCTCTCCTCCCTTATAAAAGGGAACCTCATCCCTTTCTTCCTCACACCACATTGAGCCCTCATGCTCAGCCAAACAATGCCAAATTATATTATAAACTTCCCTAGAAGAATCCTAGAAGTCCTGTTATTCTTCAAAGACCAATTTTAGTTCCCTAAGAGGAGGTCTCAAAGATGCGCTTCAAAGAAGATGTAATGTCTGTTACCGATTTTTCAACTTTATTTCTTCTTCCACTTCTTCTTCTTTAGCTATTTAATTATGAAGTAATAACAAAAGTATCACTCATATACTTATATGTTATTATAATTACGAAAAAACCCTATTTCAAGATCTATCCATCCTACGTAAAATGAAATCACCGCACTTGCATATGTACGGAATACCGTCTCCACGCCGTAGTGTAATCTATTTTCCACCACCACCTTACTTGGATGGGTATAATGGTGTAAATAATTACTATATATGATTATTTTAATGTGATATTTATTATTAAATTTTATATATACACTCAAAAAAAATCCACTCTCATGGGATCGATATCATCTCTCGTGCATACGTACGGAATACTGTTTCCACGACGCGATGAGATTCATTCTCCATGTTAACCACTCAAGAATGATTATAAAGTATATATAATAAGTAATAATTAAATATATTAAATAATAATGATACTGGATTTATTTATATATATATATATGTAGTTCATCTACTTAATTTCATTTAATTCAATAAGGAAACAAAAACAATGTTCATGCGTACGTACGGCCTACCGTCTCCATTAACGGTTTATTTCATTTCATTTAATCGATATATCATATATATATGTATATAATGAAATTTATATTATATATAAATCATGTTTTACATTTTTTAATTAAGTAAATCAGGATATAAGTAATAATATCAAGAACAATAAGTCCAAACATGTACGATAAATAAAACGATTTAACCCAAAACGCTGTTTTAACATGGAACTTACAAAAGAACGGGTAATATAAAGTCATAAGTGAACCATATATGATATCATAAAAATGAATATGATTCTTTAATAAGTAAATGAAATTATTTAAATCGTTATACAAGAGGTTCAGAAATGTACAAAGCATATCAGACCTAAGGTAAAGGATAACTTTTCCAATCTCATTCTTATCCGAGATTATTTATTTGTAAGTATTTACTGGGGTTATTGTTCTCATCCATGTCGATGTTTCCTAAAAATTTTCTAATGTATGTTTAAAATCTTTATTACCCATTTTTGACTTTTACTAAATGGAATGTATGGAATCTTTCTTTTACAATGTACTTTTTGACTTTTCTGGCAAAAGTACGAGAAGAATGTTTTTTAACTTATTCGGCATGAAAGGATTTTTTACGGTTTTATAAAGACTTATTTTCATGAAGATTTATCCAAAATCTTTCATTAATATTTTCAACAAAATCATTTTTTTAAAAATTTCACTACATTTTGTGAAAAGAAAATGATTTTGAAGAAGAAAGGATATTTTCCTCAAGAATTCATTCCATGTTTTTTATCAAAACCATTTTTCATCTTACATGACATTATTTCATATGTGTATGTTTCAAGTATCATGTATTTATGATTTAGATGGTTTCACTTTCTGTATTATGAAATGATATCAACTTCTTTTATATAGATTATGTGATGATGGGATGATGTTTATGAAACCTATTTTATTCATTGGGTTATTTTGAATGATGTATGTTTATTTTGTGGTATAAGTAAGAATGATTTCATTATGAGATGAGTGGGACCTATATCTCCCTACAATTCATTGGGTAAAGATTTATATCTAATGAGATAGACATGTCTGGAATGGTAAGTTAATCCGGTTTAATGTTATATAACTGAAATGAGGAGTGAACTCGATTTAGAAAGGGACTTTGTCCACTAAGATGGTCTTGCCAGCAATGCCTTGGCTACTATGGAAATCATAACATGTGCTTAATGGTTGCCACAATTACTTGCTTTATTCCCATTCTATTTTATCATGATTGATGTTTCCTTATGATATATTCCTTACGTACTTCCAAGATTCATGTCCTTGCTCATGATTTTGATGTTTAGATTTTATGTTCAAGTTTTTTCATTCAAATGTTTATAGATTGGTTTATGTTATCTATGTTTACCCTTACTGGGCATTTGAGCTCACCCCTTTTTTGTTTTATTTTCCCCAAGATATAAATAAAGGTTTTAGCTAAGAAAAAAAAGAGAAGATATTTATGGGAGATGTTGAAGATCTTTCAACACAATTAAAAGATTATATTCTGAGCTTCCAAAGACACTAAACTATTACAGTCCTTGTGTATCTGTTTTTGTTATGTATTAAGTATTCCGAAAAAGTAATGTAATATCTATGTACATCATGCTTCGGGTCTCTATAGATACATAAGGTGGAATATATGGGAGAAGACATTTACTCTTATGAAATATCAATTATGTGTCTATATAAGCCATACCATGTCATATAACGATAAGGAAATGAGTAATTTGAATTGAGAATATCTATTATATAAATAAAGAAGAATGAATCCACATTCTCTAAATTATAATAAAAAGTCTTTTTATTGATATTTTTTTAATTTAACTAATTATAGTTATAACTCTATTGATTGTAGGGAGATTAAAGGTGGGAGTATTACCTATAGAACTCAACGAAAGGTCAACACCCACCAACCAGATAGAGTTTCTGTTACAAATATATATTCTCCTCTTGATGAAAAATACGAGTATGAAAAACCAATGCACATGAAAAATATATTTGAAATACCATAACTATCTTCCACTCAATAAAATATTTCAGGCAAGGAAAAGAATAAATTCAATAAAACAAACCTTTCAAATATAAATCTTAAATATATGAATAATATTAGAACCTAGATTCTTAACATTGAATGCTCATCCTATATAATGGGGATCACATATTTATAATTTAATGTTACGAAAAGGGTTGAAGGAACTATATGTTTCGGAAATGATGGTGAAATAAATATCAAAGGCATTGAATTTGTAGAACTGGGAAATAACGGTCTAATGAAAACTTATGTTCTATATGTAGATGATCTGTGTCAGAATATTTTGAGTGTGATTAAACACTATGAGTCGTGACTAATAGAGAAATTAAATAAAAAGCGATTCAAAATTAAAGAAAATATAGGGAATTATCTCATGAAAGGACTTCAAATAGATGTTAATTTATACTAGGTTTATAATAGAGAGAACATTTTCTACTCGACAAATGATGAAGAAAAAACCTATGGCACCATAGGTTGGATTACATTATTCAAAAAGACATGGAAACGATATATATTATGAATATATTCATGGATATCCCCAATATAATGCATGATCATGAAAATACTTTTGATTTTTATACTCAATGAAATATAGTTTCTGTTAATATACTCCCAAGAAGAAAGGCGCATCAAATCTTCTTGATCTCATCCACATAGATGTATGTGGTCTAATAAATGTTTCTAGAACATATGAATATATACACGTCATATTTGTTTTCAAATTTATTGTATAATGTCTTGCATTATTATTACACACAGGAAACAATAAGTTCTTGATTACATGAAATGTTATCATTGAATAGCTGAGAATGATATTGGTCGCACAATCAATGTTCTACAATTTTTCAATGTAGGGGATTACACATCCATTGATTTTGAAAATTACCTCGACAAACATGAAATAAATCAAGTAGTAGATTAATTTAGAACTCCAAAGAAAAAAGGAGTTATTTAGCATAGGAATAATTAGGGGAACAATATGGCTAGAATGATGCTGACTGAGTTTTTTATATCCCGTCATGAATTGAAAGACGTTTCTCAAGTAGTAGTGTATACTCAAAAACGAACATGGATTTATATGGGAGAAAAAAATACATCATATGAGTTTCATTATAGATGTAATCCATCTATTAATTATTTTCATTCTTTATGATGTAAATGTTTCATAAAAAATATTTATGGAAATAAAGGCACATATGGTGATGCTAGTGATGAGGGAATATACCTTGGATATTCATTGAAGAGTAAAACTAAATATAATTAAATAATATTCATAAAAGAATTTAGGAAGGAGTTGACAACACCCACAGAGATAAGGAAAATGTGGAGTGAATCACATTCTTCATTCTTACAAATTTTATAACCAACCCGATTTAAATATGTTGTTAATGATAAATCATGGGTTAAGGTCATTAATGAAGAAATAGATCATATTCAAAATACCTAAACATGGGTCTTACTTAAGATACCTAATGATAACAATGTGATTGTAACAAAATGTATCTTTAGAAACAAGTTCAATGGGAATGGAAATATCATAAGAAATAAAGTGAGTTTAGTGTGAAATGTCATTTCAAAAATTAGAGGTGTCGGTGATGATGAAATTTTTTCTCCAGTATCAATAAAAGAGTTTATTAGGATTTTACTTATGATTTTAATTCAATAAAGATATGAAGTGTATCATATGGATTTCGAAATAGATTCTTTTATTGGAATTCTTGAAGAAGAAGTCTAAGTTTAAAAACTAGAAGGATTTATAATTGGAAATAATGAAGTGAAGGTTTCTATATTAAAGAAGAGAATTTATGTTCTAATGAATGAACCACAAGCGTGGTATTCTTAAATAGATTCTTATTTTAAGAATATCAAATTTAAAAGTAGAGGTTTCGACCATAAAAATTCTGTACAGAAATGAAATAATGATCAATTTATGGGGTTTTTGTACATGGATGATTTTATATTTTCTACAATCTAGAAGCAATTAGTGTAGAAATTTTCTATTCACATGAAATTGGAATAAGAAATGACTATGAATGGGGAAACAACATATTAATCAGGTATACACATTTTCCAAATTAATATTAGACTGTTGTTTCTTAGGCAAAATATGTAAGAGTTAATTAATATAAATTCAACATTCAATACTCTAAACCAATGTTGACTCTAATGGAGGTTGGGATAAAACATACAACTCATGTGGATCTGACTACTATGGATTACACCATTTATTGGTGTATCACTGGAATACTATTATACATGAATTCAACATAAAATATATTGAATTTAAAACTTTCTTAGTGGCCTGATTGAAAAATAATTTAATGGAAGAGTACTTGGATGTAGTTAATTGTATCATGAAAAATATTCAAGATATACTCAATATTTTCTAATACATTGTTGTCGGAAGATATAATGAATTATCAATATATCTTGATGTCGATTGGGTTATAAATGCGGTGGATAGAATGTCTACAACTGGTGTAGAATTATTTATTTCCACCAAATGTGAAAACTAGTAATGAAAGAAATAAAAAATCACTTATCTTAGTATGGCTGATGTAGAGTATATTTCATATGCAATTTCCGACACTAAGATATTTTTGATGAAGTGATAACAAATTGATATTCGTGATGAGGTGAAATAGGAGATAGTGATTCATTGTAAAAAAAGATCAATTGATCTTTAAAATAGTCGAGTTTATCACCACAGCAAAAGACATATTGATATCATATATCACCTCATAAAAAAATTTGAACATGTTGTGATTATAATCAATATTTTAGTAACAGATAACAAAATGGTTTACATTTTGATGAAGACACTGGTTATACATGTTTTTTTTAAATCATTTGAACCTTAGAGTTCAGCCACCTCCCAGTTTATA
The DNA here is from genome assembly GCA_963277665.1 of Viscum album. Taxonomy (NCBI): domain Eukaryota; kingdom Viridiplantae; phylum Streptophyta; class Magnoliopsida; order Santalales; family Viscaceae; genus Viscum; species Viscum album. The sequence continues at coordinate 1,567,064,707 of OY728135.1, read as the reverse complement.
AAAGGGTTTCATATAATCCATTCCCCTATTTGGTGTTAAATGTTTTAATATATTTACATATGTGATTTAGGTTTATGGGGGAGATAAAATTTAGGGGTATTTTTTTTAATGTCTAAAAATATAAATATAGGTTATTTTTTATTATTTCCAAAGAGGTATAATGGAAAAATTCAACAATAAAAATTAGTAGAATGAGGGGGAGAATGAGAAATTTAATGATTTATTGGTTTTCTAGTTTTTAGTTTTTGGGAAACAATGAAACAATTATACGACACAATGAGAATTCAGTGTTATGAAGAAATAGTTAGAGATTAGCTTGGACATATTTAATAATATAAAAAATTGAGAACCCAATTCATACTTCCCCTCTAATTCAATATATCAAGCTGCTACAAATTATACTTGTAGTTTTTGATGAATTTTCTCACTCATTACAAATTTTGATATGTGGCTAGTTAATTATTTAATTTATCTGGAGATTCCCAATAATCCAAAAGGGGGATATTTTTGGAACCAATGACTTTTGTTACTAGAAATGCAGTCTAATTTTTTTATTTTTAATCAAATCTTATATAATCATGGATTTTAAATATAATGTGATCTTATAGTATAAGTTGATTATAGTATTAATATTGGCCTCATTTCCCCAAATTTTCTTAATTTTTTAGCATAAAATATGGAGGAACATGCTAGCATCATGAAAGGTTGTTTTTAAGAATAAATTCTTCATGAATAATTTAAATTCACACGTACCATAAACACTAGTTTATTAGAAGGGTAGGTTTATTATTATACTATGAGTTGATGGTGTTATTTATGAATATGAGATGTGGAGAATCACGAAGGAAAGATGCCTTGATTTTAACCTCCATGACTACAAAAAAACACACCAATGATTCACGAAAAGAGGATATATGTGAAGATATTTCTTAAGGTTAACAAAAAATACACAAAAGGCTTGGGAGATTCGACAATGGATATGCCTATATATTTGTGGATAACCCAAAAACATTTGACATGAAAATAATCAAATAAAATTTAGAACAAATATGATTTCATGAATGTTGGATGCTCTGTGAATATGGGTTTTTATAAGAGTTTGAAAATGATGAAAAAATAGTTATGTCTTGAATGATTCAAATAATTTTGAGTAATTGGTGCTTCATGATGACTAGAAATTCTATATATAATCAATGAGCTTCAAGAAAGGAGTTTCTGTTCTAGAGGATGTGATCATTGTGATGGACCTTTGCAAATGGTTGTTCTGAATATCTGGTTTAAGAGGATCATTATTTCAAAGTGCATCAACTTCGGTATACAGTGTGAGCATAGTATTATTCTAGTTTTCTTCAAAGAATTTAATTCCAATCATTTGATGTGACCTTTAGTTGGATAAACAGAGTAATAATTCATCAAAATCATTGAGTAAGGGGGAAATGAGAGTGTTCTTAGGGACAAAATGTTTTATCCCAAAAAACATGTAGAGGTAGTGTTCCAAGAAAAGAGTGAATATATCTGAAATTATTGTATTTTACAACTAGTTATGATTAAGGGATTTAGGTATGACCAATTCATTTTTGGTGTATTCCACTTGGACTAGCCCTTAGTAGTGAACCAAGTAATATTTCGGTGTTTTCTCTTTATATGTGATTGTTTGTTTTCTAAAATTTTCAATGAAATAAGTTTAATAGGTTACTACCAATGCATGAACAAGATATATGAATTTCGAATAAATCATTTACATCATCATTAATCCCTCCCCTCTCAAGGTGTTCTGGGTTCCATCACAGATATGTTTTCAAAACATAATAGCAATCACATGTTAATGATAATATGGATATATTAATTATTATTGAAGAATTTTTAATTATAATAGAAGAAGTGTTGGTGGGTGAGGAACCCATATTGAAGTCCCCACCACTAATTTAATATTTATATATTTATATAATTCTATTTAATTGGAGGATAATTGTTATATATATTAAGATAAACACAGTGAAAAGAAAAAAGGAGATTTTGTTTCTAGTTCCCATGTACATCTATATAGTATAATGAATTGGAATAATTTAAGTGCATTGGTTTTTTTTTCACAATAAAATCACATCCCCTATTGATTGGGGATGGGTCACTAGTACTGTCTTTCTTGATAGTAAATATATATATATGCTACTAGAGAGGGTTAGCCTATTATTTTTTGTATTTATCTCGTTTTCATTTTAATAATTTTCTTCTATTTATATCTTTTTCTTTGTTTTACTTAGGTTTTGTGGTTGGAACATGTTACTAGAAAAAATATGACAATAGTTTTAATATCCATTGAAATAACCATAGAGTTGTATCAATTTATCTCATAATTTATCTACTTCTCATGTTTTATTATTTATAAATGCTTCCATTGATACTTTTGAACTTCATTGAAGGAAGTAATAAATTATTCTGTGGGATTGATTTAAGAAAAGTCTTTAATTTAAATTTATGATTATTTTTCCAATTAGTATAGTTTTAGGTATTCTTTAATAATAAAAATAATAAAATTGTCAACATCAATCATTATGAAAATATTGCAATATCCTGATTTGATCATCTTTTGAATAAAGGGATTACTGATGCAGATTTTATTCTCTGATATCCAATTTAATGATTTAATAAAACTTAATCTACAGAGAATATCATGTTCCGAAATACTATCTAAAATCATGTTTTTAACTTCATAGGATTTGATAGCTTTGGGATAAATTTTTATATTTACATTTTTATTGAAAGTCCTGAGTCATGACAAGTGACATAAGAGATTTTGTTATCATATTTAAAATATATTATATAATATCATTTTGTTAAAATTATTGAGGTTCTATTTTGAAATGATATTTTTGAAATATCACTCTTTAGGATACCATACTCACATATAAATTTTTTATTGTCCCCTAAAATCAATGAATTACCAGTTATTTTGTCACATTTTAAAAAATATATCCCCACCTACCCAACACTTATTTATTTCTAAATGATTATCACTAAAAAATTACAATGGAAGTGATGTTTCAGGTTCATTCTTGGAGGATAGATGCATTTTATAAAGGTTTTGTTTTTTCATTCATATTTCTTGTAGGATAGTTCACATAAATCACTATAAATCATTTACTTGTCTATTTTTATAAAACCGTATTTTCAATACTAATGCTTAAATAATAAAATATATAGAGAATATAAGGAATACATAATTCACTGTAATCCGTATTATATAAACCACCTTGATATAAAGAAATGGTTTGGATTGCAGAACCATATATAAGGGGATTAAATGAGATACCATCATTTTTTGAATACACATATAATCACGATTTTTTATTAAAGAGAGAAACTTATTTATTATTTATTATGTTTTTCACATCTAAGACACAAAATATTACCGTAACAATAATATATTTTTATCCTTCGTTCATTAACAGAAGAAGAAAAAATAATTACACCATTACCTTGATAAAATTGAGATTCAACTAAAGGAATATAGGTACAGAATGGGTGTTAGGAAGAATACCATTGAAATTACTTTATGGATTGTTCTTGAAAATAATATTTTACGAAGATGTTATGAAGAAGCTATTAATGTAACAGGAAGTACATATCAAAAATAAAAAAGGTGAATTGAATATATTCTGTTGGAATTATTGATAATGTATTTTTTCAGACAGTTTTTTAAAATATTTATAATTAATAAATGTAATGGTTACATGATGCCTAAATATAATGGTAACTAGAGTAGGGGACCATTATTGAGGTAAAGGATTTAGAAGAGTGGTTGTGTGTGAAATATAAATATTTGTAGAATGTAGTGAATATTGAAAATGTCCAAAAAATAAATGATTTATATCTAGATAATGTATAATGGTTTTCCCATGAATATATATGTTTCATTTTTTTGATTACAAGAGTGATTGCGAGTTCTTTTAATGAAATTAGTGAATATAATGGTTGATCATATAAAACCAATGCAACATTATGAATATAAAATGTGTCTTCTTTGGTTTTTTATGAATATTTGGATATATAAGATCATTCTTAATGGTTATCATAGAATGTTTATGTTTCATTTATTAAAAATTTAATGTTCGTTCACTTAGTTAATATGGGACAACATCATAACACTGAAAAACCCAGGGTTCAATCCAATATTTATTTTTTCTTGAAGGATAAAGATAAAATAAATAATTTTTTTAATCATTAGATGTGATTAATAATTGAAGAAGATAATAATTATAACAGTGAAGTTGAAATTAAATATCAATGATGAGAATATGTTTTCTAAATGACTAGATACTTTTTATGGATTTTATGGATCTATTTTTTGTTGATATCATTCCATTTCTCTATTTTTAACACTATTAATTCTACATAATTAGATTTATATGATGTCTTCTATTTTACTAGGTATCGATATTTTTGTGACTTATTTTTTTGGAATGAAAACTATGGAATAAATGTTTTTGTATTTTATTATATTGAAATATAGAAATATTTTAATTTTTATAGTTTTTTATATATTATGAGTATGTAAAACATTTCACGCAATGGTTTTGTGATAACAAATATTGGATATTTTTTTAATTTAAAATCAATGAGTGTCCATTTTTAATTATTAAATTATCACTCTAATGGTATGGAATGAAAAAGAGACATATATAACTACTTATGTTAAGAGAAAAATGTGATGATATATAGATTTCACATTATGTTTTTGAGAACAGAAGCCAGAGATTTCTAGACTAACAAAAAATGTGGCCAAAGAGGATAAAATTAGAATTATATACCTATTTTTGAAATTAAATAATGAAGATAAGGGAATTAATGAAGATAATCTTTCTATCTTATTGTGTTTTTTATTATATTACAATGGTGTCATACATTGATGCACCCTTGATGATTTAAACATAAATTAGTTCATGAAGACTTAGTAATAGTGCTTAAAGGAGAAATAATCCTTCTAAGATATTAGGCGTGGTGAAATTTTTATTTTATGATGTTTTTTGACATATACATCTAGTTGGGTAGCCCATTAATATAAAATAAATTAATCATTATTATTTTCTAAAGAGAATCATCATATCTTCACTATATTTTCATTAGATTAGCATTGTTTGTGTGAAACAAAAAAAATATATCCATTTAATTTACATTTGTAATGTTTCATATTGGTTGTGATGAAGATAAAGTGTTTCCAATAATTGAGAGGCATGATCATCAAGTATAAATTAAAATATATATACATTTATTCACCCTAAGAAAATTTATCATCCTTTATTGGGACAAATAAGTGGGAACAATGGTCATTTTTCATAGTGATTTTTTATGTTTAAGGATATGGAACTAGTTTCCAATCACAGTTAAATTTTAAATTTTTATGGGAAAATTTTCGATTTGGTGAAAAATAAAATGCTATATTGTTTTTAATATTTGGGAATAGATGTCTAAACATATCTCATGATTCGATTCCGACCAAAATAGAATGTAGAGTAATATAAAAAAAAATTAATATGTATATTGATGCCTATTTAGAAGGTGTAAACATATTGGGAAAATCACTACTAAAATCATTATACACAATGGCGATGAAATGTAAATCCTCATATAATATGTGGGAATAAATATTCAACATTTTTGTGTTTTAATTAGTTTTCTATAACCATCTACTTTTTGCATTACATTAATTATAAATTCCTAGTCTTGAAAACTAATAAGATATACTATAAAATAATGTTTTTCTTCTAAAAAATTATATGTTAATGTCTTATAGTATCCATTACGTTGAAACGACATATAATTATCTCATTAAGTGGTGAAAATTGACGTGTTCTGGTGGTATTCATATATAAATATTCTATAGTAATATAAAATACAATAATATGGGAAAATTATGTATGACTATCAGGTGCTGAATACTTTTAATAGGATGAGGATTCACCTCATGGAGTTCACATTGGGAAATAATTGATATGCGAGGTTATGATAACAGACATGGCAGCAAGATTTTTACATCATTATGTGTCATTTTTTATTCCAAAAAATGATTTTTTGTAATGATCCTTAGTATTTAATATTATTAATAAATCATATCTCAACATCTGTATTATGATGTATCGACTTAAATCATGAAGGTATATGTATGAAATAACTATGATATCTTGGTCTTGTCTGGAGTTATATGTCATTAATTAATAAGTCAATAATGTATTTTTCTATTCCATTTTTATAGAATATAATATGTTTTCCCTTTGATTGGAATGTAACCATTAAACTAAAATCCCATAACCATTATGATTCATGGGATTATTTTCAGAATATAGAGATATATATGTCAAAAATATGGGCTATTGACATCAGTATATAGAATACTCAATTTTATAATGAGACAAATAAATTATATTAAATAATGAGTGTGTGTATGTTTTTTTATCATTATGGTACTATCTTATTCCTCTATGAGGGGCGTTTTTATTGTTAATCACTAATAATTTACTTTATAAAAACTCACCTAATTATACTGATGAAGAATACTTGAGGGTCACAAACATACAGTATCTATATATCTTTCTCTGTTAAATTAATTTATAATTTTACAATAGGAATAAATGTTATTCTCTATAATAAAAATAATATATATTTAGGACTTTTTAATCAAAAGAATTCAAAAAATATATTTATATTTTAGTTGAGTAATAAATGAAAATTTTTTATCTCCTATTTTATTCATAAGGTAATGAATAATCTATGTTATAGAATAAATATTTATTCATGAGACAATGAAGATAATATTTATTTTTTTATAGAATGGAATATATTTATTATCTTGGGTTCGGTAAATATTGGGTAGGATATGTGAATTGATTTAATGGTTTTAGATTGAATGATCTATTAAATAACATTGAAATATATATTTACATATTTTTTTAAGTAATGGTATTTATTGTATACCTGAGACGTGGATGTATTAAAGAAATATTTTTACTATTATTATTATTATTATACTTGGGGTTCACATAGAGATACAAAACAAATTAGGTTCCAATATGTAATTATTTATTCTCTAGTCTACGTCAACATATATTGGTCATATCATTTTCAATGGAAATTCATAGGAGACATATTTTCTATCAATGAACACTCTCTAAAAAATTATATCTAAATTAATAATGTATTTAGTGTTTCACTCATGATAAAGGGAATTCGACCACCCCCATTATCCCTCTCTAGAATCAGAGAACAATAGAAATAGATTCCTCAATCTCAAGTGATTTTTTGAGATCAAGACAAATAGTACAAGATGATCTTATCATTTATGCTTACACATAGTGTTCCACTATTTTTATTTAATGACAAAGATCTTGAGTTGATCACCACTAGGGGGATTGTAATTTTGATCCTCTTTTTGAAAAGGTTTTAGAACCCATACAAGTTTCAATCGATAAATATCTACATCAAATAAATAAATCATCTTTATATATTATGTTGCTGTTAAATTAATGGTAAATTTAATGTAACGGCACCCATGTATTGTATTTGGGATTTTTTTCAATTATTTATTAATATTCATTCAACATATTTATTATTCATCATATTCTTGTTGATTATTTAATGAATCTAGAAATATACATATTGAGAAAGGGAACAATTGGTGCTTCTTCTATATTGGGAACATTCGTGTCATATTAGAGTAGTGAGGATTAAATTTATATTTACTTAATTAAATTTTTATTGATTCCAAAAAAATTGGTTTGTTTTTCATTATGTAATATTATGATTTTGATATCATCTTTATTTACCTTCTAAAACCCAATATAAGTGAATAACACATAGAGATACCATCTAATGTTAAAAAATAGACTGCATGGTTACACTAGGTGTCATGAATATATAAGTCATGTAACCCCACATAACATGGTGGTCGTGTTTTCAACACATATGGTGTGTAATTAATAAATAAATATATTATTTTTGATTAATATTTACACATGGTTTATAATTAAAAACCCATGTTGTGCATAATTACTACATTGGAGATTTATAGTTATTTCACATGTAGTGTGCAATTAATTAATACTCACGTAGGGTATAATTAAATAATGATTTGGTGCATAATTATTTAATACAAACATATTTTATTATTAATACACATCTATCATGTAATTAATACACATAAAGTGTGTAATTAATTAATAAACATGAAGTGACTAATTAATTAAGACAATAAAAGTTGCCTAATTAATGTAAATGTTGTCTCATACCTATTTATGAACAGTACATGAATAGTTGAGATATTTAAAAACAAGTTATATTGTGAAACCAATAAAAACCCCCAAGTGATTTTTATTACATTTATTTATAGTTCATATTGTGAGATATATTTTTAATAATTTTTAATTCTAAATTAAATTTCCACATTAAATTTTCAACTAAACATTATTTACGATCATCATTTCACATCATAAAATATGAGTTCATTAAAATAACTTACCACATAATGAGTATTCTTTATAAAAAACTTATTGTGAGAATTTCCAAGAGTATCTATCTCATTAAATAGTCATAGTTGTCCCCCTTAATAATGAGAACCATTGGGTGTCATAAAGATATGCTTAAATATGTTTTATATGGTTAGATAACATTCTATAATTGGTAATAGAGTATATAATATTTTTTTGTTCCTGATACTCATAAGACGTCTAGATATTACTCCATGAAGTTCACATATAGTAATATTTTGGATGGTAGTTTATGATATAATAATGACATATATGAATTCCATATATGAACATATCAGATGATATTCATATCCATGAACATGTGTAATGATCCTTAGATATTATTAATATTAATAATGGACTTTCATAATATGATGTATTCATCCAAATCATGATAAACATTTCTTATAATAAGTATGATAAATTAGGTGGTTCATGAATGATATATCATTAATTTAAATTTCAAGGAATGATGTGTCCCTTCCTTCTTTATAGAACCTCGTACCTCTTCCCTTTGATTGGAATGTTACCATTAAAATAAATATTCAGATACACGGTGATTTAAGGGTTTATTTCAAGAATTAATAGAATGAATAATGGACAATATGGGTTCATGACATTATCTTTTAAAGTAATTGATGACATTTTTAGATAAAAAATTATATTAAATAGTTAGTGATGACATGTGATTGTAATCATTAAGAGATTTAATTCTTCCCCTACGAGTGACTTCATGTGTTGTTGAATGATGATATTGGACTCTAGGTATAGCTTCCTAATTCTACTAGGGAAGGGGACTTCATGATCACAAACATAGTGTATCTATTCATCTTAGTTATATTAATTTATTATTTTGAAACAAGAATAAATGGTCTTCTTCTAATTGAGAAATAATTTTTATTCGGGATTCATTAATTGTAAATATTAAGTCACTATATTTATTTATAATTTGATTAATACATGAATATTTATTAATGAATAAATATTTTTTTTGATTATAAAAATATTAATATTAATATTAATTCACGACATAATTAATATATTATTTATTTAATTATAAAATGGATAATATTTAATATTCAGGGTTCAATAAATGTTGATGCAGAAAGATAAAAAATTTTAATGTGTATAAAGGGAATGATATATTAAATATCTTTGAAGAAAATAATTATTTTGTTTTATAAATAATGATACTTTTTTCCCCTGATATATGGACACATCAAGGAAATATTATAATTATTATTGTTTTTTTTTGTTTTTTATTAGATGTGGGGTTTCTCAAGGACAAAATAATAATTAAGGTCTTATGTGTAATTATTTATTCTCTAACCTGGATCTATATATATCCACTTATATAATTTCCTCGGTTAATTCATAATAGAAATCATCATTCACAATAAACTCTATCCAGATAATTCTATCTGAACCACGAATATATCTATGGTTTCTCAAAAGACAAAGATAATTCTTCAACCCCACTCTACCGTTTAATGAACTATAAAACAAGAGAATGAAAACCCTAGATCTGAGGGGACAATATTATGATCAATATAAAAAATATATGATAATCATGCCATTTATTCTAGCACCTATTATTCCATTAGTCTCATTCAAATATAAAGGATCATGGGTGGATCACTACTAGAGGGATTCTAATTTTGATTTTCTCAGTGAAATGATGCCACAACCTATATGGTGCTGAATCAATAATTATCTACATCAAAGAAGTAAATCTTGACTAGGGCATTGTCTTGTTATTAAATTAATGATATATTTAATGTAAATTATACAATATCATATATTTTGGATTCTTTTTCGAATCATTACATATATTTGATAGACATGTAGATTGTTTTTATAGTTATTGTTGATAATTAATTTAATATTAGAAAACACATAACACAAATTGTCTCTATTGATTCTTCTATTATCCCATGAACCATTATGTTTTATAAGAGTGGTCACTAACATTAAAAAAAGATGCATCTAAATTTCAAATTTTTAAATAATAGGAATTTCATGAATATTATAGAGGGGTTGTTATTTATATGAGGAATTTCTATATAAAATTTTGGGGTTCTATAATTTACATGGGAAGGAATTGAATTTATCATTTTATTGGTATTTTTAACAAAATTAGGGGAAAAAATAATTCAAGAGTTGATTCCTTTCCTTTGGAGGATGAATCACCATCCACAATGGTGTGCTTTCAGCAATGCCTATGAATTTAATATTAGATCATAGGGGTTAAATGATTCTTTTATGGAATATTTATAAATTCATTTATAGTTTTATTTGGGATTCACACCAGGAAGGTATATTTTACATAACAAATTAGTTTAGAATATACATACCAATTGATTGTTGGGGAATCGATATTAGAAGTATCAAAAGAGTAATTAATTATGTGAAATCCAAATTTTATCAGGAGGATAAGAAAATCCCATTAAGACAAGTTTGGGTGTTTTATATATGGTAGTTATCATATATTCCTATCTAAAATCACTTTTATTCTCACCTATATCATGACCTTTAAAAATCCATAACCTCAATTAATGAGAATCATCAGTCTATAATAGATATAAGTGACATTGTTGTTTAGAATGCTGATTAGGAATAATATTTTATATTTTCCTTAGATGACCCACTCCAGACCTAATATTTACACATGGTTTATTTTATCCAGAATTACTATAGACTATCCCAAGTGATGATTTGGAAGATTTAGTTATAAATATTTGATTAAAAATGTTCCTTTTTATTTATTTGTCACTCCATTTATTTTGGATGCTTTCACCTTATCTACCTATAGAAATATATTTCTTGGAAAACAAAACTCTGATCTCTAGGTAGATACCTTGGTGTGATAATCTTTCTATTAATCATTATTTACTATTTTGGTGAGTCTTGAACCAATCTCTTCCTACATATGTCGACGTGATCAGCCACCCATGGGAATCATGAATTCCTCGGGGTGCGAATCAAATTAGAAATTTATATGTGTCCCATTATTTATGTAACTACTAGGGAGTAGTATGGTAGAATTTTGGGGTTGGTCTCACAAGGAGGATTATACTATATGGGTGATAGTGATCTTGTCTTAAATCCTTTGCAAGATTCCTTACTAGTTGAGTAATGTTTGGTATTTTCTAAATAGTTGTGGGTTTTAACATCTTGTGATTAAAGTGGGGTCGGGATCATGTCGGAGTTTCGTGAAAAAGGTGATCCTAGTTCTAGTCTGGAAAAGGTCCTATGTACTAAGTCTGTGAAGAAAGTGGTAGTATCTAGTCATCCTTAGTCATGTCCTCTAGTTATACCTAGGATGTGGCAATTCCCTAGTCCGGAGGGGAGCTGCAGTCCTATATGCATTCTTTTTATCTTCTATTGCCGAAACTTCCATAAGATAGTGGTCATAGTCATAGTTTACTTCAATTAGGATATGGTCGTTTTCTTGAATGTATGATGGTCATGGTACAATCTCATAAATGGAATTTGATAATTGGTTTATATCTGGATTACTAATCCATTTAGTATTTCTATGTTTAGAACTATAGATTTAATTAACTGTCTAGATACCTCTAATCATGATGCCTACCACGATGTTTTAGCAACCCATGCATGTAATTAAAGAAATAAAATTAATATAATAAATCAGGATGACAATGCTAATGCAATTGATCATGTATTTATAAGAAATTGACATGAAATATTACATTAAATAAAATTTTACGTGAAATGAAGGAAATGGAATTTAAACAATAAGGGAATTAAAGTCATTGAATAAATTATGAATCTATTCCTCTTTTGTTGAAAATATAATGATATTACAAAAATTATTTTGTTTAGAGAGGGAGAAGAGATGATCATTCCAAAGGGAGTCTAAAAATATGTAGATATATTATCCCCACATGTCATCTAAATTTATGATGAGATGTTCTTTAAAAAGGTAAAAATGGTCACAATGTGTACTTGATCATCACGTCATGAACCCTTAATCCACATTATTTCAATGAGGAACTCTAGATTAGCATGCAGATTGTAACACCCTGATATTTTATGAGAAGTATATTTTTTTATGTAATATGTTATATGGAAAATAATCTTCCACTACACACAACACTAGCTTAGCTTTTCGTTTCAACGTAATGGATACTATAAGACATTAACATATAATTTTTTAGAAGAAAAACATTATTTTATAGTATATCTTATTAGTTTTCAAGACAAGGAATTTATAATTAATCTAATGCAAAAAGTAGATGGTTATAGGAAACTAATTAAAACACAAAAATGTTGAATATTTATTCCCACATATTATATGAGGATTTACATTTCATCGCCATTGTGTATAATGATTTTAGTAGTGATTCTCCCAATATGTTTACACCTTCTAAATAGGCATCAATATACCTATTAATTTTTTTTTATATTACTCTACATTCTATTTTGGTCGGAATCGAATCATGAGATATGTTTAGACATATATTCCCAAATATTAAAAACAATATAGCATTTTATTTTTCACCAAATTGAAAATTTTCCCATAAAAATTTAAAATTTAACTGTGATTGGAAACTAGTTCCATATCCTTAAACATAAAAAATCACTATGAAAAATGACCATTGTTCCCACTTATTTGTCCCAATAAAGGATGATAAATTTTCTTGGGGTGAATAAATGTATATATATTTTAATTTATACTTGATGATCATGCCTCTCAATTATTGGAAACACTTTATCTTCATCACAACCAATATGAAACATTACAAATGTAAATTAAATGGAGATATTTTTTTTGTTTCACAAAAACAATGCTAATCCAATGAAAATATAGTGAAGATAGGATGATTCTCTTTAGAAAATAATAATGATTAATTTATTTTATATTAATGGGCTACCCAACTAGATGTATATGTCAAAAAACATCATAAAATAAAAATTTCACCACGCCTAATATCTTAGAAGGATTATTTCTCCTTTAAGCACTATTACTAAGTCTTCATGAACTAATTTATGTTTAAATCATCAAGGGTGCATCAATGTATGACACCATTGTAATATAATAAAAAACACAATAAGATAGAAAGATTATCTTCATTAATTCCCTTATCTTCATTATTTAATTTCAAAAATAGGTATATAATTCTAATTTTATCCTCTTTGGCCACATTTTTTGTTAGTCTAGAAATCTCTGGCTTCTGTTCTCAAAAACATAATGTGAAATCTATATATCATCACATTTTTCTCTTAACATAAGTAGTTATATATGTCTCTTTTTCATTCCATACCATTAGAGTGATAATTTAATAATTAAAAATGGACACTCATTGATTTTAAATTAAAAAAATATCCAATATTTGTTATCACAAAACCATTGCGTGAAATGTTTTACATACTCATAATATATAAAAAACTATAAAAATTAAAATATTTCTATATTTCAATATAATAAAATACAAAAACATTTATTCCATAGTTTTCATTCCAAAAAAATAAGTCACAAAAATATCGATACCTAGTAAAATAGAAGACATCATATAAATCTAATTATGTAGAATTAATAGTGTTAAAAATAGAGAAATGGAATGATATCAACAAAAAATAGATCCATAAAATCCATAAAAAGTATCTAGTCATTTAGAAAACATATTCTCATCATTGATATTTAATTTCAACTTCACTGTTATAATTATTATCTTCTTCAATTATTAATCACATCTAATGATTAAAAAAATTATTTATTTTATCTTTATCCTTCAAGAAAAAATAAATATTGGATTGAACCCTGGGTTTTTCAGTGTTATGATGTTGTCCCATATTAACTAAGTGAACGAACATTAAATTTTTAATAAATGAAACATAAACATTCTATGATAACCATTAAGAATGATCTTATATATCCAAATATTCATAAAAAACCAAAGAAGACACATTTTATATTCATAATGTTGCATTGGTTTTATATGATCAACCATTATATTCACTAATTTCATTAAAAGAACTCGCAATCACTCTTGTAATCAAAAAAATGAAACATATATATTCATGGGAAAACCATTATACATTATCTAGATATAAATCATTTATTTTTTGGACATTTTCAATATTCACTACATTCTACAAATATTTATATTTCACACACAACCACTCTTCTAAATCCTTTACCTCAATAATGGTCCCCTACTCTAGTTACCATTATATTTAGGCATCATGTAACCATTACATTTATTAATTATAAATATTTTAAAAAACTGTCTGAAAAAATACATTATCAATAATTCCAACAGAATATATTCAATTCACCTTTTTTATTTTTGATATGTACTTCCTGTTACATTAATAGCTTCTTCATAACATCTTCGTAAAATATTATTTTCAAGAACAATCCATAAAGTAATTTCAATGGTATTCTTCCTAACACCCATTCTGTACCTATATTCCTTTAGTTGAATCTCAATTTTATCAAGGTAATGGTGTAATTATTTTTTCTTCTTCTGTTAATGAACGAAGGATAAAAATATATTATTGTTACGGTAATATTTTGTGTCTTAGATGTGAAAAACATAATAAATAATAAATAAGTTTCTCTCTTTAATAAAAAATCGTGATTATATGTGTATTCAAAAAATGATGGTATCTCATTTAATCCCCTTATATATGGTTCTGCAATCCAAACCATTTCTTTATATCAAGGTGGTTTATATAATACGGATTACAGTGAATTATGTATTCCTTATATTCTCTATATATTTTATTATTTTATCATTAGTATTGAAAATACGGTTTTATAAAAATAGACAAGTAAATGATTTATAGTGATTTATGTGAACTATCCTACAAGAAATATGAATGAAAAAACAAAACCTTTATAAAATGCATCTATCCTCCAAGAATGAACCTGAAACATCACTTCCATTGTAATTTTTTAGTGATAATCATTTAGAAATAAATAAGTGTTGGGTAGGTAGGGATATATTTTTTAAAATGTGACAAAATAACTGGTAATTCATTGATTTTAGGGGACAATAAAAAATTTATATGTGAGTATGGTATCCTAAAGAGTGATATTTCAAAAATATCATTTCAAAATAGAACCTCAATAATTTTAACACAAATGATATTATATAATATATTTTAAATATGATAACAAAATCTCTTATGTCACTTGTCATGACTCAGGACTTTCAATAAAAATGTAAATATAAAAATTTATCCCAAAGCTATCAAATCCTATGAAGTTAAAAACATGATTTTAGATAGTATTTCGGAACATGATATTCTCTGTAGATTAAGATTTATTAAATCATTAAATTGGATATCAGAGAATAAAATCTGCATCAGTAATCCCTTTATTCAAAAGATGATCAAATCAGGATATTGCAATATTTTCATAATGATTGATGTTGACAATTTTATTATTTTTGTTATTAAAGAATACCTAAAACTATACTAATTGGAAAAATAATCATAAATTTAAATTAAAGACTTTTCTTAAATCAATCCCACAGAATAATTTATTACTTCCTTCAATGAAGTTCAAAAGTATCAATGGAAGCATTTATAAATAATAAAACATGAGAAGTAGATAAATTATGAGATAAATTGATACAACTCTATGGTTATTTCAATGGATATTAAAACTATTGTCATATTTTTTCTAGTAACATGTTCCAACCACAAAACCTAAGTAAAACAAAGAAAAAGATATAAATAGAAGAAAATTATTAAAATGAAAACGAGATAAATAAAAAAAATAATAGGCTAACCCTCTCTAGTAGCATATATATATATTTACTATCAAGAAAGACAGTACTAGTGACCCATCCCCAATCAATAGGGGATGTGATTTTATTGTGAAAAAAAAACCAATGCACTTAAATTATTCAAATTCATTATACTATATAGATGTACATGGGAACTAGAAACAAAATCTCCTTTTTTCTTTTCACTGTGTTTATCTTAATATATATAACAATTATCCTCCAATTAAACAGAATTATATAAATATATAAATATTAAATTAGTGGTGGGGACTTCAATATGGGTTCCTCACCCACCAACACTTCTTCTATTATAATTAAAAATTCTTCAATAATAATTAATATATCCATATTATCATTAACATGTGATTGCTATTATGTTTTGAAAACATATCTGTGATGGAACCCAGAACACCTTGAGAGGGGAGGGATTAATGATGATGTAAATGATTTATTCGAAATTCATATATCTTGTTCATGCATTGGTAGTAACCTATTAAACTTATTTCATTGAAAATTTTAGAAAACAAACAATCACATATAAAGTGAAAACACCGAAATATTACTTGGTTCACTACTAAGGGCTAGTCCAAGTGGAATACACCAAAAATGAATTGGTCATACCTAAATCCCTTAATCATAACTAGTTGTAAAATACAATAATTTCAGACATATTCACTCTTTTCTTGGAACACTACCTCTACATGTTTTTTGGGAAAAAACATTTTCTCCCTAAGAACACTCCCATTTCCCCCTTACTCAATGATTTTGATGAATTATTACTCTGTTTATCCAACTAAAGGTCACATCAAATGATTGGAATTAAATTCTTTGAAGAAAACTAGAATAATACTATGCTCACACTGTATACCGAAGTTGATGCACTTTGAAATAATGATCCTCTTAAACCAGATATTCAGAACAACCATTTGCAAAGGTCCATCACAATGATCACATCCTCTAGAACAGAAACTCCTTTCTTGAAGCTCATTGATTATATATAGAATTTCTAGTCATCATGAAGCACCAATTACTCAAAATTATTTGAATCATTCAAGACATAACTATTTTTTCACCATTTTCAAACTCTTATAAAAACCCATATTCACAGAGCATCCAACATTCATGAAATCATATTTGTTCTAAATTTTATTTGATTATTTTCATGTCAAATGATTTTGGGTTATCCACAAATATATAGGCTTATCCATTGTCGAATCTCCCAAGCCTTTTGTGTATTTTTTGTTAACCTTAAGAAATATCTTCACATATATCCTCTTTTCGTGAATCATTGGTGTGTTTTTTTGTAGTCATGGAGGTTAAAATCAAGGCATCTTTCCTTCGTGATTCTCCACATCTCATATTCATAAATAACACCATCAACTCATAGTATAATAATAAACCTACCCTTCTAATAAACTAGTGTTTATGGTACGTGTGAATTTAAATTATTCATGAAGAATTTATTCTTAAAAACAACCTTTCATGATGCTAGCATGTTCCTCCATATTTTATGCTAAAACATTAACAAAAATTTGGGGAAATGAGGCCAATATTAATACTATAATCAACTTATACTATAAGATCACATTATATTTAAAATCCATGATTATATAAGATTTGATTAAAAATAAAAAAATTAGACTGCATTTCTAGTAACAAAAGTCATTGGTTCCAAAAATATCCCCCTTTTGGATTGTTGGGAATCTCCAAATAAATTAAATAATTAACTAGCCACATATCAAAATTTGTAATGAGTGAGAAAATTCATCAAAAACTACAAGTATAATTTGTAGCAGCTTGATATATTGAATTAGAGGGGAAGTATGAATTGGGTTCTCAATTTTTTATATTATTAAATATGTCCAAGCTAATCTCTAACTATTTCTTCATAACACTGAATTCTCATTGTGTCGTATAATTGTTTCATGGTTTCCCAAAAACTAAAAACTAGAAAACCAATAAATCATTAAATTTCTCATTCTCCCCCTCATTCTACTAATTTTTATTGTTGAATTTTTCCATTATACCTCTTTGGAAATAATAAAAAATAACCTATATTTATATTTTTAGACATTAAAAAAAATAACCCTAAATTTTATCTCCCCCATAAACCTAAATCACATATGTAAATATATTAAAACATTTAACACCAAATAGGGGAATGGATTATATGAAACCCTTTTATAAACTGGGAGGTGGCTGAACTCTAAGGTTCAAATGATTTAAAAAAAACATGTATAACCAGTGTCTTCATCAAAATGTAAACCATTTTGTTATCTATTACTAAAATATTGATTATAATCACAACATGTTCAAATTTTTTTATGAGGTGATATATGATATCAATATGTCTTTTACTGTGGTGATAAACTCGACTATTTTAAAGATCAATTGATCTTTTTTTACAATGAATCACTATCTCCTATTTCACCTCATCACGAATATCAATTTGTTATCACTTCATCAAAAATATCTTAGTGTCGGAAATTGCATATGAAATATACTCTACATCAGCCATACTAAGATAAGTGATTTTTTATTTCTTTCATTACTAGTTTTCACATTTGGTGGCAATAAATAATTCTACACCAGTTGTTGACATTCTATCCACCGCATTTATAACCCAGTCGACATCAAGATATATTGATAATTCATTATATCTTCCTACAACAATGTATAAGAAAATATTGAGTATATCTTGAATATTTTTCATGATACAATTAACTACATCCAAGTACTCTTCCATTAAATTATTTTTCAATCCGGCCACTAAGAAAGTTTTAAATTCAATATATTTTATGTTGAATTCATGTATAATAGTATTCTAGTGATACACCAATAAATGGTGTAATCCATAGTAGTCAGATCCACATGCGTTGTATGTTTTATCCCAACCTCCATTAGAGTCAACATTGGTTTAGAGTATTGAATGTTGAATTTATATTAATTAACTCTTACATATTTTGCCTAAGAAACAACAGTCTAATATTAATTTGGAAAATGTGTATACCAGATTAATATGTTGTTTCCCCATTCATAGTCATTTCTTATTCCAATTTCATGTGAATAGAAAATTTCTACACTAATTTCTTCTAGATTGTAGAAAATATAAAATCATCCATGTACAAAAACCCCATAAATTGATCATTATTTCATTTCTGTACAGAATTTTTATGGTCGAAACCTCTACTTTTAAATTTGATATTCTTAAAATAAGAATCTATTTAAGAATACCACGCTTGTGGTTCATTCATTAGAACATAAATTCTCTTCTTTAATATAGAAACCTTCACTTCATTATTTCCAATTATAAATACTTCTAGTTTTTAAACTTAGACTTCTTCTTCAAGAATTCCAATAAAAGAATCTATTTTGAAATCCATATGATACACTTCATATCTTTATTGAATTAAAATCATAAGTAAAATCCTAATAAACTCTTTTATTGATACTGGAGAAAAAATTTCATCATCACCGACACCTCTAATTTTTGAAATGACATTACACACTAAACTCACTTTATTTCTTATGATATTTCCATTCCCATTGAACTTGTTTCTAAAGATACATTTTGTTACAATCACATTGTTATCATTAGGTATCTTAAGTAAGACCCATGTTTAGGTATTTTAAATATGATCTAATTCTTCATTAATGACCTTAACCCATGATTTATCATTAACAACATATTTAAATCGGGTTGGTTATAAAATTTGTAAGAATGAAGAATGTGATTCACTCCACATTTTCCTTATCTCTGTGGGTGTTGAAAATGGTGAAAAAATAGTTATGTCTTGAATGATTCAAATAATTTTGAGTAATTGGTGCTTCATGATGACTAGAAATTCTATATATAATCAATGAGCTTCAAGAAAGGAGTTTCTGTTCTAGAGGATGTGATCATTGTGATGGACCTTTGCAAATGGTTGTTCTGAATATCTGGTTTAAGAGGATCATTATTTCAAAGTGCATCAACTTCGGTATACAGTGTGAGCATAGTATTATTCTAGTTTTCTTCAAAGAATTTAATTCCAATCATTTGATGTGACCTTTAGTTGGATAAACAGAGTAATAATTCATCAAAATCATTGAGTAAGGGGGAAATGGGAGTGTTCTTAGGGACAAAATGTTTTATCCCAAAAAACATGTAGAGGTAGTGTTCCAAGAAAAGAGTGAATATGTCTGAAATTATTGTATTTTACAAATAGTTATGATTAAGGGATTTAGGTATGACCAATTCATTTTTGGTGTATTCCACTTGGACTAGCCCTTAGTAGTGAACCAAGTAATATTTCGGTGTTTTCTCTTTATATGTGATTGTTTGTTTTCTAAAATTTTCAATGAAATAAGTTTAATAGGTTACTACCAATGCATGAACAAGATATATGAATTTCGAATAAATCATTTACATCATCATTAATCCCTCCCCTCTCAAGGTGTTCTGGGTTCCATCACAGATATGTTTTCAAAACATAATAGCAATCACATGTTAATGATAATATGGATATATTAATTATTATTGAAGAATTTTTAATTATAATAGAAGAAGTGTTGGTGGGTGAGGAACCCATATTGAAGTCCCCACCACTAATTTAATATTTATATATTTATATAATTCTGTTTAATTGGAGGATAATTGTTATATATATTAAGATAAACACAGTGAAAAGAAAAAAGGAGATTTTGTTTCTAGTTCCCATGTACATCTATATAGTATAATGAATTGGAATAATTTAAGTGCATTGGTTTTTTTTCACAATAAAATCACATCCCCTATTGATTGGGGATGGGTCACTAGTACTGTCTTTCTTGATAGTAAATATATATATATGCTACTAGAGAGGGTTAGCCTATTATTTTTTGTATTTATCTCGTTTTCATTTTAATAATTTTCTTCTATTTATATCTTTTTCTTTGTTTTACTTAGGTTTTGTGGTTGGAACATGTTACTAGAAAAAATATGACAATAGTTTTAATATCCATTGAAATAACCATAGAGTTGTATCAATTTATCTCATAATTTATCTACTTCTCATGTTTTATTATTTATAAATGCTTCCATTGATACTTTTGAACTTCATTGAAGGAAGTAATAAATTATTCTGTGGGATTGATTTAAGAAAAGTCTTTAATTTAAATTTATGATTATTTTTCCAATTAGTATAGTTTTAGGTATTGTTTAATAATAAAAATAATAAAATTGTCAACATCAATCATTATGAAAATATTGCAATATCCTGATTTGATCATCTTTTGAATAAAGGGATTACTGATGCAGATTTTATTCTCTGATATCCAATTTAATGATTTAATAAAACTTAATCTACATAGAATATCATGTTCCGAAATACTATCTAAAATCATGTTTTTGACTTCATAGGATTTGATAGCTTTGGGATAAATTTTTATATTTACATTTTTATTGAAAGTCCTGAGTCATGACAAGTGACATAAGAGATTTTTTTATCATATTTAAAATATATTATATAATATCATTTGTGTTAAAATTATTGAGGTTCTATTTTGAAATGATATTTTTGAAATATCACTCTTTAGGATACCATACTCACATATAAATTTTTTATTGTCCCCTAAAATCAATGAATTACCAGTTATTTTGTCACATTTTAAAAAATATATCCCCACCTACCCAACACTTATTTATTTCTAAATGATTATCACTAAAAAATAACAATGGAAGTGATGTTTCAGGTTCATTCTTGGAGGATAGATGCATTTTATAAAGGTTTTGTTTTTTCATTCATATTTCTTGTAGGATAGTTCACATAAATCACTATAAATCATTTACTTGTCTATTTTTATAAAACCGTATTTTCAATACTAATGCTAAAATAATAAAATATATAGAGAATATAAGGAATACATAATTCACTGTAATCCGTTTTATATAAACCACCTTGATATAAAGAAATGGTTTGGATTGTAGAACCATATATAAGGGGATTAAATGAGATACCATCATTTTTTGAATACACATATAATCATGGTTTTTTATTAAAGAGAGAAACTTATTTATTATTTATTATGTTTTTCACATCTAAGACACAAAATATTACTGTAACAATAATATATTTTTATCCTTCGTTCATTAACAGAAGAAGAAAAAATAATTACACCATTACCTTGATAAAATTGAGATTCAACTAAAGGAATATAGGTACAGAATGGGTGTTAGGAAGAATACCATTGAAATTACTTTATGGATTGTTCTTGAAAATAATATTTTACGAAGATGTTATGAAGAAGCTATTAATGTAACAGGAAGTACATATCAAAAATAAAAAAGGTGAATTGAATATATTCTGTTGGAATTATTGATAATGTATTTTTTCAGACAGTTTTTTAAAATATTTATAATTAATAAATGTAATGGTTACATGATGCCTAAATATAATGGTAACTAGAGTAGGGGACCATTATTGATGTAAAGGATTTAGAAGAGTGGTTGTGTGTGATGTATAAATATTTGTAGAATGTAGTGAATATTGAAAATGTTCAAAAAATAAATGATTTATATCTAGATAATGTATAATGGTTTTCCCATGAATATATATGTTTCATTTTTTTGATTACAAGAGTGATTGCGAGTTCTTTTAATGAAATTAGTGAATATAATGGTTGATCATATAAAACCAATGCAACATTATGAATATAAAATGTGTCTTCTTTGGTTTTTTATGAATATTTGGATATATAAGATCATTCTTAATGGTTATCATAGAATGTTTATGTTTCATATATTAAAAATTTAATGTTCGTTCACTTAGTTAATATGGGACAACATCATAACACTGAAAAACCCAGGGTTCAATCCAATATTTATTTTTTCTTGAAGGATAAAGATAAAATAAATAATTTTTTTAATCATTAGATGTGATTAATAATTGAAGAAGATAATAATTATAACAGTGAAGTTGAAATTAAATATCAATGATGAGAATATGTTTTCTAAATGACTAGATACTTTTTATGGATTTTATGGATCTATTTTTTGTTGATATCATTCCATTTCTCTATTTTTAACACTATTAATTCTACATAATTAGATTTATATGATGTCTTCTATTTTATTAGGTATCGATATTTTTGTGACATATTTTTTTGGAATGAAAACTATGGAATAAATGTTTTTGTATTTTATTATATTGAAATATTGCAATATTTTAATTTTTATAGTTTTTTATATATTATGAGTATGTAAAACATTTCACGCAATGGTTTTGTGATAACAAATATTGGATATTTTTTTAATTTAAAATCAATGAGTGTCCATTTTTAATTATTAAATTATCACTCTAATGGTATGGAATGAAAAAGAGACATATATAACTACTTATGTTAAGAGAAAAATGTGATGATATATAGATTTCACATTATGTTTTTGAGAACAGAAGCCAGAGATTTCTAGACTAACAAAAAATGTGGCCAAATAGGATAAAATTAGAATTATATACCTATTTTTGAAATTAAATAATGAAGATAAGGGAATTAATGAAGATAATCTTTCTATCTTATTGTGTTTTTTATTATATTACAATGGTGTCATACATTGATGCACCCTTGATGATTTAAACATAAATTAGTTCATGAAGACTTAGTAATAGTGCTTAAAGGAGAAATAATCCTTCTAAGATATTAGGCGTGGTGAAATTTTTATTTTATGATGTTTTTTGACATATACATCTAGTTGGGTAGCCCATTAATATAAAATAAATTAATCATTATTATTTTCTAAAGAGAATCATCATATCTTCACTATATTTTCATTGGATTAGCATTGTTTGTGTGAAACAAAAAAAATATATCCATTTAATTTACATTTGTAATGTTTCATATTGGTTGTGATGAAGATAAAGTGTTTCCAATAATTGAGAGGCATGATCATCAAGTATAAATTAAAATATATATACATTTATTCACCCCAAGAAATTTTATCATCCTTTATTGGGACAAATAAGTGGGAACAATGGTCATTTTTCATAGTGATTTTTTATGTTTAAGGATATGGAACTAGTTTCCAATCACAGTTAAATTTTAAATTTTTATGGGAAAATTTTCAATTTGGTGAAAAATAAAATGCTATATTGTTTTTAATATTTGGGAATAGATGTCTAAACATATCTCATGATTCGATTCCGACCAAAATAGAATGTAGAGTAATATAAAAAAAATTAATAGGTATATTGATGTCTATTTAGAAGGTGTAAACATATTGGGAGAATCACTACTAAAATCATTATACACAATGGCGATGAAATGTAAATCCTCATATAATATGTGGGAATAAATATTCAACATTTTTGTGTTTTAATTAGTTTCCTATAACCATCTACTTTTTGCATTAGATTAATTATAAATTCCTTGTCTTGAAAACTAATAAGATATACTATAAAATAATGTTTTTCTTCTAAAAAATTATATGTTAATGTCTTATAGTATCCATTACGTTGAAACGACATATAATTATCTCATTAAGTGGTGAAAATTGACGTGTTCTGGTGGTATTCATATATACATATTCTATAGTAATATAAAATACAATAATAGGGGAAAATTATGTATGACTATCGGGTGCTGAATACTTTTAATAGGATGAGGATTCACCTCATGGAGTTCACATTGGGAAATAATTGATATGCGAGGTTATGATAACAAACATGGCAACAAGATTTTTACATCATTATATGTCATTTTTTATTCCAAAAAATGATTTTTTGTAATGATCCTTAGTATTTAATATTATTAATAAATCATATCTCAACATCTGTATTATGATGTATCGACTTAAATCATGAAGGTATATGTATGAAATAACTATGATATCTTGGTCTTGTCTGGAGTTATATGTCATTAATTAATAAGTCAATAATGTATTTTTCTATTCCATTTTTATAGAATATAATATGTTTTCCCTTTGATTGGAATGTAACCATTAAACTAAAATCCCATAACCATTATGATTCATGGGATTATTTTCAGAATATAGAGATATATATGTCAAAAATATGGGCTATTGACATCAGTATATAGAATACTCAATTTTATAATGAGACAAATAAATTATATTAAATAATGAGTGTGTGTATGTTTTTTTATCATTATGGTACTATCTTATTCCTCTATGAGGGGCGTTTTTATTGTTAATCACTAATAACGTACTTTATAAAAACTCACCTAATTCTACTGAGGAAGAATACTTGAGGGTCACAAACTTACAGTATCTATATATCTTTCTCTGTTAAATTTATTTATAATTTTACAATAGGAATAAATGTTATTCTCTATAATTAAAATTATATATATTTAGGACTGTTTAATCAAAAGAATTCAAAAAATATATTTATATTTTAGTTGAGTAATAAATGAAAATTTTTTATCTCCTATTTTATTCATAAGGTAATGAATAATCTATGTTATAGAATAAATATTTATTCATGAGACAATGAAGATAATATTTATTTTTTTATAGAATGGAATATATTTATTATCTTGGGTTCGGTAAATATTGGGTAGGATATGTGAATTGATTTAATGGTTTTAGATTGAATGATCTATTAAATAACATTGAAATATATATTTACATATTTTTTTAAGTAATGGTATTTATTGTATACCTGAGACGTGAATGTATTAAAGAAATATTTTTACTATTATTATTATTATTATACTTGGGGTTCACATAGAGATACAAAACAAATTAGGGTCCAATATGTAATTATTTATTCTCTAGTCTACGTCAACATATATTGGTCATATCATTTTCAATGGAAATTCATAGGAGACATATTTTCTATCAATGAACACTCTCTAAAAAATTATATCTAAATTAATAATGTATTTAGTGTTTCACTCATGATAAAGGGAATTCGACCACCCCCATTATCCCTCTCTAGAATCAGAGAACAATAGAAATAGATTCCTCAATCTCAAGGGATTTTTTTAGATCAAGACAAATAGTACAAGATGATTTTATCATTTATGCTTACACATAGTGTTCCACTATTTTTATTTAATGACAAGGATCTTGAGTTGATCACCACTAGGGGGATTGTAATTTTGATCCTCTTTTTGAAAAGGTTTTAGAACCCATACAAGTTTCAATCGATAAATATCTACATCAAATAAATAAATCATCTTTATATATTATGTTGCTGTTAAATTAATGGTAAATTTAATGTAACGACACCCATGTATTGTATTTGGGATTTTCTTCAATTATTTATTAATATTCATTCAACATATTTATTATTCATCATATTCTTGTTGATTATTTAATGAATCTAGAAATATACATATTGAGAAAGGGAACAATTGGTGCTTCTTCTATATTGGGAACATTCGTGTCATATTAGACTAGTGAGGATTAAATTTATATTTACTTAATTAAATTTTTATTGATTCCAAAAAAATTGGTTTGTTTTTCATTATGTAATATTATGATTTTGATATCATCTTTATTTACCTTCTAAAACCCAATATAAGTGAATAACACATAGAGATACCATCTAATGTTAAAAAATAGACTGCATGGTTACACTAGGTTTCATGAATATATAAGTCATGTAACCCCACATAACATGGTGGTCGTGTTTTCAACACATATGGTGTGTAATTAATAAATAAATATATTATTTTTGAGTAATATTTACACATGGTTTATAATTAAAAACCCATGTTGTGCATAATTACTACATTGGAGATTTATAGTTATTTCACATGTAGTGTGCAATTAATTAATACTCACATAGGGTATAATTAAATAATGATTTGGTGCATAATTATTTAATACAAACATATTTTATTATTAATACACATCTATCATGTAATTAATACACATAAAGTGTGTAATTAATTAATAAACATGAAGTGACTAATTAATTAAGACAATAAAAGTTTCCTAATTAATGTAAATGTTGTCTCATACCTATTTATGAACAGTACATGAATAGTTGAGATATTTAAAAACAAGTTATATTGTGAAACCAATAAAAACCCCCAAGTGATTTTTATTACATTTATTTATAGTTCATATTGTGAGATATATTTTTAATAATTTTTAATTCTAAATTAAATTTCCACATTAAATTTTCAACTAAACATTATTTACGATCATCATTTCACATCATAAAATATGAGTTCATTAAAATAACTTACCACATAATGAGTATTCTTTATAAAAAAACTTATTGTGAGAATTTCCAAGAGTATCTATCTCATTAAATGGTCATAGTTGTCCCCCTTAATAATGAGAACCATTGGGTGTCATAAAGATATGCTTAAATATGTTTTATATGGTTAGATAACATTCTATAATTGGTAATAGAGTATATAATATTTTTTTGTTCCTGATACTCATAAGACGTCTAGATATTACTCCATGAAGTTCACATATAGTAATATTTTGGATGGTAGTTTATGATATAATAATGACATATATGAATTCCATATATGAACATATCAGATGGTATTCATATCCATGAACATGTGTAATGATCCTTAGATATTATTAATATTAATAATGGACTTTCATAATATGATGTATTCATCCAAATCATGATAAACATTTCTTATAATAAGTATGATAAATTAGGTGGTTCATGAATGATATATCATTAATTTAAATTTCAAGGAATGATGTGTCCCTTCCTTCTTTATAGAACCTCGTACCTCTTCCCTTTGATTGGAATGTTACCATTAAAATAAATATTCAGATACACGGTGATTTAAGGGTTTATTTCAAGAATTAATAGAATGAATAATGGACAATATGGGTTTATGACATTATCTTTTAAAGTAATTGATGACATTTTTAGATAAAAAATTACATTAAATAGTTAGTGATGACATGTGATTGTAATCATTAAGAGATTTAATTCTTCCCCTACGAGTGACTTCACGTGTTGTTGAAAGATGATATTGGACTCTAGGTATAGATTCCTAATTCTACTAGGGAAGGGGACTTGATGATCACAAACATAGTGTATCTATTCATCTTAGTTATATTAATTTATTATTTTGAAACAAGAATAAATGGTCTTCTTCTAATTGAGAAATAATTTTTATTTGGGATTCATTAATTGTAAATATTAAGTCACTATATTTATTTATAATTTGATTAATACATGAATATTTATTAATGAATAAATATTTTTTTTGATTATAAAAATATTAATATTAATATTAATTCACGACATAATTAATATATTATTTATTTAATTATAAAATGGATAATATTTAATATTCAGGGTTCAATAAATGTTGATGCAGAAAGATAAAAAATTTTAATGTGTATAAAGGGAATGATATATTAAATATCATTGAAGAAAATAATTATTTTGTTTTCGAAATAATGATACTTTTTTCCCCTGATATATGGACACATCAAGGAAATATTATAATTATTATTGTTTTTTTTGTTTTTTATTAGATGTGGGGTTTCTCAAGGACAAAATAATAATTAAGGTCTTATGTGTAATTATTTATTCTCTAACCTGTATCTATATATATCCACTTATATAATTTCCTCGGTTAATTCATAATAGAAATCATCATTCACAATAAACTCTATCCAGATAATTCTATCTGAACCACGAATATATCTATGGTTTCTCAAAAGACAAAGATAATTCTTCAACCCCACTCTACCGTTTAATGAACTATAAAACAAGAGAATGAAAACCCTAGATCTGAGGGGACAATATTATGATCAATATAAAAAATATATGATAATCATGCCATTTATTCTAGCACCTATTATTCCATTAGTCTCATTCAAATATAAAGGATCATGGGTGGATCACTACTAGAGGGATTCTAATTTTGATTTTCTCAGTGAAATGATGCCACAACCTATATGGTGCTGAATCAATAATTATCTACATCAAAGAAGTAAATCCTGACTAGGGCATTGTCTTGTTATTAAATTAATGATATATTTAATGTAAATTATACAATATCATATATTTTGGATTCTTTTTCGAATCATTACATATATTTGATAGACATGTAGATTGTTTTTATAGTTATTGTTGATAATTAATTTAATATTAGAAAACACATAACACAAATTGTCTCTATTGATTCTTCTATTATCCCATGAACCATTATGTTTTATAAGAGTGGTCACTAACATTAAAAAAAGATGCATCTAAATTTCAAATTTTTAAATAATAGGAATTTCATGAATATTATAGAGGGGTTGTTATTTATATGAGGAATTTATATATAAAATTTTGGGGTTCTATAATTTACATGGGAAGGAATTGAATTTATCATTTTATTGGTATTTTTAACAAAATTAGGGGAAAAAATAATTCAAGAGTTGATTCCTTTCCTTCGGAGGATGAATCACCATCCACAATGGTGTGCTTTCAGCAATGCCTATGAATTTAATATTAGATCATAGGGGTTAAATGATTCTTTTATGGAATATTTATAAATTCATTTATAGTTTTATTTGGGATTCACACCAGGAAGGTATATTTTACATAACAAATTAGTTTAGAATATACATACCAATTGATGGTTGGGGAATCGATATTAGAAGTATCAAAAGAGTAATTACTTATGTGAAATCCAAATTTTATCAGGAGGATAAGAAAATCCCATTAAGACAAGTTTGGGTGTTTTATATATGGTAGTTATCATATATTCCTATCTAAAATCACTTTTATTCTCACCTATATCATGACCTTTAAAAATCCATAGCCTCAATTAATGAGAATCATCAGTCTATAATAGTTATAAGTGACATTGTTGTTTAGAATGCTGATTAGGAATAATATTTTATATTTTCCTTAGATGACCCACTCCAGACCTAATATTTACACATGGTTTATTTTATCCAGAATTATTATAGACTATCCCAAGTGATGATTTGGAAGATCTAGTTATAAATATTTGATTAAAAATGTTCCTTTTTATTTATTTGTCACTCCATTTATTTTGGATGCTTTCACCTTATCTACCTATAGAAATATATTTCTTGGAAAACAAAACTCTGATCTCTAGGTAGATACCTTGGTGTGATAATCTTTCTATTAAACATTATTTACTATTTTGGTGAGTCTTGAACCAATCTCTTCCTACATATGTCGACGTGATCAGCCACCCATGGGAATCATGAATTCCTCGGGGTGCGAATCAAATTAGAAATTTATATGTGTCCCATTATTTACGTAACTACTAGGGAGTAGTATGGTAGAATTTTGGGGTTGGTCTCACAAGGAGGATTATACTATATGGGTGATAGTGATCTTGTCTTAAATCCTTTGCAATATTCCTTACTAGTTGAGTAATGTTTGGTATTTTCTAAATAATTGTGGGTTTTAACATCTTGTGATTAAAGTGGGGTCGGGATCATGTCAGAGTTTCGTGAAAAAGGTGATCCTAGTTCTAGTCTGGAAAAGGTCCTATGTACTAAGTCTGTGAAGAAAGTGGTAGTATCTAGTCATCCTTAGTCATGTCCTCTAGTTATACCTAGGATGTGGCAATTCCCTAGTCCGGAGGGGAGCTGCAGTCCTATATGCATTCTGTTTAGCTTCTATTGCCGAAACTTCCATAAGATAGTGGTCATAGTCATAGTTTACTTCAATTAGGATATGGTCGTTTTCTTGAATGTATGATGGTCATGGAACAATCTCATAAATGGAATTTGATAATTGGTTTATATCTGGATTACTAATCCATTTAGTATTTCTATGTTTAGAACTATAGATTTAATTAACTGTCTAGATACCTCTAATCATGATGCCTACCACGATGTTTTAGCAACCCATGCATGTAATTAAAGAAATAAAATTAATATAATAAATCAGGATAACAATGCTAATGCAATTGATCATGTATTTATAAGAAATTGACATGAAATATTACATTAAATAAAATTTTACGTGAAATGAAGGAAATGGAATTTAA
This sequence comes from Viscum album, assembly GCA_963277665.1. Lineage (NCBI taxonomy): Eukaryota > Viridiplantae > Streptophyta > Magnoliopsida > Santalales > Viscaceae > Viscum > Viscum album. The sequence goes on along the minus strand of OY728135.1, from coordinate 1,567,033,491 downwards.
ACAATAAGGGAATTAAAGTCATTGAATAAATTATGAATCTATTTCTCTTTTGTTGAAAATATAATGATATTACAAAAATTATTTTGTTTAGAGAGGGAGAAGAGATGATCATTCCAAAGGGAGTCTAAAAATATGTAGATATATTATCCCCACATTTCATCTAAATTTATGATGAGATGTTCTTTAAAAAGGTAAAAATGGTCACAATGTGTACTTGATCATCACGTCATGAACCCTTAATCCACATTATTTCAATGAGGAACTCTAGATTAGCATGCAGATTGTAACACCCTGATATTTTATGAGAAGTATATTTTTTTATGTAATATGTTATATGGAAAATAATCTTCCACTACACACAACACTAGCTTGGCTTGCGTTACACGCAATCACGACCTTCCTCGATAGCGTGTGTAGTACGCAATACCGAGTTTCACTAAACAACGATATATTATAATATTATAAACTAGCCGTTATGAATAGTATTAACTGAATTTTTAATATTATAACATTTTAATTCATCTTATACACTTTCTAGAAAGAGGTATGAAAACAAAATCAATTTTTTGGATGAAAGAAGTACTTTTAAAAAAATGCAGTTTTACCGCCTTTTGATGGAGCACCCACATTAAATCTAGTTTTTGACAAATTTATAAGTTCAATTTCACAATTTAAAATTCTTCTTTAGAATCAAGATATAAAAATTTACTTTTAATATATTTTTCATATTATTCTAATAACATTCATATTTTAATGAATAGTAAAAACACGTTATATTTTAATTAAAAACAACTTTTTTCATCGCAAAACATTATATGGAAAAATTATTATATTGAATGTTTTTAAAGAATAAATAGAATATATTTTTACCATTTAATATAATGTATGTCCTTAGTATTAATTTTACATTGAATTCATAGGTAAAAACATTTCAATCTTTGTAAATGTTTTAACTTTTAAAACACGTTTTCTTAACAACGGGATTAATTTTAAATTATTTACCGCAACTTCTGTGATTTTAATTTTTAAAAAAGGCTTCCATATTTGGAATCCGTAGGTCCAAATAATGTTAATAGGTTACGTTTTTTAGATATTATGAATAGTAACTACTGTAATTTTTATTTACTACGGTTTAAGGTAAATAGGGTAATTCAAGGTTAAAAGAATATTATAATAATTCAAAATTACCTTGACACTTTTCCTAACCTTATTGGATGAGTAGTGGCCAACCATTGGAATCCATTGGTCGATTTTGGGACCCCATTGAGCCACCTGGTAGTGACAATGACAATTTGGATTAATTAATTTAATGTAAAGACAAAATTGACATTAACAAAAATCTTTTAGAAATTAATTTCTATAAGGGGTTATATAAATTATATTTTAAACTATAAATATTCATTGGAAATCAAAAACGATTTCATACATAATTATATTTTTTTTATAATTTTTAGACACCAAATAAATTAAATTATATATGACACAATAATGATGAAGTATTTACCTCATTAATAAATGATTTAAATAAATAAGATTATAATGATTAAAATGTATTCATAGACATGTCCAAGTCTGATTGGATGATTTTATTTCGATGATTAGTCATCTGATCATTATATTTAATGATTTCTTGACCTTTTGAAACCGAAGATAAGTTTATAATAAAAGAATATTTCCACACTTTCCAAAGGTGCCCCTCTCATCCCTTATAAAAGGGAACCTCCTCCCTCTCTTCCTAACACTAATTTGAGCCTTCAAGATTGGCCAACCCCTGATCATTTCACTTCCCCACTTCTTTATAAATCTACTAGAGGTACTGGTCTTATCAAAAGACCAACTCTAGTGCCTTAAGAGAATGTTTAAAGGCGGCACTTCGAGAAAGAGGTAATACCTTCTACCGTTTTCTTCAAATTCCATTCTTCTTCTACTCCCTATTCTTTAGTTGTTTCATTATGAGGTAGTAACATTAGTATCCCTCATATACGGATATGTTATTATAAATATGAAACAACCATATTTCATCTCTTATCCATCCTACGGAAAATGAAATCACCGCGCGTGCATACGTACGGAATACCGCCTCCACGCCGTGGTGTAATCTGTTTTCCACCACCACATTACATGGATGGGTATAATGGGGAAAATAAATAACTATATAAGATTATTGTAAAGTGGCATTGATTATAAAAAATTATGCAAACACTCCTATACAATTCCACGATCATGGGAACGATATCATCGCTCGTGCGTACGTACGGCCTACCGTCTCCACGATGTGATGTGACTCGTTCTATATGATCTCCATTGAATAATGATTATATAAATGAATTTAATGAATTAATATGATATATATTACACTAATACCATTCTGTAAATGATGTATCTATAGCCTATAAAGATTAATAAGAATTTATTCGACAAAACACGCATAAGAACAAAAAGTAATAAACACCTGAATAACAAGTAGTAATGAAATATTAGTAATAAGAAGCTAAGAATATGACCATATATGATATCATAACAATAAGTATGATTCTGGAAGAAGTAAATAACATTATTTAAATCATTATAAAGTAGGTTCAGACACGTACAAAGCATATCAGACCTAAGGTAAGGGAAAATCTCACAATCTCAATTTTTATCCGAGATTGTTTATACTTCATAATTTACTGGGGAATATTTATCATCCACATCCAATTTTCCTCAATATGTAATATTATTTATATCCTCCTAAAAGTTTTTAAATTAAATTTTTCCCTTCGGTGAGTTTTTAGTTAAATATATGAAAGGAATCTTTTATAGTTTTTTGTACGAGGAACTTTTTAACTTTTCCGACAAAAGTACGAGAAGAATTTTTTTTAACTTGTACGACATGAATGGATTTTTAAAACATTATTTCCAAGAATCTTCCTTTACAAGATTTCAAGTTTATTTTTAATCAACTTCTTTTAGTTTAAAATTGTATGACATGTTATGAAAGGAAAAATGTTTTTTGGAAGTAGAAAGGATATTTTCCTCAAAAATGGAGTTTAAGTGTATTATCAAAATTATTTTCCATCTAAGATAAAATAGGGTTCTATTTATATCCCTATTATTAAATTGATTTGATTCTGTTGTGATGGAAATATTTTTATAAATTCCTTTATCTTATATGAATTGTTTTATGATGTCACGATGTTTAAGATTCCCATTTTTATTACATGGGTTATGCTCTGATGTATGGTTTCTGATATTGTAGCACACATAAGAATGGTATCATTATGAGATGGGTGGGTCCTATATCTCCCTCTAATGAATTGGGTAATGATTTTATATCTCATGAGATAGATATGGCTGGAACGGTAGGTTAAACCGGTTTAGTGAAACAGGACTGAAACGAGGAGTGAACTCGGTTCAGAATTGGACTTTTTCCACTAAGATAGTCTTGAAAATGTGTCTTGGATAATAAAAAATGATTCTCTATGATTATGTGTGTATGCCTCAAAGTGTCATGTTTTATGTTATGATTATTGGGATTACTTTTCACGACCATGATTTATCCCATGTTATGAAATTATGATCTCTTTTGCAGGGTAATATTTTCAAAATGTTATGTTCTTATGAATCTGATGTGATTGATATTTCTTTTGTTTACCCTTACTAAGTATTTCAGCTCACCCTTTTGTATATTTTCTTTACCAGGTCAGGAAGAAGGTTATTAATTAAGATATGCCAAAAAGTGACTATAGATATGATGAAATACATGGGAGACATTGTAGATTCTTTATGAACCAGTTGTTTATGTTTCCCAGTTTCTAAAGACACTATACATATACGGTCCTTTCATGGTTTTGGTATATGTTGTAATAAGTATGCTTCAATTTGGAATTATTAACGATGTATGTAAAGTATGGGCCGCTATAGTTGGTATTAGAGGTAAGGTATAGTCAACCTTTAGAAACTAGGATGTGAAATCCTTAGTAAGAACCCTAAGGATGTGTCTAAGAATAGAACACAATCTTAGTGTTTTAGAAATAGCCATGAACCACCTTCGATAAGAAATTAAGTGTGAAATTTTATTCTTCATTATGTGTTTTTCCTATTATAATTATTGTTGCTCACGCTATTCTTCTTCGTTTTAGTCAATGGCTAGAACCCGAATGAACCATGTTAATGCGGAATGCGACGGGAAATGTAATGATTGTCCCCTTGAGAAACCAAACGTTATGGGAGATGGAATGCAAAATATTATAGCAATGCTCACACAACTTTCTTAATCTATGAATCATGCAAGACTTCCAAATGAGCAATGGAAGGAGCAACATTCTTTTGAATCCTTCATGATGCAGCGTCCACCTTCATTCAGCGGGTCTTCTGATCCATTAGTGGCTGATCAATGGATCAGTACCAATGAAAAGATATTTTCTGTTCTTGAATATTTTGAACATGATAAATTCATCATAGTAGTGTATCATTTGGAAGGTGATTCTGATCAATGGTGGAATCTTATCAAGAATACGAGGAAAATAGATGAAATTGAATCCATGGAATGGGAAGGGTTCAAGAACTTATTTTTCAATAAGTACTTCCCTTGTATTCTTCGAACAAAGATGGAGAAGGAGTTTCTTGAACTGAAGCAAAAGGATGATGAATCTGTTGGTACCTACGAAGAAAATTTTACAAGACATGCAAGGTATGCTTCCGGAATTATTATCCAACCTGATATTAAGATCGATCGATTCTTTAGTGGCTTAAAACCAAGTCTTTGAAGGGCGTTAGCCAAAAGGGACATCAATAGCTACGAGGAAATTGTTCGATGTTATCTTAAGGTTGAGATGGATATTGGTGTAACCCATCAGTCAGATGGGTTTGATTAGAAGAGGAAAATGGAATTCAAAGTAAAATCTAAAGACCACACTGAAAAGAAGATGAGTTTTCCCTTATGCTAAATGTGTGGAAAGAAACATGGAAGAAATTTTCTTATGGGTACAAGAAAATGTTATAAGTGTGGAAAAGAAGTTCTTCGGGAAATTGAATGTCGAAATTATGGGAAGAAGATGTCTAATGATGGAAACAAAGGAAGGGATATACAGAATGAACCTACTACACTTCAATGTTTCAAGTTAAAGGATATGGGGCATTATGCCAATCAATGCCCAAATCAAAGGGTTGATGATGATGATTGACATCAACAAACTCTTAAGGCCAAGGTCAAAGGAAAGTCACATGCAATTACTCTCAGCGATGTGTAGTACGACAAAGAAGTGGTGAGAGGTACACTTACCATCCACTTAATGTAGAAAATGTTTAATTTGATTCTAGATCCACCCAATCTTTTATTTCTGATGAATTTTCTAAGGCTATCACCGTATTACCTCAACAATTAGATGTTGAGTTGGCTGTGACAACTCTTAATGGCACAACAGTCACATCAAAAGTTTACAATTATTCTCCGATTGATGTTTGTGTGAAATTTCTTCCTATAAATCTTGTGATCCTTCCTATAGTGGAATTTGATGTGATTCATGGCATGGATTGGATTTCTTTATATGGAGCTCATATCAATTCCCAAAGAAGGGAAGTCACATTTCATATTACAGATCAATCTATGATCGTTTATCGATGCGAGGATGAACATAACCATCAAGTGGAAATTTCTTCTATCCTATGGGTCTTGATTCCACTAAAAGAAGGTTATTTATCTCAAATGGTTGGAGATAAACTCACGATTAATAATATTCCCATTGTATGAGAATTTGATTATGTCTTTTCGGAGGAATTTCCAGGTCTTCCACCAAATCGTGAAGTTGAGTTTTCAATAGAAATCATACCAGGTGCTTTGCCTATTTCAAAGACACCTTATACAATGGACCCAATTGAGTTGGAGGAATTGAAGAAGTAACTCCATGAGAATCTTCATAAAGGATTCATACTTCCTAGGGCGTCACCTTGTGGAGCACCAGTTCTGTTTGTTAAGAAGAAAATTGGATCAATGAGACTTTGCATTGATTATCAAGAACATAAAAATATCACTATCAAGAAAAAATATCCTCTCCCATGCATTGATGACCTATTTGACCAACTACACAAGGTTCAATACTTTTCCAAGATTGATCTTCATTCAGTGTATCATAAATTAAGGGTAAAAAGGGAGGAAATACCAATGATGACTTTCCATACAAGGTATGGACATTATGAATTTATAGTGATGCCATTTGGTCTTACTAATTCCCATGATATCTTAATGAATGTGATGAATAGATTCTTTAGAGACTATCTTGATCAGTTTTTGGAAGTCCTTATAGATGATATTATTGTCTATTCAAAGAGCAAGCAGAACATGAATATCAATTGAGAATTGTATTAAAGACCCTGAGAAAGGAGAAGATTTATGCCAAATTTACCAAGTGGGAATTTTGGTTTAAAAAATTTGAATTTTTGGGTCACATAATCTCAAAATAAGGGATATCTGTAGATCCAGCAAAAACAGAGGTAATCGAAAGATGACCGAGATCAAAAACAGTAATTGAGATCCGATGTTTTCTTGGTTTGGCTGGATATTATCGATGTTTTGTTAAATATTTTTCACAATTATACAATCCTCTCACAAAGTTGACTCGGAAATGAGTTAAGTTTGTTTGGCCGAAGGAATGTGAAGAGAATTTCAAGGAGTTGAAAAGATGGTTATCCAGTGCACCTATTCTCACACTGCATTGTAGTAGAGAAATGTTTTTGATCTACAGTGATGCATCCAAGAAGGGATTGGGGTGTGTTATTATGCAAAATTATATGGTGATAGCTTAGGCCTCATGACAGTTGAAAATCCATGAGCAAAATTACCCAACTCAATATTTGGAGTTAGCTGTGGTAATGATTGCATTAAAGATTTGGAGGCATTATCTTTAGGGAGAAAAGTGTCACATTTATACTGGTCATAAAAGTTTAAAGTATATTTTCACACAAAAGTAGCTGAATATGCACCAAAGAAGATAGTTGGAGCTGATTAAGGATTATGACTGCTCAATTCATTAACACGCTGGGAAATCAATCAAAGTGGCAGATGCAATAAGTCGACAAGACCATGCTATCTTATCCATGATGAGGATAAAAAATGATCCAATATTTATGGATATACAAAGGATGGATCGTGGAATTATAATGAAAGAGAAAAAATCGTATCTTTCTCAAATTAATGTTCAACCATCTATACATGTGAAGATTAAAGACGCGGAAAGAAGATGTCAAGTTACAAAATAAGGTGAGAAATGTTCCTGAATTCAATCTTGATTGTGATGGGATAATAATGTTCTGGAATCGGGTTTGTGTTACTCCCATCCCAGAATTAATGAAGGAGCTACTGGATGAGGCTCAAAGTTCTTCATTCTTTATTTATCCTGGAAGCACGAAGATGTACAGGGACCTGAAAGATTACTTCTTGTGGGATGGAATGAAAAGAGATGTTGCTGAATATGTATCTCGATGCTTGGTTTGTCAGCAAGTTAATGTTGAGAGACAGAATTCTAAGGGGATGTTACAACCATTACCCAAACCTGAATGGAAATGGGAAAACATCACTATGGACTTTCTCACTGGACTTCCTAAAACATCCACAGGAAATAATGCTATCTGGGTCATATTTGATCATCTTACAAATTCTGCACACTTCATTTCTATTAGAGATGATTTCTCTCTAGACCAGCTTGCCAGGATATATGTAAAGGAAGTGGTAAGATTGCATGGAGTACCACATTCTATTATAATTGATCGAGATCTGATGTTTACCTCAATGTTCTGGCGAAGTATTCAGCATACTCTGGATACAGAGTTGAGTTTCAGCACTGCTTGTCATCCTCTGACAGACGGTCAGTCTGAGAGGAAAATTCAGAATCTAGAAGATATGTTGAGAGCTTGCTCTATGGATTTCAAAGGTGGGTGGGATCAACACCTACTTGTGGTGGAATTTTCCTATCATAATAGCGTTCACTCCAGTATTCAGATGGATCCTTATGAATCCCTTTATGGAAATAAATGCAGAACTCCAACTTGTTGGGATGAAGATGTGGAAAAAAAGCTATTAGGACTTGATCTTGTTGATGAAATGGCAGAAAAGGTCAGATCTATTCAGCAACACATAAGACAGCTCAGAGTCGACAAAAACGTTATGCCGACAATCGAAGAAAAGAACTAGAGTTTGAAGTGGGTGATAAAGTGTTCTTACGAATATCTCCATGGAAGAGAGTAATGAGATTTGGAATGAAGGGAAAGTTGAGCCCTAGATATATCGGTCCTTTTGAAATTTTGGATCGTGTTGGGAAGGTAGCTTACCGATTGGCGCTTCCACCGAATCTCTCTCAAGTTCGCAATGTTTTCCATGTATCTCTCCAAAGAAAGTATATACCTGATCCTTCACATATACTCAGCTCAGAAGTTGTATCGCTGGAACAAGATCTTTCTTATGATTAACAGCCGATAGAGATTCTAGATCGTAGAGAAAAAATCCTCTGGAACAAGACCACTCTCTAGGTGAATGATTTATGGAGGAACCACCAATTTGAAGAAGCTACAAAGGAACTTGAGGATATGATGAGGGAGAGGTATCCTCATCAGTTTGTTGCGAAGTGGCGAATTTCGAGGGAGAAATTCATTTTAAGGGCGGTAGAATGTAACACCCTGATATTTTATGACAAGTATATTTTTTTATGTAATATATCATATGGAAAGGAATATTCCACTACCCACAACACTAGCTTGGCTTGCGTTACACGCAATCGCCACCTTCCTCGATAGCGTGTGTAGTACGCAATACTGAGTTTCACTAAACAACGATATATTATAATATTATAGACTAGCTGTTATGAATAGAATTAACTAAATTTTTTATTTTATAACATTTTAAATCATCTTATACATTTTCTAGAATGATGTATGAATACAAAATCAGATTTTTGGATAAAAGAATTATTTTTCAAAAAATGCAGTTTTACAACCTTTTAATGGCGCACCCACATTAAATCTAGTTTTTACAAGTTTATAAGTTCAATTTGACAAAATAAAATTCTTCTTTAGAATCAACATATAAAAATTTAATTTGAATATATTTTTCATATTATTCTGAAAACTTTCATATTTTAATGAATAGTAAAACATGCTATATTTTAATTAAAAACCACTTTTGTCATCGCAATACATTATATGGTTAAATTATAATATTGAATGTTTTTAAAGTATAAATAGAAAATATTTTTACCATTTAATATAATGTATTTCATTAGTATTAATTTTACATTGAATTCATAGGTAAAAACATTTCAATATTTGGCAATGTTTTAACTTTTAAAAATTGTTTTCTTAACAACGAGATTAATTTTAAATTAATTACTGCGACTTCTGTGTTTCGAATTTTGAAAAATAGATTCCATATTTGGAATCAGTAGGTCCAAATTTTAACAATAGGTTACATTTTTTCATATTATGAATAGTAACTACGATAATTTTTATTTACTACGGTTTAAGGTAAATAGGGTAATTCAAGGATAAAAGAATATTATAATAATTCAAAATTACCTTGAAACATGTTCTAACCTTATTGGATGAGTAGTGGACGACCATGGGCATCCTTGGGTCAATTTTGGGACCCCATTGAGCCACTTTGTAGTGACAATAACAATTTGGATTAATTAATTTAATGTAAATACAAAATTGACATTAAAAAAAATCTTTTAGTAATTAATTTTTATAAGGGGTTATATAAATTATATTTTCGACTATAAATATTCATTGTAAAGATAAAAAGATTTCCTACATAATGATATTTGTTTATAATTTTTAGACACCATATAAATTAAATTATTTATGACACAATAATGATGAATATTTACCTCATTAATAAATGGTTTAAATATATAAGATTATATTGATTAAAATATTTTCTAAAACATGTCCAATTATGATTGGATGATTTTATTTAGACCATTAGTCATCTTATCATCATCTTTAATGATTTTTGGACCTGTTGAAATAGAAGATAAGTTTATTATAAAATAATATTTCCACATATTCCAAAGGTGCCCCTCTCCTCCCTTATAAAAGGGAACCTCCTCCCTCTCTTACTCACACCAATTTAAGCATTCAAGCTCAGCCAACCCCTGCCCATTTCACATACCCACTTCCTTATAAACCTACTAAAGGTACCAATATTCTCAAAAGACCAACTCTAGTGTCTTAAGATAACGTTTAAAAGAGGCACTTTGAGAAAGAGGTAATACCTTCTACCGTTTTCTTCACATTCCATACTTCTTATACTCCCTCTTTTTAGTTGTTTAATAATGAGGAAATAACATCAGTATCCCTCATATACTGATATGTTATTATAAATATTAAACAAACCTATTTCACCTCTTATCCATCCTACGGAAAATGAAATCACCGCTCGTGTGTACGTACGGAATTCCGTCTCCACGCCGTGGTGTAATCTATTTTCCACCACCACCTTATTTGGATGGGTATAATGGTGAAAATAAATAACTATATATGATTATTGTAAAGTGGTATTTATTCTGAAATAGTATTCATACACTCCAATATAATTCCACGATCATGGTAACGATATCATCGCTCATGCGTACGTATGGCCTACCGTCTCCACGATGTGATGTGACTCGTTCTATATGATCTTCATTGAATAATGATTATATAAATTAATTGAATGAATTAAAATGATATATATTACACTAATACGATTCTGTAAATGATGTATCTATATCCTATAAAGAGGAATAAGAATATATTCGACAAAACACGCATAAGAAGAAAAAGTAATAAACACCTGAATAACATGTAGTAATGAAATATTACTAATAAGAAGCTAAGAATATGACCATATATGATATCATAACAATAAGTATGATTCTGGAATAAGTCAATAACATTATTTAAATCTTTATACAGGAGTTTCAGACAAGTACAAATCATATCGGACCTAATGTAAGGTAAAATCTCACAATCTTAATTTTTATCCGAGATTGTTTATACTTCAGAATTTATTGGGGAATATCTATCATCCACATCCATGTTTCCTCAATATGTAATATTATTTATATCCTCTTAATATTGATTAAATATAATTTTTCCCTTCGGTGAGTTTTTAGTAAATTATATGAAAGGAATCTTTTTTCATTTTTCGTACGATTTACTTTTTGACTTTTCCTACAAAAGTACGAGAAGAATGTTCTTTTAACTTGTACGGTATGAATGGATTTTTAAAACATTATTTCCAAGAATCTTCCTTTACAAGTTTTCCTGTTTATTTTTAATCAACTTCTTTTGGATTAAAATTTTATGACATGTTAAGAAAGGAAAAATGTTTTTTCGAAGTAGAAAGGATATTTTCCTCAAGAATGGAGTTCCAGTGTTTTATCAAAATTATTTTCCATCTAAGATAATATAGGGATATGTTTCTATCCATATTATTACATTGATTTGATTATGTTTTTATGGAAATATTTTTATGAATTCCTTTATCATATATGAATTGTTTAATGATGTCACGATGTTTAAGATTCCCATTTTTATTACATGGGTTATGCTATGATGTATGGTTTATGATTTTGTGGCACACATAAGAGTGATATCATTATGAGATGGGTGGGACCTATATCTCCCTCCAATGCATTGGGTAATGTTTTTATATTTCATGAGATAGACATGGATGGAATGGCAGGTTAAACCGGTTTAGTGAAACATGACTGAAACGAGCTGTGAACTTGGTTTAGAAATGGACTTTGTCCACTAAGATAGAATTGACAATGAGTCTTGGTTAATAAGAAATGATTCTCTATGATTATGTATGTATGAAACAAAGTTTCATGTTTTATGTTATGATTATTGGGATTACTTTTCAATACCAAGATTTATCACATGTTATGAAATTATGATCTCTTTTGCATGGTACGATTTTCAAAATGTGATGTTCTTATGAATTTTATGTGATTGATATTTCTTTTGTTTACCCCTACTGAGCATTTCAGCTCACCATTTTGTATGTTTTATTTCCCTAGGTCAGGAAGAAGGTTATTAAGTAAGATATGCCAAAATGGGACTATAGATATGATGAAATAAATGGGAGACAATGTAGATGCATTATGAACTGTTTGTTTTTGTTTCCCAGTTTCTAAAGACACTATACCTATACGGTCCTTTCATGGTTTTGTTATATGTTGTAATAAGTAAGCATCTATTTTGATGTATTAATGATGAATGTAAAGTATGGGTCTCTATACAGATCATCCATGGAATAATGATGTATGACCATGGTCACATCATGTATAGGTGGTTCATAATGTGTTCTCCCTGGCCATCTAGCTTTTGGCATTTAATCCTCACAGATTTATTGTCATTTAGTTTGAATTATTCCATGACGTGTAGTATAGATTCATGATGTGAACTATAAATTCATCCAGTCATCATGGATGGTCACGAATTAATCTTCACAGCTTTATGAAGGCTGTGATTAGGATGTACATGACATGTAATTGGCTGTCACGATGTGTACACATCATTTTCGTGGCTTTGATGCCTTTCTTCATTGGAATCTTATTAATCTCTAATTCATTAAAAATTAGACATCTACTGCATGCATTATCCTGTAAATAAATTTAAAAAAAATTAAAATTGATAGTAAAATATATATAACATTTAGGTTTATCAAATCCCACCACACACGAATCATTTCTTTTAATCGAGCGAAATACCTCTACAATTATTTCATAAGGATAACCAATTTTAAAAGAAATAATTGTATGCTATTACCATTCAATTAAAATATGAGTAATCACAAAAGTGTTCAGGTTCCATTCTGAATCTTCCCTAGTAAATTATTTATTCCTCATAGTTCAAATGTTCAAAAAAAATTTTTTATTCATAATATTTTTACCATTCCTTAAGCTATATCCCCCTTTTAATTTTTCTTCACAATTATTTTCCCTCACCACTAAAGGTACAATTTATGTAAGAAACGCTCTTATGATGATTTCATGTTCATAACCATAGGCTTGCACTGGTTCTCTCATCTCCACTGTGTAAATAAAAGTAAAAATATAATCTTGAGGAGTTTTTTCATCAAGGTTATGATTAATCTGATGTTGTAGATAAGTAGATAGAATGTGAAAATCATGATAAAAAGGTAGGTATTCCCTAAAGAACAAATCATATGGAATAAGATATGTGGTAAATAATTCCTCCATCTGGAGAGACAGGTCAATACTCCATCCGCCCAGGTTGGATCCATATGTTCCACAAGAATGTACCAGAATAATTTATTATATTCCTTTCCTTTTTATTTTGAATTAAAATTTTTCTAAAATTTTTCTGAAGATAGATCTCACATCCAATACATAACCACATATGATCACTCTAGGGATTCATCAGTCTGAAAAATGGTAAATTTTTACACTCCTAGTACCCAACTCATACCATGATTTTCTTTACTTTTACCTTTTTCAACGAAACATAATATGAATGAGATACAACAGAAAAAAATATGGATCACAAACTGAATGTAAGGTGAGAGAACCATACATCTTTAAAAGTGAAAGAATCCCATTCTAACGGAATTCCCCCCCCCCCCACTTGTTCAAAATATAATCTTTAAGAATTGTACAAACAACAATGTTGGAAGTGAAATAGGCTTAAATAATCTTTTATTCAAACACATAATTCATGGATACTATGGGATAAGTAAAGGATAGAGGTTAAATGGGTATCATGTAAATTGGATATCAAAGTATGCTTCAATAATTTTAAAATTACACTTGTTTATTCATCATTTTGTTATGATCTATATGGATCATATAGTAGGTTTACTTGTCCCATGTATCTCTCATGAAATATGCTCAGAATAGAAAATGATATTGAAGGTGTAGAATCCTCTTGGGTAATGAGAATAAAATAAAAATTATAAATTAAAAAGAGCCCAAATACTATTTAGTGAGTAAATTAATCAGGTTTTCAATGATTTAAACTGTAAAATAAACTTCTATGCTCAGAAATCATTCCGAAATTCTAATCAAGGGCAAAATATGGGTTTTTCACAATTTTTCTTTTTTAACATTTTTTTTATTTACATGGGAATAAAATTTTATTCAAATTTTCAGTATGATTATTAATTTGAAACATTTGACATAGAATAGTGAAAAAAACAAAAATCAAGTGTATCTCATTGAAAATATGAGAACCCCTCCCCCCCACACATATAAAAGTACACAGTGTCCCCACTGCCTATGATGTAATGAGTGGGAGTGGTGTTGTAACAACCCAAGATTTTATGAGAAATATATTTTTTAATTTCATTTATGTCTGGTGTTGTACGCCACAACAAAATTATCTTGCACTACAAAAAACCGTATTATCTTCTATTATATGAAAACACTATTCTTGGCTTGTGTTGCACACAAGAGTGACCTTCCACAATAGTGTGTGATGTACGCAATATTTGTTTCACTAAACAACAATATATTGTTATAATATTATTATGAATTACTAGTTATGAATAGTCTTAATCACATTTTGAATTTTATTACATTATCATTCATCCTACACATTATCTAGAACATGGTTTGAGAACAAAAGAATTTTTTCTGGTAAAATAAGTATTTCTCAAATAAACCAGTTTTCGAGCCTTTTAATGGCACACCAACTATAAATCTAGTTTTTCACATGTTTATAAGTTCAATTTGACAAATAAAACATCTTTCTTGGAATCAGGATATAAAAATTTACTTTGGATAAATTTTGGACATTATTATGAAAACCTTCATATTTTTATGAATAGTAAAAGTACGCTAAATGTTAATTAAAAACAACCATTTTCAAAGATATAATTTATATGGTTAAATTATAATATTGAATGGTTTTAAAGAAAAAATAAATATATTTTAACAATTTAATATAATTTATGTCATTAGCATTAATTTTACACTGAATTAATAGGTAAAAACATTTCAATCTTTTGCAATGTTTTATCTTTTAAAACCCCTTTTCTCAAAAGTGGGATTAATATGAAAATAAAAACTTCAAAATCAGTGTATTGAATTTGAAAAAATGGATTCTATATTTGGAATCATTAGGTCTAAATTATGTTAATATGCTACTTTTTATTTGTAGACATTATGAATAGTAACTACGGTATATTTTATTTTCTACAAATAAAGGTAAATCGGGTAACTAAAGGTAAAAATAAGATTAAAAAATTACCCTAACACCTGAAAAAGTTCTATTGGATGAATAAATGTCGACCCATATCTCATAAAGGTTAAAATAGATTCATTTCATGGACTTTTGGCCATGAAAACGATGTAATTATTATTAAAACTAAAGAATGTGACAAAATGTCATTCTCTTATATCTGATTAGTGTAATAATTTTAATTTAGTGATAAACTTCATAATTCATCGAATATAAGTATTTCCCAGAAAGATAATATAATTATATACATAATTTGATTTTATTTTGAATTTTAAGGTATTAAATAATTATCATTCACAATGACACAATAGTGATGTATAAATTATTTTATTGATTGAAATATTAAATAAATAATTTTTAAAATATTAAAATAAATATTATATGAACTATTTAATGTGATCCACGAATTATATAGATAAATATGACATGTTATGAATCTATTAATTATTTATTTTTAATATATCTTCTGTGTGGATTTTATTTAAATTCAAATAAGTGAATAGTTTCAAAATTGACGATATTGTTATTTTATAAAAATAACATACTATTGAATTGTTTAAAAATCACAAAAATATTTAAAAATTATAAATTTAAATTTGTGTGGAAATTTTTTTTAATGTACCCAATTGTGTAAAATTCTCAACACATAAGTAATTATTTAATACAATTTAAAATTTATAATATTATTACAACAAATAAAATTAAACAGATCAAGTAACAATAAATCAAGTTGAGAAAGTTTAAAATAAATTTCCAAAATATCTACATTTTATTGAATAATTAGATTAAAATTATATACCATATAATATTTGAATTTGAGTCATTTTTGAGGTGTTTAGGTGGGGTTTGAGTTTATTATAAATTAATATATTAGAGGTTTCCAAAAGTGCCCCTCTCCCCTCTTATAAATGGAAACCTCTTCACTATCCTCTTCACAACATATAGATCCTCTAGGCTCAACCAAACCCTATCCATTTCTATTTTACACATCCCTAGAAACATAATAGAGTTCTTGGATTTCTTAAAAGACCATCTTTAGTGCCCAAAGAGGAGGTTTAGAAGAGGCACGTCGAAGAAGAGGTAATAACCTTTATCGATTCATTCAAATTAATTTTTTCTTATACTTACTCTTATGTTGTTGTATCATAATAAAGTAATAACATAAATATCATTCATATACTGATATGTTATTATAAATATGAAACAACCATATTTCACCTTCTATCCATAATACAAAAAATGAAATCACCATGCGTGCATAAGTACGGAATACTATCTCCACGCTCTGGTGTAATCTGTTTTTCCACCACAACCTTACATGGATGGGTATAATGCTGGAAATAATAACTATATATGATTATTATATCATAATACTAATTCTGAAATATTATATCATCCACTCTAATTCCATTCAGTAATTATGGGAATGATATCATCGCTCATGCGTTCGTACGGATTACTGTCTCCATGATGAGATGATATTTATTCTCCATGTTAACCATAAAAGAATGATTATAAAGTATATATAATGAATTATACTATGATATATGATATAATAATGCTACTGTATTTAGGTGCATATATAAATTTTATCTTCTTACTTCCATTCATGTCAATAAGTAATGGAATACAACGTTCATTCGTATGTACGGCCTACCATCTCTATGAATGTAGTATTTAATTTAATTTATCTATCTATTATATATATATACAATGAATATATATATGATATATAAATATTGTTTTATATTCTGTATGTAATTATGATATTATATAAGTAATAATATCAAGAACATAAAGTCCAAACATGTACAATAAATGAAATGATTTTACCCTAAACGCTGCTTTAACAAGGTATTGACAAAATAATGGTTAATATAAAGTCATAAGTGAATAATATTTGATATGATAAATATTTTTGTGGTTCTGTTAAAAGTTAATAATATGTTTAAACCCACTATAAAAGTGTTTTAGGCACATACAGAAGAACTTGGACCTAAGATAATGGATAATTATTCCAATGTCATTCTTATCCAAGATTTTTTATATGTAAGTATTCACGAGTGTTATATTCATCATCTATGTAGATGTTTTATAAAAATGTTTTCATAAAGTTTTTACTATTCATCCATGTATTTTTAAAGTCATATTTACACCTTTATAACACCTACTTGTATTGTGGAAGGAAACTTTCTTTTGTTTACCATACATGGTACATTTTGACTATTTGGAAAAAGTACCAGGAAAATGTTTTTTAACTTATAAGTCATGAACAGATATTTAGAGTTTCATAATTCCTTCTTTCCATGAATTTTCCTATATATGATTTCATTATTACTTTCAAAAAATTATTTTCCTTTAAAATTGCACTGCATTTTGAGAAAAGAAAATGATTTTGAAGATTAAATGATATTTTCCTCAATAATTCATTTCAAGTGTTTTATCCAAACTATTTTCCTACATAGATGACATTCATTAATATGGATATGCTTCATGTATAATGCCCCGATTATTTACATGGTTTAATTTTTTTATGATGAAATTATATCCATTCTTTTATATGGATTATGTTATGATGGGATGATGTATATGAAACCCATTTTATTCATTGAATTATGATGAATGATTTATTTTTATTTTGTTTCACGTGAAAGAATGATTTCATTATGAGATGTGTGGGACATATGTTTACCACTAATGCATTGGGTAAAGATTTATATCTCATGAGTTAAACATAGATGGAATGTTAAGTAAATCTGGTTCAGTAATAAAAGGCTGGAACGACAAGTAAACCTAGTTCAGTAATGGACTTCGTCCACTATGATGGTCTTGGAAACAATGTCTTAGCTACTATGAAAATCATATCATGTGCTTAATGGTTTTCCACAATTACATGTTTTATTCCCATGCCTTTTTATCATGATTCATGTCCCTTTATTATCTATGTCTTACGTACTACAATGATTTATGCCATTGCTCATGATTTTGATGTTTAAATCTTATGTTTATGTTTTCACATTCAAATGTTTATGGATTGTTTTATGTTCTCCATGTTTACCCTTAATAAGAATTTGAGCTCACAATTTATATGTTTTCTATTACCCAGGATAAAAATAATGGTTTTAGGTAATAAAACAAATGGGGAAGAACTTTATGGGAGACTTTGAAGATCTTTCACCATGATTAGAAGATTCTGTTATGAGTTTCCAAAGACACTAAACTATTACGGTTCTTGGGTATTTCTTTTTGTTATTTATTAATTATTACAAAAAATTAAAGTAAATTCTATATAAGATAAGCTTTGGGTATATAGAGTTGGTATTAGAGGAATGGTTTTGTAGACCTTTGGAAACTAGGATGCGAAAACATTAGTCAGATCACTAGAGATAATTCTAATGTATGTCTAGGGAAGTATGTAAGGTTAAGTAATAAGTATAGGTTAAAATCATGGAATTAAGATAACTATCATGAATAAACTAGGATAAAACCAAAGATGTTAGAGATTAAACACACCCCCCTTGATTATGTTGTTTTCCTATTATGATTTTTTCCTCTCACACTATTATTTTTTTCTTTTAGAAAATGGCTGCAAACATGAAGATTCATGATAATGGAGGATATAATGGACAATGGAATGATATTCTTCATGAGAAACCAAATGAAATTGGATTTGGAAGTACAAACATAATTATTATTTCAAATCAGTAATCTCATAATATGTTCAATAATATCAACTTTGGTATGTTTCCTAAATCAGCTAATAAGAGAAAGATGGTGTTTCATGATGACTATATATGAATGAAAGTTAAATTTCCATTCTGTAAATCATGTTGGAAGAGTCATTAAGGAGAATGTTTCAAAGCAACTGGGAGATGTTTTGGGTGTGGAAAAGAAGGACAGAAAGCCAATAATTTCAAAAGAAAAGGTTCAGTTAGCACCATGGACAAGGAAAACTGTATTTCTAAGACATCAACAATGGTAAATGTTTTAAATGTGGAATGTACAGGAATTATGAAAACCAATGCTTTAAGGGATATTCTTATGAAGATAATCAGCATTGTCATATGGGTATTATTTATGTTGATGATGAGGAAGAGACTACAAATGAAATGTGAGATGAAAGAATTGTTGATTCCGGGTCAATGGTTTATGAAGTTAGTGGAATGATTGTATGTTTATCAAGAGTTATGTTTTATAGGTAATTTAATGGTGCTATGGAATAAAGAAACATATAACGATTTTTACACTATTGTTTTTTCTAAAGAATTTGAAATTATATTTTGAAAGGTATCGGTAACCATGAAAGGTTATACAAATATTTTTGGAAAGAAGAAGATATGAGAATAATGAAGGGATATGGAGAAAATAATATGCTGGATATTATTAATGAGATAATGACTGATATATAGACAATGTGATATCATGCTTTGAGTGTATCGATTTTATTGATATTTAGGTATGTGGAAAGAGTTACTTTTGATAGAATTCGTGTTTTCCGTAAGGTTCTATGGTAACTCGTGTTTCAAGAAAATACATCATTAATGTATTCACATGTTTAGAATGTGATCAAAAAATATATCTTATGAGATACGTGGATAAATGATAGTATTCACATCCTCGGGAGATGAACTTTCTAGTAATCATTTTCTTTAGACTATGAGATTGTATAGAAGTATTTCGGATAAGCCTAATGATTGGAATGGATTAAGTTAGACATCAGATATTATTGTATAAGGATAGAACTTTTTGATATTATGATAGTATAGTTTTAGAAAAAGGTCAACCCTTAAGATGGGCGAAAACATATCGTGTCTTACAAGGATGCATGAATTGAACCCACAAACGATGTGCCACTGGCCTTTATCACCTACAACTGGCCCAGAGGATGTCCCTAGTTAGTAGAAATTAGTTTTAATTTATTAAGTAGTATGATAGTTGAAGTATAATTCCATTTTTGGAATCATATATGGTTACTCTCACCAGAGATGGACTTATGTATATTTAATAACATTGATAACTTTTTGAGACAGATGGAATAACCTATCATTTTATTGCATGATCTGCTAACATTTCAAGAAGTAAAAATTCTACATCATTTTTTTAATTAAGAGATGATGCGGAAATTGTTCATGGAATTACCAAAGATGATAATACACTAAAATCAAATAAGTATTTACCCTTATGAAAAAATTCACCAACATTAGTGAAATGATCTAGAAAACCAAAAATGTTGTCCTAGTACCCTCATATCTGATGAATTAGATGGTATCATAGATCATCACAAATTTATGTCTTTGTAATTGTTGGATTCTTCATAGCCATGTTCTCTACCACACACCATCAGAACTCGATGGTCATATTTCTCTTCTGTATCATCATTTTCATTTATGTTCTCCAATGTGGAAACCCAATGAAGAGTTTATTTTGGTAACATTTATGATTCATACTTTAGTTTTTAAAATTATTT
Source organism: Viscum album (assembly GCA_963277665.1). Taxonomy (NCBI): domain Eukaryota; kingdom Viridiplantae; phylum Streptophyta; class Magnoliopsida; order Santalales; family Viscaceae; genus Viscum; species Viscum album. Next base: position 1,567,012,805 of record OY728135.1, on the reverse strand, counting down.
ATTAGTATTTCTTTTTACTATGTGGGTTTCTATGAAAGAAACGTTCAAGTAGTAAAACATTTATAACCCTGACGAATTTTGAGGGAGAAATTAATATTTTGGGGGTAGAATATAACACCCCGAGATTTTATCAGAATTATTCTTTTTTTAATGTCTTGTGTTGTACGCTACACCAAAATTATCTTTCACTATACACATAACCGTATTAGCTTGTATTATATGCAAACACTATTATTAGCTTGTGTTGCACGCAAGAGAAACCTTCCTCAATAGTGTGTGGTGTATGAAATACTGAGTTTCACTAAACAACAATATATAGTTATAATATTATTATGAACAAGACATTATGAATATTATTAACCACATTTTTTATTTTTTAACACTATCATTCATCTTACACAATATCAAGAACATGGTATGAGAACAAAATGAATTTTTCGGGTAAAATAAGTAGTTTTCAGATAATGTAGTTTTGCTACATGTTGATGGAGCACCCATTTTTTTGTGTAGTTTTTGAAAATTTTATAAGTTAAATTTGAAAATTACAACTTCTTCCTTTGAATCATGATATAAAAATTTACATTGGATAAAATTTTGGCATTATTCTGATAACCTTCATATTTTGATGAATAGTAAAAATACGCTAAATGTTAATTGAAAAAAACTTCTTTCAAATAGGTCATTTATATAGTTAAATTATAATATTGAATGGTTTTAAAGTAGAAATAGAATATATTTTTACCATTTAATATAATTTATGTCATTAACATTAATCATACACTGAATTCATAGGTAATAACATTTCAATCTTTTACATTGTTTTATCTTCTAAAACCCATTTTCTCAATAACAGAAATAATATTAAATTAAATACAGAAAATTCTATGTATTGAATATGCAAAAATGTATTCCATATTGTTAATTAGCAGTTCAAAATTAATTTAATAGGATACTTTTTTTTAGACATTATGAATAGTAACTACCGTAAATTTTATTTACTACAGTTAAAGGTAAATCGTGTAATTAAAGGTAAATATAAGATTAAAAAAATTTTGTAACACCTGCCAAAATTATATTTGATGAATAAAAGTTAACCCATATCACATAAGGTTAGGAATAGATTCATTTCATGGGTTTTTTACTTTGAAAATGAAGTCATTATTATTAGAACCAAAGAAAGTGACAAAATATCACTCTCTTATATCTTATAAGTGTAATAATTTTAATTTACTGATAATCTTCATAAAACTCAGAATATAAGTAGTCTCCAAAAATATATTAAAACTATATACATCAAATAAATTTATTTATAATTTTTAGGTATTAAATAATTATTATTAATGATGACACAATAGTGATGTATAAATTATTTTATTGATTGAAATATCAAATAAATGGTTATGAAATTATTAAAATAAATATTATATGACCTATTTAATGTGATCCATGAATTGAATAGGTAAATATGGTTTGTTATGTATCAATTAATTATTATTTTATTGAATATATCCTCTCTGTCGATATTATTTAAATTCAAATAATTGAATAGTGTCAAAATTTACACTATTGTTAATTTATAAAAATAACATACTATTAAATTGTTTAAAAATAAAAAATATAAATAAAAAATATAAATTGAAATTTATGTGGTCTAAAATGTCATAAAGTATCCAATTATAAACAATTCACAACACAGAATTAATTATTTATAATAATTGAAATTTAGAATATTATTACCACAAATAAAATTAAATAGATTAAATAAGGATAAATCAAGTTGATAAGGTTTAAAATAAATTCACAACATGTGTAAATTTTATTGGATGATTATATTACAACTATATATCATTGAATCTTCTAATTTTATTCATTTTTGATGTTTTTAGGTTTTTTTGAGTTTATTATAAATTAATATTTTATAGGATTGCAAAAGTGACCTTCTCCTCTCTTATAAAAGGGAACCTCCTCCCTCTCCTCTTCACAACATTTTGAGCCTTCAATATCAACCAAAACCTGTACTTTTACCTTCTCCACCTCCATAGAATCATAATAGAAGTCATGTATTTCTTAAAAGTCCATCTTTAGAGCCCTAAGAGGAGGTTTAGAAGAGGCGCGTCGAAAAGATGTAATATCCTTTACCGATTCAATGAAAATCATTTTTTCTTCTAATTCATCTTATTTTGAAGATTCATAATATATTAATAATATATGTTTTAATAATATAATTATATGTTATTATTAAAATTGAACAACCCTATTTCACCTTCTATCCATCCTACGAAAAATGAAATCACCACGTGTGTGTACGTACAAAATATTGTCTCCACGCTGTCCTGTAATCTGTTTTTCCACCACCTCCTTAATTGGATGGGTATAATGGTGGAAATAAAAACTATATGGGATTATTATAACATAATACTAATTATTATATATTATATCATCCACTCAAATTCCATTAAGTAATTATTGGAATGATATCATAGCTCGTTCGTACGTAGAGATTACCGTCTCCACAATGCGATGATATTCATTATCCATGTTAACCAATCAAGAATGATTATAAAGTATATATAATGAATAATACTGAGATATATTACATAATATTTCTACTGGATTTATTAGTATATATATATATATATATCATCTACCTACTTCCATTCATGTCCATAAGGAATGGAAAATAGAGTTCATGTGTACGTACGACCAAACATCTCCATGAACGATGAATTTCATTTCCTTAATCTATCAATTATATATATATAAAATGAATATATATATAATATATAAATAATTTCTTACATTATGGAAGTATTTAAATAATTATATAAGTAATAATATAAATAACATCTAGTCCAAACAAGTATGATATGTGAAACGATTTTACACAAAACGCTACTTTAACATGGAATTGAAAAAATACATATAACATAATGTCTTATGTGAATCATATATGATATCATAAATATTATTATGGTTCTGTTTCTAGTAAATAATATTATTAAACCCACTATAAAGGACTTTCAGACACATACGGAAGAAATTGGACCTAAGGTAAGGGATAGCTATTGCAATCTCATTCTTATCTGAGATTGTTTATATGTAAGTATTTACTGGGTTTATATTCATCATCCATATCCAGGTTTTATAAAAATGCTTTCATAAAGTGTTTAATATTCTTCCATTTATGTTTAATGTAATGATTACCCGTTTTGACTTTTATTATATAGTATGGAAGGAATATTTCTTTTGATTACCATAGGAGGTATTTTTTCACGTTTTGGAAAAAGTACAGGGAGAATGTTTTTTTACCTTATACAGCATTAACAGATTTTTATTTTTTCATTACACATTTTTCCATAAATTTTCCTATACAATATTTCATGATTAATTTCAAAAAAGATATTTAATTTTAAATTGCACTCCATTTTGAGAACAGAAAATTATTTTGTAGAAGAATGGATATTTTACTCAAGAATTCATTTCAAGTGTATTATCCAAACTATTTTCCATCATAGATGAAATTCTTTAATATGTATATTATCCATGTATAATTTCCCGATAATTTACATGGTTTTATTTTGTTTGTGATGAAATTATATCCATTTTTTATATGGATTATGTTATGATGGGATTATGTATATCAAACCCATTTTTTCATTGGGTTATGATGAATGGTTTATGTTTATTTTGTGGAACAAGAAAGTATAATTTAATTATGTAATTGGTGGGACATATATATCCTTCAAATTAATTGGGTAACGATTTATATCTCAAGAAACAAACATGGCTGGAATGGAATGTAAACCCAGTTCAGTTATACAGGGATGGAATGACAAGTAAACCAGGTTCAGTAATGGACATCATCCAGTATGATGGTCTCGGAAGCAATGCATTGGCTACTATGGAAATCATATCATGTGATTAATGGTTTTCCACAATTACATGTTTTATTACCATGCCATTTTTTGATGAATTATTACATTTATGATCCATTCCTCATGTAATACAATGTTTTATTTCGTATCACAATATTTTGATGTTTAAATCTTATGTTCATGTTTTCACGTTCAAATGTTTAAAGATTGTTTTATATTCTCCATGTTTACCCATTCTGAGCATTTGATCTCACCTTTTATATGTTTTCTTTTCCCTATGATATAAAGATAGGTTTTAGGTAAGAATAAAAGAGGATGATCATTATAAGAGATGTTGAAGATCATTCAGCATGATTATAAGATTATGATCCGAGTTTCCAAAGACACTAAACTATTGCGGTCCTTGGGTGATTGTTTTTGTTATGTATTAAGTATTCCAAAAAATTATTGTATCGTCAATGTATGTAAATCTTTGGGTCTCTACAGGTGTGGTAGTGATTTTTAAAAATTGAATTGACCTATCAGTGATGGTAGAATTTAAAAAGGGGTAATCGAGAGCTCTCGATGATGAAATTGTATCCCATTGGGGTGTCTGAGCTATCTTAACATTGAAGTGTTAATGAACCTACAAAATATATTTGTAGAAAAATCATGCACTATAGAACTATTATTAATCCATAGGTTTAATCATTTAAATTTCTGAGAAAAATGAAGGTGTAAATGAAAGAAAAAGGTCACCTTTTATTTATTGAATGATTGTTTCTATGAAATATGCCATTGAATCACTGAAAAATCCATGATTCACATAAAACATAAATTATAAAAAGGGTTGCATCCCATAAAGTATTATCATTAAAGTCATCATCCATAATTCCTTATAGTTTAGTTGAACTCGAGGTTGAAGACATAGCCCTCATGGAATGGTTCTTGAAAAATCTTTAACCGTTGACTGTTAACTTTGGAATGCATCTCTCGATCATGTTGAATTTCGATTGATATATACAAGAATACATGGATAATATCATAAGGAATAGTCCATCATGATTTTACCTTTCATTGAAAAAGATTTAATGTTGAGTTGAATAACATAACCTTATTCCCATGGATGAAGTTGAATTTTGAATTATGTCGATCATTCCATTCTTTTGTTTATTACTTATAAATACATATGTTCTCATAGTCATATTTCCTTAATTCTTCCCATGTGATTAAATGTAATAACTACTTATCATCATCCTTATATAACATCAAATTTAGTTTTTTTATGGCCCAAAATTATTAGTGATATAGATCCACCATAAGATGATATGGTTTTCCATAAATCAGTCAAAATGGGGTGGTTCCAGTGGTTGTTTTATAGTCCATTCTATATACCCATAATGCATCATCTAGTTTCTATCTCCAATCATTTCTGCTTGTGTTGGTTGTTCCTTATAAGATCTTCTTTACCTCTATATTTGACAGTTCGACTTTTCTACTTGTTTTTGGGTGATATGGGGTTCCAATATTGTAGTGTATCCCATATCTCTGAACCATTTTTCTCACTTTTTTACTAGAGAAATGTTTTTTGAGGTCGCTAATGTTTATTCAAGGAAATCCAAAATGTGAAAACAAATTTTTTCCAATGGAAATTTATTACCATGTAAGAAGTGTTAGGAGTATTTACGTCAGCTTCGATGCATTTAGATATGTAGTCCACTGCAGATAGAATACATTTCTTGCCATGTAATGTGGGGAATGGTCCCATAAATTCGATGCCCCTAACATTGAATACTTCAAAATCCAACATGGGGTTCTATGGAATTTCATTTATTTTGATAATATTCCATTTCCATTGGTATATTCCACAGTGGATGTAGAATTTCCCAGGGTGTATAGGTAATGATGAAAAAACAACTTTGTAAGATATTAGTCATTGTGCACTCAAGCCCATGAATTCCACCAGTTGGCGATGTGTGGCACATTCCAATTAGATTTTTTGCCACTTCATCTAGAACTAAATGCCATAAAAGGCCATCAACACTGTGCATGAAAAGTAGAGGTCCATCCAAAAAGTAGTGATTTTCATCCAAAAGTTTCTTTTTCCATTGTTGATTAGATAAATCATGAGAGAGGAATCCAATTGCAAGAAAATAGTATATATTATAGAACCAATGCAAGGTCTCGATATTAAATTGTTTCTCATCGAGAAAATGTACCTCAATATGAGAATTTTAATCTTTGATGATTGTAGGAGTTAGTCTTGATATGTGATATGAAATGAAATTTTATGTTCCCTTCATATTTTCAATTATTACATCAAAATCCTGTAGTAATAGAATCCATCGTATCAACATTGGTTTTGTATCTTTCTTGGTCATTATATACCCAAAGGGCAACAAGATTAGTATAAACAATAACTTTTAATAGAACAAGTTAAGAAAGAAATTTTTCAATGTCATACACGACGGTGATGAGCTTCTTCTCCAGGGTCTTGTAATTAATATGAGCATCATTTATGGTGTTACATTAATAATAAAATGGGAATAAGATGTTATTCGTACATTTTCCCAGATCTTATCCTACAGCAAGGTCTTTGGCATCACACATAAGTTCGAGATCTTTTCCCAGTTTGGTGAAATAATGACTGGAGATGTCATGAGGATGTTTTTCAAAGTTTCGAAAGATTTTCATAATTCTTGATTGAATTTGAAATGAATATATTTTGACCATAAGTGTTTGAAATGATGTATGACTTTATCAAAATCTTTTATAAATAATCTGTAGAATCCGACATACCCAATGAAACCCCTAATACATTTATCAGTGGATGGATTGGGAAGACATTTGATAATGTCGAAATTTGTTGGATCTACATTGATACATTCTTTGGGGATGTTATGGCCTAGTATGATTCCTCTTTGAACCATGAAGTGATATTTTTCCCAATTCAGCACCTTGAATTTTTCCTCACAACATTAAAGAACTAGTTTTACATTGCTGAGACAGACATTAAATGATATTCCATAAATTGAGAAATCGTCCATTAGAAATTTAACAAATTCTTCAGCCATATCAGGAAAGATGTTTGTCATAAAAAATTGGAATGTTACTAGATCATAACACATACTGAAAGAAATTCATATTTATGTAAATCTACAAATGGGATAGGTGAAGGTGTTTTTTGTCCAGTCAGCGGGGTCAAATGCAGTTTCATTATATCCTAATAAGCCATCTAGGAAAGTGTAGAAATCAACCACTATAGTCTTTATAACATTTGGTCTTTAAAATATTAGGGAAATTATCTTCTCTTATGCACAATTTTAAGCATCTTTAATCCATGAAAACTCTTTAGCCAGTGATGGTGCATGTCGAAATAAGCTGATTTTCATTGGTTCATATTACCGTGAGTCCTCCTTTATTGGGAACGACCTGTAGGTGTCTCACCAATTCACTTTCTGAAATATAAAATATTATCCATGCATCCATGAGTTTCATCACATCTTAAATGAAAACTTCTATTATGGGGGGTTTGATCTACCTCTTAGGATTCTATTTTGGTTTTTCATCTTTTTCAAGTAAGATTCATTGACTTCATTCAGTGGTATTGATCCCCTTAATGTCTACCACTCCCTAGGTGATATAATTTTAATGTCGTTTGAGGAAATCAACCAATTTTTATTCTTAATCTAGGGATAGTTCAGAGTTGACTATAACAAACAAGGAATAATATTACCCTACAAATGAGTACATTAATGTACTAGGTAGTAGTTTCAGGTCTAACTTAGGAGGTTAGATGTTGGATGGGGAAAATAATGGCACAAAATATCTAATAAGTGGTTCAATAGTAATTACTTATTTGAAGTCATAGTAGAAATTGTTTTTTTAAGAGATCTTCCACTTTCATCCTTGATGGCCATATATTGTTCTTCATTTTGAGTGAAAGAAATATCATGATAGTTCATAGTTTCATCTGAGTGATTCGCATCTCGAATTAGGTTGAACGAAACTTTTTCTTCTCCTACCCTGAATATGAGACGTACTTGGTTCACATAAATAAGTTTATTTTCATTTAGCTATGAATGGTTTTCTAATTATAATGGGTACTTCACCTTCTTCATCTATGTCTAACACCAGGATATCTGCTTTTAAAATGAAATTTCTGACTTTTACTAGTACATATTCCAGAATTCATCAAGGGGACATGTCCAAATGATCATCTTATTGCAAATCCACCCTTGTTTCATTGAGCTCTATAAGTCTATGTTTTTGAAATTTACTCAGTGGCATGAGGTTTATGATTTCTCAAAGATCACAGAGTGATCTGCCAAATTTTCACGTACCTGTCTCACAAGGGATTGAGAATCTACCATGGTCTCTCATCATTGGTGGACTTTTCTACTATAAAATAGTAGATAATTCTTCATTTAAAAATATAAACCCAAGGTCTTCTATTTTTATGTTTTTTATAAAATTTCTTCTATAAACATGGATTAAATGGGAATCTCGTAAATAGATTCGGTAAAAGGGATGTTGATATGTAATTGTTTGAACATATCCAAGAAATTCTTGTTTTGTGTCTACTGTTGAAGTTTTCATTCTATCTCTAGATATGGATGTGGTGGCTGGTACAATGGTGGGGAAACATATATAGTTTCCCTCTATTTCTTAGGTATACATTCCTTCTCATCTGGTAATTATTCATGAGGTATGGTTGGATTGACATCATCAGTTTTTTCATCAAGTAATTGTTATTTCTGGGCCTTTCTTCTTTATTCCTTTCTTCATAGGTTGCTGGATGTCATAAATATTTCCACATCTTAGAACTACTATCCAAGCTTCTTCTCATGGGTAGGTATCAGTGTTACAAAGCAGGATACCAAGAAATATCATAGATATGTTCTTTGATATTTGAACCATTTTAATTTCTACGTTCCTTATCATAGAAATTTGGTTTTTCATATCTATCTCATGGTTCGTCATTATTTGATCATGATTTTTCACAAATGATTCTAGGAGGTTTTCTATATTATTTTCATTGGTGCTTGTTGAGTTCTTGGTAGTGGTGGCTGAAATATTTTTTCTTTTTGATGGAATGATTTTTGTTGATCTTGTTCTCTTTTTACAGGGTTTATCAGAGGGAATCCAGGTGTTCCTTGATCTATGAATTGGTTTTTTCCACCTCTTGGTTGAAAATTACCTTGATTGTTCTAAGGTTTCTGCTGAGGAGGCCTTTGTAGATAATATAGTTTCTGTTGTAATGGGTAGTCCAGTTGAATTTAATTGATGCAATTATAATCATGTTTTGGTTATTCATATCCATCTTTTAAATCATGATATAAAATTTTTCAAATGCACATCTTAAATGATTGTAATACCATTAATGGGGCAGCAGGGGTTTAAGTAGTCGGTATCTAAAATGCATCAAAAATTTTTCTGAGTACCTCTATATGCGCTACTAGATTTTTCGTCTCATCAATTTGGTGGCTTCCACATAGTGGTGATCTACAATAAATCTTCCATATATAGGAATTGTGTGAGACATTATCTATAATTTCACTTCCATCTTCGTGATTCTTGAACAAGAGACCTCTATCAGCAGCTACATTGACAACATTTTATGCCACTGGCTGGAGTCCTTTATTGAATGTTTGGATATGTATCCACATATTCAGTACATGATGTGGAAACTTACTCATTAGTTCTTTAATGCAGTCTCACACTTCAAATATCGATTCTCTGTCAAATTGGTTGAAATTTTGAATGACCGTCCAATGAATCCATGTTCAAATGTTTTCTCTGAATATCATTTAACTACCCCATGTTCTAGATCATATGAACGATTCCATGTTTTATCCCGAATGTACTTTCTAGGATAGGGGGTCAAAAAATTCTTGGGATCATACCATTGATTGATGGAAAGATATAATCCAATATCGTTTTCAAATGGTTCATTATCATGTGTTCTACCAGGATGACTTGATGGTTGGGGTTTGGTGGGTTAGGTCTTGCATTATGGAATTGCTCGTCCATTAATGACCAGTGATGAAAATAGTGATTCCTTTCAAAATCGGGATCGATGTCCAAATGAGATTTTGATTCAAGAGTCTTTGAATTATTCAAAGGACATTGGTACATGAATGTGGTGAATGTGAAAAAACCAAAATGAAAATACACAGTGGTATCTAGAATCAAAGGAATGGTGGTGAGGGAAAGGTAATCATAGGACGAAACTAGAATCCAAGTCACTTAAAAACAATGTTGATTCCCAGAAACAGTGCCAAACATTGATCAGCTACCATTGAGTTTCATTCTGGGGGTGAATTAAATTATAAATTTATATGTGTCTGAAACTATATGTAACAACTAAAACATAGTATGGTAGAATTTTGGTGTTGAACCTATAAGTAGGATGTTGTTCTATAGTTGAAAGAGATTTGGTATTATATCCTTTGTAGGAGTCCTTACTAATCAACTAATTTTTGGGAGTTTCTAATTAACTGTGGTTTCTAACTTCAAGTTATTTATGAGGTGTTAGGATCAAGTCTAAGTATCTAGATAACGTTTATCTTAGTTTTAATCTTAGCGTGGTCATAAGTTCTTAGTATGTGAAGCAAGCAGTAGTCGCTATTCAACCAAGGTCTAGTATTCTAGTTCTACTTATGATGTAGTTATTCCATCGTTATGATTCTAACTGTAGTCCTAGATGAATTAAATTTATCTTCTATTGTAGAATATACCCTAATCTAATGTTAATAGTCATAGTTTACTTCAGTTAGGATAGAGTTTTTTGATTGACTATCTGATGGTCACGGTATAGTGGCACAAATGGAATTTGACTGTTGGTTTATATATTGATTACTAATCAATTTAGGTTTTCAATGTTCAGAATTAGAGATTTAATTAAGAATCTATATACATCGAATCAAGAACACTACCCTGATGCCTTTTTCTACTCATGTCTGTAATTAAATAAATAAAAGGATTAGAAGAAATCATGATAATAATAATAATGTAATTGAACATTTATTTACATGAAATGAACATGCATGAATACATTAAACAAATTATTACATGAATGGATTGAAATGGAATTGAAACAACAAAAAAAATGAAGGCATTTAAGAAAATTGAATCTAGATCTCTTTGATTGAAAATGTATAGAAATTATAAAAACTAAGGTTATTAGAGAGGAAAAGTATATTATAATTATTAAGGTAGTATAAAAAGTGGGAGGGAGATAATCCCCACATGTCGAATAAAGTACTACTAAGATAATCCCTAAATTGGAGGAAATGGTCATGATGTATACATTATCATCAAATCGTGAAACCTTAATCTGTTTTATTTCAATGAGGATATCCAGAATGGCATGCAGATCATCCACAGATTAGTGTTTTTTTGACAATGGTCACATCGTGTATAAGAGTTTAACGACGTGTACCCCAAGTCCAGTTGGCTTTTCACACCGAATCCTCACAGCTTTCTCAGCATTTGGTTTGGATGATGTCATCAAGTGTAGTGAAGATTAATGAGATGAACTGGAAATTTATCCAGTAATCAGGCTTGGTCACGACATAAGCTTCACGACATCATTCATGTTGTGATCATCAAGTACTTGATGTGTACTTGATCATTATGATGTTTAATTTTCCATTTCGATAAAAATTTACCTTTCTTCATAGGAATCTTGTAAAGCTCTATTTCTTGAATAATTGGACACCTAATATGGGCATTATCTAGTAAATGAATGAAAACCATGGGAAAAATGACAGTAAAATATATATATATATACTACTTATCAAAATGTTCAAAAGAATGGAATTCAACATGCCACTAATTTCAATTGTTTTTAATGCTAATTTTAAATCTTTATTTCTCGAATTAGTAATTGAGGACTTCCCACACAACAGATATGGATTATTGATAGAAACTAACTAGTAATATGTTATAATTGATCACTTACATGAAAACTATTTTATTATTCATGTAAGTAATGAGTTGAAATCAAAAATATGATGCATCCTTATCTTGACTAGATGATTATTGTTATAAGAATCCAATAATGTTATCTGGAACCAAATCCAACATCCTAATGATTTTGTATCTCAAATAAAGAAACATTTTTTTGGAATTATCCCTTATCACTTTATGAAATAATTTTTCTCTTCCTCTTAACCTGAGGTCAGAAATTCTATAAAAACTAAATGAGACATAGAATTATTCAAAGAATGGAGGATCATGGTTTTTCTGGTTCTCTCTAAACCCAGGGATCAAACTCAATTTTGATGGGTCATGCCTCCATGGGATCATGCCTCAAGGTGGTCTTGTCCATTATTTCAATGAATTAGTTATCCTTTCCTTATTCACCTTATATTGAGAGGGATACTCTACCAAATGTAAAGCATTGTCGATGATTACAGATAGTATTCATTGAAAATTAAAAAACCACTCTTTATCATTAGATGAATTAGATTCCTCTATTTTGGTAAAATATTTTAAAACCCCCCATTGTTATTTCATTAGAACGCAATTTATGTAGTCATGAATTATTAGATAATTATTTAATGGGAGGTTGAAATTATACATACTTGGATGGATTGGAAAATGAGGCCATCTTCTTACTTCAAAAAAATTCAGTCCAATCCTCTTATTGCATATTTGAGTTTTGAATACCTCTCTATAGACAATAGTTACATCATTAGAGGTTATTCCAATGGTTATCAATACTCTTATCATCCATTATTTCATGTAGTTCACTTCCACCCACTTTTATTTATATAGTAAAATAAATAATTTATTAGTCAGACATTGAGATAACATCTGTTGGTGGAAATGGTTTTCATGACTATGTGAAGTGTAACATTACAATATGTCTTGTGAAAACACATGAAATTGTGGTTGTGTTGTATAATTAATTAATATATAGGGAGTATATATATATATATAAAACACATGGTGTATAATTAATGCACCAAAAATATATAATTAATACACTTATTATGTGTAATTAATTAATATATACATGGTTCATAATTAAATAAACATGTCATTTCTAATTAATATAGATAAAATGTGTAATTAATTAATACATATGTGGTAAAAAAAATTAATTAATACACACTTGTTGTGTAATTAAAAAAGATGTGGTATCATACCCAATTATATAGTGTATATGCTCAATTGAGATATACACGAAGGAAGTTATATTATACTTAAATAAAATTAGTTATTTCATTCAAATAATTATTAATTTTTATTAGATTTATAAACTTATTTTAAATATTGTGTTATATATTTTTATTAACATTTAATTCTTAATTTATCTTTGAAATTAAATTCATAACTACACACTGTGTATACTTATTATCAAACACCATATACTCCCCATGCATCCAAAGATATATGTTTTCCATAATTTAACATGTTTTTGTTATACATCATCAAATTTCATGGGTCACCATCTATGCTTCATTTTGTGTGAGTGCACAATACACATGGATTTCCATGCGGAGATGTTTAGAAAATTAAAGATTGTGTTTCCTCCAAGGTAATTCCATATACTAAAATAATTTATATATTTAAATTATTTAAATTATTTAATTTACTTAATTTATTTAATGTTTTAATGGGTGGAAATATCTAGGATAGTTTAGAGAGAAATATGATAAGTGAATTATAAAATGTAAAAAATAAATAAATTATTAATATGGGTCATCAATATTAATAAAGAATTATTGAAATTAATTTTATATCATTGATTTAATTTTTTTGAAATTTAATGTATATGCCTAATAATGATCCTCAACGAAAAATTTATGTGTTCAATTTAAATTTAATTTAATTTTATTACATATTTTTGTATTTGATAATGTTTTAATAAATTAAATATGATCCCTTCTGCATCATCCCTCTCACCTATACCATATAGGAATAACATTCCTATAGTTTCATTTTTATAAATTCTATAACCATTCTTATGGTTTCTTTCACATGTGTGTGAATAATAATATGTAATGGATGAATATCCAATGATAAGAGGTAGTTCAAAACATTGGTGGATTTTAAATCAACCAATATGATAATCAGATTGGTAGTGAAATGATTCAACACTATCAAATAGAATTGGAAGAAGTTTTCTTCTATGTTTATAAGTTCATTTATTGTACACAAAAAAATAAATCAATTGAAATCTCATGATAATGTCACCTGAGTAATTTTATTTTTTCTAATTCATTGATAATTTTGTAGATTCTTCATCATGATAACATCAATAAATGAATTTTTTATCAATAAAAATATAGCTAAATTATGTTGGATTATTCAAAAATTATTTTATCATGGTTTTTTTAATAAGTTATATAAATTACGCCTAAAGTTAACAAGATGTGTCACTGATAAAATAGTAAAAAATCACAATAAAAATTTATTATGTAATATTATGTCGTAAAATCATTCTATTTCCTTATTAAGGATGGAACCATTTGATTATATGTTATCCTAGCCCTCTAGGGACCTTTATTGTATCATGGACTTCATATGATGGTATTTGGTCAAGATAAACAATTACTTAATAAGGAAAAGTATCCATTTATAGTCTTTGTGTTATTTGGGGGAAATATTTTGACTAAATATAAATTTATATTTAAGGGTTGCAAAGTACACTAAATGGGTCAAGAGGATTTGAACAAGAAAATTGAATAACAACCAACCTAAATATCTAATTATAATATACCAAGGAAAACAGTCGTTATGTGAAGGGAAATAAATATCATTTATATTATAATTTCCATGTGACAACATCTTCTCAATCCAATGGTATGGGATATTTGGTATTGATAAAACATTATGAAATTAATCAAATTGAGGTTATTATATCACATTTGGTAATCATTTTATATAGTTAATTCTACACTATCTTTTCTGTAATAAATAAAATTTCATCAACCTCTGTATCCTTGTTATCTATAAATGAGAAAGAAAATATTATAGATATTAGTAACTTTTAGTATTGGTATAATAGAATCTCAATTGAACTAAACCATGAATAAAAACAATAAATGCTAGTATCAACAATTATGAACCTGATTAGGAGGCTAGAGACGATGATCTATCTGTCCTCCTAAAACATTTGGATGATGTTCTAGATTTATAGTCGTCAATTCTAACATCTATTTTTGGTGAAATAAAAAAGTCTAATGGCATAATGGACACATATAAAAAGCTCAATCATCTCCCTTATCTATATATGTAGAGAGATAAAAATTAATAGTTTGATATATCCAAGGAACTCTTTATATGAGAAAAAGTACAGTGGGTGTCAGTTCGACCTCCCAAAGAAAAAAAATTATTCATTAATTTTCTATACATTCTTTATTTTAAATTTACCGATTAATTATTCAAGGATAATATTATTTCATCATTCCCTTGGTGTTTCCCTATATTTTTATTATTTTTAATTTTCATAACATTAATAATCTTATCTCATTTCTCCTTAATTTGTTTCATTATATAGATAATGATATGAATCATAAAAAAATATTTTAATATGTTGAACAATAGGATTGGTATAGTTAAAGGACCTACGATTAACTCCAATTATATGGCATCTATAAAATGCTCAAAATGAGGAATTTTAAATAATGGGAAAGAAAATGAACATGATGTTGTTTCATTATCATATGGTAAGAATGAGTCCAAATTAAAATATGTAATGAAATCAATAATAAGAAGTATGTTTATCAATTTTAGGTATATTCATCATTATAAGTAATAATTCTATTTTACTTGTTTATAATAAATGTGTTTTCTACAAATTTATTTTAATATATGGACCATGAATTGATAAAAACATTAGAATATTTAAGATGAAATCCTTATGGAGATTTATAAGCTTGTTTCAATCATGATCCAACTTGAGACATCCATCTGATAGATACCTAAAATGGTCCTTGACAAACTTAACACATGTTTTTAATTACCTCATGATGGAAAATAGTACAAGGTTCTCAAAAAATAATTTTTGGGAATGATTTCATCCGTGAACAAATGAACATGTCAATAATAAAACAAATATCATATTAAGGTTGTAATATCCCCTACTGGATGGAACTAAACTAGTACCCTGAGATGACTAACCACATAACCTCTGGTGAACTTCCCTATGCATTTGATGTTACTGACTAGTAGCAAGGGTCTAACATAATATATAGGGATACTATACCATCTTTTTCATTGTAATAAATATTAGTTAATAAGGATAATAAAAATAAGTAATAATAACCAATAATAGATGCATTGAAATCCATTTCCCAAAAATGGGTACAATCCCACAACTAAAAGTAATCATGCTATGTAATTCTAATATAGAGTCACGTGTAAGGAAACCAAATAATAAGTAGAACTATAAAAATTTTAGAATATGTCTCGACTCCATGTTTAGATTCCTAATCCATGAACATCCCATGCCCAAATAATACATTTAACCCATGTCCCTTTAACTTTTCCTGACATGTGACTATGAAATCTGCTTGGTTTCTGAATGACAGACCGAGTAGGGTGTGAGTACAACTCAGTAAGCCACCACCAATAGGGTCTACAAAATATCTAGTCTAAATAGATATTTTATGAATTTACTAAACTAATAAGAAGATAATATATATATAAACCATTTACCATTGTCTAAAAATGTTTAATTAATCTATTTACTTCATTTGATGCATGGTTTAGCTAACACATTTGTTACAAAACTCCATATCTTAGTCAATTACTATGCATTACTGTAAGCTTCATGATCTCTTTCTACCTAGGGAACCATTTAACCAACAATTAAGTCACAGATAACTTCGATTCTCAGTCAAGGTAGTCCCATCCAATACCACTAATAGGGGCATATAGACTCAGTCTGACTCCCTAACCTATGAATTCTGGGGTGTAGTTTAGATCCTCATTCCATCTAGGCAAATGGAAATATATCCTCAAATCAATGGCTCATATACAACCATGAAATGTTCACATTCATCTTTAAATCATACACCACCTATACTATACAACAACCCATTATACAAATAATAAACACAAACATCAAAGTTCATTGTTTTTTAATACATAATTCAATTTCTTGCCATAACACATTACATTCACATTCATATATATTAACTCATTTACATGTTTCTATTTCAACTCATGAGGCATTTTACACATTCACAAAAATTCATTCAACCCATTGAAAATATTCCAAAAAACCCCTTATTCCATGTTATCAATTAGACACAATTGACATAAAATTCATTTAAAATCCATTTCAACCAAATAAGTACAATTAATATAATGTTCCATAAATAAATAAGTTTTCACTGAATAAATAAAAGTGTAACTTTATTAACCTTCCAATTTTGTATTAAATAAAAAAAAACCTATTCTTGAATAAGGCACACCCCATGGGAAGCTTCCATACCTATCAAGTTATCCTCAATGCATCACATAGGGATCATGAGATGTTCAACTCCATATTTAACCAATCAATTTATCATTAATAATTATGGTAATAAAAATAAAAACAAGAATAAACCAATAGCTCAAAAACATTCACATAAATCTGTATCAATACTATATGATATAACTTGTAGACCACCTACCTCTATTCTGAATATAACCACACACTAAACAATATCCTTTGAGTTAATCAAAGAACCCTTCTAAGCCTAATGCATAGATCCATAGGAAAAGTGTATTTTTTGTCTTCAAAAGGAGATTAAATGTAATACCAGACATAATATGGAAAAATGCACAAACAAAAATGTTAGACTCACATGAAGAATAGTTATGCAACCAAAGGTGCTCTTAGGGATCTGAAATAAGGGAGATTAATACTTGAGAGAACTTAAGTGATTGGTTTATTACATAGGATAATGAAGAAATAATGGAGGGAAATCCTGGGATAGAACACTTAATTCATAAGAGAAAAATGAGTAAAATTACACTTTTTAAATGGATCGTGGTTTGACCACATAGTTTTCCAAAACATGTTCCACCCTTTATCCAAGAGGGGGCCATGTCATATGGTTACCTAGGAATGCTACTCGATTTAAAAAATCATATCATAATGGTTCTGGATGGATTTATCATGGACATCATGGGTTTTCCTTCCCCCTTTAACAATTTATTCAAACTGTGCACCCTCCTGGAATTCGAGTTTTGGGTGAATGGTTACTACTCACAATGCACCAACTGTGAAATATGCACCAGAGTTATGGATTCCCCCTTTTTTTCATGTTTCAAACCCACAAAACCCCCTGAGCCTCCATATTTATTTAGTAAAATTCCGGTAACAAAAATAATCAATAATTAAAAAAACACATAAAAAAGTTGTACCACAAGGATGTACGAGTTCTTAAAAACTATACAACATATAATGGTTCATAATCAATAAATTTTTCCTGAAAGTCACTATCCTTTCACAGAAAGGAGATCATACCACTGAGCACACAAATCCATCTCCCTCTTCCAATATTCTCCCTGAACATTAGAATACATCCTCAATACTCTAACAGAAGGAAATGTATTTCCCCACAAGACTTTCTCACTATGACCACCAATTTGAATTAGTTGATTCTCAAGGGATGAATCATCCTCAATCTCAACATCTTCAACACCGATCACTTGTGATGAGTTATGGTGATACTTTCATAAACATGACATTTGAAATGAATTTTCTATACCACTATACGACAATAGATTATCCAATTGACACACCACCGGTGTGATCCTCTCCAAAATTATCAAAATTTCCAATAAATGTGGGTTCCAACTTTACCAGAATTTTAATCTGATAATGACCCAACCATGGAGACACTCAATGAAACACGTGATCACCCACCATTGTCTAAATATGTCAAATATATAAATCTCCATATTAATTCATTACAATTTGATTCATAGCCATTTGTTTCAAATCAACTAAACCTATTTTGATGTCTCGAGGATGAGACTTGGTCCCACTCACTCCAATTATCCATCCATTATACAACATAACAGTGATATACATTATCTACCATAGAGTTCCTAATATAGTACCAATTAAATCATCACATGAAAACAGTTTCTATAGGAAGAATAAAACAACACCATGTGCTTTTCCCATGATCATCCAATGTGGATGACACATGACATCAACATTTCCACTTTTAATTGAATAGTTTTCCATAATTTCCAGTTTTGTGGGTGGAAATCTATAATCAAAAACACCTGGATACCAAATGACTATTTTATATTTTATAAAAACAATAATGTAAAATGATGATCATGGTTCGAAATAATAGCTAATGGGATTCCAAGAAGTCGTACTATCTCTTGAATGTTGATCTCACCCAACTAATCAATAATGAAGGTCTCTAAAATTCGTAAAAAAATTGGCCACCTTGGTCAACTGATCCTTAACTAACCAGATTGAATCATTCTACCATGATTTCATCGAGAGACCCACCAAAAACCTCAATCATCACCTCATCCAATTTCCTGTCAAGAATAAGAAAGGACTATAAAAAACCACCCAATTTCTGATTCTAGACCGTTATCTACTGAAAGGATTCACATCGCATCATGAAACTAATTACATCTTTCTTCATCTCTAGACACCAATATTTTATTAGAATGTCACAATACATTTGGGTTAATGAAGGATTAACTTCCCACGAAAAATACATTAAATTCATGCATCAACTCTTCCTCCAAACATGTAGCCAAGAGAATATGACCACACACTAAAAATGATCTCATTTTCACAAATAGTTCAACTAGAAGGTGACTCAAAACCTTCAATATTATCCCTTTAGTCTAAACACTCTGGGTCCGCATACTACTTCTCCATGATCTAACAAAGAAGTATGGAATCCCCTACCAAGTATGTAAGGGTTATCTGCTATTTCCTATCTTTTTCCTCCAAATTAATCTCCACAAAAACATCCATCATACTCCACATGCAAATGGATTCCTAAAATACTAGTTTTTGTGTCATTATAAACAAAGCATCAACAACACCATTTCCTTTACTAAGAATGTAAAGTATCTCAAAATCAATGGAATACATATAATCAACCCATATTCATTGTAGAAAATATAAATATCTCTATGAAATAATGTATATAAGTATATTATGGTCAGTATACTCATAAAACCATTATCCCAACAAGTAATGTCACCAAAACTTTAAGGAAAATACAATCGGGGAAAATTCAAGATCAAGTGTCGGGTAATTGTTTTCACGGGGACTCAACAAGAATGACCCATACACCACAAAATAATCATTATGCATCAACACTAACCCAATACCAATAGTAAACATATAAAAAAACAAGGTATACTCCTTACCTTGAACGTGTAGTGTTAAAATAAATGAAGCATTTAACCATTTCTCTAGCTTTTGAAAATCATTATCACATGATTCATATTATTCAAACATTATTCCCTTATTGGTAAAACCTGAAATATTTGTTTCAAATTAGAGAAAATTACTACTGAAAATTCAGAAATATCTTACAAAAACAGGAAAACTCCATACATAAAAAAACATTATTGGTATTCTCCCAAGATTCAAAAACTTTAACATTATTTTTGACTACTAAAACACCTTCATTGGTGATGATGTTACCCAATGAATATACCCTATCATTCCATGAGTCACACTTGGACAACGTATCTTATATAATATGATCTTTTAGTGTACTCAATATGATTCCATGATGTTTGGAATGATCATCATTAGTTTTGGAGTACACAAATATATCATCCACAAAAACGAATAAAAAATAATCCAGGTATGGGTGGAAGATATGGTTAATTATGTTCATATACACTTCTCATGCATTGGTTAACCTGAAAGGCATGACAAAAAAACTCATTCAAATGGCTCTTGGTCCTGAAGGTAGTTCATGGTATATGAGAATTTATCACCCTCATATGACGATACCATAATCATGACTAAATATTAGAAAACATAGAGGAACCCTTCCGATGGTTAAAAATATCATTGATTCGTAGAGGAGAGTATTATTTCTTAACCATTATTCAATTTAGCATTCCATAATTGATAAATAACATGAAGGATCCACAAGACTTCTTGGAAAACAACACATAAGATCCCAATTGTGTGGTAATTGAGAGAATAAACAACATGTTCTCGTTTTCCTCTAACAAAGATATAAGTTCCATGAGATCATCTAGTGTCATTCTATATGTGGAATTGAAACTAGTTCTTCCCGTAGAAGCAACATTATCGTGACCTCAACCTCTCTCATTGGTGGAAGCCCTAAGAATTCATCAAGAAACAGATCCTGAAACTGATCCACCATAAGAGAAAAGATAAGCTTCTCTACTCCCCCCGCATCAAACAATACAAAAGAAACTTAGGCTTTGAGTTCCCCTAACAACTGAAAAACTAGCCCGCATGGCCCACTCAGATGTCCTATTCCCCTTGACGAGAACACGTATTTCCAAATTAGAGATGTGAATGTTATAACATAGTGATATAATTCAATATATTATTGGTATAAAATGATCCAATAGATACCAAAAATGAGATCAAAACATGACATCACAAGCACAAAAAAGTCCCACAAGAAAATAGTACCCACCAACCTCGAGGGCATAACCCTTACACTCCTAGATACATTCAGATCTCACCACAAATGTGTATCAATTGACATGATCCCACATATATGTTCAACCAATAGTCTCAAAATACAAAAAAAATTGGGTGTATATAAAAGGAAATGTAGCACCAATATCAAATAAAGAACCCTCAACCATGGAAGCTACAACAATCGTACCTCAAACTGTAGATGAGCCAATCTCAAAGTGCATGATGAAGTGAATTAAGATGAAAAGTCACTATACTAAAATAAATGGTCTTATATCAATTAGTTACACTACCCATATAGGATGGAAGATCTAATCATAGAGTACCACACCCGCTTCCCCAACGGGTATGGCCGAAATATCTCTAACTAAAATCTTCATATAGAGTAACTAAGAACCTTCCAACACTCTACACTAGATATTGTATTCTATCATCTCCCATCTATTGGGTGATCCTATAGAACCTATTCCCATGCCCTATCCTACAACACGCTCGGAACTCAACTAGTAGTCATGGTCACTAACCATGAAAGTGTCCTGACCTACCACTCTAGTAGCATAAAACATGATCACTACCCTGAGTGGATTTTTATCGTTTATTTATTCTATGTTTTCCATCTCCCTGGTGGTGTATTCACATTGTGAAATTAGAAATGTATAATTAGATAGCTTAATCAAGTAATATTGTAATAAAAAGATAAAAGAATATAAACTAGGAACTATTAGTTAACAATGTTCAATAAATTTATTTATATCATTTTATTCATAGCATAGAAAATTAATTTTTTGCACAAAATCCTCTATCAGTCAACTACTATGAATAACGATATAATTATAGGTCCCAATCTCACAACGAAAACCATTTAACAACATCATGGAGCCTCAATCTATGTAGTCGCATCTAATGAAAGCGTTAGGGGGAAAAAACCTCAGTCCAACTCCCCAACCAATGAGTTCTTGGGTGGGTTATAGAGCCTCTGTCCAACCTACGATTTGGGTATCCAAACTCAATCCAATACCCCACATACCACCAATCCATGTGCACACGATTCTTTAAATCATATACCACATATACCAAACCACATGAAATTATACAATGAATTCACATTAAAGTCACATTTCATTGTTTGTTTAATACATAATTCATCTTCATTCATTAACCAATTATAGATTCCCATTCACATGGCATAAATTAATTAAATATTTCCATTTCATCCAATAATTCATTAAATACATTCAGTTCAATTAAATAAACCCATTACTAGTATTCTAAACAATTCCTTATGTCATGTTATCAATTAAAATCAATTAACATCAATTTTATATACAATCCATGTTTACCAACTAAGTAAAATTCTCTTAAATTTCATTTAATAATCCCATGTTGACATGATAAGAATAAAAATAAAATGTTAAACCATGTAAACCATCTAATTTTATTTTAAAGAACCCAAAACACCATTCATAAATAATGAACACCCCATTGGTCGCCTCAATCCTGATAGAGTCATCCTCAACGCATCCCATGAGAATGATGAGTGCATTAATTATTTATTTAACAAATAAATTTATTATTTCTCAATATGTTCATACAAATCACAACAGTAAAAAAAACTAATCGTACAACCACATATACATTGAACATCATTAATACTAATCTATATAACTTATAGAGCACCTACCTTTATTCGGAAAACAAATACACGCTCAATCCTGGCCTTTGAGTTGGATCAGATCACTCTTCTAATCCCCAAACTATAATCAACTTGATGAATAGGGTTTTAGATCATTATAAGGATAAAAAAATTAAAATGAAGTCTTGAAAAGATCAAAATTGGTGTCTTAGACTCACCCGGACCATCGATTGTTATCCAATGGTGCTACAAATAGATTAGAAATTAGGGGCATAAATCTTTAAGAGGTATTGGGAGATTTGATTCACCACATGGGATATTCTTGGAAGAATTTATTTAAATACTGATTTAGAAAACTAACATCCCATGAGGGAAAATGGTAAAATCTCAATTTTAAGGGGCACACGACTTGTCCACACAGTTTTCAAAACCAAGCATTAACTATGTTCAACCCTCTATCCAAGAGAGGGTATTCCACATGGTTCACTATAAATGTTGCACAATTTTAAAAATAATGTAGCTACCATGTGGAATGGCTCTATCCAATCCCTCATGAATTATCCACCCCCTTGCATAATTTCATTAAACCATTCAGCCCACCTACAGGGATACATTGTTTTAGAACACAATTACTATTAACCATGGATCAAGAATGCATCATTTACTTGGTGGCCCAATTCTACCTTATTTCATGTCTTAATCCCTTAGAACACCTCATATCCTCCTCATAAACCTGATAAAATTCATTTTTCCCTAATTAAAAAGGCTCAATCCAAAACATTAAAAAAATATTTTTCTTAATGATTTGAATGATAGTAAAAATTATTTTAAATGAATTAAAGTAAATTGAGCCTAAAAATTAATAATCCAACATTTATACAGATTCAATGGATACAAAATTAAATTAAAAACATTTACACCTAAACAAAACGATTAAAATTTCATGTACATTACAATACTAAAAATTAATATAAAATGAAACTTCTCCTCAAAGTATCCATTTGACCCACGGTCATGCTCTATATCACAAAAAATACATCTATAATTAAATATATCCAAACTAAAAGGATTCCCAAGAATGAAACCTAATATAAATTTATAATAAATTTATATTCATAGTATTATAAGCAACGTGAGATTGAAACCAGGACTAATTATTATCCACCATAGAGTGTGTAAAATTATAATAGAATATAATCCATTTTATGCAAGTTTTAAAATACAATTTAAAATATGGTTTCCATCTAAAAATACATAAAATATATATCATAAGCACAAATATTAAGAAAAAAATTTCTTCAGCTGAAATTAATTCATTAAACTAAAAACTACTTTTCTAAATCCTTTATACCTAACTATAAAACACCACACCCATCTTAAACAAAAAATAAGGGGGAAGTCAAAACCATTTTTGAAAATATTTACAACACCAAAAGAAGAAATTTATCTAGAAAAAATTAAGAAGGAAAAAACACATTTTATCTCAATAAAAATATTTCCCAAAAAACCCTCTCAAGGCACATTAATTTTATTTCTAAGTCCTTATTCTAATTAAATTAAAAAAACCATATGAAAGTGGATATAAACTATTTATCACACCAGATAAAGTAAAATAGTAAGTAGAATAAAATAGAAAGAACAAACAAGAAAAATGGAAATATATTAACCATAATCAATCAACTATATGGGATATAAATAAGGAATAAACACTGGTATCCCATAAATAATCATATAACGAAAGCTAAATCATCATGGGAAAAATCCTAGGACTCAAGTACATTGGTCCAAATTAGTGACAAGGAACCAAAGATGGTGCTAATAAACCTGTCAATGTCAATATGAGCCTCATCAGACAATCCGGAATAAACATCCTTAAAAAACCTATATCCATGGGATCAAAGAATTAGGTTATCCCATAAGGATATTTATCCCCTTCGAGTGAAGCCATATAATAGTATTCAAGTAATTATCATTATTCTATACACTACCTATAATAGGATTTTCACTTTTCTAGACCTTTATTTTATCCCCTAGGACTCCCATAACCAACATCAAACAAAGGTGATAAATCACATACAATAATATAAATATGTCAATGAAATAAATCACCTCTCAACTCCCATGTCATCATAATAAAATGTAACATCATATTTCACTCAAAACACATGAATGATACAACATTTAACTTGATTTATAATTCACATCAATTAATAATAAATAACCCCCTTAGTGTTATAAGATAATAAATGGGCTAAAGAGGTTCTTATACTCAAATATATAACATTGTAAAAACACCAAAGTTCCCAATGTTTCCATTATAAAAATACACAGAATTCCATTTAACACCATGATATTTTATGTAATATTTTTTTTCACAAAGAAATTTATTTTCTTCTATATCTTACATTACATGAAGCAAACTATTTTAGAAAAACAAAACATACTATGAGTATTATTTTTTAAAAAATAAACATTATTATATAACATCTATACATGGTAAAACAAATAAGAAGAACTGTATTATAAAAATAAATGTATAAATTTTTTATACAAATAAAATATATTTATAAATAATTAAATTTAATTTAGTAATAATTTTATAGGCTTCGATAATGCATTTTTCCGAAAATAAATAATTTTAAAGTATTTTGTGAAAAAATATATACATTATATTTTCAACATATAGAAAATATATTTTAAAAAATTATTATTATTTTGAATAAACAAGAAAAAATTATATTTCGGTGATTTTTTTTATTTTCATCAAATGTTTAATTTGTTTATAGAAATTTTAAAATTAAAATTACTTCTTGAAAAAAACATTTTGTTAAAATAATTTACAATGTAATATTTGGTTTTAAAATGGTTTAAAAGTAATATTAGTTCAATTATGTCATTATAAATCTAATATGTTTAATTTAATCAATTTCACATTGATTTTTTTATATGAAGAATTTTTTTACATATTAAAACATTTTCTTTGTAAAACTTTTTTTTCGACGCATTTAAGGGTTTGGCTTTAAATTAAGTTTTTTTAATTAATTGAATTAATTTGTAAAAATTTATTCATTATTTTTAAATACAGTAAATAGTAATACGTTACAAGGAAATATTAATTTGTTTCATAATAATTATTAAAACTTGTAAAAAATAATTACCACAGTTAAGGTTAAATTGTGTTTACATGGTAAATCTAAGAGATGAGGGTTAAAATGTCATAAAATAGCATCTAATTACCATATTATGGAATTTTTTCAAACTTATATCATATATTATTAATGGTTTACCCATTTCATATAGTATTTACTTGTTTAAAATGAGGGTATGACTTTTTTTTTCAAATATTCCTAGTGCATCCTCTACCTCACTTATAAAAAGAAACCCACATTTTCTGTTCTATTAAAAATACCAATCAATTTTATTTCAACAAATACCTACCAAAATATATTCTTTAATTACGAACCAATATTATAGAGTCCTTATTTGGATGAGGAAACTCCTTTATGTAGTTTGAAATTGAAATTCAAGACTTTTTCTGAAGAAGATGTCTCATTCATTACCAAATGTTTAAATTTAATTTATTCTTTCTCCTCCATAGAATATTACTAAACTATTGTGATATAATAAAATAATATATAAAAGATAATTAAATTTTATTCTTTTATTTTGATAACCCAAATCCATCTCATCTTCTATCAAATGGGAGAAAAAACATTTTGATTGTTTGTACCACATACAACTGCCTTGTAAACTAATGTCATTCGATTTCCATCACCACCTGTGGTGGGTGGATATAATGATGGATTTAAATTATACAAATTATATTTATAAAATAATTATACCTTTATAATTATAATATCTCATATACCACTTTACATTAAAATTCATTTGAAAATGATAATATCGCTTTGGCGTACGTGTGGAGAACCACCTCCACAATGCAATGTGATACATTATCCATTTAATTTGGAAATGGATTTTCAGGATATATGTAATCAATAATATATATACATGTGTGAAAAAAAATTTATTTATATTTATTATTAACTATTCATTCGTTTTATTTACCATGAAAATGGAAATAACTTTCATGCATATATATAGCTTACATTCTCCCTGAACAACATAATTAAATTTCATTACAAATATTTTATTGATTACTATTAATATGTCAATAATTAATATATATGATATTTATATCAGGGGTAAAATTCTAGATAAAGTGGATCCATTATCAATGTAAAATGATTGAAAATACCAATATAAAACAAACATGAATAATGAAGTAATTATTACACAAAAAGTTATTTAAACAAATAATTGTTAATAAATGGGTAATAAAATTTCATAAGTAAATCATATATGGTATGATATAAATGATTATTATGTGAGAATATACATATCATAAACCTATATTTTTTAAATATGATTTCTAAATGTCTGTGACAAATATTTATATTCAAAATATGGGAATTTTGTCTCACTTTTATTTATGTGGGTAACATGCCTTATACACCACTTGTTCATTTTGTGTAGTATATACATACATTCAATGAATTTATTTTATAGTAATTAACATTAAATTAAGGTGATATAAATATACATCTATGTTTAACACTTTTCTTATCTTACGATACAAAAGATACAAATGTTTTAAAAGCTTTATTTTATAATCTTATTGTTTATAAGAGTTATTTATGATAATGTTTCTGATAATGAAATATTATAATATACCTCTAAAAAACTCATTTATTTTTTTATACTATAGTTTTTTAGGCTTAATGATTTTTTACCATTCATTTTACTCTTTTTAATGACTAAATAGCCCAAAAAATGTTTTTAATAAAAAATATAATACTTCCCTCTTCGGTCAAAAAACATTTTTATCCATGGTCATGTTTTCCAAAAAAAACTAAAGGAGGTTTTTATCATTATAAAATGATTTCTTAAAGATATTTTTAGGTAATGTTTGAATTTTTAAGATAAAATAAAGTAATCTTCGTTTTCATTTTATGAACAAGGTACTTTTGAATTTTTACAAAAAATGTAATTGGAATATTTATTTTAACCTGTATGAGATGACAATAATTTTCCGATGTCATGACCACTAAATTATTTATGTATCCTTTATAACATTTCAAGGTTACTTATCAATAAATTTTTTTATTCAAAATTTTATAAATTTTTTGATTTTAAAAATGTGATTCCAAAATGGAAATGATATTTTCTTCATAAATGTTTTATAGATAATTTTATGGAATTTTTATTCACCAACAACAACAACCTTTGGTGTTTATTATTTGTTATAATGGATATTATGAAATGTTACCATCCTTATTATTCCTTTATATGTTTTATTATTATGAAGAAATTTTTTAATGAATCATGTTTCTTTCCAATGGGTAATGTTATAATGAAATAATTATGAGACCCATTTAATTTTTGCTAGTAATGTTATAATGAAATGTTTATGAATCTATTTATCTTTTAACATTTTATAATATAATCAATTGCTTATTATCTTGTGAAAACAATATGTATTAAATACATTATGCGATTTGTGGGATTATAGTTATATAGACCTCAAAAGCATTGGCTAATTATTAATTTTATATTAGCTCAATGGGAAAATGGGAAGTTATCCAAAGCCCAAAAAATTGTACACAAGAGGTTATCCAAATCCTAAAATACTCTACAATCGAGGTTATCCCAAGACATAAAGAGGGAATATAAAAGATTATCTTAATCTCAAAATATGCTACACAAAAGGTTTTCCAAATCCTGAAGTCATTACATATGTTGTTATCCTGAGCCTAAAATGTTATAAATGTATTGGTGGATATCATTGATATAAGATTTTCTATGCATATAATTATGCCACAGTTATATATTTTATAAATTTTTTATGATTCCATGGTTAATTTCCTTGGATTATTTTTGTATTTATATCTTCTTAAATACTATTATTTATTTAATGACTATATTTTATGATCCATGATATTAAAGGAATGATTTTTAAATGTTATTTTCATGTTCGCATACAGTTATACTCTGGTTATATTGACATCTCTGCTTTTAGACTTATTGATCTTCTGATATCACCTTTTCGTATGTTTTATATCCCTTGGTTATAAAGAAATTAATTATTTATGAAATGTATATAAGTATTTATAATTATGAATGACATAGTGGGATATGATGTTTTTATCATATGAACTATTTGTTAATGTATCCATGTTTCAAAAGACAAAAATCTTTTAAGGACCTTATGAGTTTTTTTGTAAAATGTAATTAATATTCATCTTTTAAGATGTATTTTCTACATATGGAAATATATATCAATTATAATTCATGTCAAATTATCATTTTAATTATAATTTGTAAACTATGATGAGAAATCATTATTGAGAACCATAGAGATAATTAATGATAATTCAATGTATATGAAAATATCTTATAATTTTAGTGAAGGATAAAGTGAGTGGTTTAAATGAAATTACTTCCTTGAGTGGATACTATAAGTTGACATGGCTCTAGAATAGTTGTACCTAGGGGTAACGATTATAAAAATTATTCATTTCAATTTAACATTAGTTTTATTCACTGAAGAAAATTCTAATATTATTTATACATGGTTCGACACACTTGGGGGATATGTTTTCGAAAATAAAAAACTCTTCGAAAACCATTATAATGGATTTAAATTGATGATTTTCAGGATTTATCAAGGTAAAACCTATAGTTTTAGTGATTAAAATTAATTTTCACTTATTTAGACATCCTATAAATGGTTTTTCATTAGTAATAACTATAAATTTAAATGACCGATTGGTATGGAAATGTTTTTTGGTTTTAGTGGGGGATGTAAGATAAAACAATGATGTTTTGATGGATATAGGTATACCCAAATAAGTAAGTATATTATTTTATATTTTTTATATAAATTTCTTTATAGAATGAAATTTATTTAGGAATATCAATTTTAATCCCCAATGATTAGACATTGAATTTGTAGTGAAACCCCCAAAGGTCATGATGATCACATATCAATACTATAATACTTCTTTAGTTAGTGTTTATGGGAATGTTCCTCTTAAATGTTTTTATTATATCTTTGGTTGAATTTTATATTATCTTAATCACTATTTGGATTTCTATATAGAAAAAACAACATCAATTACTAATGAAAGGAATTCATGTTTTATATTACAGAATAACCTCAGATATCCTATTAGTTAAAAGATAAATATGATCATTTGTTGGAAATCATATCCATTATCTGGGTATTTATTCCTATTAAAATGGTGGTTTATATTATATTGTTGGGGATAAAATCAAAAATTATAAGATCACTATGATATAATATTTTTTCATGTATTTCAATAAGTTTTATATAACTTATGCATAATCATGAAGTTAAGTTCTCAACATAACTCAAATATGATTCCAAACCTATTTCAAAGACACCATATATTATTCCCCAGTTAAATTGAAATAAATAAAGAGGAATCTATATAATAATATGGAAAATGGGTCTTTTCAGCCAAGTGTCCCACATTTAGGTACACACGACCTTTTTCAAGAATAAATGTATATCAATTAAACTATATGTTGCTTATCCAAAAATGATCAATATAAAAAAACAATAAAATATATTGATGAAATATTCGATAAATTGTTTGGATATCAATACTTTTCCAAGATTGAACATCATTATGGATATCATCGATTGAAGTTCAAGAATGAGGATATAAATAAGTTAAAATTCTATAAAATTTATATAAACATTGAAAATATAGTGATGCCATTTGGTTTTACAAATTCTCCATCAATATTAATGGATTTGAGAAATGTTGTCTTTATAGAATACCTTGATCAATTTTGTGTAGTCATTATAGACTATATTATAATTTCTTCATAGATAGAGTATGATAATAAATATCACTTGAGAATTGAAATAAATAACCAAAGGAATGAGAAACTATTTTTCAAATTTATAATGTGTGAATTTTAAATTCAAATGGCTTCATTTTTTGGTCAAATAACTTGTGGTGAAGGTATATCAGTGGATCCATAAAAAAGAGGTGATTAAATTTTATAATAGACCAACTATAGTCACTGTGATTTGAATTTTTCTTAGTTTGATTAGATATTATTGATTTTTTTGGAATAATTTTACATGACAATCTAATACACCGACAAATATAACTTCTAATGAATCCATCAAACTTTTTATAAGTGATTTTGAAGAAAAGTTAAAGGAACTATAGAGAAGTTTCGTCAGTGCACCAAAAAATTCACTACCTTATAGTAGAGAAGGATTTTACATAAATATCAATGCATAAAAATTAGATTGGCTTGTATCCTTGTGCTGAATGATTTGATTATAGCGTATTCATAAAAAAAATATATTTTAATGAGAATGATTACCCAATTCATTATCTGTAGTAATCTATGGATATTTTTTCATTAAATATATAGAACCATTTATATTATTGATAATGATGTGATCAATATACTAATTATAGAATATTAAATTTTATATATTCCCTGATAGATTTGTATATAAACCAGAGGATAAGGTTGTATATAATTCAATATTATGAATAGTGTATACTTTACCACCATGTGAATGAAAAAAATGTGGTCAATTATTTAAGTCAAAAAGTTGATGCTAGACTTTCTTGGATGGTGATCAAAGAAGATCAAATATTTTAAAATTTTAAAAAACAGTCCTAAAAATATTAAAAAAAGGGGGAAAATATTATATTTCTCAAATAACTAATCAACCATATATTTAAGTGAAGAATTTAGATGTATATAAGGATGATGTAGAGCTATAGATGAAGGTAAAAGATTTTCCTTTTTTTAAACTTTATTATAATGTAATGATAAGTTTCAAGAAACATGCATCGGTTCCATCCATACCATATTTGGTGAAAGTGATATTATAGGAAGATCATATTTCATCATTTGTTATCCATCCTAGAAGTATAATTATGCATATATAGTTGAATGATTATTTATATTGGGAAGTAATTAAGAGAGTTATTACAATTTCTGTATCTCATTTCATGGTATGTTAATAGGATAAGGATGATAGAAAATTTTATAATGCATCATTACAACAATTACCCATACCAAAATGGAAATAAGAGAAAAAAATATTGTATTTTGTTGTAATAATATCCAAAATATCTAAATGAAATAATTCTATATGGGTTGTACATGATCGACTTAAAATGTTGGAATGCTAGATGTACATCATGGAATAATTATCTTCTAATTATATTTCCATGATATATATATTAATTGAGTGTTAAAGTTATATAGAGTACCATATTCAATTTTATCTTATTAGGATCATAGGTTTACCACAATTTTCTAGAGAATTATTCAATAGGATTTGGATATGAAGTTGATTTTCAGTATAGTGAATTATCCTCTGATAGATTATTAAACTAAGAGAATAATTCATACCCTTGAGGATATTCTACTATCTTGTTTTTTGGATTTACAGTTTTTTGGGTTCAACACCTTCCTATTGACATGTTTTTATATAATAATATATTTCACCAAATTATTTTTATGGATCCTTATAAATATTTTAATCATGATATGTGAAGAACACCACTGTGATTAGATAATGATAGAGAAAGACATCTATTAGAACTTATCAAACTAAAAATGACATAGAAGGCCAGAGTCATTAAATAAAACATATTTTTAAAATATGTCAACAATTAAATCATTGTTGATAATATTCGACTTGATCTAGAGTTTTATGTAGGTGAGAAGGTAATACTACAAATATTTTCATGAAAGAAAGTTATGAGATTTAGAAAAATGCAATGTTCGGACCTATATTGCATGTTTCAATATTTGTGATCAAGTATTTATGGTTTCTTATCTCTTGGCTCTTCCACCAAACATCAATAAATTCCGTGATATGTTTCACGTGTCTATCCTATAAAATTAAATACATAACCCTTAAAATCTAGTAAAATCAGAATTCATACCCATGGATCGTGGTATATTATATGAAGAACATTCAATGGATATTATTGATCATGGAGTGAAATATATATGAAAATTACCACTCACTTGGTCAATGTTTTGTGGAAAACCCCCAACTTGATGAAGCTAAATGAGAATCTAAGGATATGAACTGGTAGAAGTATCCTCAATTTATTTTATTAGAGTGTTTTAATTTTTTTGGTGGGATTAATTTTAATTTTTGAAAAATATAACACCACTATATTTTCTAAAGAAAAAGTTTAAATAAATTTAATTTCTTTAATAGCTTATGTGGCATGAAATGTGTAGTTATAACAAACTGCAATATAATTTTAATATTATGTTTTAAACATGGCCATTATATCTGTTCCCTTAATATTTGGTTATGGATAGGAATAACCATATTTTTTAATTTAATTACAATATTTTCATATAAATAAAATATATTTATAAATAAATAAAAAAAATTTATCAAAATTTTTATATGATTTAAAAATTACTTTATCTCAAAAAATGATTTTTATTATTATTTTTAAATGAAAATTAAAAATATATATTTACACATTAATAAAATATATTTTAAAAATTTTAATTATTTATTGGAATGAACCTGAAAAAATTAGATTAGGGTTAAATTTATGAATATTTCAGAAAATTATAATTTATTTAAATTAATAGTAAGAAAATATAAATTTTTATTTAAAACTGTATTTTCCATTAAATCATTAAAAATGTTCTATTTTATTAAAAATCATTAAAGGTAAAAAAATTAAATAATAATTATTATTATTCAAATTTATTACATTTTAATAGAATTTATGTATATTTTTTATGTAAAATGTTTATATACATATAAAAAAACATTATTGTGAGAACCTCTTTTTCATTGCATATGCATGTTTAATTTTTAATTAAAATTATAAAATTCTATGAATTGATTTTGGTAAAATGGATTTTATATTTGGAATTAGAACAATTAAAATGATATACTAATTTCTTGTTAATTTTTGTTCATACTGAATTGTAATAACACTAAAAATTATTTATCTTGATTATGATTAAAATGGGTTTATCAATGGTAATCTTGAAGAATAAGAGTCCAATTGATTAATAATATTTTAAAATAAATATTTCATTTCTATATTTATAACTTCTATAATATATGGATCTTTTATGATCTATTTTTTATCATATAGGTATGTGTAGAAAATGGGAATAACTTTTTCATTTCAAGAAATCTATGTGCCTCCTCTAACCCACTTATAAAAGGTAACCCCCTATGCTATCCAATTCACAAGTTAAAATAAATTTCATTCAGAAAATACCTATAGACATATATTTACTAATTCCATCCACTTATACTATAGATCATTTAAATTTTGAATCTCCCCTAATAAGTCATTTGGTTCAAACCTAATAAAGTTGTCTGAAGAATATGCGTCTTTTTAACTAAGAGTTTTTCATGTTATTTCTTCTTACACCTCCTTAAAATATTCTTTATATGTTATAATATTATAAAAAAGTATCTCCCATATACATAAATTTTATTAGGTCACTTCCATATAAAATATATATCTCTTCTTCAATCAGTTTGGAAATGAAATTATCGATCATGTGTAAGGAAAAATAACACCTTTCAAATCGATGCAATTTTTTATACATCACTGCCTCACCCAAGTACTTATTATGATGGATTTGAAATATATATATATATATTTATTTATTTATTTATTTGTGTGTGTGTGTGATTTTTATTGTATAATAATACTTTTTTAATTATAAAATCACATCTTATTTCTTACCATCCAATCATTTAGAAAATGATAACATCTCTAGTCCATATATTTGGACTACCACATCCACGATGCGATGTGATACATTTTTCATTTAATATTTTTTTTGGATTTTAATAATTAAATCATTAATAAATATAAAAAATAAAAATAACATTAATATGAACTACTAATATTTACACAATTTTTACCATCCATTTGTTTCATCCTTTGAGAAAATGGAAACAACGTTCATTAGTATATATGGTATATGATATCCATGAACAATGTAATTAATTTTATATATTTAACATTTATGGATGAATATTTATTTTTATATGATGAATATATTTTATATTTATATCACATTTAACGTTATATATATAATTTAACAATTATAATATTAAAAATACTAAAAAAACAAAGCAAACTATACATGAAAAATGTAATAGTTTGTACTTGATAAGTGATTTTTACAAGAAACTGTTAATAAGGGGGAAATTTTTCATAATTTATTCATACATGGTATGATATAAATGATTATTTTTAAATAAAATGTGTTCAATAAGAATATTTTTATTATATTGGATGTCCAAATGTGTAAAAATAAAGATTATATGAGAGGAAATGGAATTCATCCTCACATTTACTTCTACGGTTTACATACCTTATACACTTGTTGTTTATTTTGTGTGGTGTATATACACACTCCATGGATATACTATATTATTATTTCAATGAAAACTATAGGATATGCATATCAATATATTTTCCATTATTTCAACTGTATTCTGATTCAATAGTTTCCAATGTGGTAATACTTTTATTTTACAATCTAATTTTTTTTCGATGTTGTTTATGATTAATTTTTTGATGATGAAATATAATGATATGCCTCTCAAAAAATTCACTTATTTTATTATCCAATGCATATAAACATATAATAAATATTTTACTTTCATCTTCTTCTCATTAAAACTAAATTAAGAAAAAAAAAATTAATGAAAAAAAAACATTATTTCCAATTCAATCAAAAATTATTTTTAATCGAAGTCCATGTTTTTTTAAAAAATTGTTATTATTTTTACTATTTTATAATAATTCTTTAAATTATATTTTATCATAATTTTACTTTATGAAAAATTGTTTTAGATGTATATTTTCATTATTTTTTGAATGAGTTTTGTTTAACGTTTTACTAAAAATTACACTGAAATCGTTCTTATAACATCTACAACATAAATAGAATTTTCTACCGTAATAAACACTATGTTTTGTTAACATTATTTCACATTTATTCTTGTTTATTTACATTAGAAATTTTTTATTTAATATTTGTAAAAATGTTTTTTTAAATAATTTATTTCAAAATGGAAATAATGTTTTCCTCAAGGATTTTTTAATGATATTTTTATGGAATTTATATTCATCAACTATAACAAACATTGGTGATTTTTATATTTAACTGGGGATATTATCTAGTGGTATATTTATTATTTTTATATGAATGTTTTATGATTATTATGAAAATATTTTTATTAAAAAATTATTTCCATGCGTTATACAATGAGGAAACAGTTTGTTAACTCATTTCTTTTCTAAGGGTTATTCTATGAAGAATCATTTATAAAAATAATTCCATTTTAATATGTTTTGATATGATGAATGTTTTACGATATTTTTTCACAAATATTTATGATTTAAATTATTTTATAGATGGTACCATACTTATATAGAATTATAATGCATTAAATAATGATTTATTTTTTATGAGTGAAATGGTGATATAGGAGGTTATGTCAATCCCAAAAGAGGCCATACAGGTGGTTATCCCAAGCCTAAAAGTGTGTACATGGGAGGTTATACCAACCACAAAATAGGGAACAACAATGGTTATTTCATGTGAAAAAAGGGTATATGGGTTGTTATCTCATTCCCAAAGTAGGTATACAGGTATTCATCCGAATCCTAACTATCTATGGATTTCATAGTAGATAAACTTAACATAAATTTTTATTGGCTTATCAATATGACAATATAACATGTCATGTAGAAATTTTACCATGAAAGTTTAGTCAGAGGAAAAACCTCTGACCATTTATTAAATAGAAATAAAAAGTGCACTAAACACCGAAGAGGATGAGGGTGAACTTTTCCCAATCCCAATCAAAAGTCCCCACCACACAAGACGATTACATACCACAAAATCAAAGGTCTCCACAACATAAGACAATTACAAACCACAAAAATCCATTCAAGCGAGTCAAGCGAGACAACACATACCACCAGCATATCTCCTGCTTCATCAAAAAATCACCAACATCACCACTGCTTTCACTGCAATCTTGAAATCTTTCCAAAACCGTAAGATCTTCCCGAAATCACAAACCTCCCCAACAAACACTTCCAGAACAGGCGATTCAAATGACACGGATCACCCCACCTCGAAACCTTCATCAACATAAAATAGAAATCACGCAAAAATCTCATCGCCACCCTCCAACCCGCATGAAGAGACTACAATTGCCCGGTCGAAGAACCCCCTGCCGAATCATAGTACAGAAGACGGAAACCAAAGCCAGAGCACCACCCCAATGTACCGGATCTGGATCCCCTTCGCTGCAAAAACAATACCCCGAAGAATCTGGACCTTACCTTCGCAGAAAGATGAAACACAACCCCGACGCACCGGATCAGGAACCCCCTCACCGCCTTGGAGGACCGCGACCGTGAAGCGACACCAACCATGACCCCACGAAGTAGAAGATCCAGAGCACCTTACTGAAGCCGGAGAAACCCATGTCGCGGGATAACGAACAGACTCCCGATCGGGGCCACCCTTCACCGAGGAAGCAGCCACCCTTCATCATGTTAGGTTTATATTTCCCTTATTTTCCCTTACTGAACATTTGATGTCACACTCTTGTATGTTTCATTTCCCTAGGATATAATGATTAGTATTATGTAAGAAATTTATGATAAGGGTTATTGTTAGGAAGAAAATTATGGGAGATAATATAGTTTATGTATGAACCAATTTTTTATGTATCCTAGTAATCGAAGTAAATAAACCACCATAGTCGTCATGAATGATTTTTATAAAATGGGAAGAATATTCTTCAATTAAAATGCAATATATTTGTATGGAAATCCTAAGTCATTGTATGAAAATTATATTTTTAATGGTTTTAATTCATACACATAACCATTCATGATGAAAACTAGCTCTTAAATACATTTAGAGAACATGTTTCAAATTAAAAAAATAAATAACATTAGGAGCCATGTAAAAGTTAAGGGAGAACATCCTATAGTAAAATTTTTTTAGGCCAAATGTGAGATAAAAGAAAAGATTCCCATATCGAATTAAAACATGATGGTGAGAAATATAATTTAACATTCAATTGAATTTGGAAAATTTGTATGATAAGTTCAAATAGTTTATTAAACCATTCACCAAACATGAAAATTGAACTCCCTAAGGAAAATATCTCTTAATGTTTTATCGTAGGAACTCTCACAGTTCATCTGTGTGTGTTCCACCCATTCCAAAAAAAATTACCAAAAATTGATCTGTATCATTTGATTTTTCATAGAGATTTCCATATAATGTCAAACATGTATTATATGAAAACATAAGTAAAGGAATATCTTCACAATTACTACTAAGAGTCTCCACAACCATATCAAACCTGTGTAGGTCAAACTATTCACATTAAAAAATATTACATCTCTATGTAAGGATATATACATTATTAATAATAAACTATGTGATGAAAATTCTATGTAGAATAAAAAATTATATACAAATAAAACTCAATTCCAAAACATAAAAAATTATACATAATCATTTAAAATAATTTATTAGAAACAATTCTACAGTAAAATATGGTGTTATAATATCCTCTCAATGAAAATATTACCCATGGGATGTCCGTAGTTATGGAAAAACTACTAAAATGATCCACACTTACTCTTCAAAGATTGAGGTGAGTATGGAAATAAAAAACTGTTGAGGATATTAGGAAGGGCACACCTAAACACCAACAGTTCCAAAAAATTTAAAAAAAAGTATACAAAACCATGAGATGTATCCAAGAAAAACACAACCATAATTAATAGTATAAAATAAAAATTAGATGGAGACCGAATATCAATTTCTCAAACATTTATAAATTTTTTTAATGGTGAGTCTAATGATAAAAATCCAAAAAAAGTTCACATTCATAATTTATCATAATGAAATTCCAAAAAAACATTTAAATCCATTATGTATAAAGAACCACCAAAGAAACCATTCTAAAACCTAATGTGAACACCATTAAAAGGAAACTAAGCCTCAAAGGAGACAACACCAACAATTATCAGACAACCACCAAACACAACATGCATTAGGATAACTCATAAAAATGACACAAAAATAAATGTCGTGGGATCTCTAACTGGTTCACTATATTCTATGGGTCAACTAAAACCTCAAACTCAAAAAACGTTTACATGGTGAACCCCAAAAAAGTAACAATACAATCTGGTAAATATTTGGAAGGCAACAAACATCCTTGTTTTCCTAGAACTGTCCCAACGGTACCTCATGCACATCTCAATAAGAAACTGACCCCTATATGGTCATGGAAAAACAAAAATCATAAGGACCTAAAATAAGGAAACTGATAACATAATGCATGAACTCAAGCCCAAAAACAAAATGGATTTCAAAAAATATAGAAGTTCCATACATCAATCGATAATCCATAACCATCCACAAGAAAATAACTCAAACATAATTAGTTTAACATATTGAATTACGGGAATACACAACCATTATATAAAAAATGATATTATTTATAAAATCCATAAGGATTCACTACCAAAACACAGTCTATAAAAGATCCCACAATAAGGGTAATACAAAATATCATAACCAAAATACCATTAAGTGGAAAATGGACAGGACCTATGAATCCCAAATGACTATAAATGTCTCTATAAAACCTAAATCCACACAAAGTCTGGGTGATTCTTGGAATAAAGTTGATAAAATAATAAAAGGGAAGATACTATAAAATATGTACTCTTAGTAAGAATGCATTAAAATATATTAGAAACCTTTTTGGGTGGCACATAGAAACAAACACAATATATGATCCAAATATCCCATTCTCCTTAGATAAACAACATTATTCATATTAATTAGAATAATGTTGTTCTTTCAAATAAATTTTGAAAATAAATCATCATGAAAAATTTAAAATCTCATTCGGTTACACAATATCCTTCCAAAACCCCCTTTATTAAATATTTTGATCTATTTACAAGACATGTAAGTCTCAAAAATCCTTTAAACAAATTGTTAAACCCCTTTATTCCAAAATGATCTTAAATCATTTATCAAAAAGGAAAATTTAAACACTTTTCCAAAATGATTTTCTATCTATATCAAAACATAAAATCATTATCCAGTTCCTAAAATATCTCCATTAATAATTTAATTCCTTCAAAAAATCCCAAATTTTAATCTTAAATATTTTTCAAACAATGAATTTTCCTTAAATAAACTTTTGAAAAAAATATGACTATTTTTTTTATAGAAAAACCAATCATTTGTCCCAAATCATAGCAAAATGGTTTCAAAAGAAAAAAATCACATGGAATTCATCTCAAACATTCCAAAACAATTTCTATTACATAACACAATGTACCTAAGAGGAAATACCAAATATATTATGATTTATATTTTACAACCCGTCCTCGGGGCCCGTGTCATGGCTACCCCAAGCCCGCCTTCCATAGGCCAGGGGCTGGTGACTAGCACCAAGGCGTAAATCACGGTAAAAGGGGAAGGAATTTCCTTTGTAAAGTAAACAAGCACCATAGTGTAAGAAAGCGGAAAAAGTAGACAATAAGTACAAACTGGGACAACAGTAAGTTCAGAAAATAAGGGGGGTCTGAAATACAAGCCCAACTGTAAAGTAAAACTGAAAGGGGAAAAACAGCAACTGAAAAGTAAAAGCTGCTACACCGAGTTGTCCACTAGAAATCCCACCTAAAGGGTGGGTACAGATAGCTCCACTTCTCCTCGGGTCCCGCAGTCCTCTCCGAGTATATCTCGCCCAGTGGTCCACCTCCAGGTACCGTCCTGCTCTACAAGCCTTGACCACGATCAACGCTGTCTGTCGTCTGCAACCAACACAATGTAGTGCGGGCATAGTCCTTGCAGGGGTGAGTATAAGCTACTAAGTAGGGACCACAAGACCCCCTAAAGTCTCCCAAAATACACAAAGGATAAACCACAAAGGAAAGATACAATCACAAAGTAACAGCCGACACTTCTTAGGTATATTCCCATACATATACCTAAGTCATCAATTCCAGTATGCTCCAGCCTCCGAGCCCAAGTACAACCCAGTCCACACAAGAAAGTATACCTATTCCACACAGGAAAGCGAAACGTAATCCACACAGGATAGCACAACACAATCCACAAAGGAAGGAAAAAAGGTTTTAGCTCACATATGTATACTTCTTCAAATGACGATAGAGATGATCAGATGTAACCACTGATTCATCTAAGTTGTCGGACCCACAAAGGATCGGTATGTACTAACCCCCGCAATTACCCACATATGATCGATCATGAAGTTGAACCCAAAGCTATTGGGAAACTCCTTCTCCATCAAGTACAGTGGTTATGCTGCTACAACCAAGCACTTCTCTCTCACCTTGGACTTCTTTAGTACTCCACCTATCGAGTACTATGGGCCTGCTGCTACAACCAAGAGCTTCCCACCATGGGTCTGCCGCTACAACCAAGTGCTCCTCCTCATAGCCTCTAGAGGTACTCATTCTGTTGAGTACCATGGGTCAGCCGCTACAACCAAGCGCTCCTCCCTAGTGGGTCTTCCGCAACAACCAAGCGCTCCCCCGTACTGCTACAACCAAGCGCTCCTCCGTCTTGGGTTTGCCGCTACAACCAAGCGCTCCCCCTCATAGCCTCTAGAGGTACTCCTTCTATTGAGTACCGCGGGTCTTCTGCTACAACCAAGAGCTCCTCCGACGTGGGTCTTCCGCTAAAACTAAGCACTTCCCACTGGGCTATCTGTAACACATCGAGTTTTTCGATCAACAGTCATCAAGTCTCAACCGGCTCTAGGTTTTTCGCACACAGTATGCTCGTTCCGGGAGGGTCCACTCCACGAGCCAAGAGATCGATGCATTAACTGACATGTAATACGAAGTTGACATATCCTAAGATGTACTGTAGTAGTCACTACCAAAAAACAGGGAGGATTCCCATACTGTTTTCATCATCGTTGCAGTCAAATCCACTGAGGATTTCTGTATAGTCGTCGTCGTCACAACAGCAGTTCTAGCCAAGCCAAAGGTTATCGCACACAGCAAGCTCGTTCGGGAGGGTCCGCTCCACGATCTGAGAGGCTGATACATCAACCGACACCTAGTCTAGAGTTGATGTATCCCAAAAGTTCTGTATCGTCAATAGGAACTCAACTTCGTAGACGGCGTGTCAATCGGACGCCCGGTCTGAGAGTTATTGGCCTTTTCGTCCTAGGGGCCTAGTTGGTTTTTAAGGAAAAACCAACCCGACCATACTCCACCTGTGTCCAAACCTCTGGTGGAGTAATCCAATAGATCTGTCTCACTTAGAGGAATTCAACAAAGTCAACGGCACACTAATCGAACGTCCGAAGATCAAGATATGAGCGTTTCTACTCCGAGGGCCCTGTTGGTTTTGTGTACGATCCAACCCAGCCGAACCCAAAGTATTCACAAACCTTGAGTGCGATATACCGAAATGACCGTCTCGATCCAAGGATCGCATCGCCGCTGACGTCGTGTCTTTTGGAGGATCGTATCTCACGATACGGGCAAATGACCTAAAAGTGTCCGGAAACGGGGGGTCTGGGCCCGGACCGACCCAGTTAGGCGCGACCCGGCCCTGCTTGGGCACGACATGGCCTGGTGGGTCGGCCCGGCTCGGCTCGGCCAAGCCGACCGAGCGGAGGATGCCGCGGGGTGGGCACTGCCCCCGCGGAATTGAAGTGTCGCGGCCCCGCACGGGGCCACGCTGAGTCAATGGATGCGGCTTTGCTCCGTCCCGTGAATGCCGGACCCGTGCGGCAGCGGGTCCGCTGGCCGCCGCCGCCACGGCTGAAGCCTCGGCGGCCCTGTCTTGCGGCGCACCGCCGCGCTGGCGACCCGCGCGGCCGGTGGGTTCTGCGGCCCACCGGAGTTGCTCCGGTGGTCCAATTTCATTTCCTCCTGCGCCGAAGCTCCTCTCGGGTCCCATTCTTCACTACCAAGCCCTCAAATAACCTTTGCGACCCGTTTGTCATCGTCTGCCATTTCGCGCACCAAGAACGAAAAAGTGCGGTGGGTTCAGACTTGTTCGTTAGTCCACACCCACCGCATTAGCGGTTTTAAATGAAATCTTACACAACAAAAGTTTAACAAACGTCACGGGTATAAATCAAAAAAAAAATTAAGAATCAAACCCCTACCTTTCCATATTCGTCGAGCGTGCGTTCTTCGTGGAATTGATCGTCGTGGAAGGAGGTGATCGTCGCGTCGCGGAAGGGCGTCACATCGTCGTGGAAGGGCATCGCGGAATATGGTGTCACGTCGATGGACTCCGGGGTTCAAGAACATACAGATTTAATTAATAATAATTAAATTAATGATGTTATAATAATCCAAAAAGAAATTAAAAAGTAGTGAAACCCCCTACCTTGTCGTTTCGATCGAAGGTTGTCGAGGGGTTGGATTGATGCAGAAGAAACACCGCGAAAGGAGATTCGTCGGTTTCATGGTACACGGCCTCGCGTCATCGATCTATGCGGGTTCGGCGTTCTTCGTCGCCTTTCGTCGAAGGCTGGCGTTCTTCGCGTTCTTCGCGAAGGAGGATTAACTTGAGGTTTCTATCAAATCCTCTCAACGAAAAACACTTCAGAAGAATAGCGTTGGTCTTATTTTATAAACATGCCAACAAATGAAAAATAGAGATAAGT
This sequence comes from Viscum album, assembly GCA_963277665.1. Taxonomy (NCBI): domain Eukaryota; kingdom Viridiplantae; phylum Streptophyta; class Magnoliopsida; order Santalales; family Viscaceae; genus Viscum; species Viscum album. The sequence continues at coordinate 1,566,968,871 of OY728135.1, read as the reverse complement.
TAAGTAACGACCCATTAATTCATAGAAGTAATTCAACGAATAAAACCACCCAATTAATAGGAGCGTTTAATTGTTTAATAAACGCTCCAGTTGACTTTTATTTAATTGGGGTTTTCGCGGGTGCGTTACTTAGCGGAAAAGAAACAGTGGGGCTCATACAGGCCCCAATTCATAAATATCCTACAAGAGGGTAGGATATATTGAATTGTACCATATCCGCTTTAACACAGCTTAATTAGCTTAAAGTGTCTTTTAAGTGGCTTTAAGTGAAATAAAAATAAATTTGTCGCACCACTTTATTTTATTTCTTAACTTAACGCCCAAAAATTAAAAACCACACCCGAGAAAACGCAACTCCGGAAGAGGCGTTTCTAAGCAAATACCGGCACTACGATTCCATCGGTGACCTTGGAATTCGATTCCAAGCACCTGTTCAAAAGTTAGAAAATCCTGCTCGTTCGTTCACTGAACGTACCCGAGCCAAACATCAGAAATTGATTCCGGGCACACCGAGCCTCGGAATCTCGTGCCGTCAGAAACTACATTCTGCTAAAATTTCAAAGAAAATTAAGAAAAATATTTCCTTCAAATTTACGGGTCATTACATTACTCCACCCATAGGGATTTACGTCCCCGTAAAGATTCACCACAAACTTAGGTATACAAAGGTGGTACTGAGTACACATCTGAGCCTCCTGCTCCCAAGAGCTCTCCTGGAGGTTCTCGTGCTGCCATCTGATTCGCACAAGAGGAATCGATCGTCCACGTAGGACCCGGTCCTGTCGATCCTCGATCTCTACCGGGACCTTCACAAAGGTCTCCCCATCATCAACGTCCATCTCCCCATGGTCAATGTTGTGTGAAGGATCGTGCACGTATCTTCTCAACTGAGATACGCGGAAGACGTCATGCACCTGGTGCAACTGAGGTGGTAGAGCCAAACGATAAGCCACCATTCCATCCCTGCTGAGGACCTGGAAGGGTCCGATGAAGCATGGTGACAACTTGCCGCCTCGACCAAATCTCTGTAACTCACGTCGGGGTGAGACCCGTAAGAAGATATGGTCGCCATCTGTGAACTCTAGTGGCCTCCGCCTCCTGTCATCATAAGACTTCCGCTAGCTCCGAGGTGTCCTTATCCACTCCTGGATGACCTGGACCTTCTCTTTCGTGGCCTGGAACATCTCTGGTCCTACAAGAGCTTATATGATTTCTTCTTTGCCGATAAGAGAAATATGGTCTCATCCCCTGGATGAACCAAGTTCTTCGCCTAATACTGTCAATCCTGACATGGATGATACTAATCCATACCAAGGATGACGTCGTAAGGCATTGGCGCTACTACCAAGAGATTGAACCATTACTCTCGCCTCCAAGGGTTGAGCCACACTGTCGGCATCAGTGTGTGGTAACTGGGTCTCCTCCCGTAGATGTCTCACAAGTGAGGGTTAAGTGAACAGTCTAAACTGGAACCTCTTACTAACAACAGAAAATAGGACAGGAAAGAAAACATCACAAAGGTATTCATCTTTTTTTATTGGATCTCATAATACAAAGACACTACACAATAGCAACAAGGAACTAGAAGTACAAAGATGTATCCACTAGTTCTGCTCCTGTCCATCTGCTCCCAGAGCTCCATGATCGAAGGCCTCAGCTCCTTGAAGCTGAGCTCTCCAATGTCCACCAACTCCCTGAGTTCGGGGTGGACCTCTTGGTGGTGGTGGTGGCAACACCTCGAAGCATCATCCACCTCCCGTTGCATAGCCAGCTCCCCTTCCATGGTCTCCTGCTCCATGTGATCCACCTCGATCGAACATCTGCCTCTGCTTGGGAGGTCCTTCGTTCATATGTTCGTCATCCGTTTGGCAGGTCAGACAGTCACGATCCATTTGACCAAACCCTCTGTAGGAGTAACACTGTCCACTGATGGTAAGTCGTTGTCCACCCCGAGTGTCTCGCACAAATGATCCTGAGTCACGCGGTCAAGACCGGTAGGTCTAGTCCTCTTGGACCGCTGCGTCATCTGACTACTGCCCGCTACAGAAGACTCTGCTGCATGCCGGCTAGTGGTGGGTCCTGCTGCTGGAGACTGCTCAGCAAGGAAGCTCTCCACTAAGAGGGCTCGCTCCAACAATCCTGTCTGTGTCGAAATGCTGTGAGAAACAACTGAAGCTCTGATCTCTCGCCTGAACCCCTGCTCGAAGGTTTGGGCCCTGAATAATGGGTCTCATACCATGTCCGTGGAATAGAGCGAGAGATCGGTAAACCTCTCCGCGTACTGGGCTATTGTCATGATGCCCTTCCGCAGCTGTAGTAGCTCCTGGATACGAACTGCTCGGAGGGTGACTGGGACGAACTCTGAGCGAAAAAGGCTCTCAAAGTCCGTCTAAATGAGTGATTCCTCGTCGTGCACCTGGAGCATCAAGCTCCACCATCTGCCTGCTGCCGCATGCAGGAGGCTAGCTGCAAGGACCAACATAAGGTCTTCTGGTGTCCTCACTAATCGGAAAACTCATACAACCACCTCCAGCCAGTCCTCGGATTCCTGGGGGTCCGTCTCCCCGCGGAACCTGGGCGGTTGCTGGCGTTGGAACTCATGCAGTGCACTAAGGCGACGTGCATTGTCAGCCACCGGGGCTAGAAGCATCGGTGGCTCGGCGGGTAGAGGTACCGCCGGTGCCCTTGCTGTCAAAGGGCCCTGCTCCGAGGCCTCGTCACTAGATGGGCTGTCGTCATGCACCACTCTCGAAACCCTAGCTGGCTGCCATCGTGGGGCCATCCTGAAAAGGAAATAGGTGGGCCACGGTCAGAACAGTATACCTGGTGAGCTGATACAAAGTAATCACAAAGAAAACTTGAAACACACATGTAATCAATGTTTTCGTGCATTAAGTCGGAAATCAGAAGTCAGGGTCCTGGTGTACGGATACGTCGTCCGCCGCACCAACACTGGGCTCCCCGGACTGATAACCACACTCAATACGTTTAACACTATTTCTTCACATAGAAGAAAGATCAGATTCTGCGGTAGAACCAAACTAATCTGATACCAATTTGTCATGACCCATCCTTGGGGCCCGTGCCGTGACTACCACAATCCCGCCTACCAAAGGCCAGGGGCTGGCGACTAGCACTATGGCGTAAATATCAGTAAAAGGGGAAGGCATTACCTTTGTAAAGTAAACAAGAACCACAGAGTAAGAAGGCGGAAAAAGTAAACACTAGGTAAAAAAATGGTACAACAGTAAGTGCAGAAAATAAAGGGGGCGGAAATACAAGCCCAACTGTAATGTACAACTAAAAGGGGAAAAACAGAAACTGAAAAGTAAAATCCGCTACGCCGAGCTATCCACTGGAAATCCCACCTGAAGGGTGGGTACAAATAGATCCACTGCTCCTGGGGTCCCGCCGTCCGCTCCGAGTATGTCCCGCCCAGTGGTCCACCTCCAGGTACCGTCCTGTTCTGCAAGCCTCGACCATGACAAACGTTGTCTGTCATCTCCAACCAACACAACGTAGTGCGGGCATATCCCATGTAGGGGTGAGTATAAGCTACTCAGTAGGGACCCTGAGACACCTGAAGGTCTCCCAAAATCCAAAAAGGATAAACCACAAAGTAAAGATACAATCACGAAGTAACAACCGACACTGCTTAGGTATATGCCCAAACATATACCTAAGTCATCAATTCTAGTACACTACATCCTCTGAGCCCAAGTTAAACCCAGTCCACACAGGAAAGTATATGTATTCCACACAGGAAAACAAAACGTAATCCACACAGGATAGCACAACACAATCCACATAGGAAGGAAAACAGGTTTCAGCTCACACAGGTATACTTCTTCAAATGAAGATTGAGATGATTAGATGTAATCACTGATTCATCTAAGTCGTCAGACCCACAAAGGATCAGTAGTTACTAACCCCCGCAATGACCCAAAGAGGATCGATCATGAATTTGAACCCAAAGCTATTGGGAAACTCCTTATCCATCAAGTACAGTGGATATGCCGCTACAACCAAGCGCTTATCTCTCACCTTGGACTGTTGTAGTACTCCACCTATCGAGTACTGTGGGCCTGCTGCTACAACCAAGCGCTTCCCACCATGGGTCTGCCGCTACAACCAAGCACTCCCCTTCATAGCCTCTAGAGGTACTCCTTTTGTTGAATACCATGGGTTAGCCACTACAACCAAGTGCTCCTCCGTCGTGGGTCTTCTGCTACAACCAAGCGCTCCCCCGTGCTGCTACAACCAAGCGCTCCTCCGTCGTGGGTCTGCTGTTATAACCAAGCACTCCCCCTCATAACCTCCAGAGGTACTCCTTCTGTTGAGTATCGCGGGTATGCTGCTACAACCAAGCGCTCCTCTGCCTTGGGTCTGCCTCTACAACTAAGAGCTCCCCACTGGGCTATCCGTAACACACCGAGTTGTTCGATCAGCAGTCGTCAAGTCTCAACCGACTCTTGGGTTTCCGCACACAGCATGCTCATTCCGGGTTTGTCCACTCCACGAGCCAAAAGGTTGATGCATCAACTGACATGTAATCCAGAGTAGACGTATCGCAAGATGTACCATAGTAGTCACTACCAAAAACACGGAGGATTCCCATACTATTTTCTTCATCATCGCAGTTGAATCCACTGAGGATTTCTATATAGTCGTCGTCATAGAAGTAGTTACAGCCAGCCCTAGGGTTCCCGCACACAGCAAGCTTGTTCTGGAGGGTCCGCTCCATGATCCGAGAGGCTGATACAACAACATACACCTATTATATAGTTTATGTATCCCAAAAGTTCTGTATTCTCAACAGGTACTCAATGTCACAGACGGCGCGTTAATCGGACGCCCGGTCTGAGAGTTATTGGTTTTTTTGTCCTAGGGGCTCGGTTGGTTTTTAAGGAAAACCCAACCCGACCATACTCCACCTACGTCCAAACCTCTGGCGGAGTAAGCCAAAATATCCATCTCAATTAGAGAATTCAACAATGTCGACGACACGCCAATTGGACGTCCGAAACTCAAGATATGAGCGTTTCTGCTCCGAGGGCCCTGTTGGTTTTGTGTACAAACCAACCCGGCTGAACCCAAAGTATTCCCAAACCTTGAGTGCGATATACCAAAACAACCATTTCGATCCAAGGATCGCATCGCCACTGACGATGCATCGTTCGTAGGACCGTAGCTCATGATACAGGCAAATGACCGAAAAGTGTCCGGATGCGGGGGGGGTCTGGGCCTGGACCGACCCGGCCCAACCCCCCTGGGTCGGCCCGACTCAGCTCGGCTGACCCGACCGCGCGGAGGAAGCCGCGGGGTGGGCGCTGCCCCTGTAGAACTGAAGTGTCGTGGCCCCACATGGGGCCATGCTGAGTCAACGGACGCGGCTTTGCCGCATCCCGTGACTGCTGGACCCACGCGGCCACGGGTCCGCTGGCCGCCGCCGCCGCGACTTCAGCAGCGGCGGCCCTGTCTGGCTGCACGCCGGTAACCCGCGCCGCCTGTGGGTTCCGTGGGCCACTAGAGATGCTCTGGTGGTCCGATTGCGTTTCCGCTTGCGCTGAAGCTCCTCCCGGGTCCCATTCTTCACTGCCAGGCCCTCAAATCGCCTTTATGGACCATTTGTCATCGTCCGCCGTTTCTCGCACCAAGAACGAAAAAGGGTGGTGGGTTCAGAATTTTTCGTTAGTCCACACCCACCACGTTATGGTTTTAAAAGAAATCTCACACAAAAAATGTTTAACAAACATCGTGGGTATAAATCACAAAGATTTTTAAGAATCAAACCCCTACCTTTCCGTAGTCGTCAAGCGTGCGTTCTTCGCAGAATTGATCGTCGTGGAAGGAGGCGATCCTCGCGTCGTGGAAGGGCGTCGCGTCGTCGTGAAAGGGCGTCGTGGAATAGGGTGTCGCGTCGACGAACTCTGGGGTTTAAGAACATACAAATTTAATTAATAATAATTAAATCCATGTTGTTTTTATAATCCAAAAAGATATTAAAAAGGAGTGCAACCCCCTACCTTGTCGTTGTCGATCGAAGGTTGTTGCGTCGACGAACTCTGGGGTTTAAGAACATACAGATTTAATTAATAATAATTAAATCCATGTTGTTGTTATAATCCAAAAAGATATTAAAAAGGAGTGCAACCCCCTACCTTGTCGTTGTCGATCGAAGTTTGTCGCGGGGTTGGATCATCGCGGAAGAAACGTCGCGAAGGGAGATTCGTTGGCATCGCGGTACACAGCCTCACGTCATCGATCTCTGCGGGTTCAGCGTTCTTCGTCACCTTTCATCGAAGGTCGGCGTTCTTCACGTTCATCGCGTTCATCGCGTTCTTCGCGAAGAAGGAGGAAGAACTTGAGTTTTCTGTCAAATCCTTTCAAAGAACAACACTTAAGAAGAATAGTGTTGGTCTCATTTTATTAACATTCCAAAAAACAAAAAAAGGGATAAGTTAAGTAACGACCCATTAATTCATAGAATTAATTCAACGAATAAAACTGCCCAATTAATAGGAGTGTTTAATTGTTTATGAAATGCTCCAGTTGACTTTTATTTAATAGGTGTTTTTGCGGGTGCGTTACTTAGCAGAAAAGAAACGGTGGGGCTCGTGCGGCCCCCACCTCACAAATATCTTACAAGTGGGTAGGATATTTTGATTTGTACCCTATCCGCTTTAACTCAGCTTAATCAGCTTAAAGGGGCCTTGATGTGGCTTTAAGTGAAATAAAAATAAAGTTGTCGGACCACTTTATTTTATTTCTTAACTTAAAGCCCAAAAATTAAAAACCACACCCGAGATAACGCAACTCCGGAAGAGGCATTTCTAAGCAAATACAAGCGCTGTGATTCCATCGGTTCCCTCGGAATTCGATTCCGAGCACCGTTTCAAAAGTTAGAAAAACTCGCTCGTTCGTTCACTGAACGTACCCGAGCCAAACTTTTGAAATTGATTCCGGGCACACCGGGCCTCGGAATCACGTGCTGTCAGAAACAGCGTTCTTGTAAAATTCCAAAGAAAATTAGGAAAAATATTTCCTTGAAATTTATTGGTCTTTACATTATATGAATTAATGCCAAATTAAACCACATAAATTTCCAAAAAAGATGAAGAAAACACCTCAATGTTTTATAACACTTAAGTAATAATATATTAGAATAAAAATGGGGAGAAGTTAAGGAAAATAATATTATAATAGAGGAAAATCTAAAATGGGCATGGTTTGGTCTCACATACTTGAAAACCACATGATAACCATTTTTTATGAGATATCATGGTTACAGATCCATTATTCATGGTTACTTCACCATTTACTTGACCATCCATGATAATTATGAAGCTTGGGTTTATTCACCAATTTCCCCACCAATACTCAAACGAACTCCTGAAATCAATAATATACTCCATGGGTATCAAATAATACTTTCAATATGTCAAAATCCAACAACGATATTCAAATAAAAATTCACAGTCAAGAATCATGCCCAATACACCCATGGAAACATGATTTTTTGTGCAACAAATATATGCCAAAACCTACCTCTCAAACATCACATGACTCCTGATGAAAATAAATCTCTCTAGAATATCCATATATACCCTAAATAACCAAAGGTTGTTCCTATGATACCATTTTCTCTTCAACTGACCTCATGCAACCATCCATCATATACATAAATTGGTCTGCAAGATACTGACGGTGAGTTATTGATCACTCTTGTTAGGAAAATGGTACTTGGCTATCAGGATATAATTTTTGAAAATCATTTCACCCATAAATAACAAATATTATCATAAATAAAAATCCACCATATATTAATTAAGAAAATTAAATGAATAAAAATGAGATTGAATAATGATAATGAAACATTAATCGAGAAGGACATGATAAAAAAGTAAATTGGCATCAACTTCACATTAACAAAAATACTTAAACAAAATAAAAAAATTTATACTTCTAACCTATGTATCAATGTGACACATGGTCACACTCTATATATCATGAAATAAAGGCGGAACTGCTTACATAATAACTCAATGGAGGCCAAATCCATGGCATTAGAAGAAAAATATAAGAAATGAACATATCAAATAGTATATATAGAATTTGAGAAAAAATATACCCCTTTTGGGAAGAACCATATAATTTTTTTCATTATTACAAAATTAAATCCATTTTATTGTATTTGGAAAATATAATTCAATAGGACATTAATCCAAATGTACACAAAAAAATTATGCAAAAACATTTTAAAATATTCTTTTATTTTTATAAAATGAATGAAATAAATTAAAAACAAATTTTCCTGGGCCTCTTACAATATTTATTAAACACATATCCATTATTATAAAAAAAGGAAGGACTAAATTAAAACATTTTATAGACACCTAAAAATAATAAAAGATGAAATGTATATAGAATCAGTTAATAAGGTAAAAAACACAGTTTTCATACTTCAAAACATTTCCCAAAAATTTATTTGAAAATTACTTTAGATTCATTTATAATTCCACATTACAAAATATATTCACAAACTAGTCTAAAAGTAAAGAAAAATGTATAACCTCACCAGATTAAGTGACATGGTTCTTAACAAATTGTAAATAAAAATAATCAAAATGAAAATATAGGTACCATAACCAATCAACAATAGTGGATATAAACAACCCATAAACCATAGAATCCTTTAAATCATCCAATAGATGATATCAAAATGTTAAAGACAACCTCCAAGGACTCAAGTACAACATTCTAAACTAAAAATAAGGAACCTATTTTAGTACTAATGAATCCATCCACACCCTTGGTTGTCCTATAAAACAATATATAAATAATCATTTCTAGAACACCTTCTTCCATGGGAATAAAGAATGAAACTAATTCATAGGGCTTGTTACACCTTCTGGTCAAAACAATCTTCAATTATCTAGAAAATAATCTATAGTCAACACTTTTTCTATTTTAGGGTTTTAACTTATCTCGAACATTAATGATTCCCTTAGGACTCCAATGGCCAATATCAAATATAGGATAAAAATAAAATATACCGATATAAATATAATAAAGAATCTAAATCAACCCTCTCCTCTCATACCCTTACTGCAAAAATATAAATATTATTTCATTAATAACTGATGAAAGATAAGAATTAAACCACAAGATAAGATTCTAATCAATCAATAAGAATGAAAACCCACAATAGTATAGCGTATCAAAGGGGGTCAAGATGTACTTACACTCACACATACACCATTTAGAAACACCCAAACTACCGAATTCACCATTATTAATGGAATTATAATTCATAGACCATTATCAAAGGTTTTAAGTTACATCCCAAACTATTAAATAAAAAAAAAATCTATTTGAATCTATTTAGGATAATATCTTCCAAAATAAATCTCTCATAAAATTTAAAAGAACCATTTTGGGTATCCAAAAGTATATCATTAAAATGACCAACAAACTTAAAATACCCACTCCAAATTTAATTCAAAACCTAAACTGGTTGAATGAATTTTAATATCAAACACTCTAGATTAAATTATTATATTAAAAATTTTAAATCCTTGGTCATTTTATATCATTGATGGAATTACTATGAAAAATCGTTGATTGTTTTAAAACCATAACTATAATTTTATTTTAAGATCCAAATGGGAAAAATTAATTGAAAATTAAATAATTTTTTTTAAATATAGATTTAAAATTTCCAAAATACTGAGAATTTCAAGAACCATATGATATTACAAATCTAATACTTTTTTATGTTGAAAAAAACAATTAACGTCATTCAAAAACAAACCAACCCTTCATGTATTAAATAAATTTTCTAAATACAAAATCTTAAAACATAAAGAACTCAATAAAGTGTTAAATTATAATAAGGAAAAAAACACATACCTGGATTTTATGGAAACCTTGAGGGAAGTAATTTCTTATGATATTGTGTGCTCCTATAAGAATTCATGGATCTCAGGTGAGACCTAAAAAAACAACACCCCTCCCTGTGAATTAATCACTCCAAACACTAAAATAAATCCCAACCACCCCTAATATTCATGAGAGGAAAGAAAACCATGCCAAATATGAAGGTGGAGTTAAATAATAATAATAACATGATTTCATTTATTTAATTTATAGTAAATGAGGTTGTAGGGGATTGAAAATATATAGGAAATTTAATGGAAACCTCCGACGGTGTGACATATATTAGCCAAATGGTATGGAAAGAAATAAACCTCCTTAGAATATTAAAATATAATAGGTGACCTATAATTTCACTTCTAATTGAATATATGTATCTCATATGTTTAGGCCTCATGGATTAGTAATGATTGAACCAAGAATTCTTGTGTTAATGCTTAAGAAAAATAATCTTGTGTGGTTTATCAAAAATAATTAGCTTAGTTTATATGCCAATATGCCAACATTGTTGAAAAAATATACTCAAACATATATTTATATTTCATGTTTGTTACACAAATTTATTATCCTTTTACAAGTACTATTCTAGGAAAGCTCAAGGAAAAGAAGATCCACACTATTACTACCAAAACTAAATTTTATTGTGTTTTACCCTTATAGGTCAAACCATGCACATTAAAAAAAATCTGAAAACATCCATACATAAGGATTTTTACATGGTTATTCATCATCCTTGCTCTTAAATTGTACATAAAAGAAACAATTATAGAAAAGTAAATCTCAAGTCCATTACCTTTCCAAATATTAAATTATCCTGGAATTAATTGAAATATATAATTGGAAACTATGATACAGTGTCACATAGTGTTATAAATTCATAGATTAGTATATAGAATTGCATCAATTCTATATTACATAATAGATTAAAGTAAAATTTTATTTTATATTCACTATTACCAAAATATTTTTCTTCAAAGTATAATTAGTATAAATGAGACATTATTTCATATTTGGATGATATGTTATTATGTTATTTAAGACCCAATTAATATTTTAATAATTCTTTAGAAATATATACTCTAAATCTAAAGTCAGTGATGAATATAAATATAAAAATTAGAATACCTCGTTATAAAAAGATAACTTTTTTCCCAAAAATTTGATAGTTGTTGAATAGATTATATCCAAAAGGTTTTTCTTGTCACTATTAAGTTAGGACAATATTAATATTAATAAAATCACTTTTAGTTTTTGGAAAAAAAATTTAAAAATAAATGCACTATACAAAGATTCTTAAGTTACTTCTTCATAACCACATCAACTAATCTAGTGGAAAATCTAATAGGCTGGTTTATAAATTCATATGATTCCATTAGGATATTTTTGGTATAATAAGTAAATTACTGAATTCACTTGTTAAAGGATATAAAATCCATTATGTGAGATTTTAATATTGTATTATAACATAGTACTCATCGATCATTAATATGAGATGTGATGGTGATGCCAAACCCATATTATATTATAAATCAATGTTTTGATGGTAGTAAACAGGGATTGATTTAATATTTTATATATATTTTAAATATTCTATAATTTATTCGAATACATAAATTAAAAACTATTATAATTAACTTATCATTTTTTTAAAATATTAACAAATGTATTCCATATTAACTTTAATATGGTATTGAGTTTGTTGGGTAAATCTTCTAGTGTTTAACGACCACCATTTATTGAATTACATAATACATATAATTTATTTATCTTATAGACACAAAGGATATTAACATTCCTTGATATATACTATATTCCAAAAAAACGAGAAGAGAATTTAATTTTGAGACGTTGAAAGAATACTAGATTTCAAGAATAAAACGATCCTAATGAATATGAGATTGCATATGGATATTAACATGACTTTGTTTGGTGGGAGGATTTTTTCTATGAAACAAATATAGTTTAAGAAATTAAATCCAAATTATGGGTTATATTTTCACCGATAATAGTGATATACAATTTTAAAGGAAGGAGGAATCCTATGAATGAATAGTAAATGGTTACATTCTATGATTAAAAATTATTTTTGAATTCAGTAGTGGAATCTACGCAAACAAATTCAAGGTATCTATATCATGGATTGTTATAGACTATATTCTATTAGTGATAATTTAAAATAAAATGAATATAGATTGTTCACATTATTACCAACAATGCATCATTCAATATTATAATGTTTAAATGATATATAATATTCTACATCAATTAAAAATCTAAAATCCATTTGAATTATACTGCTCACAGAAAAATTCTTTGATCATTATATTGGAATGTGGGAAATCATGTATATTTTCATTAATGGATCCCTTATGGAACATGCCTAGATGGCTTAACCAAAATGGTTCATGAAACCAATGAATTCGAAAAATATATTTAAATTTCACATATCCTCTAGATATAGAAGAATGTATAGTTGTCATATAATATTCATTTTGAATTTAGGTGTTCACCGAGTCTATAAAAGGTTAGTGGGAGCACTACAATTTTCATAGGTAGATGTCTTGACAACATATGAAAATAGATAGACATTGTTACGAAATTAAAATGACTAAAGAAATAAATTTCCTAAAGTATGATATAATATAGATAAAAATGATTGGGGAATGTGGTCAATAAAGGTACATCCATAAGGATTATTATTATAGTCATAATACATACCTTGATAATATAGAACAATAAAAAACAAAAATATAGGTCAGGTCATATGGAATGTCAACTCTCCTTAAACAGATGAGATAATGAATATAATTATCAATATTAGAAATGAATAATATATATAATATTCTATAATTTTTATGGATGTTTTATATTTCTTATTTATGTTATATAGATTATAAATTTAAAAAATAGAATGATTCATAGATTTGTAGTTAGAACTATCCTATGATACTTGATAATGTAGAAATGAATGAATTTAGGGTTAAAAAAATGTAAATATTGTTGTGTACGTGTATATAACACTATTTTTACTCTAAAAAATTATGATATAGTATCATAATAAGGCTAAGTTAATATTCACGGTAATTTTATTAGAACATCTGGGTTCTATATCTAAAATAAACTCGTACATTGAAGCATATCATGTATCTTAAGAAGAATTTTATCAATAATTTTTTAAATTTAATTTTCTAAATAAAATTAGGAGTTTTATAATTATTTAATTATAATTTAATTATGGTATTATCTAATGTTTTGGATTTATAACTAGGGAATAAGAAGTGGATACTAATTGATATTACAACCTGAGGTATTTGAAGCGAAAGTAGTAAATTTCACTAGAATGGAATATAAAAAACCCAACCCTAATCACAAAATAAATTTAGGGCCAACAATAATAGCAATAATCGGTCGAATCAAAGTTAACATATGAGAAATAACTACTCATTAGTAACTGGATCTAGAGTAAGTGGGGTATTTGGTAGTTTATTACCTTAATCAAACTAATTTCTATATTACATTACAAATATATTCATAGTAATGGATATCAACAAAATATTAAAACATTTATTTATTGTTCTTCTATGTAAAATTAACATGATAATTTAATAGATTATTTTTTTCATTGAAATGTTATAGTAGATCGCTGTAATGTTAATAAACTTCTAGTTATATAAAGAAATTAATAAATTCATGTTCTATAGTTGGATAAAATTTTATGATAGGATGTATAGTGGGTAATAATTTTCTATTCCTGATACTCAAATTTGAATGAGAATAAATTTTATGAAATTTACACATGTTCATCACCAAGGTGGGAGATTATTAGAATGAAATATCCAATTATAATCACACATGCCTATGTGTCATTGGACATTCTAATATTTGAATATGTGTAATGATCCTTATATTTTATTATTAATAATAAATCACATAATAAATCATATACATTTATGTATTAACTAAAAAAATGATATAAATTTATTAAGGGAAGTGGGATATGTTAGATGTGACATAAAAGATATGTCATCACATAGTAAGTAATCAAATTTTTTCCCATTTTTATCATTATTTAATATGATATATTAACCAATTTATATGAATAGAACCATGAAAATAAATTTCCATTTCCTTTGTGATTGATGGTATAATTAATTTAATTCAATGAAAGACATAATCAGTTGATTGGTTCATGAAACAAAAAGGTAAATTAATTGTTGTGATATCAAGAAAGAAAATTCATACTTTATAGTGATTTTTCATATGTGGTCTCTTTGTTATGAAATTTAACATATTAATTTTTGGGTTAATTTATATTTTGATTGACTCTATTATTGTATATTAGGGAGACTCAGATAATTCCACTGAGAAAGAGTCATATAGGGGCATACTCATAGTGTATGTATCGATCATTGTTAAATTCTTTTAAAAATTAATGATAAGAATAAATATACTTCTAAAAACTAAGAAATGATATATATTCAATATTTATTGATCACAAATATTTAGTCAATATATTTATTGTAGTGTTATAATTTAAATGAATTTTTATTTATCACATTTTTTATTTTAAAGGTAACAAATTTTATTATTATTAAATGATTATAAATTTATTTTTGAAAATCTTAAAATAATCAATTATTCACATGAACATGAATCTGATTTATTTTTTTCCTGAATGAATAATACTTATTATTCAAGGATTGGTATACATTTATAAGGAAACATATAATAATAAAATAGATATATGAGAAGTTAAATATTAAATATCATAAAAATAAATGGAAATTTCGTTATTTGATGAATGAAATTTGTTTTATCAATGAGACATGTGTGCATCAAATATATAAAAATAAAAATAATATTTTTATTATTATTAAACATTCAGATTACTAACAATTGAGAAAAAAATGATGGAATTATGTTCATATAATTATTATTTTTTCGAGTTCTGTATATACTTGTTATATCATTTCCTATGGTAATTCAGATGATGAGTATTTTTTTACTACAGATCCTCTTTAGATAATTCATTATCAATGAAGAACATCTCATGGTTTCATTAAAAATAAAGTAAATTATTAAACACCCTTCCCTACTCTTAAGAATGAAATAATAAGAGGAAGAAAACAACAAAAAATATGATATTATGTTTTTTTCCAGATAAATAATACAAGATGATCGAATCATTATCACAAGTATATATTTTTTCATCATAATCCTACAAGTATAAAGGGGAATGAGTGGATCATCATTAGAGATATTTTATTTTAGATCATATATATTAAATTTTATTTCAATACAAATGAGGTTTTATCAATCAATTTATACATCGATGAACTAACTCAATGATAATATATTTTTCTATTATTAAGTTAATTATATATTTAGCATTAAATATTATACCCCATAGTTATTTTATTCATTGTTAATTATTCAGTTATATTGATTTAACGTATTGATTCATCATCATGTTCTAGTGTATAACTCATTCAAAAAAACCCCAATGATCATGGGTTAGACTGGTTCTTCCTCTATTACTGGAAGCTTCATTATTAAGAAGATATATGAAATGGGATGTTTAGTTTTATATTTAAAAAAAAAAGATTTAATACAACTCCTGAATGTTTCCATTAATGCATTAACTAAAAACATAAATATCATTATAGATGACAAAAACAAACTCAGGGAATTCCTTGATGATTTTAAATTCCAAAAGTGGACCTAAATATAATCATACACATTGCAATGAGAAATTTATAGTAATCGAAGAAAATTTTCCGAAATTTTTTTTTTAGAATAGAAATTATCACACCCACACTATATACAAGGAAATTAGTAAGGATTTAATGAAAAATTATAATTCTATATATGTAACATTTAATGTGATGAAGAATCACTGTGGTGGATGATGTCGATGATAGTGTTTTGATGAATTTATTTTTTTTTCTCTACTCTAATAGCAAAAGAGGAAATGAATAATTCAAAGTCAACCCCCGACATTTTATATTTATCTTGGTAAAATTTTATTTTCTCACTACAACATGTCTATATAAATTTCATGATAACTATAATGAGGAATATTCAATAAAAAATAAATGTAGTTTGAAAAAATAAACATAATAACATGAGAAAGGTTTTTTAAAATTATGATCACTTCTCCAATTAAAATATCAACCTAAAATAAATGGATGCCGAAGTAGTTGGTGAAGTTATAGACCTCAATGGGGAAGTTCTTATGGATATCATAAAAACCTAATTGTGTAGTAAAACTATAATAAATTTGACAGAGTTGAGGGATGACTCATCCTTAAGAATGAACTTGAAGCATCTCTTGAAAAATAATATATTTGGTGTGTTAAATAAAAAATGAAAATGTGTAATTATATAAATCCTAACTTTATATTTGATAATAAGAATTAGGGAATCCTATATTAATGTAAAATATTAATGATCTCAAAAATTTAATTATTGCGGACATAGAGGCGGGAGTTGATTTTAATGTCAAAATCAACGAACAAGACACTTAATTGATTTTTTAACAAATTTGGTAAAATATCATGTCATAAAGAAATTAAGAAAATGAAAGTAATGTTATGAAGATGTGATGAATGCTTGGTGATCAAGAGAAAATTCAAACATCCAATATGAAATTACGATTATTAATTGTGTGGGTTTATATGGAATCTAGTGAATTATATAGCGAGTTAACTAAAAAATTATTTTCATTCCCAAAGTTATTTGTTTTAAACGAAACTATAAATCCATTAAGGGGAAAGATTTATTAAAAAAATAAATTCTTGTTGATGTGAAACCATAAGTAGCATATGTTTTTTTGTGACACTACATATATTAAAAAAGATATATTTATAGTATAGAATATAGGAAATAATTAATCACGTATTATGTTTTATTTTTTAGAAATGTGATACACAGACACAATACACGTGTCCCTAAACAATCCACTTGAATCCTAACACAAATAAACAATTATGGGTAAAATATCCTATAATTGACTTGTTTTAATGTATATACTTATTTGTGATGTTTATGGACACAAATAAATGTACTAATTCTCATCGATACAAAGAAATATACCAAAATTTACTTAGAAAAATATATCTTAGCATATGAAAGAATAATCATGTGGGAAAAATATATATTATAAATATTCATCATTAAAAAATTAATATGATTTGATAGGTCTATTTATAGAATAATCTTATTAAAAGTCCAATTACTTAAATAATAAAATATATATCAAGAAATAAAGATTTGATAATATCAATGTAGATTTTTTGTTGAAAAAATTGGATAATGGAAATATATATATATTTGGGATAATGATACCAATTCCAACATGAAAAGAATAAAAAAATCTTGTCAAAATAATGAATTATGACAAATAAGGTGTTTTTCTCTTTATAATTGATGTAGGGTTGAATGTAATTGGTTTTAAAATACCAAAAATTGGTGGAAATTACCAGATGTTCCTATATGTATTGGTGGTTAATAGACATAATCGTAATTGGATAGGTTTAATTTATTTATGTGATTAAGATAATGTAGAATATTTTATCAAAAATAATCACATCAGTAATGAAAGATATATTAATATTTTAATTAAAGAGAATCTTGGGAAGGGGAATATATACCTCATTAATGGATTAAAAGACATGTTATTTCTACACAAGGAATAAAATAATGATTTGTAGTATAAAAGGATTGAACAATTTAGAAAAAATATATAGAAAAATGAATGATGATTGAAGGATAATATGTTGACCCCAATCTTTGATGATATCAGACACTTATTTGTGATACTTTATAAAATGGTACAATAGTTATAAATAACTAAATGTTCATGGGAAAAATTCCATAATATTTCATCAGTTGGATAACATGTATTTATTTTGGAAAATGTCACCAAATTCATTAGAAGAAAATATATAATATGTTATTTTTATGGATTATTATAAAAATATGGCATTAATAATGGTTTTATTTCATAAGTTTGAATTTTTCTAGTTTATTCCATGTTATTCGAGGATGGGGGAGAATCTGGTTTGACTAAATTTTTTGAATTAATGTACAGATAATGGTAAATAATTCTTTAAAAATCAAGTTAAATAGTATCTTGAGAAACATGGGATATGACATCAAGTGTTAGTAATGAGGTATCAATGAAAAAAATGAATTTTTTGAAAAGAGAAAGCAATATTTTAATGATTATTCTCATACAATATTGATTTATAGATATATTCTATAGAATAATTATAATGTGGATGTTCTTACATTATATGAAATCTCTAATAGTGATTTATTATTTATAAATGAAGATAATAAACCCTATAAGATGTTGTATCATGAGAATAAAATATGTAAGTACTTTTAAATATTTTGAAGTAAATACAGTATTCTTAACAAGGATAAACATACAATGTTTTCAAATCATTGGGTTAAGAGAATTTTTAATAGATATTCAACCAAATTCATATATTATTATTGATAAAATAAAAGGATTGGTATGAAAATTTAATTCCAAGATGTACTGATTGAAAATAATTAGGTTTCACAAAACAACTGGAATATTTTACAAAAAAACACAGATTATATGTATGTATAAAATTATACTATAATTATAAACCTAGGGTATGAAAATGGGGACATAGAGAAATCATAATATGTCAACTATGATGAGGTATATAAAGTAGGTTTAATAGGTGAATATAAGGAACGGTGTGGGGATGAAAATAATTAATGGGTTTTTTTTGGAGAAAATATAACTCTGGTGAAAAAAATTAAGTTTAAAATACTCACCATAAAAATATATATTATCTTAAGTTGAGCCTAAATATTTTTTAAGGGATTACATGTTTATCCATTAGGTGAAGAAAATTCATATGTAAGTTGACCAGATTGAAATGAATCAAACATGAGAAGTTTTTCGATCATCAAATGCTGAAAAAAATATTTATAAATAATTAGGTTTTTTAGAAAAAAACATTGAATATATAAAAGGTAACATAGAATAAACAATAAATTGATTTAAATGGGTATTAAAAATTTGAGTGAATTTATATTCATAATAGATTTTCTCCGATATCCAAATTATAAAACATTAAATTTTATGAGTACTTGTAGTGACAATAGGAATCAATTTATACTAAATAGATAAAAAATTATTTTCAAAATTGAGATCCTGAGTAGTATGTGTACTTCGTGTAACCATATAGATTTATTATAGATTAATATAAAATAATATTGTGTCGTTAAAAGTATTAATTAGCACATGACCCTCTTCCTGGTTGGTGAGGACTTATTATGTGCATCCAGGCAACCCGAGAACAAATCCAGGGGAGGAATAATGTCTGGGGTACTATAAGAGTACTGTAGAAGTATTGTAGTAGTTACTATAGAGGGAACTGTAAAAGTACTATTTGGTACTATAGTAACCAGGAATATTACCTCGTTTGGGCCTTCAGGCCAATTATTTGGTCCTCGAGTCCATTATGTCATTTGGGACACCTAGGCCATCAGGTCAGTAAGGCCTTCAAGCCATGTCAAGGCCTTTAGACCACCTTAAGTAAAGATGAAAACCAGACAGCCTACAAGTAACAAGCTCCATAATGAGGATTAAAAATGTTTTTTCACAATTGAAGAAGATAAAGATATTTCAAGAATGATAGGGTTTGACACCTTCCATTGGGACAAGCCTGTACATGCATGAGAAAGCCTAGGCGAATAGTCATGCGAAAGTGGAGAGCTCTTTTCATTATGAAGATGCTGGGGAGGATCAATTCCAAGAATCCATTCTGGGTTGTATGTAAAGTTTGAATCCTATGGGAAATGAATACTTGTATGGCCTACGGGCCATGTAATACTTACTCCTATGGTCTTATTAAGGGTTCCACATACCCCCTCGAAAGGTGGATTATCAAAAATCAATACAAAATGCAGGAATTCGGGCCATTGGAGGATAATGAATTATTTATATAGAATAAATTGAGTACCAAGATCTTGGAATTTTAGGTCTCATAAATACATGAGTATTATTTGATTCCAATGAGACGGAGTTGACCAAAAACACTATATATAGAATGAAAATGATCAAAAGAATTTTTTTATTATTTATATAGATATAATAATACTTATAGGATCATACGATTCATGATGAACATATTTTTTCTAAATAAATGAGGTGTTAAATAGATATATACATTAACGGTGACCTAAAATTATCAGTTAGTCTAAAGATGAGTCATGTAAGGATAGGAACATCAATTTCGAAATAGAAATATGATAACTAACATTTAATATATATTGAATCAAATATTTCATATCAATTAAATCCCTAGTAGCAACCTTGTTGAAATAATAAATACTTTGTGGTTGAAAATAGGTCAATATCATAGAGTATAGGAAAATAATTATTAGCCTAATTCACTTAATATCGACATGACTAGAATGTTGTGTTTTTTAGGAGCTAAAATTCATGGTTCCAAAATTTTACCAAGGAAATAAATGAAAAAACTGGAAATATAATAAATCAGTATATCATTAATTCAGGGGATTTCATGATTTTTTACCACATGACATAATAGTAGGAGTTATTGGGATATAAATATATGGAGTAGGATAGTTCAGTGGGTGAAAACAAGTTTACATCAAGAGGTGATTTCTATCTTGATGGGTTTTTCAAATTTTAGCTAGGTAAGAAGAAAAAATGAATTTCTCTTAGTTCTAGACATATAGAATATAATATGGATACTTAACCATATACATTATTACTATGGATTAGTCACTAACATTATGATATTGTATTTGATATGATGTTTTCAATTACATTAATCTATGATAACTCAATTGATAAAATTCAAAAAAACAAATTCATCAATAATTTAAATTCACATTACAATAAGATGTCATTTTATAAATGAGAAGTTTTAATAATAACAACTTAAGTTTAATTATTTGTTAAAATATAAAGTTTCATATATCACAAAAAAGGAAATTCCCTAGGTATATTTTTAAATAGGTTTCTTGGATTTTATATTCTAAATAGATTTGTCAACCAACGTGGTTTAGACAAAGCACCACCACTCCCTGAAGGGATTTGAGAATTATAGTATGGTATGGTAACTCATTGTAATTTAGTGTCTGAATTTCTAACCCTATTCTATTAACTCTAAAAAAATTTAAGTTTTATTTAATTTATAAATGGGGAAATTTATCCATATATTACTTGCGACATGTTTTTTTGAATTGAAAAGAGATGTATATAATTCATTATATTTAAAAACGGGGAAAATGTTCCATCTCGTTACCATATTTTAGGTACATCTCCACCCTTTTAAAAATATTAATTTTTTTGGGATTGTCTCAGGTGTTTTTCAATGGTTTTTTGGAAATTTTATAGAACATTTAGTGTTTTATCATGATTAGTTTATAGAAAGGGAATAACCTTGTCATAAAAACTTGAAAAACTTATGGTCATGGTATATCCATGGGTGGGGGGATAATGGATTTTCCAAGTCATTTGGATACCACTCCAAATTGTGATCCCTTTGGATAGTGGGTTTTGAAAAGTTAGCCCATGATTAGTTTACCAGTTCCTAAAAACTATTGAACCACATCCAAATGTCTAGTAGGAGAGCATGGTTAGGGAACATGGTTACACTAACTATGTGGCCCATATAATAATCCAGTAGAATGGTTTTTATGTCCCACAAATATGTTATTAAATTTTCATTGAGCCTCATTTTAACCTCTCTAATGACCCATTCAACCCAAATTATATTCTCTATCATTTGAAGGCTCTTAAGATGTGACTTTCACTCCGCAACCCCATTTTGTTGGAGGATTGAAGCATCGATGATTGTGTTTGATCTATTTCTGATGATTTTATCTCTTCAAATGTTGTTTATATCGATATCTAGTTCTCTCCTTCATGGAATGTGATATATAATCATGTAATTGATAGATAAAATAATAATTTTTATGTATCTTTATTGTATATCTAGTTTATTGATCTTAGTTACCAATTTTCACATTTCTATTCCTATTATATGTGCATTTTGAACGTCTTAGTAAATTTTGGTAGTTATATAATGATTTTACATAAAATTGAAAACCTAGGTTATTGATTGATTTAAAATGAGTATTTAATTGATTTAAAAACCCATATTTTATATGCTTTGATTTTTCATTTAAAAAGGGAATGGAATTGTGAAAATAATAAAATTTAAATAGAATTGATATTTTTGGCTGGATTTGGAGAAAAAAGTTGTCTTGAATTGAAAGTTATTTTTTATGAAATGTTTTGAAGATGATTCATACAAAAAATTGATTACAATTAAATATTATTCAATATGGAATTAATTTTATTAAAACCTATGATTTGGTCTTGAAATAAAAATTCATGTTAAAACATAAATGTGGAAATTAAATAGAAAATAATTAAATGTGTTGAAATGGAACAATTTCCCATGACTAATTGATTGATTTTTTGAACAAAAGTGAGTATAGGAGCTTTTGGGATGGTTTATTAACGATTTATTGGACTTTAAGTCACTTGAAATATATTGATGATGAATACACTAAAAAACCATGTTTTCAATTATTTCACCAGATGGGTTCCCTAATAAGTTGTTGACTTATTTCTTGTAATGGATTCCTTATTTTGGTATTGATGTATGTGGGAACAAATATCTTGATCTATGATGATGATTGAGAATTGTGAGGTTTAAATTTTCTATAACAAACTAAATAAGTTCTTATGATGATGGTTCTTTATTTTTTTACCTGAATTACATGCCACTTATTATAGAATTGTTTTACTCATGTTAGTGATTTGATATAAATGTTTTATATTTTCAATTTTCCTTTAATTATTTTTTGAAATTTATACTATCTTTTTTAGATAAAATAATTTTTTGTTGAATATATGAAAATGAAATTTTTTATTTTGTTTAAATTCATATAATAAATGGATTATTGTTGTTAAATTGATTATGGAATATTTATCAATATCCTACTCAGATCATTTTCTAAAATCCTAACATTAACATCAAAATTTTATCAATTATTTTATTGCAGATCAAAGGAAATTGAAATGTATACGTGGAGGTTTTGGGATTACATGATTTGTGGAACATGGAGTGGTGGAGGTGGCCATTGGAGATTTTATCCTCTGATCACAATGTTTTTCTATGTTTTTACCAAAGAACGTGACTTGAATTATATGATTTACTATTTTGGTATGATTATAATTATATTATTCTTGTAATTTATCCCATAATTGTGTTTTAAACCTTATTTATGTCATTTTTATTCAATTATTTTCTGGAAATTTTTTTACCTATTAATACTTATAGATTCGAGGATCCAGTCACAAACATGTGGGGATCGAGAATTCCCTTTGATTTTTGTTAATATTGGATCTGTTATTAGTGTACCAGGTTATCTAAGCCAGTTCCCAAAAATTTGTACAAAGGGTGGTGATTTTTTATCTTTCTTTGATTTTGTTATACATTATTCTGATGTCTAGGTTGAAATGAGGAATGATTACATTGACTTAAGAGGTTGTTAAAAGAGATGTCATGACCATATCAAAATATAACAAGCTTTATTTCACTATTAGTATTTACAAACAATATCATTGAGGAATAATTTCATATTGCACTATAAATTTCCCTACCAATGATTTCATTTTATTGAAATACTAATATTGAAATATATTTAATGAATGTATTTTCTTATATCTATTGTTTGAGTTGTTGATCTGAGTGCCCTTTTTGGGTTTTTAGTTTTATTTTATGATGTTCAATATCAATGTGCCTGTGACAATATGTTTTAATGGGTTTAAACCATGGTAGGTGGTTCCTCTAGAGGATTAGAATACTGTTTAGATTGTGGTTCACATTGTCCATTCTTTGGGAAAAATATTGGTACTAATTCACTTTCAAGATTTTTTAGTGGAACCTTGAATGGATGAATCTAGAGATTATGTACAAGAGTTAATTCAATAAATTCCATAATATTTCCCTGGCACAAATGATCCCCATGAAGATTAAATTGGGGGGGAAATATTTTGTACCATTTTGAGTTCTTGGAAATTCCTAATTTTATTAAATGGAAATATACTCCCTTCAAGATGAAGCGACCTCGTAGGATATAGTGAGATTCACTAATAAAACAGATAAAACTGAATTCCTTAGAGTGGAATGACTTTAGTGTTATTTTCACTATGTATTTACATCCAAAATAAATGGTATTGCAAAAGTACGTAGAGTTTTTTAGGAATACGGTGATAGGAGAATGGAACAATATACAAATTATTTTACTGAATATGATTGGATTTCTACTGAGTTAGTAGTGAATGAGAAGTCAAAGGACCTAATATTTGATTTGGGTATTAAAATATAAATTTCACCTCAATTTTTATATTGAATTTCAATTTTTATGTAAATGTGCATGATAGATTGATAATGGATAATCTTGACCTGGAAGGCATGTCAGGGTTGATGGGAGTTCAATTTTCTATTAGTAAAACTTATGTAAGTTCCATTAAAAGAAAGAGAAAATTAACTCATTCTCATAGTGTTTCTTGATAGTAGACATCATTTAGACCTTTTTCAGTTCCTGATAGAGTTCATATGGCTTGCTTTCAATATGGACAGTTTGGGAATTCTAAATGGGTTTTCCCTAAGTCACCCAAGATCAATACTTTTTGCAGACCCATAAGTCACCAAAAATGATTTAATATATACATTGTGAAATTTATAGTGTAATTGAATAACTATAACCAAAAGATAATGTAGTGTAATTATATGAAGCATGAAATAAATAATTCCTTCCTTGGATATATGAAATGAATCTTTTTCACATATTGTAAGATTATTTTGGGGAAGCTGATTCCATTCCATTGATTGTAATAGGTACCATCACTCTAGATTCAACACTAGTGACTATATTAGTAGATACTAGTTTATCTCACATGATGGTATCAATTTGTTTTATAGGGATAAATTCCTTTTATACATATATATTACATCATTTTAAATGAAAAATCATTACATTATACACAACATGCCTAAGGACTTTAATATTTTATTGCCATTAGAAATATAGAAACATAATCAAATTTTTTATAAGTGACCTACACCATATTCCACTATATTATTTGCAGCTAGACCTCTCCTTATAAATATCATACATAAAAAGTTTCATTATATCCCATGGAAAGGAAACATAATAATGGGTGATCTCGTATTTTTAGTTAGTGTAAACAAGGAAGATGCACAATCATAACTTGAACATAAGTGTATGATAACATTATCATAACATTTGAAAACCATACACCACATATCAAATATCATAATCACAAGTCATGTCATAAATATTTTATGATCATGAGACATGAATAACAAGGAAATTAAATAATGTTCTCATTGAGAGAATAAAATTTCCATAAGAAATAGATTTGTGGCATACACATAAGAATAGAAAATTCTATGTCATGGATACGCACCAAGACATTCATAACCTTTTAGGCTTAGGAAAACCACACATTTACATGCTTCATGATTGGTATGACATCCCATGTACCCCTTTATAGGTTTGGAATAAACTCTCACATACCCTTTGAGATCAAATAATATTAATCATTACCTAATGTGATAGGGGAAGATAAAGGTATCACCCATTGAATAATTAAAATAAAATGTATTTGTCCCAAAATATCATAAAAACCCATCATATTGTAACCCATGAAATGGAATTGTTTTCAAAAAAAATCATCATGTCATAACCTATAGAAATGTGGTAGGATTTATAATCGTTTCATTATTTCATCATAGTATAACTCATGGAATTCTATGAATTTTTCATAATACTTTTGTCATGGTATAACCGGTGGAAGAGAAATGTATTTAATAAAAAATCACCTGATAAAACATTTATAAAAAATATGAGAATGGGGTCCTTGGTTCATATCCGAAAATATCATAAATTACATCATGGGATGTCATTATAGATGTAGAATGATTCTGAAATATAAATAAGACGGATAATTCTTAAGGAACATAAATATTTTTTAAAATGATATTTTAAAAAAAATTATAAAATATTTTGGAAATTATTTTCGTTGAAAATTAACATTCAAACATACTACAGAAGATTTAAAGTCATTTAAATAATTTTATGAGTAAAATATTATTTAAACTTTTAACACAAAATTTTTAAAATATAAATATTTTTTAAAATATATTTATTTAAATTTTTTTTTTAAAAGATAAAAAAATATTCAAATAAAATAATGTTCCGGATAACATCATATTTTGTTCATTATGTACCTGTTAAAACAATTATTCCTTTTACATTTATAGTAAAATAGAAATATGAATTTTTTTTTAAAAAAATTCTATGAACATTATATTGAACAAATTAGGTAAAATTTCAAAAATGGGTAAAAAATTAATTTTAAAAGTCCTATGATTATAATAAACATTTTAAAAAAAATTGAATACTTGGTTTTGGATGAAAAAAAAATTCAAATCGAATTGTGAAATAATGTCATCATTTTATAGAAACATTTTCTTTATTATTTTTAGTACCATGGACTTTGATAATATTACTATAAATATAATGAATAGTCATAGAAGAATAAAATTCATGAGTTTATTTAGATATTTATCATAATATATTATCAACAGAAACATAATCATAAACAATCTCGATAAATGGTAAGACTGTTACAAAATATCCATAGCACTTTGGTATACTTGGAAAATATGACACAAGAAGAAATATCATTAAATGGAAGATTAAATATCCATAGTAAAAAATATTCATGATATTAAATGTCAAATGTGTTTTATATACACTATATACAATAATATAGGTTTATAACATAAACATATCTCCCAAAGACTAGAAATTAAGACAAAAATCTGTTACCGATTAAGTATCTATTAAATCGTGGACCCCATGAAAGAGATATACTAACATGGTTATGTAAATACCAATAATTTTAATTATAATAACAATAAAATCAATTCATGGGATGTTTATAAAGCACATAAAAGAAACATGTGGTCAATATGACATGTGTCTCATAGAAAAATTAAAGTGAGGTAGGTATCCCTTACCTTAACTCTTGACATAGTCAATACAATAAAAATTCAAACCTCTTGAATAAAAAATATTATTTTATTATTCATATATTACAAAATCATACATATTTATACTATACCGTATATAATTTACTTATGATTTTCTATTTCACATTTATTAAAAAATCCTTGTTAATGGAAAATTTTGAGATGTAATTACTTCATTATTAATTTATGTTTTGGTTTTTTGAGACATATTAATTTGATCATTTTTTAATCATATAAATATATTAAAAAATTATATAAATATAATATATATTCTGTATAATTGTATTTATAGTAATTCATAATATTTTGTGATAAAAAATGATACACATCGTTTATAGAGATTATAGGTCTTATGTATGAATGAATGTTGTTTCTATTTTCATTTAATATTTAAATAAATAAATAAAAATTATATATTGTAATTAAAGAATCATTTTTATGTCATATTTAACTTTTAATCATTTAACCAATCCTAATTACCATCCATGTAAAGCGTAAATGAAACACATTTCTTCGTGAGGCGGAAGTTTGTCGTACGCACGTGTAACACTATCGTATTCCAAAAAAATATTGAATTAATGTGTGGGATAATAATTATAGAAACATAATAATATAATAATTATCATATATAAAAAATAAGTTCATCATGGTAATAATCCATGATATGTGGTAATGGAAAACATGATTTGCATCAGTTTGCTAGGTTATAGTCCCATGTACGCACAAATAATTATTTCTTAACCGATTTTATGAAAGTATCTATGGTTTTATGTAAGTATCGTAAAATAAAAAAATAATTATATTTAAAAAATTATGTTATTATATAATCAGTTTGTCATAAGAATTTATAGAGGAGGGGGAAAAATAAAACAGGAACACTCGTTGATGAACCTTGCCTCTTTTTTGGGTATTTTCCTCAGGTTTTCACAAAAATCCTTTTTAATATGAATTTATATAAAACATAAGAATTCATGGAAAGTAGAATGGAATTTTGGATTTTTTGTAATAGTTATTTTTTGAAACATTTTTGTTTTAATGCTTGAATAATGTATGATAGGGTGTGGCCATTTATAAGTGTGGTGAGGTGCACACTAGATATTTTTGTAAAATAAATAATGTTTCCTTGTTTTTAACATTCCAAAAGGGTCCATAATGTATCAACATAAAAATAAATAAATATTATTCTGTAAATATTTCCATAAAATAGATTTTATATAAGAATATAGGTCATTTTAACCCTTATATTTTTAGTTTATCCATTTGAAAACCCATTTTTCCATAAACACAGAAAATAATTTTTTATTATTTTTAAAATTATTTTTGAAAAAATAATATGTTTAACTTATTATATAATATAAATTACTACTATTCCAAATATATAATAAATAAATAAAATTCACTTCATATATGTTAAGAATTTAATTTTAAAATAAATCCTGAAAATGCAATGGGAATGTGGATCTTCTAACCGAAAATATAGACAAGAAAACATATTTTTTTATATAGAAATTTAATATAAAATTTATTAAAAGGATATAATTGTATTAGTATATATAATTAAAATATTTTTATTATACTAAAAATTAAATTAAAATATATAATTATAAATAATTTAAACCAAAACACATTTTTCAATTATAATCCAATATATTTCACATTTCATCAAAAAAATTAACTCTTCAAAAAATATTATGTCAAATTTGCACTAAAATACTTTTTTCATGCTGATTTAAAAAATTAATATTACTTTTAAAAATAAATTTCCTATAAATAAAAAAAATCGAATAAAAACAATCCTGACAAATGAAATGAAAATACTGATTTTGGATTAGTGTATTCTTCAAGAAAAAGATTAATTTATATTAATTATATATATAATAATACTCATATTATGAATAAAAATAAAAATCTATAGATATATAATCTATAAATATCATTTAAAACATTATTCATTATTGATTATATTAATTAATTAAAGTAAAGGAATATTGTGCGCTTTAAAATAGTGTTCAGAAAAACATAGTTTTTAAACCTTCAAATAAACATATACAAAAATAAACCATTGATACATGTGGATTATTTCTGGGACAAGGTATGATATAAGACATCACTGACTGTGTTTCTAATTGTTATAACTACTAATGGGAAAAATCTGAGAACCAGAGACCTTTCCGTTTTCTTTAACCGCATATAGTTCCATCTCAGAATTGGGATTATATTTTTATGGATTTTTTGTTCATTTTAAGAGTACTTCTCAAGAGAATAATTCTATTAGGGTTTTGATCAATAGGTTGAACAAATCAACTTACTTTATACCCATTCGAGATATAACTAAAGTTGTGGACTTCAGATGCCATTATGTGAATGGGACAATATGTTTTCATGGATTTCCCTCAATTATAGTCTATGATTAGGTACACTATTTTTATTATCATTTTTGGGAGAGTATATTAGATGTAAATCGTATCCCATGTATGATTTATCATGGAATATAATCCTCATATGGATATCCATACGAAATTAATTTTGATAATTCCTAAATAAACGGTACATTCTTGTGTTCTTGAATTTGGCGGATCTTAGGATTTCATTTTAGGTTTGGTTTACTCCTTTTATAAATATAGGAACCAGTACACAATAATAATGGACCATTCTATGTCCACTTATGGAAGTCCTTATAGATATCATCGTTTTTTAGAGATTAGTTAAACTTATTTGGTTGGACTGGGTTTTGTCCAACAGATGATAATAATGATTCAGTGGATTTATCATAGAAGGTTAATGTCATAGACCTTGTATGAATCACATGTCATTCATCATCTATGATTGTTTCTGTTTTAAGCCAGTGACTAAGTGTTGTTGAATGTTTCACTGTGGTTGGATCACTGATGTCTTTTAGAAATGGGGAAATCTTGAACCAAGGCTTTTCGGTGTTTTTGAGATTATTGAGTAGGTTGGTAAAGTGGATTACTATTTGTAACTTCCACCATTGTTGAATTAAATCCACAGTCTGTTTCTGGTACCACATATCAATAATTACCATTATGACCCATCTCATGTCCCAATATAAGAATATCATAATGAGGAACTAAATTTATCCAAAACTGAGCATCCAGTCAGGATTGCTGATTCTGATACAAAGTTTCTTCATTAGAAGGTGATATTTTGGTCATTTTTATATAGAAACATCATTCCAATTAAAATATGACTTTCATAATGAAACACAATTTATATTGTAGAGGTGTCATATATATATATATTTATATTTGAAGATATACTACATAAATATCACATCCTAATAGATTAATATTCATTACAAAACATAATGATGCACCCCGGGATCATATAGGGCTATAGAATTTTGAAACAAGGAATATTTAAAAACAATTCCTAGGTGAACTACACATTATACAAATATATTCATCATATCTAGAACTAATTTATGAAAATAAATACATAAAAAATCCTCATAACATTGGGGGAAAATAATAAGGGTTGATATCATATGCTCTACAAGGATAAAAAATGGAGATATCAGTAACCACATAAGAATAACATGAGCATTAGGGAATGATAACATGAGATTAACATTTAAAAACTATACCATAAATATCATAGATCATAAAACAGAGTCATGGTATTAATATTAATAGTTTATAATAAAACAATCATTAAGGAATTAATGTAAATAATCTGGGAGAGCATAAACTTGTAATAAGACATAGATTTTTGGGATACACATAAACTTATATCATTACAGAAATTTATAAATAGAAAAGGTTTCAATGATTAAATTAAAGACATGAAATCAAACCCTCAAATAATATTATGATTATAAAATAAGTCCTATCGTAAACTTATGATCATAAAGGTAGGTTCACAGATAACATATCATTACCCAAATCATTAGAGGTAGATATAGGTCCCACAAATCATTATTTATGTTGTGACCACCATACATGGTTATAATGTAACCACCATCCTTGTTTATAATGTAACCACCATCATTAGTAATAACATAACAACTATCACATGATGCAAATAATTAATATTTTTTGGATATGATCATAAAAAATTCATCATATGTGAATCATTGAAAATAAATGGGTTTCATTAACATTTAATCATAGTATAACTCTTGGAAAAGGAATGGGTTTCAAAAATATATTTTCCTAATATACATAAACCATCTGGTAGAAGAATAAAGATGATTCCATTGGATAATAAAAACATTAAAACTCTAATAACATCAACGGATGTCATATTGGATGGAATTTGTTTTTGGAAGGTCACTTGAAACATTGCTTGAGGAAAATAAAATTTCATTGAAAATGAATTTTTAAAACATAAAATTCATAACCTATTTTGGAAAATTCTGTTGAAAATAAACTTGGAAACATATAATGTAATCTTTAGAACATTCAGTGGTCATTATGATGAAAAATATTCTTCATTCCCTACATGCAAAAACAATGATACCTTTTATATTTTATATAAAATAAAAATGGGACTTGTTTAAAAAATAATGTGAAGCTTCCATTTAAAACATTTTTAATAAGGAAAGCCTATGTAAATGCTAATTTAAACAATATTTGGAGAATATTATGAATTTAATTAAATATTTTCATTAATCATGGATATACTAGAAATATAGGGTTTTTACTGAGGAGAGAAATCAAAAAGGTTTTCATTTAAAATATTTTAATGTAATCCTGATTGTTTGAAGAGTTTAAAATGAAGGGAAACATATTTTCTCAAGAAATAACTATATAAGAAGAATATAAATGAATTTATTAAAAAAAATATAATATTATTTCTTCATAGAAAGATAAATCATAAAAATTCTAATAAATAATGATATTGTAACAACAAAACCTTTCAACATTGATAACTTTTGAAACATAATCGTCATTAAATAATAACATCTATAAAATTAAATATCATGAATACAATAACATATACACACCATTAAATAAGATAGGTGAATAATATAAAATATGTCTCAATGAAGATAAGTTGAGAAAAAAACCCAACACCTAAATTCTTATTTACCATTGTAGATGTCTGAAACTCGTATATAATAAATTATTGTTTAATATAAGTCTATTATAAATATATACTCATATTTATAATTCCATTTATTTTCTACTCATGACAATTTATTACATATTTATTATCTATTTATTACTAAAATAAGGTTTCATATAATTACTTATTTATTTTTTCATTTATGTTTTATTTCGATATCTTTTTCACTTTAGTTTTTATCATGGTTCTGTCATCTCAATAATTTTAACCATGATATAAATATAATGTATTATCATTATATATGTATTTATACTAAACCATTAATTCCAGAGATAGAAAATGATTTAAACTATTCATGGATATGGTAGGTCATATGTTCCAATTTTTATGTAATATATATCACATATATTTATTAAATTCTCTCTTATTATCTTCCGTGAAGAAAAGTATGTGAAAAATGAATCTCATCACTTCAGTAGGCAGTAGTCCTCTATGAATGTGAACGATGTTATCATATGCCCCACAAATGGTAA
This sequence comes from Viscum album, assembly GCA_963277665.1. Classification (NCBI taxonomy): domain Eukaryota; kingdom Viridiplantae; phylum Streptophyta; class Magnoliopsida; order Santalales; family Viscaceae; genus Viscum; species Viscum album. The sequence goes on along the minus strand of OY728135.1, from coordinate 1,566,936,215 downwards.
AGTAAAAAGTTATATGTGATATAATAATTATAGAATTATAATTATGTTAGGAATATCATATATGTTTATTTAATCTATCCTTATTAACATCCATGTAAAATATAACTTAAAAACACATCGCATCTTTTTACGAGGTGGTAATATGTCGTACATACATGCAATGTTTTTATTTTCCATTGGGTTTGGGGGTGAAAATTTAAATATGTAATTATAATTATTGATGAATAATAAAATCATAATTTTAATATAAAAACAATAAATCCCTAATTATATCCTACCAGGAGATTTGATGATGGAAAATGAATTACATCTGGTAGTGATGTGGTAGTGTGTGGTACATACAAAGATTGTTTTCGTTTCACATTTACTGTAATAAGATTTTTTATATAGGATATTTCATTATAATAATAAAATATAATTATTTGATCAATAATTATGTTATTATATCATTATAATTTATGATTATTTTAATGAGTTGGAAGAAGAAATATAATGAAACATAATTTTATAATTTTTACTTCATCTTTTGTGAACCTATTTGTGTTTATAAATAAATCATTTTTAAGAGGTTTAAAAATCAAAAGATGGAATATATGTTTTAAATAATGTATTATGTATTTTATATAATTATTTATTTTCTAATCCAAATGGTTTTTGATGTATTGATATGGTATGATAGGGGTGTCCGTGAATAAGTTAGGGATTGGACATAAATGAATTTTTTAAAACTAATAATGTTTCAATAAATTTTTGACATTCCATAGGGATCCATATTTGTATATTTTCAAGCTATTGATGTAATAAGGTCTATATAGGACATACATATGTATTTTTTAATAGTTTCTTGGTCATTTTTCATGTTCACCTTTTAGTTTAGCACCTATGAAACTCGTTTTAACCTTAACCAAACAAATTATTATTATATATTTTATTAATTTTGATGAAAACTTAGTTAAAAATTATTATGTAATATGAATTATTATTAATCCAAATATTTAATCCAATTTTTATTAATTCATTTAATAAAATTTTAAACTTCAATTTTTAATAAAACCCATAGGAACGAAGAAAAATCAGTTTTCTAAAGAAATAGTTTTTAAGGTTTAAAATGTTTTTGTATCAATATTCATTGTGAAATTGATTCCCATAAACAATATTGTATTAATTATAATATTATTGGTCTTATTTTACTTTTGAATCCATTTAAAAAACCATATAAATCCTTTGAATATAAATCTAGTTTTCAATAAAAACAAACATTTTTAACTATTCATTGAAAATTTATTTTATTCCGAAAAGTAACTAAAACTCACCCTAAGATAATTTTAACATTTTAATTACAAAAGTTCAATTCAATTTTTAATAATAATTATATAAAATCATAACCAATAATATGTTATATTCATTCATAATATATATATAATCCTATTATGAGAAATTATTATTTTTGAGGTATTTAAAATATTTACTAAATGTTTTTAATTTTTTGTCACTATGATTTAAACATATGAAACATTATAATCTATTTTTTATTGATTCCATTATTTTTAATTCCACCAAGATTGTTTTCTATTTAATAATGGTTTCATATGAATAATACTATTTCTATTTTTCATAGTTTATTAAAACGTAGGGTCGTGTACAATACAAGCTACCAATGAAATCATATTTTAATAAATATAATTCATAAAAATATAAGGTTGTTAGATATACCCCATGAATTTATTCTGATAATATTCTATAACCTTGGTATATACAACCCATGATACATCTTCCTCGTTGAATCTTCATATTCTCACATACCTTCCTCTTGTTGACGGTTTCACAACAAAATATGTACTATGTTATTGGTCTTGTTTCATAGAAAAATATATGTATGATCTATAATATCCACCATTTTTTCCAATAATAAATATCATGATATTTAAGTATAAATATTTATTTCATAATATGTTAATGATCAGGATTTTAATTACCAGGTAGAGACATATGAAACACATTTGTGACCTATGATATATTTGGTGGAAGCTCTAAATGATAAGATACAGTACTGATATGATTAAGAATATCAAAGTGAATAATATACCTAGGGCTATTATAGACATTCATTCTAAATATCAATACCTTCTTCCATGGAATTGTTCCAAGAAACAGATTGACCCCAACCACAAATTACCTATTATAGTAGTTACTATAATCAATTCTTTTCTACCAACATTTTGCTACCCTTAGGTATTACTGAGTAGATCTAATTTTATATATAATTTATTCAGGTAGTTTAGGTCACAATATTATGCTTTTTCCATTTTCATATGAGTGTGATGGAGTTATACATTTATTTATATATAGGTATTCATAATGATCCATCTAAATGATTTATTTAAACCCACTATTCTTTGAAAATATAACTATAGTAAGGTGTTGGTCCAACTGACATTAAAATCCATAGAAAAATATAGAATCATATCATCTAGGATATAAATTTTCTTTTAGAATAATCACCTCTATGATAATTATATATAGTTTTTAATCTCAACTTTGTATCCATAGTATGGTGAACACTTCACTAGAACATTAAGTTCAACCTCATATCCTTACCAGACACAATAGAATGTGGTAATCCATGAAACTTTAAACTTACTCGATATATATCCTAAATATTTGATCCATAGATAAATATTCTCTCATAGTGATAAAGTATCTAAAATTTGTATGGTGATTGAATGAAACCCATGTATCCTTGTTCCATTTAGATGTTTTAGTAATTCTGATAAAAAATATACGATGGTAGTTTCTCATCTCTATTCTGGTATGGGTAATGGTTGTAACAACCACTTTGACTTTTTAATATCATATATAACATGGTAAAATGTCATACATTGGGATAAAAACTCTGAAATATCTCTCTTCATGTTTTACTATTAAAATCTATTCCAAATACCAATACATAGATTTACTTCTATGATGAATATATAATAAATAATTATGAGAATCTTGTAATAGATTCTTATTTAAATATATTATTAATTAAACACATATAAAATCCATGAACCATGTCCTTCCATCAAAATAAATATAAAACATAGGAAGATTTAATGCTTTCTTCGGCATCTCTAAATCTTCCCTTTACACCTCGATAATCATCACCTGTATGGGAGGTTGAAAAATAAAATGAGAAAGATAAGATTTATCCCCTTGTTTCATATTTCTGTTCTTATATATTAAAAATATTTAAATATTGTATCTCTTATGATCCTCATCATGGAAAATCTAGCATGATTCTTTTGACACAAGGTATCAGTTTCTTTATTCTATTTCATAGGGTGGTAATGTATTGATCGGACATAATCCTTAATTAGATCTACAACCTTCTATAGATTATATTACAATCCTTAAATATGAATATATAGATTAAAAATTTATTATTAGTATATAATTCGAACTTTTTCTTGATAAATATAATACCTTCATATCTTTATTGAAAAAAATTCTACAGCTATATCTAAAACATGAGTTAGGTAATTTTGATCATGAACCTTAATGTTTCATGATAGATATGTTATAACTATGTCAATAACATATTCCATCCATCACTATTGATTATAAACCCTTATCCCCTCTATGGTAATGTGATCATAGTTGTCCTCACTACTCATCTCATAAGATCTATAAAATTTTCCATCCATGCATATATCTAGTTGAAATTAACTCTTTTTTGAGCTATCCTAGTTAGTGAACTACATATTTCTGTGAAATTAACAACAAACCATTGATAATTATATATTAACTAAGAAAACATCATATTCGTATCACATTTCATGTTCGACCATGGTTTATATAGTTTACTTATCTTATAATGATGAGGAATTGGAGTTGAAGATTGAGTACAATAGTTTTCGAAAAATATACATGGATTTCAAGGTTTTAGGACCCGATTATGCTAACTGTAGGAGGAAAACATGTAAGATTTTCTCCCTTCAGGGGCATGATTCTAAATCTTGCTCCATATCTAAAATTTAGAAACCTGATCTAACTAAGTAGGACCAGCAGTATAAGATCCAATTGCATCTTCAATATGAGAATAAGAATACTTTGAAGGAACAAATTGTTTCCACAAGGACAATAGAGGATATTGCACATATCAATTTGACTTTTTACCAAAGAAAAATATCATGGGTTGAATTTGTAGAAGAGTGACATTTAGAGCCCTCAGCATTGATTTTTCCTAATCTATATCAATCTAGAGCAGGTGCAGTTATGGCTGCAAATGCTGACACAGCTGAAGCTGCTGTCTTTGAGACTGTTCCTACTAAATAGCTTATCACACATGTCCAACAAGATGAAGTTGTTTTATCTACATCCTATGCTAGATCTAAAAAGCGTACGGTCTAGAGCCCTCATGATCCAGTTGACCTAGTGAAGTATAATGAAATTCTTGCTAATTATGCTCAAAATATATTCAATGAATGTGCTACTAGTTTACAGGTGTTAGCACAAATAGATCCTCAAGTTAAGGATGGAATTGTTCTAAAGCAGCATACTACTCTTCCCACTCTAGCTTCAAAGTTGGACACACATTCCCAGGAATATAAAGCTGATTCTGCTTCACCTGGAACTTCTCAGAATGTTGTTTCCTCTATTTTAGTTGAAATAGCCAGGGAGGATGAATATTTTATTGCTTCACCGGTGATTTTACAACCAGAGACACTATATGTGGCTGGAGAAGCAGGGAAACATGTTATTGCCTTGACCACTCCTACTAAGAAGGAGGAAAAAAATAACCCAGGGAATGACGATCATCATAAGGATAAGGAGGATGACACATGGGAACAGGTAAGAACTAGAAGACAAATGAGAGAGATAAAGAAGAATGAGGAAGTGCAAGCTGACAGTTCAGATGAAGATGTGGACACATTGTTACATCAAGCTAAAGAGATTCCGGACATTTATTGTAGAGGTAGAGGCCAGGGGCGTATCAATGTTAAGATATGGAACAAGTGGAGAGACAATGAATGAATAAATGAAGATAAGTTGAGGAAAAAGAATGGTCCCATGGGAGGGGGATCTTGACGAAACTGTGTTGTTATCTTGTCTTTTGATCATCCTCCTTGACTCTATTTTTTATATAAATTTTAGTAGCTTTATCCCACAAAAATCATTAATAAATACTACCACAAACTGATCAAGGTAATATATAATGACACTATTAATTAAATCTTTGAATATATTAAGGGAATTGATTAGAACAAATATAATCACTATATATTAATATTTTTCATACCATTTATAGAATACTAAATTGGGTATATCCTCCTTCTTGATCCTCGATTAATGATACCCATAATGTTTTTCAATCTTTTAAAATTATTGAGCTCCCTAATTTTGATTATGAAAGTCATCAATATGTGGTATATGATATTTGTTTATTTTTATGATCTTGTTTACTTCCCAGAAATCAATACAGAATCAAATTTATCAATCATTATTTTTAATAAAAATAATTAATACACCCCAAAGTAACACTCCTTCTCAAATGAATCACCTTTTAAGGTTATCCTATAGTTTCTTCATCAATTCTAGAAAATTAATCAGGTCTGTTATATAGTTTTTATTTTAAATAGGTGTGTAACTTCGTTTGAGTTTTAATGAAAACTAAACATCACATTTTAATTGGGAGACTATGAAAATATACTAGAAATACAACAACAATCTACATCATAATAAACATATCATTGATATTGTATTTTTTCTAGACCATTTAAGATGAACACCCCTTTTGAATTGGAATATATACCCATACAATAGTTGTGACCCCCCTTGTAATTTCATATAATCAGCATACTAATAAAATAACATGGTTTAATTTTGATTATTAAATGTGCCTTCCTTTCCTTGGTAATTGACTTGTTATTTATATGGATTATGTTAATCCATGACTAATATATCTCCAATCTCATCTAGGGAAATAATAATAATATTTTTAGGAATAGCATTCCCATTACCATTAATTGGAGAAGAGTCATAGACTTGAGATATGATGGTCATACATTTGGGGTTTTCTACATTAATTCAACATCTAATAATTTAGGATAATAATGAGAATCCCTAGACACATTTCATGATATTCATGAACTCATATAACTAATCTCAAATATGAACTTAATTATTTTAACATAATTTTTTCCACATAATCATTATTGTTAGCAAGGCCCATTTTCATGCACCAGTTGATGGTCAAGTCAATAATAATGCACACATTTCAGATTTATTACACCTAGTTACAAGTATTACATACCCACATTTACTTGTAGTATCCATAATGGGATGTAATTTCATGTAAACCTGACACTCTAACCTTCAAAAAAAATCAAGGGCATTTTACTATAACTTGATTTATCATTATACATATCAGTAGAGATCTCCATCAGGATCTCAGTAATGATTTCTCATACTAGTTTCAAAAGGTTAACTAAACTTTCTCTAATACCAACTGCAATGTCTCAGACTTCTTGTACATAAATATCACATATTAAATATGATTATTCATTATATAATTGAATTATACACACAAAATTCATGTAAGTATACTTCCTTTAGAAACATGGAAATATAAACAACTATTTCATTGATAAACTAAATATTCTCCCAATATTTTATTCATATTGATCACCCTTCATAGACATATCATACAAAGATCCTTTCCTCATAACTAGGTGAAGAAAACCTAATGAAGGGTGATATTAGATACTCTTTACGGAGAAATAATTTAGATGTAATTTATAACATATTTATAACATTAGCATAAGGGTTTTATAGGATGAGCATTAATTTTTAACACAACAACCTACATATCATAGATAATAAAAATGAGACATGAAATATATCTTAAATGTTCAATAAATATGAATCATAACTAAATCAAAATATATATTCCATGAAATTATAACATTTTCCTAAGACAATGATTTGGGGAATAAACACAATCTCATAACTTTATGAACATATATAAACAGAAAAAGGATCACTCATTTCCTTTATGACATACACTCAATCCTATGTATAATTGTATACATACGAATTAAACTCTATGTATAAAAATTTGAATGTGAAGTTAGGTTCATTCATAACATATCAGTACACAATGACTTTATGTTAGATATGGGTCGCACTCATTTATTTTTATAATGTAAACATTGTCATTGGTTATAACTTAACAACCATCATTGGTTATAACATGACCAACATCCTTGGTGATAAAATAGACATTATCACATGATTAAAACCATTAATATATGTTCCAGAATAACATAAAATATTCATTAAATCATATCCCATGAAAAATTTAGTTTTAAACACTTTTTATAAAAGTATTACCAATGGAAAAAAGAATGGGTTTCATAAACATTATGTCATCATAAACATAAAAACCCATTATGAATAATATTTATTTTATCATGAGACAATATCCCTAGAAAAATATCAATAACATCAATGGATGTCAACATAGATGAAAAAATGGTTTTGAAATATCACTGGAAATGTTTCTTAGGGTAAATTAAAATTCATTGAAACATAGTTTTTTCAACTAAGAATTCATAAAAAATTTTGTATATAATTTTTTTAGACAAACATTGAAAATTATAAAGGAAAATTTAAAACATTTATTTTTCATGAAGGTGGGGAATTATTTTCATTGGGTACATATTAATACAAATAATCCTTCACTTTTTCAGTAAAATCCAAATGGGCCTTCTTTGGAATATAGTGTGAATATTCATTTTAAAAATATTAATAACTTAAACCTGTGAGAAAATGACTATAAAAATAATTGTACAATATGAAAAAATCTTTAAATAATTTTTATAAAACATCAAAAAGGATGAAAATATATTTTCCAACCGATGATATGAATAATGTTTTTTTCATTAAAAAATATTATAGAATATATAGTATATAAAGCGAGAAAAATGAAAAGAAAACATGTTTTATAATGATATAATAATTTATAATAAAATTAATGAATTTATTTTGAAACATATAATAATATTTCATCATTGAAATCAAAATCACAAACAATCCTGATTAACGATGAGATTATATCGTTTTACCCATATAACTTTCGTATCTTTTGAATCATATAAACCATTAAATAATAACATATAAATAAACATTAATATCATAAATAGAATTATATTCATGACATAAAATGTCTATTTTGTGGTATATTCAACCCATAAAATAATATAGGTTCATAACATAACCTATGTATCAAATCAGGGGAATTGAGACAAAAAACCCTTACCATAAGTATCAACTACCATTGTACACATTAGTCCATATGGTGAAATAAAAATATATTTAATATAATATATTAAATAACCTTAAAAACATATATTATTCCATATATGAAAAACTTATGACCTTTTTTTACACTTTCATTATAAATTCCTTGTTAAAATCATGTGTCGAGTAATAACTGCTTCATTTTTTCATGTATATCTTCGTTTGTTATATTTGATAATTTAATTTTTGTCATGGTTACATAATCTCAAAAAATTTTACCATGATATTAATATAATATATATTTATATTAACCCATTGATATTAGAGATCAAAAATCAATTACAATGTCAATAGACACATTATGTGGTATATACATATGAATATTGTTTCTATTCTCTCAATAAATAAAGAGAAATAATGGTAAAAAATATATTTACATTATAAAATAATTTTAATTTAATATTTATAACATTTATTAATGAACATAATATTTATTAAGTTTTATTATATTCAATAGTGGAAAACTAATTACATCACTTCATGAGGCAGTAGTTAACTGTACAAAAGAACGACGTTATCGTAACCCCCATTAAATAATGAGTAAGAAGGTATAAGTAATATCATAGTTATATAAGTATAAATATTTTACCAATATAGTATAAATTAATTAAATATATCATTTTTTCAATTCAAGAAAATCTAAAATTTAAAACACATCACATTAGTTCGTGAGACAACAATACGTCGTATACCTTAGTGAAGTTAGTGTTTTCAAACATGTTAGGAGTGAACAGTTTAGACGTTTTATTAAAATTAAAATTATATTATATAATAATAAATAACATATATAAAAATTAAATACATCATTATATCTATTAGTGATAAGTGGTGAAAAAAACCAAGAAACATAGTTTTGTGACGTGGTATTCCGACACACACACGAGTGACAATTTCAGTTACCAATTTATGGAAGAGGAAATGGATATGGAATGAGAAATTAAAGATATAATATATAAATATATGTTAAATAGTTTATTTATTTAATCAAGATAATTTAAGAATTTTTCAAGGATGTGAAGGATGAAATAAAACAAAATTCCTGGTTATGAATTTTACTTCTTCTTCAAGGAACATCTTTAGGTCTATAATTATATACTTATTAGAAGGGTTTAATAATCAATAGAAATCATAAAAGAGGTTTATATAGACGTAGATAAAATATTTTAAGCATATATTATCCTATCCAAAGGTTTTTTTAATTATTAATAAGAGTGGAAAGGGGTGGACTTTTAATAGAGGGGGAGAAGATTGACATAAAATTTTAGAAAACAATAAAGTGTACCCATGTTTTTTCCATTTAAAATTATTTTCAAATGGTTCATTAAAGAACAATATATGTTATGTGATCGAAATAGTTTCACAAAATGGGTGTTGTTAAATTTTCTAGCACATTTTTACCATTTTTTTAATTTTTTACTCATATGTAATGCTATTTTAACATTAACCAGAGTAATTAATTGTTATTAATTTTATTACTCATTTTGACCAAAACTTATGTTTGAATTGTTATATAATATAAATTAATATATTTCAAATTATGAAATAAAATTTCCAAAATCAAATCTTCAAAGGGAAAAAATTATTTTAAAAGTAAACACATAGACATGATGAAAAATTGTTTCTCCAAAGGAAAAATTTTCAAATGTTTTAAAAAATTTTATATCAAAATTCAATATAAAATTGGATAAAATGTACTAAATTTATAAATTATAATATAATTGATATAATTTTACATTTTAAACTATTTTGAAGAAAAATGGAACCTTATAAATTTTTTAAGGTAAAGGAAGCTTCCAAGAAAAACTAATATTTTTACTATTTATCAATAAAATAATTTCAAAAAAATACCAAAAAATCACCCAAAGATAATTTTGAAATATTGATTAAGAAATTTTGTTAATTTTTTAATATTTATTTTTTAAAAGGATCTTATTTTTTTCTTAAGTTAATACATATCATTGTTTTGAGAAAACAAGAATTTTTTGAATCATATAATTAATTTAATAAAAATTAAATACTTTTTTATAAATCTGAAAATTATAATTTGTTTTTAAAATATATTTATTCTTTTTCATTCCTTAATGATTAATTTCTATGTAATAATATTCTCATAAATAATAATAATAATATTATTTTAGATTCATTAAAACATGGTGTTGCATGAAATGCAGCCTATTCGACGAAATTAAATTTAAATGAAATGTTTCATAAAATCATGGGGTGTTACATTATATCATTGATACATAATATTATTTATAACATTTATTTTGATAGATATTTTTTTATGTTTTGGAGGTGTTATCATATTATTACCTTATTTAAGATACTTATTCACCCATTCTATCACACCTTTTTTGGGGCTTTTCTTGAGTTGTTTCAAGTGATATTTAGAAGAAATTTTAGAGGTTGTTCTTGGTTAGAGAAACCATTTCAATTTTTAATAGAAAACCATTCATCCAATTTGGATCCACTATAAGGGGGAACAGAATTTTTCCAAACCATACAGACACCTCTCCAAACTATGCAACGGATGGAATGTGGTTTTTTCATTGTTCGTGCACTATTATATTAAAAATGAAAAAAAAAATTCTTCATGTTATGTAGTCTAGTACGGGTGCATGGTTACTATGTAGAGTTACTACTAGCCGTAAATACTATACAGTAAACCTTGTGTTCATTTTTCTAATTATTAATAAATTTTTATTGAAAATACCAAGACCGTCGGTTTAACCACAAAACACATCCATTTGACCCTAATATGATTTTTAGGTCTTTGAGGGATCTTAATAAGTGATTTTGATTTCTCAAACTCATTATCATGAGTAATATAAGCACCGGTGATTTCTTCTAATCTCATTCTATTGAGTTTATCTCTTCTCAAGTAGTTTTTACTGATCCAATCTTCTATCCTTATTAATGAGTGACCAAAAATTATGTTATTGATGGATATGATATAAATTTTCATGGATCATGATTGTGGGTTTGATTTCATAATCTTGTTTACCTCTGTCCTTATCTGTGATCCAATTATGGAAGTTGTTTTGACTTCTTTATTAATGTTGGCATGTTCCACAAGTATATAACCATAAATTGAAATCCATTTTTTCTTGATTGACTGAAAATGTGTTTTTAATGGATTTAAACACCCATATTTTAGATATTTTTTTACATGATTTAAAATATGAATGTTATTTTGAAAAATGACCCATTTCAATTAAATTGAATTTTTTTTCAAGATTTTAAGAAAATTAAGGGATTGAATTGAAATTGGATTTTATGAAATTATGGGATGTTGATTTTTTTTCAAAATTTATTTAAAATGAAAGTTTAATTAAAATTTTTTGAATTAAATAAAAACAAAATATATGGTTTTAAAATGAAAAAGCATGTCAAAATTGAAATTGGGTAATTGAATGACAATTGAAAAAATGTTTTATATTGATTTATTGATTGAAACTCATATGAGACATAGTAGTTAATAGGTGATTAATACAATCATGTTAGGAATATGACTCATTATCAATGGATTTATAATGAAAACAATAACTAAACCACGTTAGGTATTATATCCCCTAATGGGCCCCTTAATAGGGTATTGATTGACTTCTTTTAATGGGTATTCAAACATGGTGTTGATGCGAGTGTGCACACATAACATTTTCCAGGATGAAGATTGAGATGTTTGAAGATTATGTTACATAAAACAGACATTACTTGTTGCATTATGAGAATGGTTATTTTTTAACTCAATTATACAATCCATTTATTATAGGAATATTTTATTCATAACAATTTGTATTATGATTTTATATATAACATGTTAATTTATTATTGGTTGTAAATATTAGAAATATTTTTTTGTTGAAATCAATTTTTTTAATGTATGTAAATTCAAATCCTATTTTTATTTAAATTGAACGAATAAATGGTTTATTGTTATGAAATTACTTGTGGAATTTTTTTTCTATACATATGGGTTATTTTTACCTTACCTGACCATTTCCATAATAAATTCATCTATTTTCTTATGTTAGGTCCCATAAAAAGTAAGGGTCAACTTAGAGGTGGTGGGTGTACTTGATTCGTGGGAACTGGAGTGTTGGAGATGACCGGTGGAGAAGTGATTCACATATCACATAGTCTTTCTGAGTTTTTACCATGGAAGATGTTGTGTATTTGATGATTTAATATTATGGTATTGTTTTTTCTATTTTATTCTAGATCTTTATCCTTTCAATGTTTTTTATACCTACTTTCATCATTTATCTTCCATTTTTTAAGGAAGACACATTTCCTTTTGAATCTTGTTAATGAAACATGGTAGACACTAACCCATGGGGATCAAAAACTCCCTTAATGATATATTATGATTTCAAAAGGAATAATTCTAAAATATTAACTAGTTTATTTTATAAAATGAAATACCTTAATAATGTTTTCTATAGAAGAACGGGTATTTAACAATTTATCCTAGGGGAGTAACAATATGGGAGATTTCAGGATATTAATGTTAAATGAAATGTTTTTATGAAGTTATTTTAATTTAACTTTTATTTATCATGTAAGATTAGATTTTATGTTTAGTTGTTATTGACGCACTTTATAAAGAAAATATATTAAAACATTGGATCGATTAAAATTGAATAGTTTTTATAAGGTTGTAAAAGGAACTTACAAAATAACTCAAGAAGTCATTTGGACTAAATAACTTCCTGACTGAAGAAAAATTAAATTGTTCTACTAGATATCTGAGAAAATATGATTTTCAGTTTGTTTATGAATATTAAATCAATTACAAAAAATATGGGTAACTTTATCCCCAAATAATAGGGAACCCATAGAATTGGACCATCGTTTTGGAAAACCATAGATAATCCTCTTTATATATATTTAACAGCAATACATTGAAGGAATAATAAACAAATAACATAGTCCTAAAATTGTAATGGATAACCCTGGTGGAATAATGATGGTATTACCTATAATAAATAGAGGTCTTATATATAAATTCTATAATAAGTAAGAGTTTTTTAATGTAAATGGGTGAAAATGTGAGGCCGATCCATGAACATGTAAGAGTGAATAAGAAAATAATAAGGTATTTATGAGGTATTAAAAAAACATTTTTCTATTGTGGATAATTCATAAACTTCAACATTAAATTTATAAGATTCATTTCAGAAATAAACATGAAACATTTCCTTGGAGCATAAGGGTCATCTTCACATCACTCATAAAATGCATGGGTTTCTCCCTCAGATATTCATTGATGAATGATCAACTTACCAAAAATTAAGATTTATTTTTAAACAAAACTATTTTCTAATAAATTGCATAACAAGAAATGGTAAGAATCAAGCATGAATTAAATAATGGCCATGAAGGTATTTTTTGAAATTTAAATAAAGACACTTTTTGGATGATATTGATATATTTCATTCTTGAGATCATGGTGTGACTCGTAGTTTCACACTATGAAGTCTGCATCTATCTTGGTCCATATTGTATATCTTTTTTATAGGTATCAATATTCACGTTTCTTATTTTATGGAAGGAAATTTAGGGGTTTAAATTGAATACATGATTTAAATTTAAATAACTAATTATTCTAAATGTATTGAAATTTTAATATATGGAATATGTAAATATTTCATGTGATAGTCTAGTAAATAAAAGGAAAAAATATTTCTCATTTCTAAAATCATATTGTTTCCATATTCAAATATAGAAATATACCTCACATGTAAATTTAGTGAAGAAATGGGAAATTAAATATCTTATTGTTCTAATGAAGTAATGAAGGGGTATCTATATATATTCAACATTCAATTTTTTAAATGTGTTGAATGTGAATTTTCGACATCCAAAAAATGGGGTTTTGAAAAGAATATGAGGATTTCTATACCTATGATGGAAATTCGGTGAAGAATAAAAGGGAGTTATAAAAGTTAACATTGTTGAAGGAGTATAGATTTCCATATATTTGTGAAGAAAGATCATATTGTTACATCCTTAGCAGTACCTATTTATTATTATTTGTAAAGATCTAGAAATAATAATTTAAGGAGGAGTGAGGCTACTATATGCTTTATAAGAGCGGATTATATATTTTTATGGATTTTAAGAAAAAGGTCATGTGTGTTTTCTTTTAATGATAAAAAATCAGCATGTTTCATGTTTTTAGTGAAATAGAACCTATTTATTACATGATCCTTGTATTATACTAGTTCTATTGGACTTATTAAATTAAAATTTTCCATGTATTTTAATATCATAATGATTCCTATTAGTTTTAATGGAGATAATTATTTTCTAATAGTCAAGGTATAGTATTTTTTGAAATGATAGCTTGATATCGAAATACCCAAATTTACACCAACCGGCTTCCATGTATTCACCTTACTTGGGTATAATAGTGTGTATGTGTATTGATAGGATATTTATTGGATTTCATGAAAAAATGATGTTAGGGAAGTAGCATTTATATAATAAGTATGATGGGTATAATGCATAGAGAACTTAAGACTTCTGAAGACATTTTATTAAGCTGTTTGAGTTGTCAATGGTGTATGTATCTTATAATGAGTGAAAATAATTAATTTTTTTGGTAGTGATAAAGAAATAAATAGACATATTTTTATTATACAATTAATTATTTATATCCTGTTTCAATTTACATCATAAGAGTAGTTATAAAAAGTTATATATATTTTGATATTTTATATTTTTCTGCAAATATTTCATTAAATTTTAATTTTATTGATTTAATTGATATTCCTTTTTTATTGTACATAAATGTTCAAGGATCGGGAGAGAGTAGTCAAAATTTAAGAGGGGAGACTTGACCATGTTACTCACATGTAATCACATACCAATGATAAAATCAATATGCATCGAAATGAATTTGTTCATTATATTATTTTTTAATATCTAAATGATCTTAATCTCCTACTTAACCCACACAAAAATTGGGAGATATGGTACCCTATAAATACGGAATCAATAAATTTGGAAGGGACTCCGAACCCTTTACAATTGGATTTTAAAATCCTAAATTCAAAACCCAATTCAATTTATTTTCACACATTGTTGTTTAACTCAATCACTACACCTTTTTCACACCTAGAGGAACAAACTTGTATCTACCATTAAATTATGTAGTTGAACCAACCCCCTCTTTTTACCCAAAAAAAGCACAAACAATCCACATTAATTTTGCTGATTATGGTAAAAACCTGTAACTTGTTATGGGGCAGTATAACCCATTTCTTTAAATTTATAGGTAGTATAACCCTACATAATTACATATAAAAAATAGTAAAATGATGTTATAACGACCAAAACCATATGAAAAACAAAAATTGTTTGAGGGTTGAGGGAGAAAGGTTATCTCCATAAGGGTTAGATCAAATGATTAAAGTTAAATAAAAATCATTATTTTATAATCAAGGTGTGTCATGTAGTACAGTTTAGGAATACTATCAACCTTATTAATCAATAGTTTTCTCTAACTCCATATATATAGTTATTTGGTGCATGTACGATTCAACGTATGGATCCTATTCTAGTTCATCCTTTGCAAATCAATAAGTTATTTTTTCATTGAATTCACATGAAGATTATTTTTTTTCTTTTAAATTGATAATATATAATATTAAAACATTTTGGCTAACAACAATTGTTATAACATTAAATAAAAAAGTAAATGAACTCATAAAAAATAAAAACGTTCTTTAAAAATTCCTATAATATAAGATTGAATAATTTGAAATTATATATTTCCTATTCTAATAAAAAAATTGGTATATTAAAACATGTTGATCATATTTAATGAACATTAAAAACACTATAAAATTTACCTAAATATATTTTAATATGAATAAAATAGTTCTTATGTATTTTATAAATAATGAAATCAATAGAAACATATTAAAAATATAAAATAATGTCTAATATAAAAGAAAATTTAAAATAGGGCATGATTATAACAAAAATATTAAAAATTGATTAAGTGAAAAAAGGTCCCATGGTAGGTTCAGTACATTTCCAAATTTTTCCTTCATATGATTGGCTTGTTTTCTTTCCTATCGTATTTTCATTTTTCTACATGTGGAAGGTTATTTTTTCTTCTCACCATCTGTAGAAGTTTTTATTATAGTTTGTTAAACTTTCTTCTTGTGGGTAGTTCATTTTTCTCCTTATAGTCAATTAATTTTTCTTCTTATGGTCATCTCATTTTTCTTCTTGTGGTATGTTCTAAATTTTTCCAAATTTTCACTCAAGTCCAATTCCTGAATTTTCCAAATTTATAAGAAAAAAATTAAATTTGACTAAGAACATAATCATTTTAACTCATTTAATAAGGAATAAATAGTTGTAATAGAAGTGGTGAGGAAATATAATTAAGTAATAATGAATTTATATAATAATAAAAACATAAATAAAAAAGTGGTTAGGATCCACTTTAACATTATCAACAATTTTATTAATTTAATGACATATCCAAAAATCTCTATAATATTGAAATTGATCAATAAGATTAAAACAATTACCACATATTAGATGTACCTTTACTAGGAAATAAACTAACCCGTCTGATGAAAATATACAACTCATTAAAGGAAAATAATATAAACCTAGATGTTACATCAAACACATTAATCTCCTTTTAATTGATTATTGTGAATGTATCTAACCTTAAATGTTACATTAAACATATAAATTTCTTCCTTATAGATTACTATATATAAATCTAATTCTAATAGTTACATCAAACACCTAACTAAAAATCTACTAAATTCAGGAATTTTCAAACAGTTTGTGAAAATGTAAAAATAATAATATTATTAACAATATAAAACCTTTCATACATATATTTTTTAATCCATATGGATCCATGTAAACCATTTAAGAATCTAATAGAATTATTTACAGTGAATTAAATGGTCGAGAACTATTTTTAGAACAAGCTAATGAGAAGATTAAAATTTTACCATGCATAATAAAAAATAAATATTAATGATAAAAAATAAATGAAATTACCATAAATATATTATGAAAATTAATATTTTCATTATACATTTTTCAACCCAACATATATAAATTTGCGGGTTTAGTAAAACATTAAACATATTTATCTTTTATAAAAAAATATTCTAAAATATTTTTTCTTCTTTTAGAAAATATTCTCTGAAAAAGTATTAATTTAAATTAATATTATCTTTAATAGAGTACTGATAATCATTCATAGAGATATAAATTTAATAAGTATTACAAAAAATTATGATCTTATAAAAATTAAAATAAAAATTATAAAGTGATTGATTGATCCATAAACTCTCTGAACATCAATATATTGTAGAAGTATACTCACTCTCCGTATTTGATAAATACAAGGAATATGGATTATAATAATACCATAAAGTTATACGTTTAATGATAAAGTGACACTCACATTTCTCTAATTTTCCTGCTATTTTCAAACACCAATATCATATTATGAAAAAACAAATTTAAAATAATGTGAATACCTTATAAAATAATATGATATTCATATGTACATTAAAAAAATTAATTACTCTTCTAGATAAAATTGAATAAATTTATTTCAAATTGGATTGAAATCTTGAATAAATACACACTAAGAACATCAAATTTTTTCAAAATGTTTAAAAACAAATTAAGATGCCTGTCATTTCTCTAAACATCTTATTATCAATAGGTTTTACTTCTTCATCATAATTTAATTTACAATAATTACTCATTATAATATTTTATCTTTTAAAACAATCAAGACCAAACCATTCAAAAATTTCATTAGTATAAATAATTTATTAAGAAATATAACATTTTCTTATCAACTATTTATAAATCCAAAAATGAATTAACTCACCCATAAGAATAATTTCAAACTCTAATGGAATTATATTTGAACATTCATTAAAAATTAAATCCCTTCGATGTCTAAATATAACATCATCATCATATTTTTGAAAAAATAAAATACAATATGAATAACATTACAAAAATATTTTTTATCATCTATTTTATTTTCAAAATTAGTATTAAAAATAAAAAATAAAATCCTTCCATATAACCCTGAGGAACTTATTTTAAACCATAAATATATTTAGAAAATTTCAAACCATGGTTAGGTATGTACTATTTTTCAAAATATGGAGGCTATTTTTCTATTTCATTTTATGAAATACACCTATTAAAAAATGAAATCATGACAACCAATTTAAAATTTTTTTAAAATCAATTATATTAACATAAAAAAAATTGTTAAATATTATATTCAAAAAACAAGGGAAAATAATTTTTCAATGTTAGTCCCTTCTTTTTTTGTGACATTGAACAATTAAGATTTCTTTTTTATAATTATTTTACAATACTCATCATCCTTTTTTATAAAGATTCATTTAGTGACAATAATATTTTTCTCTCATTCGGATTTAGATAAGGTTCATCTATTATTCCTATCATTTTGATTCAATTATTCATATATTTTTATAATACATTATAAAATAAATAAAACATCATAAACAATTTTAGTTACAAAATAATAAATAAAATATGGATACGGATAAAAAGATAAAGTAATTTATACTATTAAACCTATAAAATTATATCACCAATTAATTTATAAACTGAATGATCATTATAGGGTTTTAAAAACTTCTTGAGAGATACTCCCCCTCATTTGATTCATCCAATTCAGGTTCTCGAAAGATGAATTATCTAAACTCTTCCTAAGCCTTTTCTAAACTATATTTATTTTCCTTAAGAACATTTTTGTTAATTTCAACAATCATATATTATTGAAATTCTATTTTTCATTTTTTATAAAATCTATATTCCTTAAAAGAATAATAATATCATTGAAAAATAGCTTCAACAAATTTTAATCAAATTTTTCTAGTCTATATTTCCTACTAAGAGTCTCAATATTGTATCTGAATACTCTAAAATAACTTATTTTATGCTTCCTTCGTTTACACATTTCATATGATGTATTATCTATTAATGGTATAACAAGAATTCAATTCACAACATGATGTGCTGAGTTAACATCTCCTACCTTGAAATATTTTGGGAAAAAATTATTCGTTTAAAATAGTCCAAAGTATTTCAAATAAATTAATTTTTATTGCACCATTTTTTTATTCCTGATTTTTGAAAACCATTTTTATTACCATTATCTTCCTAAACAATTTTAATTCCATATTTAAAAACACACCACCTCTTTCACTTCTAACAGATATAATTAAATACCATTTTTATTTTGAAAAACCTTTTTATATGAAATATATTTAGATAAATTATTGGGTTTATGTAATATAATATAATATATGTTAATATATTTTAGTACATGATAATAAAAAAATACATACCATTTTTTATGATTAGTATTTTTCAGTGTTCCAAATAAATCCATATATAAAAGTTGATGTAGTATATAAGTTGGTATATCTTGGAGATACATGAAATACTCTTTATGTTTCTTACCTTTTAAAAATGAATCCCATACATATGTGATGTATGATTTTAACTAGAGTGGCTCCAACAACTTTTTCCTTTTGGAAGGCATCTTTAGCAACCTAAAAATTTAATAAATGTATTTTCAAAGGCAAAAAAATTGTCAGATTATAAATTATAAAAACATTTGAAATTATGTTCAATAATCATTGAAAAAACAATTTCAATAAATATTGTCCTTTTTTATATAAAATAATCCATATTTTCCATTAAAAACATCAATCATTTAATTTTCAAAAATCAGAGACATATTATCAAAAATAGCTATGATATAATTATTAAATAATTTTTTAAACCATAAAAAAATAAAACCTTTGGGATAAAAATTAAATTAGAAATTTCATCTTCTCAAGAAAATTTTACATTTCCCTTTGAATTTTCTGTAAACGTAACAATAATTACACCAAACTTATTAAAATACATAAATTAATAAATATCATTAGTTAAATGTCATGAAATCCCACTATCCATTTTACACACGTCCATTTTTAGGCTTACAAGAAACTTTTATTACAAAATAATCTTTCTGTTTTCTTTGATACCCATGTAACGATGAGCCCAATTGGATTTGTGAATTAATTTTTTGGAACCCATATATATTTAAATCCTTTAATAATAGTTATCCTTGAAAAAAATAGTTTACAAATATTTTCATTACTATAATGTAGAGGATCTATAAACCATTAGAAATATTATTTTTCATAGTATCCCTTAATGTGTAATCTAAATCATGTTACACTATAAAAATTTCAACATTAAACTTTTTTTAAAAATGTATCCAACTTATAAGGTAAAACCTCATCATATCCAAGACTAGTTTTCTCACATTATTTAAACTCATCTGTTTGTCCTAACCATAACTCCCATGAATAAATTAGGTCAAATAATATTTCAATATTTCTATTTAATTTCTATGAAATAATTTTTCTTCCATAATATAATCAAACATAATTATTTGAGCCTTATCATATATAGTCTAATAATTCTTATTTTAATATTTTCATGTTTAACAATTTCATGATCAACACATAATTGTTCATTTGAACATGAAGGAATATTTTTCAATTTCTCATTTTGAGTATGTAATTCCCTATATTTAACAATACTATTTTTGAAAAATCATGTAATCTTGTTAATATCATCAGAGATTATATCATTATTCACAGATATATTATATTTAGTGTGATCAAAATTATATTCAAGAGAAGATAAAAAATTAGATTCACTGACCTGTTCTGAGGAATCCATTAAATTTAGGATTGGATATATTTTTTCAACACTAGATTCTTCACTTGAATCTGATATTAATGTGTTACTCCAAATAGATTCTATTTATATCCATTCCCTTTTGTACTGGTCTATCTTTTTCTTGTTATTATTAGGTTTTGGGTATTTGGTCTAAATGTTTCATATTTCTATACATTCATAAAAAATAACATCATTTTCATCATTATCATTCTTACTTCATTTCCTCCATGAGTAATTCCATTTTATTTTCCTTCAGTATCATGCCTTTCATCTCACTAGGAAACCCTATGAAACTTTTAATATTTTAGTATTTTTCAATTCTTAATCATAATATTCTGTAGTAATATGTATGCAAATACCATTTTTATGAATTTTCTTCTTGAGCGATATTTTTTTTCTATAACTCATATTGTAATAATTATACAATGAGGTTTTGTAATGTATATTATTTTTTATTATTACATTCATCAATATCTAACATGTTAAAATTTTATTTGTTTGGTATGTCTCTTATGTCTCTTTTAATCAATATATAATAATCTAAACTTTTTCATAAAGAAGTCATGCCATTTATAGTGTTCTTGAATCTATAAAAAACAGATTAACTTTGTCTTCTTCTAACATTTTGAATTCTTTATACTTAACTATTTACCTCTATAGTTTAGTTCTTATGAATTTATCCAATAATATATGAATAACATATTGTAGTTTCCAAATTTCTTGTAGTATCTTTATATAAATATATGACTATACACATACCTATTAATTGTATAGTACAAAATATTAATCACCTTTGGATTTAGAAAATTCTTTAGATCATCATTTGAAAATAATATTTTAGGATCAACGTTAATTTATTATGTCTTCACCATGACTATTCAACTATCAATGATTATGTTTTTAAGAAATCCATCCATGTGAGACTTCAATTAGCCATGATCATTTTAATGGAGCTCTTTGAGGTTCTTAACTATCCTTTTTATTTATTTTCTCCATCTCAAAATATATTTTTAAACCCTAACTTTTTTTTAAATTATTTTAATGAAAAATATAAAAATATATTAAATATATGGAAACTCATTTGATAATATTTATTATGTCCTGATGAGAATGGTTGAATGGACAAGAGTGGGTTAATTGAACTTTTGTATATTTTTATCCCATTAAAGATGATAGTGGACATATAAAGAGATATGAATAGAGTTATTTTTATAGTAGTTTAGATCTAAATGATCCTAGACAAGTCTTCACCACTTCTTGACATAGAATGAAACCATACCCACTAACTATGTAATCTATAACTTTTAAAGGGATCCATTACCCTTTAAAAAGCATTTTTAAAACATGGAGGGACAACCGAATACAATCTGTTTTCATACACGGTGGCTTAAACCAATCACCCTACCTTTTTCATTGATGGAGGCACAACCTCGATTATACAAATTGATATAAAGGTAGAAGCAAACCAAAATTTTTACCTAGACTATAGAATAAATGATTTCCCATCCTTTTTCAATTATTTCAACACCCATACTTTTTGTATGGGGTAGTATAAGACACCTTTTATCATTTATTGGTAGAATAAACCAACATGATTAATCAGATAATTTAGTATATGTATGTAACAAATATGAAAACCATATTAGCAATAAATGATATCATGTTTGAGGTATTATGGTTCTATCCAATATAAATGAATGAAATGATTAAAGTTAAATGAAAAAACTATTTAAACTCTAAGGTGTATCACACGATACAGATCAAGAATATATTTTTCCTCATTGATTAACTGGTTATATTAGACTATATATACAGTTCATTCATGAATATTATATTCAAATCACGAATATATTCTCATATTATCCATCCAAAAGAAACATGTGATTTTTTTATTGACAATTGTCATGACCCATTCCCCAGGTACCATGACAAGCCTACCCAAAGCCTGCCTTCCATAAGGTGAGGGCTAGAGTCTAGCACTGAATAGGAAAATCCCAAAAATAAAAGTCATATTACTTTTAAAACTATACTCATGCACAAAGTTGAAACTCAAGAAACTAGACACAAAATATGACACAAATGACATTGAGACAACCACTAAGTTTACAATACAATTGATAGAACAAATGGGTCAGAATACTTTCCCAAAACCACAAAGGAAAGTAAAAATTCCACGGTCTATTTACATGAGACCCTACCGAAAGTGTTGATGAAGGGTATTTGTCTATATCCATAGAAGTAATCCAATATGTATAGCCTCACTAATCACCAACACGTCCTGGACCACCATGGTCCTCATCAACGTGTCAATCATTGCACGAGACACGACACATGCAGGTGAAACCAATGGAGGGTTTGTAACACAATATTTATTAGGGACCCCTAACCACAACTAAAATACCGAAGAGAAAGACCACAGAAGTAGATCACATAGTAGGACATCTAACACCACATATAACTCATAGTATAGAATGTAATGTTCTCAATCTTAAAGCTAAATCATCTGGTACTATTGGGGGGCATCCGCCTGATTAGTCACCGAGGTTTATTTAAATACTGGACCACTGAGGTCCACTCTTCTACTGGACCAATAAGGTCTTCTCGATTGATGGAGTACCGAGGTCTTAGCAGTTTCTAGACCACCGAGGTCTGCTCAGCTGTTGGACCAATGAGGTCTAATCTACTCCTAGACCATCAAGTTCTGTTTGGATACTTGACCACTCTGGTTTGCTCGGCTACAAGGCCATTTAGGTATGGTCATTTACTATACCATTGAGGTCTACTCCACACATAGACCATAGAGATCAGATGAGCTACTTGATCACTGAGGACTACTTAATTACTAGACCACTGAGGTTCTACTTGTCATATCCTTCATTTCATAGACATCTGTAGGATTCCTACTCATAGTGTAGTTGATTTTAGAATAATATACTCCTTAAGAAATTTCTCACATCTCAACTACCACAAAGTCTCACGTACAGTATAGCCATGTGCCATATCATTGCAAGGTGACCAACTCCATAAACGGAACATCAAATCAGATGCTCGGCCTAAATGATATTTCCATTTTAGTAAACAGGGACTGATTTCATTTGGGTCCTATCCGACATGGTCAGACTGACTTGACCAACCTGGCCTAGGGGTCTCGTGTGACCCGACCTAATTTGGTTGACCCTATTTTGATGACCTGACCTGAACCGATTTGGGTTGGGATGATCCTGCCTATCCTTTCCCATTGGACATGCCCATTAATCCTTACAAGACCTAGCCCGGTCTGGTCATGGGTCCAACATGTAGGGTGCTTCAGCATCCCGATCCTCATTCTCCAGCCCGGTCATAGTTTTTCAGACCTGTACTACCTAAACGAGCCTCCCAATGGCCTAGTTTTCCACTTGGCCTACCCCGAAAATGGAGGTCCGATTCTCCTCCATCCCAGGCCTCCCATTAGACTAGTTTTCTCCACTGGACCAACATGAAATGGCGGGCCGATTCACTCCACTAGCCTGGGCACCCGAGACCATATGCTTCATGCCACACGTAGCCAGCTAAGGTTGGCCTATTTCCTTCTTCACATATGGTCGACAGACTGCATGTCCAGATCCACACTGCAGTCAACCCTCAAGTTGACCAGTCTTATCGAGTTCTTATTGGCACCACCACCCCATTCTACCATGGCCAAGTCAGCCATAGCCTCTTCTGCCACATTGCACCATTGGGGCAGTTCGCCACCCACATTCCTCTATCGTCACAGGTGTCGGTGCACCTACAGTCTCCTCCGCAGGCCACTGAATGCGCTCTTGTGGTCCGTTTCTCAATCTATCTGTGCCTTTGGGCTTCTTGGGGAGTCATCGTCACTATTGAATACTCTTCACCATATTTTCAACACTCTAGTGGTCTGGATTATTTTAGAACCCCCCAAATGATACCATAAGTGACCTCATGCTTCATTCAGTGAACAAAAATAGAAAAGAGGGGGGATCAAAAATAACACCCAACAATCTATCTGATATATTGTTCGTTTTTTCCTGAACGGGTTCTTCTTAGTAGGGACAAAAACCATAATTCAATTACTATGATTTTTATCCCCAAAATCAACAATCATTATTTATTCATAATCTAACAAGAATAAATCATATGTGGATCAACTAGTTTGTGATTTGGTCCTCATTCTTCATTTATATGGGACGAACAGGTGGGGACAATAACATAAATTTAAACCCTTACCTTGAGTATATATCATCTGATGGTTTAAACCACTGTTGAACCTCATATTGTCACAATTCCTTTATCCTAAATCCCTCGTCATTATCGATTTTCATCAATTATCATTTTTCACTCACCAATAGTGATCCTCTAGAGATTCATAGTTATTTTCTAGATCTATCCTTAATATCAAATTCCGATTATCCCATTAAATGGGGAAAATGCGTCGAAACATTTCTATTATTCTCAGTCACTTTCCTTGCATTTTTTTATTTATGAAACAATGTTTCTATTACATTCTGTTTTATCATAAGTATGTGGTTTCATGAATGTAATGCAACAATCAGCTAGTCGCTGCATTCCATTAGAAAAAATTTAAATAAAATAAACTTTTTGTGTTTGTTTTATTCTTATTAAAATGTATGAAAAATAATATTTACCATCGACCCACATAAATCATCGTTAGTTGATTCATAATGAAAACAAATCATTACAAACATAATGGTTTTCGTAGATTTCAAATCCAAGTTACTGTTTGTGAGTAATATGGATTTGAAAATAAAATTATTTTTTAAAATTTTTTTATTTATAGCCAAAAACTACATTCCATTATTGGCCTATTCATACCAATGTTAGGATCTTCCTAATGAAGGAACTCCATCGTGAGCTCAATGTTGGTCTCTATTTTTCAATATAATTCACCGTTTGTGATTTATAATGTTTTAAAAAATAACATAATTTTCTATAATTATTTTATTGATTGTTATTCTATTATAGGGTTTTCCCATTAGATTATAGCACCAAGTAAACTTAAGTCATTCCAATTCTAAACCCACTACTCTAAACGTGGAGGTTTCAATTTTTTTTGATCTGGGGTACTTGATTAAGAGTTATTCCAATTTTTTAGGAAAACCACTCATGCACAATATTTAAAACATATCATTTTTTGACAGACTATTCTAGAAAATCCCGACCTCAGAATACCACATCATCTCAACATCAATTCTCAAACTAATCCCACTTAATTTAAAAAAAATACATTGAATTTTGGGACATTACATTACCCACACCATTAGGGATTGAGGTCCTTAGAAGCCAAAACATGGGCTACTCAAACAAATGGGGTTACTGAGCATGAATATAAGTATCCTTTTCCCACTTCCACTCCTAGTGATTCCTATGATTCCAAAGAAAATGTAACATATGAATTTATCATACATAATGGATCTTCTCATGTTGATCCTTTATCTCCACCGGGTACTCTTAAATGTCGCATCATCGTCAATCTCTAGGTCGATGTCGTCAATTACATGACAAGGGTTGTGCAAATATCTCCTCTTCTAGGATATGTGGAAGATTTCATGCACCCTCTCTAACTATGGAGGTAGAGCCAAGTGGTATTACAACTATCCCACCATACACAGTCACAAGAAAGGTCCAATTAACCTCAGAGATAACTTGTAACCCCAGCTAAATCATTGTATCCCTCATTGAGGACGTACCCGTAGGAATATGTGGCCCCTTCCTCAAACTCCAAGGGTCCCTATCGCATTTCAATGTAGAACTTATATCATCTCTGTGTAGTCTTCACCCACTCTTGGATGACCTACAGCTTCTCAGTGGTAGACAGTATCATCTCTGGACTCATGAGAGATGACTCCCCTGAGTTAGTCCAACATAATGGTGACATGAGTGGTCATTCGTATAGTGCATAGAATAGAGCCTTACTAATGGTGGAGTGGTAATTGTTATTTTATGAAAACTCCATTACTGTTAATTGGTCTTCCCAATTGTGACCAAAATCAAGAATGTGAGCATGAATCATTTACTTCAAGGTCTGTATGGTTCAGTCCATGGTTCCATCCGTATGTGGATGAATGGCTGGTCTCAAGCCATGATATGTCCCAAAATCCTCCTGTAACCCCTTCCACAACTAAGATATAAAGAATGCATCATGATCTGATTCTATAGTGGATGGGACTCTATAGAGTAAAAATATTTATTTCATTAAGAGTTTCCCCAAACAATCTACTGAACCCTGCTCTCAAGTGGGTTTGATGTGGGATGAAATTTTGAGCCAGTCTACGATCACCTTAGATGGTATCACGCCCTCGAGATATATGTGTTGAGGCCATCACAAAATCCATTGATATAACATCCCACTTCCACTATGGTATCTTGAGGGGTTGTGTCAAACCTATTGGAACATGATGCATATCCTCCACTTACTGACAAGTGAGGTATATAGATAAAAACTATACCAGTGCCTTCATCATCCTCGGTAACTAGTACTGACTTCAGTGGGTCTAGTACATCCTTTCCACACCTTGTAGTACAACCAAAGGGGATATATGAAAATCCATCAACTCATCCTACTTCAATTCCACTCACAATATAGTGCATCCTATGAAAAGGATAATGTGCTCCCCACCCTTTGAATATTCATCTAGGGCATCCGTTGTGTACATCGTAACACATGTATTATTGATGATGGAATATATGAGTTGTGCCTCCTTGGATCACTATAAGAGTGGAGGGAAAACAAAAATCAATAAATAAATGATGTCTCCTGTCAATCCATTAATGATGTATGAAGCGAGGCCAACTTCTATGTTTCTATATTCAGTAGTTTTGTACTCGATATCTTATGGAGAGCATCTGCCACCACTTTCCCCTTCCTAGGAGTATAGAGATACTCAAAGTCATTGTCCTAGAGGTACTCTTTCCTATGTCACTACCTCAAATTCAGATACTTAATAGAAAATATATACATGAGAATCTTGTGTCCATAGTAGATGATGAACACTTAACCCATAGAGGTAGTGTTTCCAAATCATCATTGAAAAGACAACTGCTACTAACTCATGATCAAGGCACTCATCAAAATCATTGTTAATTGTCCAAAATCCTACAGGCACCTTTCCAACCATGTGAGTGGCTTAACCATACAAATAAAGCATTGCTTCATTATCCCTATGGTAGTGGTTACTCGTTCTCTATGTCAACTTTGTAAATGAGCCAGTAATCCCCTCATATTATTAAATATTGGGTCTTACTAAACCCTTATGACAAACATAGATTGCGAAGATCTTCGAAATCCATAAGGTAGAATGAAACAGATATTAGTTCCATATCAGGGTGTATAATGATGCAGAATTCCTTCTCTCTATAGGGAGTTAATCCTAGAAACGTAATTTTGAAATATATCCATGAACTCTTCCAATACAGCTATGAACTAAAAACTCAAAACATCAACTACCACATGGGTAATACTGTCTTACTCTAGTTTAATTGGTTTTACCCTCCTATGCATGAGATTATCCCTTTCTACTTGGGTTTCTTTCTCCCTCGACCATGGAAAGCCCCATTCCGACCCTCCAGACATACTGAATACTTTGGTCTAAAATATTCAATTTGAACATGAACCGTGGATGACATGTCTATCCCAAAACTAATGTCATAAGGACTTGATGATACCACTAAGAGGTTCTAAATAAAACTGTCAAATCAACGGTTTGATTAAACCATCATCATAATTGTGATTATCGAGTATCCTCCCATAGTAATTTCAAGACGTAAGGGTCAAGTAAACAGTACTACCTAAAACTGTAGTTCAAAAACAAGGTTCGTGAAAAGAAGGATTGATTAGACCATATATCTATTAATACAGAGGCTAAGAGTTGACAGAGACTGTACCTCGAATCATTCATGGAGCCTTCAGTTCATATTCCTTGTCCACATGCATCAATCTCCTTCCCTTGATCTATATCTCATGAGCCTAGTGTGGACCACATTGGGGTGGATGTTTTAACATATCAAAATATACACCTCCTCATTCTACACTCCCTACTCCTCGACCAAATCATCCACCCTTCAAATTAATACGATCCTATAACTGTCTTTTCCTTAGTGTCAAATCCACCATTTCACTATCTTGTATGACGAGCTAAAAAATATCTACTGAGATGTCACTTTCCCCCTTTGAAAAATAATTACCTCTTTATTGGCTGACTGGACTCACCCTATGAGCCTTGATATATAGATCATCTGTATAGGGGCCTCCTCTCATCCAAAGGACACTCAACCACAAAGGTTCGCTTTATAACCCTAACATAAGTAGGTGTGCACATAGGAATAGTACTGGCTCCAATGTCCCAAAACACACCTCTCTCGGAGGTCCGAGCCTTGAAGCACTGGTAGTATTGTATTCAATGGGTACCAAGAAAGGTTGGTATGCCTCGATTAATACTCAGCTACTAACATTTCATCCTTCCGATGTTGTAGAAGTTCATTTCCATGAATATCCCATAGCTTTTATGGAATCATCCCCTTCTCTAAGAGAGGTACCCAAGCTCTATACATGGTAAAGTAACTTCATTGTATGATCAGGTAATCTAAACTCCATCATCACCCTACTGAGCCACATAAAAGGATCACTTCTAGGACTACCATCTGATGTAGTGGTTCCCAAACAATGTTGAAAACATAGTAACCACCTTAACACAGTCTTTAGATGCCTGTGAGTTGGGATCGCCTCAGTACCTTTTGGGTTTCATTCACTGAAACTCTTGATGTGAACTCAACCTGTTCATCTCATCCACTTATACTATGAGTACTGTATGCTAATCCACATGTGGTGGAATAACTAGTACCTCAGTCAGTGGTGTTTTCTCTTGAATGAACCCCTATTTCCATCTTTTCACCCTACATGTCATCGAACAGATCAACCATTGGAATCCTAAACATATGTCAATGTGGAAGATTCATGAAACAAAAAAATATGTACCACAGTCAATATGATATACCTGGTGAGTTGACTCTAACATAGAAAGATCATGATAAAACATTCAAAGATTCATGAAACCAGGGTTTTCATATACCAAGTCAGAAAGAAGAATTTAGGGTCCTGGTGAATGGATACATCAGTCACGGCACAAACATTGAGCTACCTAACCTCAAAGATGAAATTCAAATAGTTCACATTGTTTCCTAATAAAAAATTACAGACTTCTAGTTCTTATGGTAGAGCTAATATCCCTATGATTCCAATTTTTCACAATTCGTCCCCCAAGGCCCATTTCATGACAACCCCATTCTTGCCTTCATAGGCTAGGGGTTGGCAACTAGCACCAAATAATCATTTACCAAAAACTGAAGGAATTTTCTTTTAAACAAATACATAAGCACAAAGTTGAAATAGTGGAATTTAACTTGAATTTAATCAAGACATTCATTGATAGAACTACTAAGAGTAAAATACCTTTCAAATTAAAAATGGGCCACAAAAGAAGCCCAATACAACACATGAATGTACAAATACCATGGTCTATCTACTCAAGACCCTAACTGAAGGTTAAGTGAAGTGTATATACATGTAGTTGTATAAGTACACTAATTGTTCCCATCTCATTGAGCACCACCTGGTCCTTGTACACCATGGTCTTCATCAAAGTTTCGACCACTAGAATGGGACAATCCATGTATGATAAAATCCTTTATATGGGGAGTAACACAATACTTTGTAAGGACCCTAAACCAAAATTTAAAAAACACAAAGAATGACCACATAGAAAGATAAAAGAAGAAGAAAACTCACAACCTTTGTAACTCAAATTTTAAAAAGTATGATTCTCCGTCACAAACCTATATCATCTTATACTACTGAGGGACTCATGCCTGATTAGTCATCGAAGTTTTTTCACCTACTAGACCACTGAGGTCCACATTGCTACTGGACCACTGAGGTCTTCTTGTATGCTAGACCACTATTGTCTGCATGGATATAGGACCACCGACGTCCACTCAACTGCTGGAAAACTAAGGTACGCTCAGGTATAGGACCACCGATGTCCACTAAGCTACAGGACCACTAAGGTCTGCACAACTGCTGTACCACTGAGGTTTTATCATTTATAGACCCCAAAGGTCCACTCAAATAATGGAACACTATGTTCCACTGAGCTACTAGACCACTAAGATTCACCCAGCTACTAGACCACTGAGGTCCTAATTGTCATATCATTCATGTCACAACAGACCATAAAATTCCATCTCATAGCACACATGATTCCAAGAGAATATACTCTTCAATCCATCGGTCACATCTCAACTTCCATGATGTCTCTCTTAGAGAATACACAAGGGTTATTATTATCTCAAGGGTCCAAACGCCGCAGACAGCGTGTCAATCAGTAACCCCATCTAAAAGATATGGGTTCTTTTAGTAAACTAAGTCAACATGTATATAGGTCAAGTCTGACTTTGTCGAACCAACCGGAACATACCAGTCTAAGAATCCCGCATAACCTGACTCAGTTTAACCAACCTGACCCAACCTGGCTGGGTTCGCACCGCCCCGTTCTGGCATGGCCCATTTGGCCTTGCAGCACCCATCCCAGTTTGGTTGTGGGTCCAGTCTACCAGGTCACCAATGGCCCAGTCAACATTCTTCATCCCGGTCTGACATGGTCAGACCGGTACTGCCCCATTGGTCTGCCCAATGGCCCGAGTTGTCATTTGTGCCATCCCACAATGGCGAGCCATTTCTCTTCCAGCCCGGCCAACCCAGTAGCCAGGTTCGCTCCATCGTCCTTGCCATAATGACGGGCTGGTTCACTCCACCATCATAGATGCCCACTCACATCATGTTCTTGCCATACATCACCAACTATTCTAGGTTTAATCCCTCAATCACACATGGTCCATAGATGGTGTGTCCTAATCAGTGTCGTGTTCATCCCATGGGTTGATCGTGCGTACAAGACATCAGTAGGAGTCACCACCCAACTCCACCGTGGCAAGGTGTTTCGTGGCCTCTTCCATCAGGGAACACCACCTCCCACCCACAACCGCCATTATTGGACAAAAACAGTCATTTTCGGGGGAACCTTCATTCCGTTGGTCTCCACCTTGGGCCACCAAACTCGCTCTAGTGATCTTCTTCTCTATCAATCATTGCATCTCAAATTCATGGGGAATCAATGTCATTATCAAAAACTCTTCTAATTTTTTCCATCATTATAGGGGAGGACCTCTTTTGAATACCCCTAGAAGGGATCCAACATGACCTCATGGTTCTGTTTTTGAAGAACAATATGAGAGAGAAAGTGGATCACAAAGAACACCCAACATACAATCCGGGCCTTTGTTCATTTTGGCCTAGATCTGTTCTTTTAAGTGGGGTCAAGAAGCATAATTCAGTCAATAATATTTTTATCCCCAACATCATCCTATAATATTTATTCTCAATCCCGCAAGAACTAATAATTTGTGTAATAACTAGTTAGTGAGTTAATATGTGTTCAATGTTTATAAGGGAAGAATGAGGGAAAACAATCGCACAAATTGAAACCCCTAAATCGAGGTTGGATCATTTTACCGCGATGAATTGTATCGCACCACCAATGTTCGTCGCTCCTTGATCCTCAATTGGTCATAATTATCGATTAATACTTTTTTGAACAACAATATGGATCCTTTAGGAATTCATAATGATTTTCCATATCTAGATCTAATCTTCAAATCATGTTATGCCATTAAATGGGGGCAGTGCATCACAATGTTTCTATTATGCTAAGTCACTATAGTTACACTATTTCATTTATGAGACAACATTTATGATACTTTTCATTGCAGTATCATTATGCAGATTCATTTATGTAGTGATACAATCTTCTAGTCAGAGCATTGAAACAAACAATCTGGAATAAAATATACTTCGTAAATTTATTTTATTTTTCCATAAAATGTGCAAAAATTAACCTTTACTCTAAACCCACGCTGGTCGAGGTTAGGGACTACATAAGGTGAAAATCTCATTACAAACTCAATGGTGGTCTCATATTTTCAATTTGAGTTACCATTTGTGAGTTATAAGGATTCAAAATAAAATAACATTATTCAATTAATTTATTTACGACTAAAAACTACTTTCTAATATTGGCCCATGCCATCCAATTTTAGGTTATACATATGGAAAGAATGCCCTCACAATCTGAAAGGTTATATAGTATTTTCAATCTAAGTCACCATTCACGAGATTGAAGGATTCGAAAAATAAAATTATTTTAGTTTACTTTTCTATTTATGGTTATGCAATTTTCTTGTTTTCTCACTGGATACCCACACTGACAGATCATAAGTTGCG
This sequence comes from Viscum album, assembly GCA_963277665.1. Classification (NCBI taxonomy): domain Eukaryota; kingdom Viridiplantae; phylum Streptophyta; class Magnoliopsida; order Santalales; family Viscaceae; genus Viscum; species Viscum album. The sequence goes on along the minus strand of OY728135.1, from coordinate 1,566,902,731 downwards.
CCTAGGGTAAACAAATTCTTATAAATGCAAATGTTCCCTCATATTTTGGATCCTGGAAACCATTTAATAATTATTCCACTTTTTCTGGGAAAATTTTCACATTCTATTGTTTAAACATGCAATTTTTTGATAGACCATTTTGGGAAATATGGGCCTCATAATCACACGTCGTCTCAGCCCCATATCTCAAAATAATCTCATTTAATTTTCAAAACAATATTACATTGTATTCTAAGATATTACAACTACGAATGAAATGTTTTCCCACATGGGTTTACATTGATAACTTATAACTTTAGAAAAGTCTGTATGACAGAAATTGGAATAAAATATAATAAAATAGTAAAAGAACCAATAAAAACAAACATAACTATTTTTTTGGATATTCTCTGAAGATATGAAAGAAATACTTTTCATATTTCATATAATTATTATTTAAATAATTCATTTTTAAGAAAAAAAATATGTACATTAATACCTATATGATCATATTTAATATACATTAATTATTGTTAAAAATACCACAAAATATATTCTTGTGGGGTCTAAATAATTATAAAGTTGTTAGGGAATTATTCAATCAATAGATATAGGTTTGATAAACATGTAGTAATTTTTATAATAATAGAATAATTATAATAGATAATGTTTTGAACTAAAATATGACCAGGACATTAAGTTATTATCATTAATTATGTTGATTATACAATTTTTCTTAATTTCAACTACACATGTTAGACTGATTTTTCTTCTTGTTGTAGGTTCACTTATTTTATTATGGTATGTTCATTTTTAATCTCCTTTTCTATTCAACTTTATTCCCAAATTTTCATTATTTTTATCATGATTATTTAAATAATATTCCATATTTACACTCATGGTCAGTTCCAAACTTTTTTAAATTTTCACACATGATTTGTTTTTGATGATTCTAAATTTTCAATAATGGACCGAAAATAATCAAATCGTAGACTCAATCTAAGTCATATTATAATGAATAAATTATTGATTTTTAATTTCTAAGAAATTATAATTATATAAATAATAATTATTAAAATTAAAAAATAATAAATAAAAAAGAGGTTAAGAGCCACATCAATTGGATATACATTGAAATTGTATTTTTGATCATGTGTCTGTGTAGACCTACCAAGACAGTTATGTAGATGTTAACTAGATCCCATTATATTCACATAATAATAAAATCATTTTTGATCTAGTTACATATAATAAACTGAAGAAAGGGACTAAATCTAGAGGAATAAACTTATAATCCTAGAGGATACATAATAGTTGCCCAATCATTTCAAAGATAAAATTTAATATGTAAGAGGTGTTTACCTAACATTTATCTTAAAATTATATGACAATGTATTATTAAATACTAAATAATAAAGGACATGTAAGATTAAATTATACATTTTTAAAAATTAAAATAACTTATATATGAATAACTCAGTTTCCTTACCACTTAATTAAATATCTTCCACATATAAAAATCAGACAAATTTACTATAGAGAAATAATGACATGAGATTTTATAATAATTTGATTCTATGTGTTTATATGAAAATTTGATGATAAAAAATAACATATTTTTACGTTCTTATATTACCAAACTGTGAAGTGTTTCCACAACAATGTGATGTGGATGTAGATCTATGAGAAATGAAGAATAATAAACAGAAGAAGTAAACTAAAACACATGCATAAATTTTATTAATGAAGAAATAAAAAATATCAAGAAGATAGATAAATCCTCTAAAAATGCATAAGTTTTGTTAAAGTCTATATTGACTGATTTTCAATTTTGGGTGGATTATATAGAAGTTTTTTCTGATACGAAATTTTTATTTTTTAAATTAATATTTTGATTTTTATTCTCTAGACTATTATTTCCAACTCTCAAGATAATGAGAATTTAACAAAAGGGGTTACTTCCAAGGGAAAGTTGAGTACCCTAAATTCTAAAATTCCATCCATTCCTCCTTCCCTATATTTTTTGAGAACATGAGAGAAACAAACTTTAATATTGCTGATTGTAACACCCTGATATTTTAATTTATATTTTCCTTCAAAACTGATAATGCATGATATCTTACTTCAAACAGAAACAAAAAAATAAATCATAGAAAATCATATAAATAATATAATATTTTCATAGAAATGGAGCGTAAAAATATATGGGACTATATTTTAAAATATATATAGAAATTGGAAATAATTTTCATTAATAATGGAAAGTCATTATTGAAGACTCAATTAGTATATCTATGTACCAAATAAAAATGATTTTTTATTTTAAATATAACTTTTATACAAATTAGATTTCATGTTTTTTGTTTTATGAAACTAAATATATGTTGGTTGAAATATGATTTTAATGTATTAAAACAAATATTTTTAGAAGTTGATAAGAAATAAGAATATAAATAATTAATATTTTTAAAAAATTTATTTTCCTATGAAAAAAGATTCCATTATATTATTATTATTTTATATAAATTTATCTACCAATTTTAGAAATTGAATTAAATAACATTATTTCATTATTTTAAATAATTATTATATTCATATCTAATGTGATAAATTTCAATTATTGGGATAAAATTATGTTTCCAAGGTAAATATTAGTTACCATGGAAAATATTTAGTGCTCAAGGAATGAAAATTTTCGAAAAATTAGTTTTTATAATTAAATTGACATATATTAATATAAGTATTTTAGTATGCTGTTAAAAAAATATTTAAAAATTAACACTCATTTAATTTTTAATCAATGTTAAATAAAAATAAGAACCCTTAGAGGCTAAAACAATATTTTTATACAAAACAAATATTTAATGCATTATATATATATTTATTTATAAGTCATTTTTATCATATTTAGACATTTAAATAGATTAAATGGATCAAAAATTTGGATTCAACATGTTAATATTTCATATAAAGGATAATAATATATTTATTAATCAAATAATTGTGATGGTTCAGTTTTATTCAAGATTAATAAGTGTTAAAATATTTAATATTATATAACATGAATTTTAAAAAATACATTTGATTCATTAAATTTTAGAATAAATTTTATATGTTTTAATGTAATACCAAAAAATATCACCAATATTTTCCAACAAAAATATCATGTAAATTGTTTTTACTCTTTATTTAATATAAAAGGATCTCACTTCCACCAACAACAAGCCACAGATTCAGACCATGGTTGTGATGAAACACAACCAAATTTTATTTTTTAGGGATCCTTTTTTCAATTTTTATCCCCTATCCTCAATAATATCTTCATGTACTTCATATCCAAAGGATACATCAATATAATATCCAAATATTCAACGTATGTTTTACTTACACTTTAAAATTTTCAATTTATCCTTCTCATCCACCATCCTCCAAATCAATTTTGATAAAATCTATTTAACTACATAAATATACATAATATATTGAATATTATAATATTTATGGAATATTAATTTTCTATTCCCCTCCCATTGAATCAATAAATTGAAAACATTACATCAGATTGTGTGTGGACTATCGCCTCTAGGAACAAAATGTTTCAGCTTCATCACCACTATTCAAGGATATATCTAGAAATATATTTAGTGAATAGATATGTTTTTAGGTCATGATTTATATTATATAAATAATAAGTAATAATTCTATATGTAATATATTCAAAAAGAGATCATTGTAAAACTCACCACCTAAAATGAATATATAGAGAGGATAAGTGGTTTGTTTATAAGTGGCAACATATTTTTCATTTAATTTATTTCTAAAAATATTTCAATTTATCATTAATAAGATTGATAAAAAATTAAAAATTTATTTAAACTTTTTTTATAATGTTATTCTAATCAGTGAATCCCTTTTACATTTATACTCACACATTGATTATCGTGTCTTCTTATTGGGTAGGTTTTATCACATATACGAATGGAACTATAATTTCCTATAATGTGTGGATTTGGAAACATAATATTCGATATTGATTATTAAATAATTATTTTATAGTTTTATAATTGTAATATAATCATTCTTCCCATAAATTAATACAATATAGTTCATTTATTATAAATTACCAAAATAATTTAGTCACCAACTTCAAAGTCATAAATAATTAATAATTAAATTCAATTTTTACTTTATAAATAACTATAAATCATCTCTTAAAGTAACCTTTACGATATAGGACTGATTAAATTTTTTATAATAATGAATAACATCATCGTCGTTATGAAAGTCATTAAAAACTATCACGATTACTGAAAACCGATATTGAAAATAGATAATAAAAACTAATATGAATTTAGATAATAATTAAATATGATTTATATAGATTTTTATAGATATGGATATGGTTTTGAAATAGAATATTTAGATATTTATGTTTTTTATAGTAATTTAAGATCATGGATATAGAAAATCGGGACCAAGATAAGGGGTTTCTTGGTCTCAATTCTGGTTCATTGAGACAAGATACTTGTTATGGAGCATGTCTCATTTATATGGCGTTATATTTAATTTTTACACCATGAATAATTTATTTCATTGAATTTTTTGGATACACTAAGAAGAATAAATTTATTTTATTAAAATGGATTTTGAATCATGTGTTACATTAGATGTAAGAGTTTTTTGTAACTCAATTCCCATTCATTAAGTTAAGATTGTTCTCATCAAATTATTTCATATAATTTTGGTACATTTTACCCATTGATTTTAGAATATAATATTTCCGCATTTTTAATTTTTTAACATAAATCCATTTTCCAATATTTCTTTCTTTATTGAGTATGTTTCCCATAAGTGATTTGGATTACTCAAATGTCATTTCATTGAGTTATAATGTTTCATCTTGAAATTTTATTTTATGTTATTAGGTTCTCCAAACAAAATAATTTATTATATCACATTTTATCATCCTCTATACGTAAACAATGTTTTAATAAAAAATTATGTATTGATACAAGATTTTTATGATTTGGGTATTGGATAAATATACTTTAAGACTGTCAAAATGATTTAATATTCATGACCAAATGTTTTATATTAAAGAACATATTTACATTGATTACTCTATATATATTTTTGTGATCCAATATTTTATAATCTCTTTAAAATTTATTTTTTCCAAAAAAAACTACTTTTCAATTGTGAAAATTTATTTTCAATGTGACTTGTAACTTGGTCTTTAAGATAAGGTTAAGAAAATTTAAAAACTATTTTATATTTTCACTTCAATTTCCCATTTTAATATTGAAAAGGATTTACCCTAATGGTGGTTATGAGTCCAGATATACCCTCTATTTTATATTATTTTATTGGTTTTATTGGTTTATTTTGACACACAATATCATGAAATCCAATTCATTATCCCACATCGAGTTTTATCAGTTGGAGCACTTTTGTTTCAAGCGTTTTTTCCATCCCCAACAACATCCTTTTATGTTTATTTTGTATAACTAAGGATATTTCCTTTTGAAACCATCCACATTAATTCCCTCAATGGATAATATTTTTCATTGTCTGGGGAAATTATTTACATCCTGTATGTTATCATTCTGACATGGATTATTATGGATAATGAATAAAATTTGATTATGTATTTCTTAAACATTCACATTCCTTCTCTAGACTGATTATGTCTATGTTACCCCATTTATTGACTCGGATAATATATATTTTCTATATGATTTTATCTCAATATAAATGTATATTGATTCTTAAGGAATTTTATTGGGAATTTTACAAATATGTATATCACTCATATGATGAATTAATTGGATATAAATAAGTTACGGGTGATGCTTGATATTATATTTACCCAAAAAACATTAGTTTGTCACATGAGACAAAATTTATAGAATTTATTGTATTCATAACTAATAAAATTATGATGCATTTTTTGCAACCTTGATGGTAATAACTATGTCTTGGTTTTGAAATAAATAAAAGTAATTATGTACTAGTTGAGGCCTTAATAGTAAGATACTTTTAGAATTATGCATTCCATAACCATGACTTCATTTTTTGTTATACATGGGATTAATTATATTATTAACCATATATTTTTTAAATCCCTTATATCAACTTATATAGAATTATTTGATAAAAATTTTATTCCTCGCATATTATTATAGTAAATTTCATTCCTTGATAGTTTCTCATATATTTTTTCTCATATTGAGTTGTTTATCTCACCCTTATTGTGTTTATACTTCCCTAGGTTATAAAGAAGTCCAATACACATGTTATGTTTAGATAAGTATATTGTGTGGAGAATTTAGTGGGAGATTATGAAGACTCAATATGGATTAATTATTTTCTTATAATTAAAAATATGCCCATTTCATGAGAATGGAATGGGATTAGTTAGTTAAAATTTCCTCATATCTCTTTAATAATATAAAACATTAATGATCTTTATAAATATATGACCTCATATTTTTTATTATAATAGAATTATTTATTGTTTACATTAGGTTACTCTGGTTAAATTTAATTTTGTTATGTAACGAAGGTATTGATGAGAACTAGATATGAGAGTACCAGTTGGGGGAATCACAATTTGGATCAAAGAGGGTCTGAATAACTTTTATGGTAATAATGATAGTTGGAGATAATTTAAGGGTTGATAATTAAATATTAATTATAATTTAAATGGTATAGATAATAATGTAGGTTATTTGAGGTAATATTGAGTATTCTTATGATTATTATAATACATATTATTTAAAACAATATAAATAAGTATATGGGATAAGTCTATATATAAAATAATAGTCTAACATTCTTGTAAAGTACATATTGTTTAGCAATATTATAAATGACATCCCTACTTGGATACTATCATATGGATGTGGTTGTGGAATAGATCCAACGAGGGGTAATCACCTTGAAAAAGGTTGGTTGGGTATCTAATCAATCTTCACAAAAGATCAATATGATTATGCTTAATAATTCACAACATTGAAGATACTCTATGGGGATATTATTTAGTTAATCACTTTATCATTACATGTAATTATAAATGACATATTTACTAATTAATTAAATATAATATCTTAAGAAGTATGTGAAAAAACAATATAAAGTAACATCAGTTCACCCAAGAGAGTTATACGATGAACCGAGGGTGGTGTTGTTAAAATAATTTTATCATATGTTTTAATGATAGTTACATTAGTGAAGATATATTAAGATTGAATCTTTATATAGATATGATCATTTAATATGATTTTAATGGATTTTATTATTATCTTTATATTTAAAATATTTGGTTATAAATATGATATTAAAGATGTATTTTTGGATGGTATGTCTCTGATAACTACTAAGACTTAGTATATAGTGGCATATTGAAAAAAACTAGATGATAATGGTAATATATTCGAATTAATATGGAAAGGATATTTCGCCCAATAATTCAAAAGATATAAAGTTTTCTATCAATTAAAATATATATCTAGAGTTATGAATAACACCACTTATATATTGTTATTAGAAATTAATGGTTAAAATTTCAAGTGAACAATTAATTTAAATGGAAGAAACGAAACTCCCCTACATTTTAAATCATGTTTTCCTTTGAAACTAAATGTGTTCAATAGCATTCGTCACATAAAGCATCAAACCAAATAGAACTAAAAAAAATTATGTAACTATAAAAATATATATATATAATTGATGGAAAAATTTTATTCAACCAAAATCTAAAATATATTTTTAAATAAAAAAATTACTCAATAATACTAAGGAATTGATAAAAATTTAATTAGAATTGCTAAAAAACTATTAAGACAATTTTATCCTTTAAAATGAATCCTTTCTAAATATTGGAATTTAATGCATATTATTTTACGTAACTAAAAATATTATGGATAAAAAATTATTAATATTATATTAACACCAATTATATAATTAATTGAAAAAATAATACTAAAAATAATCAATATTTTTTTAAAATAATATTTTCCTATGAAAACTGATTTCATTAAATTAAATGTGTTTATATAAAAAAAAATTTTAAAACTTTCTGAAATTCAATCCAAAAATATTATTTTAAAATATTTATTTATCATGATAAAATTAATTAACAAGATGAATTTCATTTGTAGGAATAAAATGAAGTTACCAAGAAAAATTTGAGTTATCATGGAAAATAGTAATTTTTTATTGAATTAAAATTTTATAAAAGATATTATATAAAATTAAATTAAAATATTTGAAAATAAAAACACTTATATTATGTTTAAACTCTTGTAAAATAAATTAATACAAATTTAATGGGAAATCATAGTTAAATTAAATTAAAACAATTAATGATTAAAACGACATTTTAAAAAACTTATTTCAACCCATTATATTTTTTTAATTAAAATGTAAATTTTTTTATATTTCAAAATACAATTAGATAAAATTGAATAAAATTGTTGATTCATCTTGAATTTATTTTAAGAATGTTTATCTTATATTTTTTGAAATAAAATAACAATGAAGTTAAATTTTAATCAATATTTACAAGTGTTAAAAATGTAAATATATGTGGCACGAAATTTACTAAATTAATATAACACATAAAATATATAAAAATCATTTCTGTTTTAAATAAATTATTATATATATCAAAAATATTTCCCCACTAAACTCTAATGAAATTTCATTCTTACCCCTTACCTATCATTTTTTTATAATGATTCGTCCTACTTTTTCAACTATAAAAGGACCTCACTTCTATCTGCTTCAAACAACACAAATAGATTGCAATTAAAACTAAAATATACCAAATTTACTGATTATATATCTTTTATACAACAATATTATCCTTGATCCCCATCAATGTTCCTCAATTCCATCATTTATAATGTGTTCTTTTATAGAAGATTTAATCCTTAAACCAAAAATTACTTTTCCTTTAAGTTATTTTATTTATCTTTCTAATCCACCTTCTCCAAAACCATTCCTTCCATATTTATAAGATGAAATCAGTATAAATTATACAATAAAATATAATTATATTGATTTTTAAACATTATCTATTCCACTCCAATTCGATCAAATAAATTAATATACTTCTCATCCATGTGCTTTTACTACCATCTCGATGAAGGATATGTTATATTTTTCATTATAACATTTAATGGAATGTTCTATAAATATTTTTAGTGAGTTTATAACTTATTTTTTATTTATATTCTCTAAATATAAATTATTATTTTTCCAATAAATATTGGACATAAACTACTATTGTAAAACTATCAACATAAAAAATATACCAAGAGGATAATTAATTTAGTTATAAGTAAAAAAATTCATTTACATTTATAATATTACCCTTAAAATTTATAAATAATAAAAAAAATGATTAATTTCATTATAAATTTTTACGATTTTTTTAGAACCAAGAAATTTAGTCCATATAAATATTCACACATATACTGTATCATTTTTTTGTTTAGTAAGTTTAACAACTTGAATGAACAACGCTATAAATTTATTTTAAGGATGGATTTTAAAATCTAATATTGTATAATAATTGTTAAATATTATTTTTATTATGTAATTTTAATATATAATATTATCTCATTAATTAATGAAACATCCATCATCGTTAAAAATTATAAAAATTGTCTCTTCATGAGTTTCATCATTAAAAATAATAAATAGAATAATTATGAAATGTAATTATAAAATTATAAATAATTATAAAAAATAAACTAAAATACCTTTCATGATCTAGATATAATTAACATTAAGGGTAAATAATAATAACACCATTATTATGAAATTGGATTAAAATGATCAATATTATTCACACCAGTCATTAGAAATAGATAATAAAAAACTCTTATATATATAGTGAAAAATATAAATTATGTAAAAATAATGTTATAGATATGAATTAGTTTTGAAATATAATATTAGGATAGTTATTTTTTTAATATAATTTAGTAGCACGCACAGAGTGAATCAAACCCAATATAAGGGTTTTCTTTGTCCCAAAAAATAATTCTTTGACACATGTTACATGTTATGAACCTTGATTATTTTGAAAAGATTTATATTGATATAATATCCCATAAATTTTTTATTTCTCTAAAATTTATGGGATACACTAAGTCAAATAATGTCATTTTTGTCATATATATTTTAAAACATGTGTTACCTGGTTCATAAGAGTTTTTGGTAACTCAATTTCCTTTCACTGAGTTACAATTGTTCTCATTAAATTATTTCATACAAGATGGGTATTTTTTTAATTTTCATCTTATTATGTGGTGGTATATATTTATTTACATTTTAACCACATAAAATTGTTTAAAAATATTTCAATATTTACATACTATGTTTTCAGTAATGGATATTGATAACTCAAATCACTTTTTTTGGATATTTAATATCATATCTTGAACTTTTCTTTTCAATACATGGGTTATCCCATCCTATGATTTTATTACATATAAATATAGCATTATCTCTATAAGAACTTATTGTAATATAAAATATTTTTTTACTATTTTTTAAAATGTTGGTATTTAATTAATTCACGTTAAAAATATTAAAAAAAATATCATTCATGATAAAAAAATTCTCTTCTAGACCACATTTAAGTGGATACCTAAATATCATTTCCAATGAAAAATTATTGGATACTATATTTAAATGAAATTTTTTTCAAAATATTAATGTCACATTTTAGAATCAATCTTTTTAATGTAACTAGTAAGTTAATTTTTATGATAATGTTAAAATAGTTTTTCAAATACTATTTTATGCATTAAATTCCATTTTTCTTTTATAATTCACTAGATTTACCCAAATAATACTTAGGTTTAATTATATATCCATCATTTTATTGTATTTTATTTACAATTTGTGTCGATTGAAGAAATGTTAGTGCACAATTTAATTTTTTCCCCTTCTTGTGTGGTATATTTGAAATAATTCTTACTTCATGGGTGTTTTCTACCTATATAAACATCATTTGAATTTTATTTTGTTACCCTAGGGATATTATACTTTGAAAATAACCAAATTATTATTATTAAATAGATTATACTATCGATTTACTTGGAAATTATTGTCATATAATATGTTTTTTATGATATGTATGTTTTTTATATTAATATGGAATTTTGATTACGTCTAGTTTAACAATCAACCTTATTTCTCTCGATGGATTTTTTCAATGTTACCCCATTTATTGATTGGGAAAATATTTAAGTTATTATTTTTTTTCAAGATGGATATGTATTTATTATAATAGAAATTTATTTATGTATTGTATTGATATTAATATCCTTAATGTGTAGAAGGAAATGTGCTTAAGGAAGTTACATGTGAGGACTAGTTTTATAGATCCACTTTGTACATTAGATAGTTTCATGAGATAAAAGGGTTGAGAGTATGGTGTATTCATGCCCAATATAATCATGATGTCTTGGTTATAGTATTGATGTGGAGAATGATGTCTTAATTATGTCCTTGATGAAATAAATTATTTATTGGATTATGAATTGATATTAATTATTATTTGGAATTATGGTTTCTGTCTCAATGAATTTATTTTTTCTAATCAAAGTGTTTATATATATTCCTAACCATGGATTTATTTCGAGGTCATGTGATCATTTATTTAAAATTATATGATTATAATTTTATTCCTTATATTATATTCAATCCAGTTTAATTCCATAATACGGTTTTATAAAATTTTCCCATAGTATGTATTGGAGATCACCCATCTTATACTTCCATTTCTTAGAGACATGAATAAAATTATTACACATTATATTTCAATATGAGTAGAATATATAAAGAATTTTTTGAGAGATATTGAAGACAAATTATGGATTAAATATTGTCTTATATATTATAAAATTTTATATATCATGAAAAATACATCAGATTTGTTATTTACATGTTTTTCTTAACTCTCAATAACTCTAAATCTAAAAGATAATTTGAATGTGTATGACAATGTATAAATTGATAATATATTAATAATTTATAGTTAATATTGTGTCAGTTCAATTCATTTCAAAGATGTAATGTAAAGAAGTTTTTTATAGCCTTCGATCCATGATTGTAGGTCTGAGGAAACATAGTTATATATCATTTTATCTTAGTTTTACTTAGCTTCCATTTGTTTTATTTCTTTCTATGATAATTAATTTTTAACACCTCAACTGAAATAATCGGTTTCGGGTTGAGGTGATAGATGAACTCATGTTTTACAACCCTGTATAGTAGGCTTAATACTAGTGGCGAGGGACTAAATGACACATAGGTTGACTATTCCCATATTATTCGGTTAATATTAGAGTAACACATGAAATACAATAAATAATGATGTCAAAAAAACATTGTTAAGTATATGAAAAATAAGAAGGAAACAATAATGTCGCTATAACTCTTTATAATTTATGTAATAAAATATTTAATACATAAATTTAAATAAGATCCCGATAGGAATTAAATTCATACACCTAATGATGAAAAGAACAAAATAATAAAAATTAATAATTAAATGTATCATGGAGCATGTCCCTGTATCACCTTTATCCCTATCAACCTTAAATAGATCGACAAGGTACTACAAATATATTTACCTTACCTAAGTCCCTAATCATTATGTTTTTATATGATGTAAGTTACTTGTGTAGGATGTGCTAATAAACTCAATAGGACACTAGCAATGTGATATTATCCTAAAGACAACAATTTTATATATATGGATTCATGAATTGAAAATCAATTCCTAAATAAATAAAAAATATGTTAGGACATCATTCACTTACCAGGATACCAAAAACCTCATCCCTACTAGCTTCAACTCAATTCCATAGAGAATGTATGTACTAATGTTGACCCCAATGTACAATACACATCGTGTACTCTGCACATAGGTCTTTTAATCATAAAGAACACCTACTGATCTATATTGAATTTAGGGAGGTCACATAAACACAAAAAACCATCCCAGTGGATTCAATGGTGGTCACAAAAAATGTTTATCTACCACAATAGAAAATGAGTAGGTCAATAAGCAAGATAACCCATCCATGAGATCTCCTGGATATTCTCATAAAATACTAGTCATCCCAAAACAAAACATAACACAAAGCTATAAATAAATGATGTCAATCACCACCCCAACACCTATACAAATTATTCAGGCCAAAATATCAATAAATGATACCATATAACTCTCACAATTTCACATTTCCTAATAGCATGTCTCCTACATTACATAAAAAACTTGTTAAGAATTATGTTTTAAAAACATATAAACCCATATCTCCCATTATAATGGTTCTACCACATCTATACACACATGCCAAATTTCTTTTATACTATAGGAAGAAGTATCAAGGGGAAAAAATGAACCCACATGAAAATATAAAGAACATCATAAAAAATCTATAAAATGGTAAGGACTTCCTAAGATAGATGAATAAAATCCAAAAAACCAAGAATCATTACCCAAAACATAACTGACACAATAAAACCCTAATATTATCCCGAAAATCATACATTTGGGTTATGAAAAATGGTATATAAGGAAAAATAAATGAAAAAAATGATCAGGATCATAAATGTAATTAGATTTCTTGGAAGGGACCATCAGGAAGAGCGGAACATGAATTGGTGAAGAAAAGAATTGAAGAAATTTGTAACAATCAAAGTGAGTTCTACGAACAAAAAAAATCCTATAAGGGGGTATAAGGAAGTAACAATGTATTGAGGGGATTTAGGGGAAAATTGGACCCCTAAACGTTTTTAAAAAATATTCCCTGAACAAATTCATGGATATAAAATTTGTTCATTCCATAAACCACCATAGGCAGAACCCCTTGGGGTTATGTCTCCATTTATTCATGACATAAATAATCCCTTTACACTGTGAATTAGAACCTAAAGATTCATTTTAGCATTTGGTCGGAACAATTACTCCTAAACCCACTCTCACGATACCACAACATCTCAAACACAAAAAAAGTGTAAAATACAAATTATCGGGATGAAATTAGATAATAATTCATTTGAAGTCTAGGGAGTTACGAAGTCACCCTATAAGGGATTCTTGTCACTAGTAAGCATCTCCTAAGACCTCTACTATGAAACTCTACCTACTATTCCAACATATCTAGCTCCGACTATAAATATTTCATCTAGATACTCCCATATCACCACAAGACCTAAAAGAGAGACATTATCTTCCAACAAAGTACCTTATTTCTTTGTTCATCGATTTTAAATGGAAGATTCTCAAATAAATCATATACCTATATCTCGAAATTATCATTATTAATTACATGTTTATGGTCTAACTCATAGCTATGGAGCTACGAAACTGAAAACACATCATGCATAAATTAATGTAATGGAGGATGGTCAAACATGTGAGACACCATACCGATTTATTCCAAAATATTGAATGAACCAAAAAACCAGGAAAATATCTTTCCATGATTCCTCAAATTTATATTCCCTATGCGAGGTGACACCCGCTAGAATAAAAAGCCTCCCATGAAGATCTCTTTGGTCAGTCACAAATTGATAGAATATGATAATTTTCTAATATAAGAGGAAACCAACTAATTCAGAATTATCTGAGCCTACTAAAATGTCTCCTATACAAGGCTCAAACGGATCAATAATGACTCACCCACCGTCATGTAACACATCTCGGAATGACATCGTCAACCATAAACATACTTAAATGGAACCATCTAAATTGATGTATAAAATATATTATTAAACTCGAACTATACCAAGGATAGATGGTTATACCATTACCAATAAAAATAAAGAACACAAGAATTATGCATATTCTTCATAATAAGGCTCATCATCTCTAACAATGCATCTTTTTATGGGTGACATGTTGTACTAATCCTCATCGGTGATCCCAATTCCTTCAGCAAGAATTTCCAAAATATAGATGTTAAATGTCAATCCCAATATGACATGGTACTAACAGATTCACCATGAAAACCCATTATTTCCATCATATATAGTCCTTCCATGTCATCCACTTATTGAGTCTCTTGAATCTATAAAAAAAAGTGTGAAGTTGTCATCAGTCGATTGACCATCATTCACATAGTATCATGCCTCATCATAGTCTTGGATAATCCTGTAATGCATTATATAGTTGGCTCATCCCATTTCTATATTAGAACTACAAGAGGTAGGCACACCCCACATGGTCACTGGAAATATTCCTTCACCTTTTTAAAGGTAATCCAATGAGATACATACACCAAAACATTATTCTCTATGCTCAGCAATCTAAAATGAATTTAAAATCATGAATCATCTTGGTCGAACCAGCATATACTTCCCATAAGAAGCATGGGGGTCTCTCATTAAATGATCCTTCATAGATGTGGAATCCAAAGCCCTTACATAGACATTTATAACCTCATCCCAATCATGATCCCCTCTACTCAATGGTACCCTTACAAGGATGGCATTAAAGGAAGAGGAATAATGACCCATGATTACCCCATTTAGTTGGCCTTCAATTAGAGACTATCATCGAGGGTATAAAAATATCACTTATGTAAGGAACTACCGTAAATTAATTAAATGATGATAAAGAGATTACATAACCCTTCAAATAAATTCAATATTATTAATAAATTAAAACCTATGACCATCCCAATCAGAATGTGTAAAGAATAATGATACAAACCAAGTCTCCAAAAAAATACCAAAATAAATCTAAAGGCAAAAACTCACCAATGACTCTAAAATAATACCTATTAACATCTAACACGGTCCTCATAGTCCAATTGAAAAAAATTGGTTTTCTATACATAGTATATGTAAAACATGGGTTTTGGAAGGATCATACTGAATTTCACTCATTCTCAAATGAATGGAGACTATTAATGCACCCATGAGAAAATAGTAGAACCAACAGGGACCTAAAAAATAAAAAATAAAAAATCTTCGTCCCCCCATGAAATTTTCACTAAATAATGAATAAGATGTCGTAAAATAATATAAAACATATTTATAAAAGGGTACCCAATTTTCATTCAAATTGATTTTCCTCTCTCATGACCCAATGTCATACATCTCAGTTCTCCCATACCTTCTATAGTAATCATTCCCAAAGACACCTGGGAAACGATGTCCACATAAAATTGAAAGGAACCTATGAAACCATGTCCACAAACTTCCATATATAATATCATAATTCAAAAATTATGGTATCGTGATCATGATGGAAATCAAAAGATTTACCTCCTCCCGTAATGAATGACCCCACCATGTACCACATAATCAACTCAAAAAAATCACCATTCATTTACTTTTAATATCAGTAAATAAAATTTATGGTGTAATAATCTCTCAAGGAAGATATATTGTGGAATATGGGGTAGTCATCCATTCTTCCACTCCATCATGGGTATTTCGGAACAACACCCAAACCCCAAAACCCATGGGGGTTGCTGTAAACACATGACTCAGGTGGGGTGCATTTATAAATCACATAAATGTTGTGATGAAAAAATAACTCAAAAATCCATAATAATTATAACAAACAAGATCACCAACATAACTCACAACAAGGTATCCAAACTTTATCCACTATCCTTTCCACCTCTAAAATCACTAATGTAAACAAACAAGCCATATATAGTCTATATTTCATTTTTAATTCCAACCAATTTATATATTTTCCAAATTATGAACCATTAATATTTATATATCCAATTAATTTTATAATTAATTATATCCCATTATATATCTACTTCTTATTATAATTTATTTACCAAACATTAATTTCCTCCCATTTTTATATAATTATACATGAAAATATCCTGTTTTTCCATAGCAATTATGTGACAATACCAAATAACATGTCACAACCAATATATTTTATACCAAAGATCCTCATTCCACAACCACCCATCAAAACCACCCATAACAACCGCAACACATCTCATACACCATGCATTTATGTTACTTTAAATAGGGTATTTCATCCAAAATCACATCATCACATTCAAGGGTAACATTTCACAAATCCACGATTTCATGGGAAATCAATTTATTAGAAGAATATATGTTCGTATGCTTTTTCATATGATGCTGTTTAATAAAATTAAAAATAAATAGGTTAAATGGTGTAATTAATAAATAACAGTAACCAAAACTAATCATAATTCATAATTAGAAAAAAATAAGAAAAATAATTTATGAAAAATAAAAGAGTAATTAAAACACAAGTGATTCTCCATGGCCTTTTAATTTAAATTAATTCATTTAATTATGTTCTTTATTATTAAAAATACAATTTTCCTAAATGAAAACAAAATAATTATATACCCATATGTACATTTAATTAATTATAAATGGAGGATCATCTTCCATAATTGAATCTTAAAATGGGAACTAGTAATCACAAAGGAAGAGATAAGGATAAAGCCTCCAAAATCCAAAAATAATCATTATTATATTTTTTGTTAAAACAATTCCATTATGAATGATCCAAGATAAACTAATGAGTTTAAAATACCAAGGGAACTAACTGGAGATAGATAGAATTGGAAAGGATCAACCAAATGTCAAAGGAAAATAGAAATGTGAAATAAGGGGTATCTGAGGTCTAGTTTATAATTTTATTCCAATATACCTCACAAAAATATATTGAAATACCCCAATACACTATAGTGACCCCAATATAATAGGAACTATGAAACCCCGTATCCAGATCCTCTTTTTCCACCCATCGTAAAGGATAGGATGTGACAACCACCTCAACCTAGACAATGATGTCGACCAATCCATGGTAGTTCTTCCATCTTCTACCATAACCAAAAAAAATTCCCTATCTCCCATGAATTCACTATTTTCCCTTTCCATTATTAATTTTAATGGTTTATTATGTATATTTTCATTATTTCTTGAGGTGTCCCACCAAAGTAACATGTCGGGTGCCAAGCCCACCCTAGTAGTTCTCTATTTACCCTATGAGTATAAGAAGATATATTGTCAAACAATCCTTACACCACACATTCCAAAAGTCATGGTCACACATCTTATGTTTCCTCGGATAACTCGTAATACATCATAATAACTGCCATTACCATATAAGGCATGCTATATGACATGGTAACCTTCATGGAGCTAAGACACCACCTAATCCTCTATTTCACCACCAAAATACTCAACTACATTTATAAACCTGAGGAAGCAACAATGGAAAGAGTTAGTATGGTCGAATCCATTACATTAGATACATATCACACAATTATCATCCACAATAATCAACACAGAATATTGAAAATACAATAGAAGGGATTATATGTATAAAAATCATGTGAGATACCTCTCATGGATATAAATATAACTAAAATGCTACCACAATATCTCAACATCCTCACTCCCCCACTCATCCCTAAAACCATTAGTGTTGTTTTTCTAACCTCAACATCACCCAATCAGGTGTCTATCAGAACCACCCTAGAACAATTCACCAAGATCAAACATCAAGGAAAACTAATCCTCATATCAAGAGTTTTTCTATTTTTGTGGAATTGAATTTTTTACTTATTTCTCAATTATATCATAAACATAAAATATAAGGATTAATAAAGGTTTTCCATTCAATATTTGTTTTAATCCATAACACACAACAATATTAAATTATACATATATCTTAAATTATGAATATTTCATAATTTGATGTCCATGGATAATAAAATAATAAAATAAATCATAAAAAATTCTAGAGCACACACTCAATTACTCTCTCCCAAGAAATCATCACATCACAACATATGACCCAATGGAATAGTTCATCTATACATCACATATTTCCAATGATCGTAGACTACTAGTCACTCTGTGAATTTATTTTCATCCCTGGTATTCATCTATCCCTAGTCATTGAAATGACATTCAACATGAGGATATCTATGGATCTAGAAAATATGGAAGACAACATGGATCATTTCCAGCCATAGTGGTTGTATTAATGAATAAACAACCTCAAAAATACACTCAAACACTTTAAATGTCTTGAATAACCTAAGTGGAAGCTTAATCCATATTTTGAACCTCCAATTCCCTATTATGTGGGATACCTTCAAGAAAACATGGTTCATATCCTCAAACTCAAAGTCCATCATCATTTATAAAACATAATATTTATTTTAGTTATATGTTACCTTCATCATCTCATGATCTACCTCAACCTTATCTTTCATACACTAACAACATTAAAACTAAAAATATATGACTCTCCAATAATAATATATCTCTTAATGGACCCTTATAAAAATTCATACAAAACCTTAAATAGATCTATGTTGATGGTTGAGTGATATATATTGTTATAAGAAAAATCCAAAAAATGAAAGTTATTTTCCCATAATTGACGGAAATCCACAATTCATGCTTGCAACATATCCTCCAGTGTCTGTACTGTCTTCCCTATAAATATGTTTATATGAGGGTTGAAAGTAGTGTTGAGGAATAATTGAGTTCCCAAATACTATTAAAATCCACTCCTAAAATGTAAGTGAAATTATCATCCCATTCTCTCGACAATTGACCTCTAAACTCAATGCAGTTTCATGTCCTCATCCACATGCATCATTACTAAATCATCTACAGTCCCTAAATCATTGATTAGTAAAAATTGAGAAGAATTAATTAATTGATATCTGATTTAATAGATATAATCATATCCCTCATGATACTGGTGTAATCATATTATTAAATCCATAAATATGTCCTCCCACATCCATTTAGTGATATACAGGGGTGATAAAAACCCCACAATGAACATTATTTTCTACCTTTACATGATATAAAACCCAATACTAATAAATTAACTTTTCCACTACATGATTCAACCTAGACCACTAAAATTGTGTCCTTAAACCTTGGTTTATATTAGTTACCTCTAGGTTAACTACTAACGGTTATATTGACACTCATGAATGAGTGTATAATGTATCATCATCAGGATTAATAGCCACCCCATTGATAAAAATTAAATCCAAAAATCCATCTACGTTATCACCATTATCAACATGTTCATTCATAACATTAGTATATAAGTCCCCCCACTATGATTCCTCCACTTAATTCATAAAATAGTACAACACTTTCAACTGAAATAAGAAACCTCCACCATAAACCAAGATTGCATTTTGGTGCATGGATGTTAACTCCTCCATAACCCTACAAGAATATACAGTCTCTTGAAAAATATCACTTAAAAACATCCAAATTAGTTTTTCATCCATGAAATTCATCTTTCTCTAGATGTACGATATAATTGAAAAATATTCATGAAAAAACTACATCCACATACCTTGTCACAGATTTAGGTCATTTTAAAATAATACGTACAAAGAGCTCCTATTATCGATAAAGAAAATAAAGCATTATATGATGTGGTAATTTCATGAGAGAGTCATTAAAAACATTAACTAATTGTTATAGTACATTGGATCCAAACTTACAGAAATAGAGAATTTAATTCCAAGTCCAATAAGAAATCATAACAATATTTTGTATATAGATCATTCTCAATCCCAAATAGGATGAATCATAGAAAAACACAAACAATTCCCCCTTAGAGGATAACTAAATCCTTTAAGTACTAATCAATATAACCATTTAGTATTTATATGCTTCTTGACACCAATCAGTCTGGATAAAATATTAGTCTTTCCATGTTAGATCATTCAACATCCCCTACATCTTTATCAAATTTTGACAAAATAAATTTGTAATAACCTATAAAAAATAAAAAATTATGTATATATACCACATTCATCAGTACTACACTATAAATGAGTCCCTCTATAATTGATGTGTCCATAGACAAACTCTGTTGGGACACCACATGTCTAATGAAATACAACACTCATTTCTAAAACTATTACGTGTATAAATTTCAATAGAACATGTGACATCAATGGACTAAAAAATATATATGATATTTTTAGAGTGAAAATATTCACACTTCAAGTTGATCAATATTTTATTGATTAACGCATCTACAAACTGATCCAGAGCTCAACGAACACAAACTTCATGAGCCCCATGAACATAGATGTTTATATTTTAAAAAAAAATCCTAGACAAAGACTCAAAGTAAACATAACTGCATCCAAAGGTAATTTTCATGATATATTACTCTTTTACACTTATCTGATGATATACCAGTCACATATAGATCTTAAAATACCAACTTTCACACCTCAAATTGTTAAAAATATCATTAATAATCAGAAGAGGGTAATCATTTTTATCATCACAGGATTTTGAATCTAGTAATTTATACACAACATCATACTATAATCTTTCTTTTTTAGAGGACAAAATAGGATCACCCCATGATGAAACACTAGGTAATATGAAACCATTCTACATTTTTTCATCTATCTTATTTATCACCATCAAAAACTCAAAGACTTTCATACAATTAGGATTCCTTAAAATCATATAACCTCCTAGATATAAATATATATCAAACTTGACGGCTGGTCAAGGGAGTAGTGTCATAACCTCCTCGATAAAGATATCCAAAAATTCATCGAAAACTCTTGGAGTCTCCAACATCATATCACCCAATAAATTTACCGATAAGTCATCCATTAAATAATTTAGGGGCTCTATACATCTACCACCCATCCAAAAAACCATGTTCAATGATAAAAAATACATGATGACCCTCTACAAATGAGAGTGTGACCTTCCCATGGAAAAAATTGATAACCACATGTAACAAAATAGAACAAATCAATGTTGATTATGACATTATATGAGTATATTTATAGAAATAAGAGAACCTTATATGACTAATGATATCCCATAATCTACCTACACCACTGATACACATCAAATAAGATGATTCAACCTCTTAATGGTGTAATAAATACCCAGTTCACTAGAATCCTGTTTACTTGTAGTTCAAATGCATAGAAAAAAGAATCATAAATGAAGAAGTGTGAGTATATTAAATAAAATAATGTGCAAATAGGGAAATATGGAAAGTTAATTGTACCTTTGATGATCATTGACAAATTTTGGAGATATAACCTCCATAGTATGAAAATATCTACTCACAAATCATCTACCTCACTATTAAAGTCATCCTCTATGACCATTCTCTAGCCTAGATCCTTGATTATTGGGTCCATCATGATGTGAACCTCTACTATATACATCCCTCCATAGGTTATGAATAAGCGGTGATGGCCTATGTTTTTAATGTGACTAGGCCTAACCACCCAAAGAAAACTTTTCTCCCAGATCAATTGGGAATATAGATTGAGGGTGAACATATCCATTGAAGTTATAAAATGGAAATGAAAATACTATTTTATGTGTTCAAAAAACAATATCTCTAAAAATGATTTAGAAATTGATGTGAATGACTCACTACTAGTTTAAACCCTAAAGTAACTAGTATTTTAGATTTGAAAATATAAACCCTCTTCCTCGAGGAACCTTTCCAAAATACCTCTCATGGTGGACCTCCTCATGGGTGTATATGCTCAATCACTAATTCCTAATTCTGTAAATCCAAATACATTTGAAATGGAAGTATAGATGTTGTATAGAGGATAGATATTAAGAGTCTCACCTCAAGATGTTATACAGAGGACACCTCATTAAGAAATAGATAGAGGAAAAATACATTAAAAATATCCTTCAACATAATTCCCAGATCTACCATTGACATACTCTCCGATTGAAGAGACCGGAGACCATGCCTCTTTACTACCTTTAGGATTGATAATAGGATCACTACTCATAACTCCTTATAATTGTTTTCCCAAGAGAAATTAAGTTCCTTACACTCAATGAGATATAACATCCACCACCAATGCAAAATTAACCTCATTATACTGGTTGTTTGCAAAACCTAGTGCTCAACCTATTCCCAAATCAAACCAAATGAAATATCAAGCTCCTCTAAATAGATATACATCACTAGATTTGATACACTTCCCACATACTTTTCCATGACCATCCATTGGAAATACTAAAATTCCATATTCAAATGAAAAAACTCTTTATCCAGATATACCCTCTAGTGTTAATCTGGGTCAGCTAGCTAAACCTCATTATCCTAAAGAACATGCAGAAGAACTCTAGGATCAATTATTGAAAAATATAGGTAAATAATAATCTTGGAATCATATGATTTTTTAAGGTTTAATTTAGTTTATTAATTAAATTTTCCATAAAAGAATATTTTTCAAATATAAATACAACAATCAAGCATCATGTGCCTCTCCTAGTAATTACCTGGAAAGCAGCACCAATTCACATGGACATTCACTAGGCTCGTGTTCCATGAATCAAATCACAGGGGGATAAAATATCATCTCTTCTCTAGTCACCTATCCCAATATCATATTTAAATATTGACTCTTATTGTTATCCTACCAGTCATGGAAATCCTTACAATGCATAAATATAATGATCATCCCATCTATCAACATATATCTGATACCAATTTTTCAAGAAACCCACTCTCTAAAGGAACCTATCTGGGGCTAGTATTGATGTAAATGAGATAATTTCCCACGAGTCCCACCTTTAGTAGGCCTTTAGTTGGATACTATAAATGGGCTTATAAAAATATACCATATAAAATGAAATTTACATCAATTTATTAAATATGGATTTTGAGATATGATAAAACCACCATGAAACTCCATATCATAAAAGAATAAATGGAAATAAAATTCATCCATTGGTACATGTGTAAATTAAATCGATACAAATCAAGTCACCAAAATAATTCTAATAGAAAACCTAAGGAGGAAACCTCTGAATTTATCAAAATATAGGGTTACTAATGTCCATATATGTCCCTATAGTACTCCTAAAAACATAATAAATTTTTTATATATACAAAGGGTAAGAATAAAATTATTAATAAATAGGAGAAATGACCATGTGACTCATGTGGAAGTGAAAATAGCATACGAATTCACCTGTGAAAAAATTTTAGAACCATCACGAATTTATGATGTTCAAAAAACCAATCTATATCATCACTATTACAAGATCACTAAATACTTCAATGAATATAGTAATATTATAAAGATTATATCGATAAATTAGTAATTTTAAATACTTTCCACTATATTTTATAATCTCATGCCACAAGATTATATTTCATAGTGATCCCTCCCTTCCATCATAACCACACCCAAATAAACCTTGGAAAACACATATGTGTCCTTCCCGAAGACACTTAGTCAACCATATCCACGTATTTCCCAATGAATCTTAGGAAACCACAACCACATCATTCCATACCCAGGTCCAAGTCTATAAATGTAGGGTACCATGAACATGTGTTACATCCACCTCAGGCCCTCATCCCACCGTGCATGATCCCAACCATGAACCACCACATCATCTCATGAACCATAACAATTTATGAACTTTTGACAATTGGGCCACATATCATATTTGTGAAAATATCTCATTTAAGTGATGGTGGGGAATTTGGTGTAGCTACCCATCTATTGTTACCATCATGGATGATTGAGAAAAACACCTAGAACCCAAAACAATGTTCATCTGGGTAAACACTCGGATCATTTGGGGTGAGTATCGAAATCACATAACAGCACGTGATATATTGACAACAAAAAAAATACAAATAAGGTTTCACAAAAAGGGAACCAATATTTCTCACAAAAATTTCAAGCATCATCCACCACTACCATTTCCACCTCTAAAAGAAACCCAATATACAAACAATCCACACAAAATCTATAATCCAGCATTTCTTTCAAACCATTTCTATATTATAAATATAACCAACAATTTTATTTTAGTTATCCCATTTGTTTTATAATTAATTTCATCCCATTCATTAACCACATTATACTGTTCTTTATTTACTACAAAAATTTTTTTCCCACATTCCTCTCATTATACATAACAATTTTTAGGGTTTATTCCATATCTTTTGGAAAACTACCACACATCACATTGCAACCCATCAATCTCACACAAATGATACTCATTTCACATCCACCCATCAAAAAAATCACAAATATAGTACACCACACATCACATTCTAATTCCACAATGGATTAAATAACAAATCACATCATTAAATTCAAGGGTATCCTCATAAAATCCATGATTCCATTGGAAATAAATTTTTTAGTAAGACATATATTTTGATTCTTATTTATATGTGATAATTTTAATAAAAAACAATAAAGGTTACATGTTTTAGATATCCATAAAAAAATCTAAAACTCATTTTACGTCATAATCCAAACTAATCAAGTATGAAAAAGTATTTTGGAAAAACAAAAGACTATGTAAAACTCATTCAATTTCCTATCCCCTTTCAATTTCAATTTAGATAATTAATTATTTCATTAACCTGATACATTTAATTTACTAAAAGGAAAAAACATCCCCTCATGTACTAATAAGTGAGTGTTGAAGGATCATGTAACTTGATTGAAGAATTAATGAGAACTATCATTCCTAAAGTAAGGAACAAGAGATCAATCCTCTCAAATATATAAGAAAACCCCACTGAATTCATTGATCCCAATAACTCCAATCCAATTGATCCATGATTAACCTAGTGATTTTAATCACCAATGGAGTTGATTGGAGAATAGTAGAATGGGTCGAGGCTGACCAATGGTTAATGAGAGGATGTGAATTAAAATAATGTTTAGAAAAACTGTTATTTATAATCCTAAGCCAAAATACATCACAATAGTATATTGATACCCCACAGTATGACATAATAACCATTAGTAAAAACACGATATGAAATCCATCTTCTAAACCATCTTTGTTTCCACATTTTTAAAACAGGATTTGGCCCCACTACGGCCTAGTCCATGAAATTTTCTAAGTTATTTTGGTTTGTTCACCTTCATCCATGGATAAATTCAAGGTCCAAGAACCAAATACATGGATGTTTCAATCGCACCCCCAGTCAACGATGTTGTCAGTAACTTCTCTAAATTTTATATAGGCACCCAACCAAGCTTCCATTCCTAGTACCACACCCATCATGTGTGTGATTCCTATGTATATGGCATATATGCATACCACTAGGACAAATCCCTCAGCACTATAACTTCCCCAGGGTGT
Organism: Viscum album; assembly: GCA_963277665.1. NCBI lineage: Eukaryota > Viridiplantae > Streptophyta > Magnoliopsida > Santalales > Viscaceae > Viscum > Viscum album. The sequence goes on along the minus strand of OY728135.1, from coordinate 1,566,876,568 downwards.
GGTAAAAAAGAATTTTTTACATTAAATCACTACTTATACATCACCACCACCAACATATCAAAATAGAATATGCTACAATATATTGTGACCTTCAAAGTGATAAAACACCTCCTCAAGCTTCTAGATAACCACTAAAAACCTCTAAAACATCTATAATTCTCAGGATAAAAAAATGGACTGGGATGGTTTGGGTAATTAAAATATCCATATGAGGACCTTTCTAAATTGGGATAATCCCCTATCAACCTCTCTTACATAACTAGTAAATATGGATTAGACTACTAGTTAGACTTTGTCTAAAACACAAATTAATTATTAAAAATCAAGGGAGAGTAGGTCACTTCCCCTAGATCCTCATATACATAAATGTTGAAATATTATTAAAAGTTCATAAGACTAATATCTTCCTCTATTGTATTAAACCATTGTAAAAATGATTTCTTGTTGATGGAATTATTGAAAATAGTCTCTCTTTACTAATGCATCTTCTATCCCATAATTGAACATTATAAATTACTCAACCCAAAAACTCTTCCATAGGTTCAAGTCTCATTGATAGAAAATGTATCGTAATATTTTTTGGTTATTGATGAAAAAAACCCTTACCCAAGAGATAATAATTCAAAAACATTAATTCATAAAAAACGATGGTTATATCTATATCAATAGTCAAGAAGTTAAATTCATGGGGTTATAGCTAATGAAACCGAAATATACGACAATATATTCACAAATCAATATTTTCTCCAACACAGCTTCTTGAATCATCATTGAAATCTGTCTAAAAATTACCATTCTTTGGAAGAATTATAATCCATGCGGGACAAAATCTCCCATTTAACTATTGGAAGGATTTCATACACCAATTCATCCATATGAACATCACTTTCTTCCTAGTATTCCTAGGAAGAATCACATTTAATAGAGAAAGTTATTGAATAAACCATATATAATAAATAAAAATACTACGAAATCTTTAGATTCTATGAACTTTCCTAGGTGGATACCTTGAAATATTTGTATCCACATTCTCCAGATCAATGGATTTTTTCATCACAAAAACAATGTTCCCAATGAAGTGTAACTAATTGATCAAAAATATAATCTTCAAGAGTATTGAATAAATTTTATTCCCATGAATCATTCTTAAAAATAACTCATTTTTTCTTGAATGTAACTTTAGGTTCCATGAGTATACAAGAGTATGATAAAAAACAATGATAAATGTGACTATTTAAGAGTGAAAATATCAATTCATGAGGTCGGAAGACACTATTATCGCTTTCAACAGACCAAATCAAATAATGGGATAATAATACAATTCATATCTACTCTTGGATACTATAATTTGTATATCCTTAACCCCAAAATATATATAAGGGTATCTTGATCATAGATAATTCTTGGAGAACCATCAGAATCCCCTCAAATTTTCAAACAAATAATCTATTCTGGGATGTGGAGACCTATTTTTCACTGTGATTTCATTCAGCTTCAAATTATACACACAAAAAATTTTTGGTGAATAAAATTGAAGCACTCTAAGTATATGTTCTCCAGTAAATAAATCACATTTCTTATAGGTCATCAAGGTTCACCTAAAACACTCTTTACTCATTGGATAATATAAGATTTTGGGAAATACATATAGATTTCATACTGGGAAAGAGTTCTATAACAATATCAATCCACATTTTAGGAGGGATACTAAAGAAATCATCCAGAAAGATTTAATGGAAAAGATACCCCACTATAGTAAAAAAATTCTAGAACTATTACCATATCTATTGTGAAAACCATGAACACTATTTGTACTATATTGTCTGAATATGGCTATGTTCTTGTCCTACTCGTCTTGCCTCTAAATAAAAATCCCTCGTGAGAAATTAATCCTCTCCTAGGGTGGTAAAATCAACCACTATATAATTGAAATAGATGTGAGATCAAAAATATGTCAACCAATCTATGAGAAAATTACATCAAAACTATTAATCTCTAAAATCATAAAATATCAATATTTTTGTAACATTCAACTACAATGGGACACACTAAAAACCTATAAATATAGTCTACCATCTTCATGATGGTTTTATAAAGTGGAAAACTCCATTGGGAAAAAATAAATAGAAACTATAGACCCAAAAATATTAGGTATAAATAAATAATAGAGACTCCCATTTACCAACAAAAGTAGTAATAATATTCAACATAACGAGAATCATACCTCTAAACATTGAAGGTCCTAATATACAATCTTCTGAAACATGATCCAATGAATATAAACTATTATTCCCATATCACGGTCCCTATACTTATGATCCCTAGACTAATGGATGAAAAAAACCCTATAAATCACGAAATTTCAACTACTAAGATCTATGGCTCTCTCTCTATGACCAGACCACCCAGAAATAGTCCCAATATCCTACTTGGGTCGATATAATTATGAAACCACGATATATTCCTTCCCCAATCATCTTATAATAGATTACTAGGAAAACAATTAACAAATATAAAAACAATATCCATATTTTTTCAATAATGGAACTATTTTGGATGAATATAACATCTTCTATGGTAATTCCCGGGTTTTTTGAAATGGAATCATGGGGGAGGAGTCCCTCCTAGACAGAGAATAGATAAACTCCCAACTAACCCTATATTCTTATATACTCACATTATAATCTCTTCAAATATCCTATTCCTAAAAATATATGAATCCCCTACAATACCAATAGATAATATGATACTAATGTAGGGTGGAAACCTTGGTGCATTATCACCTATTGGTGTCTTCACAACCATGTGATTATTACAAACCATATTTAAATATTATATTCATTCTAGAGACCAAACATGATTTATCTTATCTAGTTGAAGTCTAATATCAATCTTCCTTGTTGTTTGACAATCACTTTTATAAAATAGTGGAGAAAATTGAATCATCTTCCCAAAACATCTCACATAGTTAGCCATGGATGTCACCTCTTACTAGAGATCCATTAAATCGTAATATAAATCCATCCATAATTCTTCTGCAAATAATTATACAAAGAATATATCCTTTAACTCTTCCCACATTATACCCACTTGTCTCTAATCCTTGAATCATCATTCCCCAACACCTCCCTGAAGGTCCCTGAAGAACAAATGCAATTAAAATCACCTAACGATTATTATGCACCTCTGAAAGTTCAAACATCCCATCACTAATCTCAATCTAATCATTAATATTCATATTACCTCTGATTCCCTATAAAGTTGTAGGATATTTATGTTAAAAATTCTAAATAAAATTATACCATCGTTAACCCTCCCAATTGAGAACCTAAACCTATTACTAAAAAGATATAGAAAAACCCCAACTGAAGAGGCTCTAAATACTAATTCAAAAGAGTGAAATCTCAGGATCAGTTAGCCTATATATCTTAGACATCATGAAGTCCAAAATGATTCCCTACATTAAGAGCATCATGAAGCATGATCCTAGGTGGAATGAATTGATTTCTAAGATCATATATTATCTAAAATAACAAAAAAAACATAGATAGTTGTATAATAGCTCATATATATAATATACCTATGTAATTAATAGTAACACACCTAAACACAACAATCCATGAAAAAAATCATAGAAAACACATCCTAATACTACCCATAACCCCTAGGCGTACCCCCTTATAACCTACTAAATGTCTAATCACCCCTAATAACTACTTTATGTTAGTCACAGTCACACAAACATACCCATATATGAATTATTTGGTTAAATTTATTAACATTCACTCATGATGTATTTTAAAAAACATAAAATATTTTATTGATGTATTTTAATAAATTTAAACCAACCTAAATTATATGTAAATGAGAATATGGGATGTGAACCTATGTGTCTATCTCTAATGTATTAACTTATCATCTCTTACCAATCTGGTCAAGGGAAAAATTCATTAAATTATAACCACATAATAAAACTTGAGAAGAGCATCACACCATAACATATTATCTAATAATATTCAACCCTACTTCCCCAGAAACTCAGAGTTCCACTACACGAGTGCTATACATTCATAATATTATCTCCCCTACTAAAGTTACATACATTATATCTATATTCTATCAATACTTAATTAGTACACTATATGAAAAGTGGCTCTTATATCATTTTTTACACCCAACCATAATCACCCAATCTAGGATGAGGAGTTACATGGACTCAACTGAACTTTTCTATACACAAGAGGCTAAAAACTAGTTGAAAAGTCATAACATACATGGGGATAATCTACCCATAATATAAATTGAATATCAAAGTAACAAATAAAATATATTTAATAAACATATTTGAATAAATAAAAAGGTATTCGAAGAAATAATATAGAATAATAAATAATATAATCATAATATGCTATAAAATATGCATATAATATCTAGTACATTATGTTAAACGAGAACTAAATAGTATATGGATTCATTTACAAAAATGATAATGAAAAAAATTATATAACAGTAACAACTTCAAAATATTACAATGCATGACCTAGTATCGTCTATATCCTGGTATGTCAACACTAGCATAGAAGTCAATCATAGGGACCCATTCACTTTATTAAATCCATAATATTTATGTATGTATGTACTCCACGATTCCCATGTTGGGTATGATAATAAACTATATTGGATACCACCAATGGGCCCTTAGCATAAATGCAACATATGTATAAAGTTGAGTGCATCAGATGAAAATAAGATGCCCTAAAAATGGTCTTCTAGTAATTACATGACATAAATAAAATATTTCATTATATTATAATATGAATACCATTTAGTGTTAGATTTTATGAGAATCGTGAAAAATAATTAACTAAAAAACTCATTGAAATTTTCCACCTACATTAAACAATATTTAAACAAAGAAAAATTTTAAATATCTCCCAAAAATTATTCTCATAAGACACACTTCTAGACACATCATATGTGTTACCTTTCGTCATAACCTAGGAAAATATAAATATAATAAAGGGGATATATGAAAATGTTTTTAAGGTTAAGCTTAAATGATAACAATCAATGATAAAAAATGATCATATCATGACCATGTCAGTATAATCATGATATATAAGAAAATTATACAAAATAATTCTTTGTCATAGATTATGGAATAAATCATTAAATAAAATATGACCATAATAAAAAATAAATAAGCATAATCCTTGAGAGAATAAAATTTACATAAAAATAATCATAAATATTTGGAATGTCATGTATAACAACACAGAAATTTATTATAAGCACAATTATAGGAAAACCATTCTATGAAAAATACATTATACACATAAATATTTGAAAAAACTCATTAATTACATGCCTAAAAATGTGAGTAAACCCATTATTCACATTTTTATGTAAAGAAGATCATTATTTCAATGTCCAAAAATTTAATTGGATATAAACATAAATAGATGCATTGGAGGGTGATATTGGTCCTCACCCATAATCATCTATAAATATGGATTCCACAAAAAATTAATCATAAACATATCATTATGTGCTTATGGGAAAAAATAAATTTTTTCTTAAACATACGCATAACATGATCTTATGAAAACCAAAGATATTAAATAATATATAATTTTGTAAAAGTTGTTATATATTTTAAATCAATTTACATTACATAACCTATCCAGAGAATGTAGGTAGATGGAAATTCTTAAATAATATCCTTGAATAGAGAATACTATGTTTCTAATGATATTCACTTCTATAAAAAATAGTTAAACCAATGGTTTTGAACCTTTAGTACAGTTTAGAGAACCCTTATTATAGCCTATATCAATGGTTCTCCAATATATTGGTTATATGGCTATGGGTATTAACCAATAACAATGGTTTTAAATAAATCATTGTTATAGGTCACCTGGTTTTACACTACACCAACATTTTAATCGAACTATTGGTATATTTCTATACCAATGGTTTAGAAAACTATTTGTATAGACACCCCTTTCCTTGATATCAATCATCCTCCATCCTTTTCCGAAGACCCAGAAGAAAAAAAATATCAACACCTAAAAACACCATGACAACATTTCCCAAAACACTACCACATAATATAAAAAATTTAAAAACTAATTAATGAATTCATCTAGTGACAAAAAAAATTAATAAAATAACATATATTCATTAAAATCTAATCAGAAAACATCACATACAATAAATTTTAGTCAAAATATATATGATCAATCACTGTCTCAACACAAGTAATATAACCATCGTCATCATCAACATCACCATCATTATCGCCATCATCATCACCCTCATCATCACCATCATCTTCCCCATAATCCTCACCATCACCATGTCCATTACTATCACAAAAACCATCCCCCTTCACCATCTACACCACTAGAATGCACCAAAAAACATATTGGAATCAGTTGTAAGTGATTGGAATAAGCCTTAAATTACTTTCATAAATTTCTAGTTTTCTTTTTAACTACATTAACACTCCTGCATGGATATATTTTTTTGCCTTTTTTGTCTCTATAAGATCAGGTGCTTCCTCTACAAGATATATTCTGAACTCGGTGATACTAGAACCTAAACCTAATTTTTACTATTATCTACTAGGGATAAAACTATTCCCTATTTGACAATGTACTCTCTCATATTGATCATATCCTCATTCACTATAAAAATGATCAATTGGAAAAAAAATTGTCATCTTCATACAAATAAAGGGACTAAAAACACAATATTGAATATACAAATATAAAATATAGAAAAATATTGGCATTAAAATTTAAATCGACAGGGTAAAACTATCAATTTTCTATTGGGTGTTTTTTTAGTATGATTCTATATTTCTTCTTTCTACACTACAGACACATTTTTTCTTGAGGCACACATCCTTAAATATTAAATAATGACCTCTAAAATGTAATTGAAGGGTGAAAATCATTATTTATTATACATTATGTTTTGAAACATATTAATTCATTATAGCCAATAATTAATTGAATATTAATTTCCAAAACCAATTGAGTTAAATTTCATAGAAATGGGTTGTATAATCCCCAATTGTAAGAAACTATAAACAATCATTCTAAAATAAAGGGTTATTATATATAATAATATATACCCCTAATAAATTATATGAGAAAAGGTAAGATGACTAAATTAAATATTTGGAAAAGGAGAATGTTTAATTTTATTTAAAAATGAAAACATTATAAAATTCACTATAAATCCATACATTAATTTTATTAATTTGTGTCAATGTGGGGAATTTTATTTATATTTGTTTTATTAAAAAATAAATGTTGGTAATATTGTGATAAGGAGTTTATATGTTTCATTTGATGACGTAGTAGATACATTTATTGAGAGGGACTTGTATGATGACATCAGAAGTAATGTTGAATCATAAGGTAAATATGATTGTTACCTAACACCTGATATCCATAATGTGATTATTCAAGATGAATAACAATGATTAATTTGATTTATTATAGTTTTTTATAGTTTTTATAATAATAGCTATTATTAGAAGTTGGGATTTTAATTATGTGGATGATTAGAAGTAGATTTTGGTTGTCGGTGTTTTTTTCATGAAGTTATATATTTTATATGTTTTCATAGAATATGTTATAATTTTTATAGGGAATTAAATTATATTTCAATAGTTTTTTAAATAATAACATGTCTGCATCTATATGAAAATAAAATTTCAATGATTGATTTCATCATGGGTTTTCCTTTGATAAATTATTGTTTCCATGATTCTTCATGGTTATTGAATTTTAGCGAGGTGTGATGTAATTGTTGGAAGATAAAAATGTATATTGTTACTTGAATCAATGAAAAGTTAAACTATATCCTTGTTTAATTAATTAGGAAATATTTTTTAAAAAAGATCATGGTTCATGTTATGGTTGACATTTTTATTTTGGTTTATTTAATTTCAAAAATTATATGAAACTATGAAATGGATTATTTTCAATGAAAAATGATAGGTTTGGGTGGAATTAATTTTTATTTCATCAAATATACTAAATGAAATTTTAAAACCCTAGTATCTGTTTATTCATCTAAGACATGGTTTTCATAAAAAATTTCCAAGAAAAAATACAATAAATATATTAAGTGGTTGATATTTATATGTCATGGATAATTAAATACTCTCTCTTTTTTAATCTATCTTTTATCCATGGTTGTAGTTTTAGTTATGGTTATTTGATCATGTTGTTTTATAATGATTTGGGATAGGATATGGGTGTGGTATTATGATATTATGGTTTTTGTATGATGTTGTATGTGAATAAGGGGAGGATGGTTGTGCCCGGACATGTTTCATTTGGACATGATTGTGACTAGATTGTTAGGGAAGTGGATGGGTAGTAGCTTCACAATAAAAAATAATTTATATATATTCATATCATATTGTCCGATTTTGGATAGTTAATGTGTGGTGATATGGATTTTTATACTTATCTAGGAAACTAAAGTGTGTAAATTTTGTTATATTATAGTATAATACATCGTACTGTTTTTTCACATTGACATGATAGTTATTTGACAAAAAATTTCTATGTATATTTACATTTTTACCCCTAATTCCATATTCAAATATTTACATTTTTCATGATATATTTGGAAAGCGGATTGAACCTTACTATATCTGGATCGTAGTGGTCGATGGATATTGTAAGAGTTTTTACTTTTAGTGATGGTTATTGGTTATCTATGTATTAACTATTTGATATATTTTTTATGTTTATCTAAAACATAACATGAATTTTATATTTATTTTTATGGTTGGTATACTTTAATTTATTTTGTTTAGGTGTTAATTAATGGTTTTATTTCATTCTTATGAATAAAGTCTCTGACTCCCCCCATGTTTCATTTTATATACCCAATTAGAGGTGGGAATCAAGGATCAAAATCAGTTACACTGCTAACCCTAGATTCATTCAAGTGGAATTAAATAATGGATGTTTGGGCCTTTCAAATTCTTCACATTTTTATCATTTTTATCTACATTTATACTTTGTAATTTATTTATGTCACGTGAAATACTTTAAATCTAAAACAATATATTCTTAATTTACACCCTTAAATAAGTAGCTATTTTTTTGAATAAAACATCCAATATATATATAAGACAAATGTGATATATTATTTATCCCATGAAACATCATTGAATTAATAAAATAAATAAATCTATTATAGAAATATATTATTGGGTCAGTCTCTATATTTTTTTTGTTGAAAATAATGATTGTTTTGTTGAAAAAAGTTCTAAATATTTTGAATTAATAGTATTTTTCCTGATAAAGATAAAATATTATATAAATTTGTTTGAGGAACCTTTGATTTATATTTAATTTTAGTGTGGTTTTGTATATAATATATTTAAATCCAATGAATGTGGAAAGTTATTTTAGTTTAAAACTATTGAAATGAGTGTTATTATTATTGTTCTTCATTAAGTGTAATTTTTTAATAAAGTATAATTATTACCTAACATCCGAATATATGATATTTATATTATTTTTATCATTTCTTATAGAAAATAGGTGTTTGGATTATTTTACTCCAAAACACAAGGTTATGAGAACATTTTTATTAAATAAAATTTTGTTAATAGTTGGTGAGTTTAAGAGAGTCCAATTCTAATACATGAATTTAATGTACATTTTGTTTAGTCAAAAGACTTTTAATTTGATTAATTATATGGTAAAAGTTATATATCTCTTTGTCTTGGGTATAACAATAAATCATTATTCTATATTTTTATGAAATTTATAATATATTAATGATAAAAATATCATTAATTAAAGAGGATTCTTACACACTAAAAAATCAAAATAATATTTCTACCAGAGTTATCATGTACATAGGTACACAAGGACTATAATAATTAAAATTTTCTTAGTTGCTAAATCTAAAGATGATAATTATTCTAATATAGGGGTATTCAAAATGAAAATAAAGGGAACATTATAGAATCTATAAAAAAATTTCATGAATTTCCATTAATTAGGGGATGTAAATTGGTAATTTAAAACAAGATGATTGAAGATATACTAAATAAGAGAGAGATACAAAATCAGAATGAGTAATTGTTAAAGAAAATATCAATGTCTTAAAGTCTACCACAGAGGTTTGTTACATTATTGGGGATGATGATAGAGTCATGTTATTTATGATCAAAATTTTATTATAGAGAGGTTTGATATTATGAATTATGAATGGGTTAATAATGAATATTTTATTTGGTTAAAGTTATTGAAGATGAGTAGGTAATGATGATGTTGGTGACAAAAATGATTTAAATTTCATAATGATGAAAATTATATTAATATATATATATAGATGAATGAACATATGATGTTAAAATATATTCTCTTAAAATAAATAAAAAATGAATTTTCTAAATAGATTGATAACTTTGTTTCTAATACTGTTACATTGAATCATTATGTGAATAACACTAGATATGTCACTTTTCTTAAAAGTGTATATTCTGAAATGCATGATAGAAATTTTAGTAATAATACTGGTGATGAAATTTCTATAAAATGAATTATCATTTAAATCATGATGAAGATTGTGTTCCGAAAAGGGATGAACAATACAGAAAAAGAAAATGGAAAAGTCCATTAGGAGTTCCCTATACTACTAAATTACACTTATATAAATATTTTTATAGTGTCCAATATGTATAATATTCTATAACTAAATAAAATATTATAATCAACATTGAATATATTTTAGAAATTTTATAATATTCAACACATAATGTTAACTTGGAGATCACATATAGTGGTTTATTCGACCTTAAAACCTGAAAAATTATAGAACATTCCATGTTATACCTAATGGTAAGAGGTTTGTACATACATTTAATTTTGAGAAGAGTTACTATGATTGGGAAATCATCTAAACACTCATAGCTATATATACAGGTACCTCATTTGAATGTTTTATTATGTTAAAATTATATTTTTATATTTATATGATATATATTATTATGGTTATTATTTATTTTTTAGTATATAATAAACCTTTAAAATCATCAAAAATTATATGTGAGAATCATACTTTTGTTGTATAATCCTAAACATGATAGGCCTTATCCATACTGAACCTTTTTTATTAAAATTAATCTCTAAAAGACATCTATATTATAATAACTGAACTCAATATATAACCAAATTCTAAATTAAATACATCAAAAAAATATTTTTTACTCTATTTAAGGTAAATAACTAAAAAACTAGAAATTGGTCAATAAAATTATAAATTAATTTTAATATTTCACTAATTATTTCCCTCTAAATGTGTAGAAATCTCATTAATAATTTATTTCTTTGGATCAACATATTGTAATGTTCATAAATTCACATGTATATCAATATAGTTTTTGGGGAAAATTATAATGAATATATATTTTAAAAAATTTAAGATATATTATTTTCATATTATATATTAATTTAAAAAATATATCAATATGAAATCATAAATCACAATATATATAAAATTAGGCATGAACTATTGTATTGTGAAGAAATAAATGATAAAAATAGAATGCAATGGTAACTTATTATTACCAAATAGCCTGCAACTGAGATCTTACCATTTAACATCATGTAGATGAACTCTACACCATTAATCTGAATTTTTTTCTATCCTAAAGCATTTTTTGATATTATTAATTATTCTATTATTAGAGATATTGTGTCCATCATAATTAAAATTAATGTATTTCTTGATCCATTTAAAATTTTATAAAATTACTAAAATATAAATAAATATAACCAAAAGATTAAACTCTTGAATAGAGGTTCTAATAATTCAATGAATCTTAAGATAACAAGGAATATTGAATTTAATAATTTTTCTCTAATAAAATGTAACTATCCAAGAAAAATACCTAATTTACCTCTTATTGTAGCATTATAGTCCATCCCAAAGTGTGGAGGTGTTTCGTAGCATCTTTTTTTTCTTATTTCATTATTTTTTTTTTAAAAAATAATTTTTATAATATAAAACAAAGTAATAATACTTGTATTTTTCGTTAATAAAAGTCAAATTTGATTAATAACTTAAAATCAGTACTCTTAAAATGAGAAATACCATTCTAATAATGTGTTGTTGGAAACTCATTCATGGATGTTAAGGCCCATAAATCTATTCTTTCTCTAGTAACTCAACCATTATTAAACTCATGCTTATATTCAATTTATAGATCACCTAATTCCAGGTGTCATGTACTCCTCATAGCCTCACCATTGAATGAATTATAATATACTTTCTACCAAAATATTAATTAAATAAGTAAAATTATAATATAAAAATAAATATAAAGAAAATTTTTACCCTTATTTTCATCCACGAATTTTCAATTACATCATTATAATGTTTTCGTAAATAGAGTAGGCTAAAGGGAATGATGTTAGAGTATTTTTTAAGTGTCTCTTTAAAACATCAATACCCCCACCTAGTTTTACAAGCTATTTGACTACCCTCCTTATATTTGACCACAAGATATATGTGCTAGTGTCACACATCACACATACGTGTACACCCATGCTACCTAGTATAGGACCTCCATGTGGAAGAAAAAACCTATCTAATATCAAAACATATTATAATGAAGATACATTATGGTGAAAGAAAATAATAGGGTTCTATATATATACTTCACATAGGCTTATGAGTGTGTATTGATGGATCCTCGCCTATGAAGGATCATCAACTTATACAGTAACATTGGAGTTCAATTTTTTCTAATGAGGATAAAAATATGTTTGAACAGAAGTTAAAGCATATTGAATATATATGTTTAGAGATAATAATGTTAAAGGAAAAGAATATAGCATAGACCTATATGGAAAAGTATAATATGGATGCGAAGTGGGATCCATCATCGAATGAGGAAAATAAATACAACGATCATATGTAATTAATGTTGAAAGTATTGGTGGTATTAATATCTTGTGTTCATATAATGATATTATATTAAATTAAAGAATACTAGAGGGTAAATCAGAAGAAGTGACAGGTTTTGATCACGTATTATTCTTGGTGAGAGTCAGTCTAGTACCCTCCCCCCTTGCATCGTTTGGTTGGGCACCACTGACAATCGTTTGGTTTGAAAATAATTGTCTCTGGGGTTGTGGTTTCTAATTAAAATTAAAAAAAGAAATTAAATACATGAATTTATATATTATTGATATATTTATTTAAAATATTATTAGAATAATGTGAACTAGTGAAGGAACACTCGTCTCTATTATGTGGTGATTATTATTATACATCATCTTCTTTATTCCACTTCAATGTTTTTATTTTCCCCCATTTAAAAAATGCATTAAATTATAAATTAACGACTAATTTATTTTTCACCAATATCCATAAAATAGAAAATTTATAAGTTAAAAGACAATTTATAATTTATTAATACTATATTTTTATCACCATTGTTATTAATTCATAACTATGTTCCAATAGATAATAAAATACTATATGTATATAAAACCATAATAATGAATTCCACTATATCGATGACTAATAACTATAAATAATACAATTAAATAATGTATATGTATGGAATAATTGATATAATATTATATGTAAAATTATTATATAAAATAAAAAAATATATATCAAACATGAACCATTGAATATACTCTGATCTAAAGAACCCATGTTACAAACAAAAAATGTAAATAATTGAAGTTAAGAAATTAATATATTATATAAGTATTAAAATAAAATTTCAAAATGGAAAGGGTCCTAAAAAATTATTACTCGTGAAAAATCACACAATTAATGATTTTTGTGAATGATTAATTGTGTTGTCCATGTGTTCTAGGAAATGGTCCTTCACCCTATATTCTTTGGCAGTGGATGTTCATTCTTGTCAAGACTCCCCCAAGGTGGTGATTTTGTTTAATCTATAGGGAATCCATATTCAATTTCTCAATAAATTATTCTATTAGTGAGTTGGAGATACCTAGGGGTATTTATTATGTTGTGATGACTACTCACTTAATTTTCAAGACACTTCCTTAAAATTGATTTATGTAGAGATAGATCTCTCCTAAACCACTTCAACCTGATATCCATCTCTAAGAAGCTACCTCAGTATCATGGTGACTTTGTAGTTTCTATGATTCCTCATCTCAATACTACCTAGAATTCCATTTTTAATCCCATAAAATATCATTATATAGGATTTCCCATTTTGGATTGAAGATATGTTTCCTAGTGGGTCTTTCTCACCCAAGTCTAGGATCATGGGTGTTATGAAGTGGCTCAAAGAATATATCGCCTTCAACGGGCTTTGTATCCAAGACATCTCTTTACTGGTCATGTTCATCTTCCCTTCCTCCTATGGTGGGATTGTCTCCCTCTCTATGGATAACTTCCACCAAGCTTATTCACACTTCAAACAATGTGGAGATGCACCAAGATTTAGTGGTTTTATTCCAATGTGTGAGATTGATTAATCTAACATTGTGGCTCATGATTCACATTCCACTCCTCCTTCCCTAGGTCTAGACATTTAATCTAGAAAATCTAGAGATTTATCCTTTCCTAGTGTTCAGTTTTTATCCTTTATACCCATTATCTTTGGGTTAGTTCTCCTTATCCTGATAATATTTTCCTTCAATGTGGTGTCGTCTTATCCATCTCTCTCATTTGAGTTGGAGGTTCCTCCTTTGAGTGCTAGTGGGTGGTTATCTTGTCCTGGTGGTGTCTTTACAATGTCCAAATCTATAAAAAGGATATCCATTATACATTTCCAGACTAAGGTACCACAATTTATGTCTCCTTACCTATGTGTCTTCTCATTCAATGATTTCTATCATATATTAGAATGCTTATGTATTAGGCTCCCGAGTGAAGACAGAATATCATTCCAATAAATTTTATTATAACAACACCTCTCTTTTCTATGTTTTTTAACACAAGAATAACCCTTCTATAATCTTAAAATTTTCTCATAGGCTAAGAATCCGAGCTGCGTACACAATGATCCCATTAACCATAATACTATGATATTTGGTAAATATAGTATCTCAGTCGAGATTTTTAAGACCAATAATCAATATATCACTGGTAATTTCAGTTCTATTTTTATTTATTGTTTCTTATTCATTTTTTATTCCATGTATGAGGTGTTTTTTTGGGAGACGTTGTGGTTCAAGCTCGTTACATACAACCATGTTAACTCAACATGGTTAATAAGTAGTTCTTTTAACGTCATTCTTGATTATGCACTGAAAAATGGGGGAGTGTAATATCTAATGGAGGTTTGGAAATATTTTTTCACTTTTCATTTCCATGATATTTTTTGAAATGGGTCTTATAGGTGATAAGTACATCGAGTAAAACAATCATAACGGGGTAGTAAAATATTGATATACTTAAATAGATGGTTTTATAACCTCCAACATATATCTATGTAAAGAAATTGTATTTTTTTTCTCACCACATCTAGCTTCTATCATACAACTTTTTAATTAATATCAACACATCACTTAGAATATTTGGTGTTTGGTGCTTCTTTTACTTCAACCAGTGGCCCTCAGACCCATGATTTCTTCATGTGTTATGGTCATCTTAGGATAAACCCATGTAAGGTAGTTCATGGGGTGGCCTACACAAATAGTTAAAGTGTCTTTAAGGTAACATACAGTCATGGAATAATATTAAACATTCCCATTGGAATTACAGGTACTAATTTAATATAGAAATTGAGAATCATCAGTCTAATTTTATGAATGGTTTGGAGGTTGGACTTCATGATGCACTCATGCTCAATATGATCAGACAATCATAGATGCTTCTTCAGTAAGAGGAGGAGGCTGAGTCTCATTCTATGTAAACATGGATTAAGGAAAGTGATCATAATACAACATTTTATCAAGATTATATTAAGGAGATGAAGAAAACTATCAGTCAAATTGTCCCCCTGGAGGATGGATGTTCTATGATCGATCTGAAAGTTGTTGGAGGTATGGTTGAGTTATTTGTTTAAATATTTTCCTGTCAAAATTAATCCATGTGTGAAAAACGGATTGAAAAGTGTCTATGAAAATCCTTTTGATTCCATACCTTGAATTTTAACTAATCAAAACAATTGTATGATTGGATACTTCCCATAAAAATGAAAGGTATTATAGGATTCTAAATCCCTCAATCCAGATATCTATCTAGGCTCGGATGTGTCCTCATGTTTTTTATATTTGGCCTTATGGAATCTGGAGAATAAATAGTTCATCAAGTCTATCCTTGATATTTTTCACAGAGGATGGCTCTCTCAGAATTCATGTTCCACTACCATGGTACGCATCTAGAAAGTTAAGGTCCCATCATCCCAAAATTATACTAGATACATAATTATATGTATCATTTCATACAAATTATTAAAAATTATTTTTAACAGAATGTGTTCTATTCTCATAAATAATGGGTATCTAAGTAGAATCATTTGTTAATAATGTTGATATTCATTCAGGGTTCAATTGGTATTTATCATTAAATGATATGAGAAATCAACAAAAATGATTTAAGTTCCAATATATTCTTCAAAATTCAACATGTAAAAATATAATGGTAGTTTTGTCTTGGAACATCATCCTTAATGTGATTCATGGAATTGGATTAGATTTATGGGTTATGAACTACTTTTTTTTGATATAATTCCACATTAATTTTCAATTATTTATTGGTGGGATGTGTGTTTTTACAAAATAGAATAGGGGTTATGGAAATGGGATCTATTATCCCCCAACCTATTTATTTTAGTCCAGGATGCTCAGAGTTGGTATCTATTTCAAAATCTCAATAATGGGGAAATTACTTGATTTCAAAGAATAGATAGTTTCACTGCCATCTCTCATATTCACTTCATTGATGTTATGGTCTTATATATTAATAGTTGTATTATAACTCATTTAGGATTCAATATATTAATAGAAAATTACTATAGATAGAGTGGTAAAATTTTCAATCATGACAACGGAATTGACTTTTTTTCCATAATATTCATTTATACAAGCTACTCTTATAGAATAATACATGGAAATATATTGTGGGTGATACCTCATGGAGTATTTGGGAGCTCCTCTATAACTTGGAATGTCCTTATTCATTATTCTAAAAGTATATTCAAATATATCTCCTACTATATTAAAAATTAATAAACCCACATTGGTGAAAGTATTAATCTAATAAACGTTGTTTTATATCTATACCAATGAATGTTATCTTAGTATTCCATGAACTGATGTCAGTAATAAGGTAAATTGAAAAATTCATGTATTATTTTATCTAGTATTCGCAATTTGATGGGAGATGTCACTGGGCTTCCTAGGAGAGATCAGATAAGACAAGAGATGAATGTGGAAAAAATTTGAGGGATGTATTAAGACTGAATCAAAGCATGGAATACATGATTTCTTTGAAAGATATTTGAGGTCATACCCTCTTTCTAAAACTCATTTTGAATAAGTAAATTATGAACATTAGACATCTGATGTTGAGGGTAACTAGTTTATGGATCTTAATCCAAGGGAATATAAAAATGATTCTAAATAACTAATTCCATATCTTTGGATGTAGGGATATCAGTTTCTTGTATTATAAATGGTTAGGTTTTGTTCTTTGATATCTAGGGTTCCGGACCCCTAACATCTAATTTATGAATGATAGAATCTAACTTTTTATTGTCAATGTAATTTGGAAATATAATTAGTGTGATTTTCCCATTGCATCCATATTAATGATATAAAATACTTATATTTTTTAAATGATCCTTGATTATTACATTCTCATAGAAGGGTTATCATCATGTATTTCATGTGAATGTAGTGGAAAATTCATTTGGTATTATTCTCAAGTGAGAAGATATTACTATGATGAATAATTTTATGATGTGATGGATTAAGGACAATTCAATTCCAATGTATCATGATATCAAATGAAAGGTTATTGAACTAGCTTTGAGTGCCTCTATTACAAAAATACCGATGTGGAATTAGAAACACATCTATTAATCGGTGGTGACTGGGAGACTCTATGTTGAATGAGTTTAGTGACTCTATTGGTAATATGTACCTAGACCTGAATAGTAGAAAGATTCTACATAATTGTATCAGTAGATGTTTTGAAAATATCCTAGAAAAAAAATGAAATTGTGATTATTTTAGCTTTCAGTTGTTGGTGTTTCTGGGAAGTATGGAATAAGGCCTACTGCAAATAAATGATTGGCTTGATTCATTATCTCATAGAAGAACTATATTCATAGTGGCTGATTTTTCACATCACCATCTGTAGTGGGAGAGTGATCTATATTAAATGAGTATTATGATATTCTATGATCCCCCACCCCACCCTACTATCAGCGACTAACTCCCCAGGGGAACTGGATCTATTGGGTTCCCCCCTCTATTGGATTCACGTTCAAAGTCAATGGGTGCTATAACCTTAGTTTTATAGAGGGTGGAGGAATTTTTTTTTGAAATCTGGTGGATCCATGATCATCTCCTTGTATGAAACCTATAGCTAGATGATTATCTTATAGTGTAGGGATGTTCCATACACAATGATCTGATGGATCACACTGAGAATAATATTGATCTAGTTTTTGTTTACACTAAGTTGATGCTCATCCTCATTATGTTTTAAGGACATATAACTATCCTATGGTCTATTATTTATTGCATTCATAAATGTATATCATTATTACAATACCATACTTCTTGACATCATACAAGGAAATAAGGGAACTGTGTTGTGGTTTATTTTGCTTCGATGTATAATTCATCTGTTACATGTATTCATTTTAATTGTTTTGGATCCCTCCCTCTTGGATGTCTGTATATTGTTAGGGGTGATTCTCTCATCATACACCACTATAGGCCCCCTAATATTGTTTTCACTCTTATAATTTTTATAATAATTCTACTTTTTTGTGACTCATTTATATCACATAAAATAATGGGTTCATATTCATTTTATATATAAGAATAGAGTGGATCAATTAAAAAAATGAATCTCCTGAAATTAGATTTTTTATGTAATAAAATAAAATATATTGTAAAAAATAATCCTAATTTAATGAATATAGAATAGCTATGATAAAATATAATCATGTTTATTATTTTATTCCTAAATAATGTTTTGTCGACATAAGAGAAGAATGATTTAGAACTCACTAATTTAATGTTCAAGATGAATAGAATTTAAACCCTAAATAATGATATATTTGCATTGGTGGGCAAGGAAACAAAAGGTTGTGCACTACTAGATTTTAATGTGGATGTGAATGTTTTGGGAGGAGGAGAGATCGAGAAATATGTAAATATGGGAAGGATATACCAATGGTTTTTAATACCATTGTATATACTTAGGAAATACTTGTGATTATATAAAAATTATTGGTATTGGCTTCAAATAAACAGCTTAGTCCAATTATTATTTTGAACCATTGCCATAGGGGGACATATAAATATTTTTTATCAAAACTGTTGTCAGAGTTTCCTTTTAC
Source organism: Viscum album (assembly GCA_963277665.1). NCBI lineage: Eukaryota > Viridiplantae > Streptophyta > Magnoliopsida > Santalales > Viscaceae > Viscum > Viscum album. The sequence continues at coordinate 1,566,856,998 of OY728135.1, read as the reverse complement.
ACTAGTAAGTGCTTTTATGAAAAACACTTTTTAAGAGTTTTATAAAAATAACTTTGAAAATATGAAATTCGATAATTTTTTTGATATAATTTAAAAAAATTATACAACTTTACGGAAATTAGTTTCTTTTATAAATTATTAAAACATAGAAACAACGCTTCATATAAAATGACATATTTGGTGAAAACATGTTTTCATAAAGAAGTAACCAATAAAATTGACTTTATAAAACTTCTTTTATATTACAATAAAAATAAAAAATTATGAGTTACTTGTCAAAATTATTTTCTTAATGGAGAAGTAAAATAATCGAAAATATTTGACATTGAATAAATATCAAGTAATATATCCTTGAAAATTGATAAATTGTATCAAAAATAATTTTGAGTGGAATACAAAACATTTGATTTTGAAATTATGAAACCCTTTTATATTAAAATATTTCTAAACAATTTTGTTTGAAAATCCCCAACATAAAATGAGTATATGATTTTCCTTTATAAAATGGGTAAAGAAAATTATAATTTGTTTCAAAATAATCCATATTATCATTCAAAAAAATGAAGAAAACATTGGTGGGGAGGAAAATATGTGCGTGGAATAAAATATTCATTGGTATGATTGGGGGCTATTTTACCAAATTTACTCTTTAAAAATGGAAAAATTATTAATATATAATTAGTTAATGATGATGAATATTAATTAAACCATAGAAAATTTGAATATTAAAAATTAACAAAATGAAATTTTAGGATCTATGAAATATTTGAAGGTATATTTAAGTAAGAGTGACTATGACCCAATGAATCAAGAATTGAGTTGATGAAAATCTTATTGAATTAGTCAAATTATAATCAAATAATATGTATTGCAGATCATGATATGGACATAAATGTTTGATGAAATGGATGATTTTTCATATTTGTAGTCAATTGGTTAGTGACTATACCATATAAAACAATTTATGGTGCACAATATCAATCATTTCCCATAGAGTTTAAAATTATACAGATAAACACATCCCTTATCTCACCGCTTAGTTGAATGCACTCATTGATCATGTATAAAAACATTAATAACTATATCACCTATTTGAAAACCATTTTCATATATATATATATATATATATATAATTTTATATACTTTATTAGTAACAATTTTCATTATTTTTTATTGTTAAATCTTACGTATTTTCAATGTATAATTTGGGTACTCTTGATCATTTTGAAAAACATCGATAATAGTCATGTTGTTATTCATTCTTATCTAGCTGTTATTCATTCAAGGTTTATTAATTTTTATATAAGGATTAATTATAAGGATTTATAATGTTTAATGTACTATTATTGGTTCTTTAGTGTTTATTCTAGAAGATGAATTAAACAATGAAATTTTTTTAATATTTTAATTATACAAAATGAATTTTCATAATAAATGAGTAAAATATTAATGTATCAATTAAAAAAACATTATTTAAATTTTTATATCATGTTAAAAAAATAATTTAGTTTTCATTATCACTCTTAATATAATTTTAAATCATTGTTCCAGTAAGTGGTAAAACTATCCAAATCATGAACATACGATGATTATTGATGATTTTAATGTAATTTATTTTTCACCAATAGAATAATGATATAATTTAATTATAATTATTTTGATACATATTAATGTGATTTTAATTAGAAGAAGAAGTAATGAATGTAAAATTGTTAAATATATTTAACTTATCTAAAAGGTTTTGGAGTCGGTCAAACCCGTTCCTGAAAAGTTTTATTAAAAAATGATAAAGTGACACCATAAAGGGGTTAACTGGGGAAATTCTATAAGTCACTATGTGAATCCTATGTAAATAAATGTTAACAGAAATACTATTTCAGAACAAGACACCTTGATATTGCATATGTAATTTCTCTCATTAACATGTCATCAAATACAAGTTGTCTTACTAGTAGACATGTTTAACATCTAAATAGAGATGATATGGGAGCTTAATGCAATATATCCAAAATAAAAGGATCCTCCATAGAACCTTCCTATAATGGGAATTTAATATTTATACTACTATGGATGAGCCTGATTATATTCATAAGAACTTCCATCCATGGTGAATAAGATATTTAATTTCCATGATCATTACCTACAATCCAGCTTCAATGAAACATTAATTACAAATTAAATGATATAATCACACATTTATAACAACCAAATATGTAGTAAAACCTATAACCCAACCTTTGGGACTATGTGCACCTGATACCTCGCTATCAAAATTTAGTTTTAAATAATGTTGAATCATATGAATCCTTATAATGGAATTCACCAACAAAGGATTCCTAACATGCACGTAACACAAAAAATTCTTTATATAACATGGTTCTAAAATCATTTACCATTGTAAATTTTTATATATTATTGGTATCCATGACATACCTATAAATTTTAGTGATCCCCATTTGCAAGGATGGAGCTTGGTTCTCAATCGAATTCCATTTTTTCCTTTCATGTATAAGAGATTACAGTAGTAGCAGTAGTGAGCATCATTCCTTGGATCTATTAACTTTAACCAGCTTTAGTGGTGGAGGTTATCAATTTTTCAATATTTTTCCTCAATATCCTAAAGCCAAAAATGTCATAAATATACGCCCATATCCTACTTATGAACATCCGTGATAGGTGATCTTTATAGAACATCGACTTATATTAAAGGAATGTTCAATATAAAAAATAATCTTTCCACTAAGTAGATAATTGGTTGTCTTCACCTCTATATTCTCTTAAGCATCATCATAAAAAATAGGAAAATTAATTGAATCCTTAACATCAATAACCATAATTAATTCATCATAATTCCATCACATTTGTATCTATAACATTCTCTAGAACATAGTAGGCCCATGAAACCTTACATCATGATGAGAGTATCTATATCAACATAATCAAATATGTAGACCTCTATTCTGATGTGATGTCGTAGAATGTAATGAAAAAATTATTACAGTATAAATAATAAATTGGGAAATAATTCAATGTATTAGGAATAATCACATATTCATTTATTGTCCACTACATTCACAGTGTGCTCTAATATTAAATATTGAACATCTTGAATTCAATCCACTTTGAGCATTACATGGGATAATAGCATGAATGTTTAATAGAAGAAAAAATTGAAGAGGATATGTACATGGTGTATAAAATATGAAGTTTTATGAGTCATCTTTAAAAAAGGATCTTTAATAGTATATCATTTTAATATATATGTTTTAGATTAAATATATTTAGGATTTACTTTTAAAACATTCTACAAATCTGTATACCCAATTCTACCATATTAGTGGGTTTGATACATTATTTTTTAGACATAGTAACAATATTCAATTCAATAATAGATCCCATCAAGAAAAATTTCTGATTATAATTAAAATTTCTATAATAAGGTTTTTGGGTCATATATACATTGATAAGGAATAAAACAATTTGGAGGTTATCAAGGAATTGAATATAAAAATTAAATCTTCATAGCATGTAACAACCCTGAATATTTAAATTATTTTTTGGTTTATTATAAAATGTGTGTTATATTAAGTTAAACTCAAAAAAAATATCTTTAATAATGAACTGAGTATAAATGGAAATCTAATCATTAGGATTCTTTTGTTATACTATTGTTTGTCAATTATGATCATTAAAAAAAATATGATCATTGGAAACAATACTCATGGTAATAAATTTTTGAATTATAATTTTTAAGTGTAAATTGGAAAATAATAATTAATTCAGAATAGAGAATTGACATCATAGAATACTAGAATCGTGTCGTATGAAGCCCATTTTTTGAGAGTGGGAGGGAGGGAGAATCATTGTGCTTCACTCTGGAATAATCCCAAGACAAGATTCAATAACTAAATCTAGAACGAATTCACCTATGGGATAAATTTATGTTACTAGTAAATACCACTCGGGTGACGTTAGTTGTGCTACCCCATTAATCTATCATCATCGCACAACATATCATTAGGTATTATATGGGTGATATAAGGGGTTATGTATAAAGGAACTATTTTATTACTGTATAATTCCATTTTATAAACAAAATTTTTATTCAATCAAATTCAGTTTAGCAATATTTTTTCATAATAAAATTGAGATGGGATTTGATAAATTCATTCTTCATATAGAATTTTTACTTTCATGAAATTATATAAATATTTATAATAAACTATGATAGTATGAACAATAAATATTTTAATGAAATATTATCATAATAATAGTATTATATAAATATAAATATTAATGTAATTTTTTTTCAAGTGTCTATAATTTTACTATGATTTTTTAATACATTATTATTTTTAATAAATAATGATTTCTGTATTTATTATTGATAATTCTCATAATTTGATAATTATTCTGATTAAATAAATATAAATTTTTAGATCACCATTAAAAAATCAGGTTATGGTGAATGTATAATAACTTTAAAAATACATTACTTTTTCATGAATAGTAAAGATTATGTTTATGCTTTTTAAAACGTTTAATAACATCATAATTATGTAATTATGATTTAGTAACTAATTAACCATAATACATGACCTAAATATATTATTTTATTAATATAAAATATTTTAATATATTTTCATCAATTTACAAACCTATAATTTACTTTCCAAATTCAAAAATGGAATCTTTAAAATTTAAAAAATTTATTTTTGTAGAATCATTAATTTTTCATGATAAAAGAATTAAAATAAAATGAATACTATCTATTTGGGATTTATATATCATAAAATATGAACCCAGGTGTCCAAACCCATGGAAAAATACCTTTGTAAATCCTCTATTTTATCATTTTCCACAACATAGGTTCCCAAGGCCTATATTTGAAAATTAATAAACAAATCCTCCTATTTTACTATAAATATATACTCATTTATTCATTTCATTTAGCTAATAATATAAAATATATGAATATATTATCCCAATGAGTCATACCAAGGTGTTCTGAATACCCTATTATTCCAATCTTTAGGTTTTATTAGTAACTCTCCATTATAAGTGAATTATTTGTCTTTTCTCTACGATTCAAGAACCTCTTTTTATATCAGTCATCTAAATGTTATAGTTACTCAATTTTATTATGATTTAAATCATACTGTTAAAGTGAAATTATATTTTATCTATAGGATACCTATGTTCCCTCTCTTTTTAACTTTTTTCAAAACCATTATTTATACCTATTATGGTATAAAATTTACCTCTCAAAATTTCCCTCTTCTCCTAAAAAATTACCATTCATCTGTTTGAATATGCTTGCCTATTAATTTTGCTAAGGTGGTAACCTAAATGGAAAAATGATTTAATTTATTATATGGTTATCATAAATTAATCACAAATTAATTTTCTATGGGTTTTAAATGTCATAATATCCATGTTTTTATGCACTTTTAGAACATCATGGTTTTCATATGAAACCCATTTATTTTATTTTTTATGGGATTTTTATGAAATTGTTTATTGAGATATATGTGCCTCAAAATAATTAATACATATAAATGTGGATCCTTAATGAAAATCCAATGCATTGGTTAAATATTTAATATCTAGAGTTGACTAATTTTATGATACCTTTATGAATAACCTTGTAATTTTTTATGATGCCTCAGTATAAAACTTTGGTGATATACTTATGACTATACTTTTTTACGGTTTTATCCACATATTAGAGTTATTATTTAGGATTTTTTATATTTATATACCCCATATTTTTGTTTCTAATCCCTTTATGATATTCCTCAAGTTCTTATTGATATTTCTCAAGGTCACATGTAAACATTTCCCCTTGTTTTCCCTTAATGGGCCTTATTCTCACCCTTTCCTTTGATGTATTTCCCTAGGTTATGATAGGTATTAAATTTACTTATAATGAACCTATTATAAATACATTCAAGTTTAATAAAATAATTTTTTATTTATTCATGTATTTTGTACCTTTTTACCATAAAAATAAACATTAAATGATCCTCTATTTGTATAATTTTATGAAACATTATGTTATAAATAGGTAGGACAGCATAGATAGTATCAAAGGTTTGTTTAATTATTTTTGTAATTGAGGATCTGAAAACATTATGAATAACCAACTGGAAAAATTTTAATATAGGAATCCATCTATGTTTTTTGGTGAATTATTATGTAAAATGTTTCTAAGAAAATAAATCTATGTTTGGATAAAAACTTATTTATGTGGCTCTAGAACAGATGTATATAAAAGTAAAACATGAAATTAAGGACGTAGGATATACTCTAATAGGAACCGGTTATTGAAAATGGGCCTTGTTTCACTACTATTTTAACAATCCTAGGGGATATATTTTTTTAATCAAAATATTTTTATGATCCATTATGACTGATATATTTAAAATGTAATTATGTTAAAAGAATAACCTATTTAATCAAGATGTTTGAATGTATAAAATTCCATTAGAATTATAATATTATTAAATATAAATACTTTTTTTCAATATGGTTTTCTTATTTTAGAGAAAGGAACGAAATGGGATAAACCATATAAGTCATGAGCACAAAAAACCATGCACTGAAGGACCTCCGATGGTAGCCGGAATGGAAAACATCATTAGAATGATGAATCAACTAAATAATGTTCTGAGAAATAACATGATTTGATATGGTAGATCAGATTCCAATAAATGGGATCAAATTTTTATTGACTACATTATGTGCCAACAACCACCTTATTTTTGTGGATCTACATACCTTTCTATTTATTAACAATGGATAATCATTATAGAAAAGCTCTTTTACATACTATATTTTTTGTAATAATATAAATTCACTCTTGACATGTACCGTTTAAAGGGAGAAGATAATTATTGTTGGACACTAATGAAATCATCAATCCAATAATGGAGATTGATTATATGAAGTGGGAAGAGTTTTTTGAACCATTTTCTAAAAATATTTCACATGTTCGTTGTGAATGAAAATGGTGAACGAATTCCAAAAGCTGAAGTGTAGGTAAAACAAATTAGAGGGAAGCTATTAGATAATATTTACAAGACATTATCATTAAAAGTATATATTTTTCATGGATCCAAATGGAATTATTTATATAATATTGTTTTGACTAATACCCCATCTACGTAATAAGGTATCCAATTGAGACTATTATCTCTATGAAACGATAGTGCAGAGAGTTATAATGGATGAGCTAAATTTTAGAGAGATATTGTAGTCCCATTGATCAAATTAAAATAATATATAAATGGATGCTATATTAGTGAGGATATTTTATCATGGAAGTGGAGAAAAGAGAGTCAAACTTCCCACATACATCAAATGTGGGAATAAGTATTTGGGGTGTTTCTTTCTCGGGAGTGTTAAATGTTACAAGTATAGAATAGATGGCTATATTAATTGAAACTACCATTATGTAGTTATTCTTCAACTTCTCAACACTAAAAACAAAGGAAATAAGGGTCTAGACAAGCCTAGATTACAATTCTATACGTGTATACATCTTCAAAAAAATTCAAACCATTGTAAAAATTAGATGATAATGTAGGGGAATCACCATCAACCGCATCATAGATCGAAAGTGACTAGTTTGGAATTTTTCATCAGGAAGGCTGAAGAAGATTCTCCAAATGATGTGTTTGAGGGTACCCTGACTGTTCTCCAAAATTTAGAGAGTACATTTTTTTATTATATTTTTACACATTCCTTTATTTCATCCATGTTTTTATAGAATATTGAATCAATTACTACACTACAATAAATAGAGTTTTCATTAAATACACTTGGAGGGGTTATCCAATCATCAATAGTGTATATAAACTCTAGTATTCACATTGATGAGCACAATCTCATAAAACATCTAGTTGTAATTCGCATACTATAATTCAACACAATACTAGGGATGTGATAACATCAAATTGTAATGCTAAGATCAATATTATATGCAATAAAAATCATACTAATCATGAATGTAATATATACATTTGTTTGCAAAGGAGATATATCTCAACCTGAGAATTATCTAAACGGACCTATTATAGGCTTCTTTATGTAAATGATCAGTTAATATGAAGAAGGAAATGAAATTATATGATTTAATAATGTCCCCATTGTATAAGAATACATTGACATATTTTCTGGGGCATTCATGTACCTCCCCGCAAAAGAGAGGTACAGTAATCCATTAAACTCATTTTTGGATCCAAGATAATATCAAAGACCCTATAAAGATTAGAAATTGTTTTGATATATAAATTAAAGAAACAAATCCAATATCTTTCTGAGAAGGGTTATATCTGACCATGTGTGTCTCCATAGGGAGATTCTATTATCTTTGTGTGGAATAATGATGAATCAATGTTGATATGTATGGATTATAGTGAACATAATGGGATCATTGTGAAGAAAAAATACCCTCTTCTTTAGATTAATTATTTCATTGAAGAACTCCATGGGGATCTATTATTATCCAAGATTCATCTTTAATCATGTTATTATCAATTGAAGCAGAAGAAAGAATATATTCCAAAGACCGCATTCCTATCATGATATGGTCATTATGAGTTTCAATTTATTCCCTTAGGCATGACTAATTATCTATAGATACATATGTATTAGGTAAATATATTATTTAAGGAGTACCATGATAACATTGTGGTCTTTAAATTTATGATATTATGATATATTACAAAACCAATGGGGACCATGAGAATAATATAAGGGTTATATTGAAAACAATGGTTAAGGAGAAGCCATTGGTAATGTTTAGAAAATGTGAAGATTTGTTACAATGAGTTTCTATATTGAGGCACATTTTCCACGATGAAGGAATATCAATTTACCCCACAAAGGAAAAGGTAATGGATGAGTGGCCTTATCCTAAAATAGTAAATAAGAATCATATTTTCCTTGGTTTATTAGAATATCAAAGGAGTTTTGTGAAAAACATTTCATGAATCTCTAATCCCCAAAAAATGTTAACATGAAAATGGGATATGCTCATTTTGAAAAAGGAGTGTTAATAAATTTTACAAGAGCTGAATAAGAGGTCAGTTACTACACCTATGTTAACTCTACCCTCTATCAGATAAGGATTCTTTATTTTAGAGATGCTTATCTGAAATGGATTGGATGTTTTCTCATGAATATTTACCAAGTGACTGCTTATAAATCTTGATAATTGAAGCATAAAGAGTATAATTATCATAGAAATGATATTATTATAGATTTGGTTATTTTTTCTCTGAAGATATAGTGGAACTATCTCTATGGGGATAAATAACATATATTCAGAAACCACTAATGTTTAATGTATATATTCATGAAAAGGGAATTGAACATGAGAAAAATAACCTAGTTGGATCTTCATAATGACTTTGATTGTCCAATTCATTATCATTATATATGAGTATAAATATTCTCTGATTTATTAAGTAGGAAATACCCTTTTATTCTAGAAATGATGAGCATCCACAGAGATCCTTTGATCAAACATATAATAAAACTTTTCATGGGAATCATAAGATAAGGGAAATCATCAAACCTAACTGAACAAATTTATCAACCATCATTACTAGAAAATATCACGAAAACCTATGTATTAGAACATTTTTATAAAATATGATTGAGGTTGTAATGAATGGGTTGTTTCCTAGGATAAATATTGATCAATAAGGTCTAATAAAATATCATACATGGATATGTGCTACATCTATTCTGGAAATATATAAGGATTTGATGGATGAATTTCATAGTTTTACATTCTCTATATATCCTACAATCACTAAAATGTCTAGGTTCCTTCATAATCATTAGTGATAGGAAAACATGAAAATGGAGATTGTTAAGTGAAATAAAATGTATTCACTTGTCAATGGGTGAAGGAAGAGAGAAAAATTCATAAGGGAGTATTGAAATGACTACACATAACAATAAATATGTGTGAAAATATAAATATGGACTCTATATTTACTCTCCTGAGAAATTCCAAAGGAAACAAGTAATATGGGATATAGTTCATGGTCTCACCAAGACTACCCATTTCATTGTTATTCGAAAAGATTTCTCTCTTGACCAACTTCCCAGTTGATATATAAATAAAGTGGTGTGGTTGCATGGGGTACCTTTTTCTATTATTTTTTATTTTGAAAATAGTGTCACATCAAAATTAAATAGAATTATTCAACATTATCTAAATACTAAATTGAATTTCAGAATGGCATATCACCGCCAAATTAATAGTCAATCTGAAATGATTATTCAATCAATCATGAACATTCTTGAGAACATGCTCAATAGTATTTAAAGGTGGATAGTATCAATATATCCTATTATTTTATTTCTCAAATAATAAAAAATTCTATTAGAGTATTCAAATTCCACCCTATAAAACTATACACAATAAGCTATGTAGAACTCATACTTGTTGGGTTGATGTTTCTGGTAGAAATCATATTAGAAAAATATTATGGAGGAGATGATATAAAAGGTTCATGTAATCATGTAACACATAATGGATATTGAAATAAAGTAGGAGAGATACACTAACAACCATCAAAGAAACATGGATTTTTGTGTTGGGGAAAAGGTGTTCCTTCGAATATCACCATGGAAAAGAGTTATGCATTTTGGGAAGAAAGGGAATTTTAGCCTAGGGTACATCAACCATTATTAATGTCATAATCTTAGTGGAGTAGTTTCATATTATCTTGAACTTCCACCAAATCTAGATCAATTTCAAGATATATTCCTTTTATATCTCTTGAGTAAGTACATACATGATCCCCCACATGTACTGAATCCTGAGGTGATTCAATTAGAACCATGACACTTTTATGAGGCATAGTCAGTGGAGATCATGGATAGTACATACCTGATCCCCCCATCTATATATTTTATCAATAGATAAGATGGGTTGAAAATTTTTGTGATGAAATTTCTTATGGGGGATGAATTTAATGACCCAAAAATTTTACATAATATTTTTTCTGGAGAAAATTTGTTTTATATTATGATAATTAGAGAGAAAATATATCTATTTAATAATGATGTTTGTATAATGGTAAATGTAACCATTAGGTTTCCATATATTTTTTACCATTGGCCAATTATGACTATTGGTCAATATGACATTTTGAAACTATACTCTTGGTAATAATTTTTACGTTATAACTTGTTAAGTAGAAATGATAAAGAAGAATTAATAATGAAATGAGAAATGATGGCCTCAACCAGTTGTGTTGTTCCATATAAAGCACATTTTTTGAATATTGGGATGTAGGTAGCATCACTGGGGTCCTCTATGACCAAGCCCTAGTCGAGCTTCAATAATTAAACCTATAACAAAATCACACAAAAGAAATGTTCACGTTAGTAGAAATTACCACATGGAAGATGTTAATCGAGCCTCTCCATGAATTTATCAGCATCACACTACATATCTTTAGGTTTTATGCAAATTTTATAATTAATTGTGTATTGTGGACTTAGTTTCTTAAATTTTAATTCCATTATATAAATAAATTCTTTTCCTTCAATTACATTTTTTGAATAGTTATTCTTAATAAAATTGAGATAGAATTTGATAAATTGATATTTCAGACTAAAATTTTACTCTCTTAAAAATATATAAATATTTATAACATACTAATATATTATGAATAATACTTGTTTAAATGAAATATTATGATAAAACAATCTTATTTAATTATTAATGAAATTATAATTTCATTTTTCCAGGGGTCAAAAATTTTAATATGTATTTCCAATCCATTGTTATTTTTAAAAAATAAGGATTTTAATATTTAACAATTATAATTATTATTTTTAGAGAATTATTCAGATAATATAAATATATTTTTTGAAATCATATTTCCAAAATTATTCCAGGAGGAATTTATGTTAATTTTTTGAATAATGTTATTATTTTAAACAGTAAAAACACATTTGGTGTTTTTGTATTTTAATAACATCATAATTATTAAATTTGTTATAATAACTAATTAACCACAACATAATACCTATAATATTTTATATTATTAATATAATGTATTTTAATATATTTTTAATTAATTTTCAAACCAATAGTTTACGTTCCAATGTATAAAATGGAAAATTCAACATTTAAAAACATTATTTTTGTGGAACCATAAATTTTTCAAGCCAAAAGATTTAACATAAATTTTTTATCTACTATTTTGAATTAAAATATCAAAAAATATGATCTGGGTTCCTAAAACCACGAGAATATACCATGGTTATGCCCATTGTTTTTCATTTTCCATAACATCATTTTCCAATGCCTGTATTTATAAATTAACATACAAATCCTCCATTTTTAAATAATACCCACCCATTTATCTATTTAGTTTAACTCCCAATACATCTTCAATAAATCTATGGTTCTTTTACCCCCCATGGATTTTTAAATAGTTTTCTTAATCTCTCAAGGTTCTATTCATCATGTTTTAGGAGTAACTCTTCAAGGTAGGTGAATGCTCCTTCTTTTCTCTTCATTTGAAGAACATCTTTTTGAATATGTCATCTAAATAATAAGATTACATTATTATAATACTCTTTATATAAGAAAATTTCTTAAAAATTAATTTTTATCAATAGGAGACCATTTTCACCACACTTTTAACCATTTTCGAAAACTATATTTTATACCTATTATGCTGCCAAATTTGTTTATCAAAATTTCCATTTTCTCCTCAAGGAATTCACTTTAATTTTTTTTAATACCCAATACTCTTTATTTTCCAAGGGTATTCACATAAATGTCTAAATGACTTATTTCATACTGGTATTAGCATACATGGAACCAAAATACTATTTTTGTGTGTTGAAAGGGACATAATATTCATGTTTTTATTCACTTTTGAAATGCCAATATTTTGATGTGAAAAAAAACTCTTTTATTCTCCATATGATATTTATAAAATGTTTTATTATGATATGTGTTTCTAAAATTAATTAATACATTTTAATTATTTTCTCTTATTGTGCTCTAATTCATTTTTAAAGAATTTAATCCTTAAAGATAATATATTTTATGATACCTTGTTGAATAAAATTTGTAAAACTTAAAACACTTATATAGAAACACATGGTTATATTCTTATAAATGTCTCATTTAAATCATGTAGACACATTTCTATGTTATTATTTGAATTATTTGTTTATGATATGCCACTTTTTTAATTGTTAATGCCTTTATAATATTCCTAATGTTCTTATTGATTTTTTTCATGGTCACATGAATATTGTTTCCCATGATTTCCCTTATTGGGATTTATGCTTAACCTTTCTATTGATATATGTCTCCCGGCTATGATATTTAGTAATTTTACTTTGGATTATCATATGATGAATTCGTTTCAGTTCATTGGAATTTTTTTATGTTTTCCATTATTTTGTACCTTTTTTTAAGAATCTATAATATAAAATATCCTCTGTCCATAAAAAATAATGAAAATATATGTAATTAAAAAGTGGGATTCCATATGAAACATTTTTTCCCTTTCCAAGTTACTATCTGGACAAAAAATCTGGATTATATGTTCTCCAGTTAATACCTTTTGACATTACCACAAAATATTGACACACTAAAAAAATTAATGTGTATAGATCATCTCTTCACACCAAAGGTTATAGAAAACCCATATTTTCTCGATTTAAGCACATCATATCCCAAGACTATAAAGTATTTGTTATTTCTGATTTCCTAGCCAAAACCTTCTCTGTAGTGTCCAAAAAATAACTCTAATGGATGAGATAATGATTCTGTTATCATATAAAAATATTACCCTATTGATATCATAAAACATCTCATTTATCCTTTTATACCATGCTCATGACCATCTATGTAAGGAAGCGATGAATGGAAAATTGAAATTTGGTCATTCCATGGAGCTCGTTGTCCACATGTAAGCTTGGATGAGGACATTATTTTATAAGGAATGGGAAAATTAATAATATGTTTTATCATTTAAATATATAAAATATTTTCTACATATTATAATTATAAATTATATCCCCTATTAGGATCTACCATATAATTTAATGTATGAAAACAAAACAAATTGTGTCATGGAGGTGGTCGTCTACACAATACCCGACTCACATTAGATTTGTTATTAATGGAAAGGGGTATGGTTGTTAATTAATATACCTTAATTATAATAACATAAAAATAAAATTATTACACATATTCTAATATTTTATGTTTGTGAAATGAGGTGTTATGAAGAGGAAAAGAACATAATGTAACCAAAAGAGATATAGTTATAAAGAACTTATGCCTCACATATTTAATTATATGCATTAAAAACGATATTATACATTGGATGTATGGTCTTTTGAGAAGAAAAAAACTACAATATGGTTTCTATGAGTTTAAAGGAGAGGTTTCCATAGATTGTTTGGTATAATTAATTGTTTTTTGTTTAAGGGTTAGTGAATAGTGGAGTTCCCCTTTATAATGTAAATTGAGATCCATTTTTGTAAATAACCCAAATATTTTAATAAATGTATTTATCCAGTAATGTGGGTAAAAAATTTATTAATAATATATATTATAAGAGATAAGGTTGTTTCAAACCTTAATAACTCTATTGAAACATGTTTTCAACTATTCTTCCCTTATCTTCTTATGTTACTTGTTTTTTCCATTTTGTTTTTCCACATGGTAATGTGTTTTTACCTAGGTAATCAAGCCATTGTTAACAAAAATAATGTTGTCCTTATTATATAATTTATTCTAAATGATTCCAAAATTAAAATATAATTTTTTCTATTCAATTTGTATAAGTGACTAAAAATTATTTTATAATAATAAATTTATACTTTTTTAAATATAATTTTTTAAAAAGCATAGAATAATTTATAAAATATTAAATATGGGATTATAGATTGAAACAATAGTTTTATATTATAAAATAAATTATAAAATCTGTATTTGGTCTTATATAAGTGTTTCATTAATTATATTTTATTCTTATATAATAATAATCTCATAAAAATCATTTTATTTACAAAAATGTGTTTTTAATATTCACCTAAAAAAAACCCCAAAATTTCAAATTAATATAATTTTGAAATAACACAAAAATAATTAATTTAGTTTTAGATTCATTATATTCTAAAATTTATAATTTAATTTTTAAATGAAAAAAAATACCAAGGATTTTTTTTTGAAATATGATATTTTAAAACATTATGTGTACTTCATATTATTTAATATACATTAATAATTTAAATAAGAAAATATTTAATTTCATATATAATAATATTTTAATCATTTTTAACTTCATCTACTAGGCTAAAATATATGATAATAAATAACTGGTTTATTAAAAAAAATTATATTACTTTTGTACTGAATGCACTCTAATTATTAATTATTTATATTTTAAAATTTAATTCCACTACATAATTAATATTAAATTATTATTTTTTGAATTTTGTTAAAAAAATATCATATTTTAATAGTAATTATAATAATATTTTTGTATAACACATTAATAAATAATGATATACATACATATATATATATATATAATATTTTAATATCAAAATTTTATATCATTTCAAGTTATACTGTTTTTATTTTATTACATAAAAATAAATGAAATTAGGTTTCCTATCAGATCTATAAAAAACATTTTTTTTCAATGACCATATTTACAATGACAATATTTATAATGACGAAATTACATTCCTATATATACACTTTCTGTTGTTACTTGATTCCACTCTCACTCATCAAACCATAGTTCATATTACAAATTATAGATTTTTGGAAATCCTTTCACATTTCATGTTTGTATTCCTCATTATCATTCTATTTTTGGTAATGGTGATCCTCGAGGTTTAAGATGATTCATGGAATTTCCCTATCAAGAATATTTTATTCTTTTTCATCAATTTTTCCTTATTGAGTTTTTATCTTTTAATTGATATATTTTATTCATGATGAGTTATAAACCATGGTGTGAAATACATAGTTTAATGTATTCTATAGTAAACACTCACATATAAATGAGAAATATTTAATTTGTTTGGTTAAAATATTTTACAAAACATTTTCGAATAATGATTCAATTATATTGAAATATTATAGAAATGTTATTTCTAATTTTTGAAATAATATAATAATAATAGCTTCTAAAACCTAGGGTGTTACATCCACTGCCCAAATATGTTTCATCATAGAAGTTTAAATTTATCCCAATGAATTAAAGTAAGTGATGGTATTCTTAACATGTTAACCATTCGAGAAATAACATTTAATATAACATCTATCATACCTTCTTTATCCATTCCAAATTACTTATCTGTGGTACAAAAACATTAATCATTCATACAATCATGTACCCCAATAAGTGTATAATGTAATTTTATATTATCCATAAGATACACCTCTTGAAGACCATTTTATTCTCGAAGACATTAAACTGTTGTCATGTTATTTATTCTTTATAAAATTATATATATTTTATACCCAAAACTATATTAATAACTTGTTTTTAAGGTAAAAAACCAAGTAAATATAGATAATAATCCCATAACATTGATAATGATCATCAAATAATATCATCAATCACTTTTTCTTTAAGTCGATAATAAATATGATTAATCAGTTTTCTCCAAACAAATCACCCTTTATTACCACAACAGTAATATTATATTAATCTTAAAAGATTTCCATACAGTAATCATGTTTTCATCATTACGTATCCCAAATAATATAGCCTTGTCATCAAATCAATTTTCATGGTTATTAATTCTATTTTATATGACTTTCAAAACCATTAAAACATAACTACGAATGAAAAAACATTTGTTGTTTCATATGATTCGTATAACTTCCAAAACACCGCTGATAAATATAACTCACTAATAAAAATAGATATACATAGACATATACATTAGAGTTTTACCGAGGGTTTTCACTTCCAAAACATTTGTTGTTTCCCCCAATGACACCATTAAGTCAAACTATGATACTTTAATTTCAACTATTTCAAAATTGGTTAATACAATAACTCTCTTGGTGATACTTATGATACTTATGATATAATAACTCTCTTAGTTAATACAATAACTCTCTTGGTAATACTATATATTAAGCTAATATATTAATTTAAATAGGAAAAAAATCCTTCATAAATTTATATAATTATAGAGTTATTGAACAAATCGTATCCCTCAAAAGTGTCAATCATGGTGTGTAATTATGTATCATTATCCAACACTAAGTGGAATTTGAGTTAATATTTAGTCCAACAGTTTTTAGGTTATTACCACTAGGTACATATATTCTATAGATTGAATCCACATATATAATTCATACAACGATGTAATTTCTAGGAAAACCACACAATATCTCCTTTTCCAAAATTTCAGGATGCTATTATATATATAGACATATCCATTAAACTTATACCTTGGGTTTTCACTAAAGTTATATTATCTGTATCCCTATAATATTACCCCAATTTATATAAAAGGTTATTTATACATATGATATTTTAATAAACTATATCTTATAAAATGTTTTTGATATTCTAACTCCCAGTATACCATCAATTAAAATCATTATAATATCAAAATTTATATAATCCTTAACTGAATACCAACTATTAATTACTAGAACTAGTACTCTATTAATTTAAATACATTAAGAAAAAATTTCATTAAAATATAATACAAAACCAATTTATTTTGTAGAGTTTTAGATAACTGTGATAAAAATTTACATTAAAAAAATCATAGAAATTTTCCGACTATATAATCAACCTATTAATAAATACAAATTGATTAATATCTCCAACAAATTCTTCTCAAAAAACACTTTTAGACACATCTTATTTACTACTTTCTTACAAAACATTGGAAAATAGAAACATAATAAATATGGAGTTTATATAATATGTAAAAGAAAACATAATCACCATATTTTTTCAAAAAACAAGATATATGAAAGAATAAAATTGGTATAATATTAAGCATAATAATATAGAATATCTCTGAAAACAAAATGGAAATGTGGAACACTAATAATCATAGGAAAAAATTTGTAAAAAAAATTATATTCCCCATGAATATGGAAAAAACTTATTATTCCCATTCATGAAAATGTGATTAGACCCATCATGATCATTCAAATGAGATCAAACTCATTATGTCCAGTTCTGACTATCTCATGAGATATAAACATAATCCAATGAGTAAGAGGTTGATATAAGACCCCACCCGTATTCATCGGTAGAAAATGTATCTCATTTAAAATAAATAATAAACTTATCACTATGTAAAAAAGTAAAAATAGTTGGTTTCATAAACATATAATATAATACGAATTTAAGAAATTATGGGATATTAAAAAATATCATTTTCCAAAATATGGAAAAAAATTATTTTAAAAATTTTTAAACTATATTTGTTTAAAAAGACACATCATAAAATTAGTATCGTATTTTCCTTTTGAAAAGGGGAAAAGGAAATACTAGAATCATAGAAAAAAATTCATTTTATATTCCAAAAAATAGAGTTGAACATCATTGGGAAACAAATATGGGGATAGAATAAAAGATTATTTGGAAATTATGGGATTTATTCTTACCAAAAATACGCTTAAACATTATAAAAAGTTTTATCAAAGAAGTTGTTATTGATTATGATAATGAATTTCCCTTCAGAATAAGAAGAAATGTCATATACAATAATGGAATGGTAATATCAAAAAATCTTGTGAGGAACATAAAGTTAATTAATAATATGACCCAATGAATCAAATATTTAGTTTGTGAAACTCTAACAGATTATACAACTTAAAAATAAAGGGATATTGAGACTAATATAATAAAATATCATTTAATGTCTCATAAAATAGAAGGTATTTTAATATTTGGATTAAATTGGGTATTTATTTCACCATATAAAATAAATTATGGAAACCAATATATAATAAGTTTGATAGGTTGAAAAAGAGAAAATGAGTCCAATACCTTGTTTCCATCATTAGTGTATTTCATTTTAACATCTAGTATAGACAAAATAACTAAATTCATCACTTATTTATGAAATATTTTATATAAATAAACTTTTATAAACATCATTCATAATTTACCTCTATATATGTTTTAGTTTGTTCTTACCTAATTTATGTTTTTGTTGTGGGTAAATTTGATCGTTTTGGAATATTTTTTTAATAGGATCGTTTTTATTAATATTTCTCTGAAATTTTATCACTAATAATTAATTATTATTTATATGAGGTGTGATTTATATGATTTATGTTTTTTATATTTCCTTTCATGATTACATTATTCATCATTCTAGAAGATAAAAACAAAAAGAATAATTTTTTCATGATTTTCAACCTATGAAGTTTGTTTTCTTAATTATTGTGTTAACATTTCATGTATCATTTCTTCAAATAAAAATAAATATTTATTTAAACATTTATATTAAATTGTAATTGTGATTAATTTTTCTTAATAATTCATGATATAATTTCATATCATTATTCAAGTAAGTGTTAAAAAAACAAATATTAAATACACTATTTATATATTTGATTGAGAGGTGTTTTAGTTATAATATCATTGAAAATGTATCATAAAAACTATAATTTAGTGTTTATTATTTTAATATATAATAATTATTTAATGATTATAATAATAAATATCTAATATGAAAATGTAACAAAAATTGATATTTTCATTTTCCTTTTAGTATGATTTTTTAATGGACTAATGTTTTTATAATATTTTATTAGTTATGTTGTTAATTGGATATAAAATTTATCATAAAAAATTTAATGACGTCAAAAAAATAATGTTTAACCATTAAAAAAATAAGCAAGACCATCCAAGTGTGGTGAATATGAAATTAAAAATGGAAATTGATCGCTATATAGTGACGATGGTCCATAGGTATGCAAGGATATTGATTTCATTTTCCATAGGATGAAAAAATGAGTAATATGAATATTCATTTCATAATATAAAATATTTCAGAAATATATATTTATATATTAAATTAAATATTAGAATCATTTTTCAAGGTTGTTATTGAAAACAATGTATGTTTCATTCTGGATGTGTTAGTCTGCAAAAATCATAAATCAATTTTTTGTTTTTCTTAATCGAAAAAGGGAAGGTAGTTTATTCTTGTACCATCATTATAATAAAATACTATTATAAAAATGATATTGTTGTTATAATTTTTATATGGTGATAAAATATTTTAGGAAGAATAAAATCACATAAAGAAATAAAAAACAGAAATAGATATTAAGAACATATAGCTCACTTCTGAGATTATATCAAATGTGAAGGGGATTGAAACATTTGGGGATAATATTTAGAGAATAAATAATCCTTTATGAGGTGTCTAAGAGAGTTTAGTGGATGTTTTTTATAATTTTTTCCAAACAAAATGGGGTTTTTGGAAGTGGAATAGAATAGGGGAGTGCTCCTTTTATAGGGGAAAAAGAGTGGAATTTTTATAAATAGCACAAACATTAAAATAATTGAAATTAAATCTCCTTTAAAATTGATTCAGAATTGATAAATATCATATAAAAGAATATATAATGTCAATACACACCTCAAACACTCAATTATTACATTTTTTAACATGTTTTTCCATTTACCTATTTGATTAATCATTTTTAACTTTTTTGTTTTCCCCACGACCAGTTTTTTTACCTACATAATTTATAATTTATTCCTAAAATAAAAATGGAACTTATTATAGAAAAATTTATTAATTATTATAAAATTTTAATCCGAATTTTTTTCAATTTTATAAATTGATTAGAAATAATTTTTAAATACAAATGTAAAATTAATTAAAAATAACTTTTTCACATATGAAATATAAATTATGAAATGAAAGAAATGGGTTGATAAATTAACAAAAATTAAATAATAAATGTTAATTTAAAATATATATTTTTTCATAGAATATTATTTAATTAATTTTCAATCCATACTTATATACTAATAATGTCATAAATGTTATGTATTTTTTAAAAATGATATTTTACAATATGAACCTCAAAATCGATGTTTTTAGAAAAATAAAAATAAAAGTAATAAGTTAATATTTTCATTATAAATAAAAAACTAATGTTACAATATCTAATTCAGATACAAAAATTATAAAATTAAGTTTTTTAATAAAAATTAAAAATATATAGAGAAATTATTTTATTGAAAAATAATGTTTTAAAAAATTAGATGTTTATAATATTATTTCATATCAATTTATAATTTAAATAATATTATATGTTAGTTCAATTATAATTATTTTTTATATTATTTTCAATTTATAATACATAGATAATATTTAAAATGCTTAAAAATGGTTTCATTGATGAAAAGATTACTATTATAATGAATAAACCTTGATAATTATTTATTTATTTTTCAAAATGTAATTTTACTACTAAATTGATATTAACATATTTATTTTAGTTATATACATATAAAATAATATATTTTGATACTAATGGTATTAATATTTATACACTACACAGATATATATGTATATTATTTTATCATCAATTTGTTTCTGTATGATTTATATTACATTAAATATACTACTTAACAATACACAAATCCATTATTCCTATTGGATATATGACCGAAAACCATTTTTCAATGAACATATTTTCCATTAATATATTTGAAAATACTATATTCAAAATGAATATATTTCATTTCTCTATATTGAAATAGTAAATCAATTTTTCATTCAACTTTCAGTTTACATGGTGTGGTTCTTATTCCATATTATAGATTTTTTTTACAATGCTCTATATATTCTTGGTGATATTCCTAGTTATAGGATCCATTTTCATATTATTAATCTTCATGGTTGTATATGATTAGGTTATTTCCGAAATATTGATATTTAATACTTTTCATCTATTATACCATATTGATTTTTCACTTTAAATGGATTTATTTTATCCATGATGAGTAATAACCAGTGGTGTGGATTATATAGTAATATGAAGAGTTGTGTTTTTTGAATAATGTGTATTTACATTGGTTCACAAATTTTTGAGAATATTTTCTAATCATTTTTTAATCATTTTCAAAAAATTGAGAAATATTATTTAAAATTATAGATATAAAATAATAATAATAATAATTTTTCATAATTCTATATCATTACAAAAAAATAAATTCATAAATGAACACATAATCAACCAAGTCATCCTAAACAAACTAGGGATCTATGAACCTCATCCTTACCTACTTCAACTCAATGTGATGGGAAAGTATGTCAGAACCTTTAATTTAAATTAAAACATAATGAAACCACATTCACATATGTCTAACACTGATAGGGGTTGACTTAGTGTTAGGTAATTTATAAAACAAATAAAACCTCTTTATCACTTTCCCGCTTAGACAATTTGTTATCTTGATTATCTTGTTCAAGAAAATTTTTATATTTAACTAAATGAATAAAATAAACTGATGGAACAAAAAAATTCATTGTTTAATAACTAACAAGAATAGAAATCCTTCATCACGTATGGTTATGACCAATATATAGATACCCCACAATTGAGACTTATAAATTATTGTGGCTTTTCTTGAATGAAATCATGAAATTAGGTATAGTTCCCAAAACTTGGTCATATCCTGGTCCACATGTAACTCCAACAAAATCATGTTATTGCCTATATAGATAACTAATAATTTATTCAATTTATTTGATTAAATAATAAATTCCTCCACCCGTTGAGAAATCAATTATATATCACAATGTTTCCATGGAATATTAATATTCTGTTACTTTCATTGTAGTATGCAAAAAACACATATTTGTCTTCCCTTCTCTACAAAACAATGTACATAGTATTCTTCATTTTCACAGCTGGAGGCTGAAATTATAATTTTCTTATAAAAATACAAGAATTATTCTTCTCCAATTATTCTTATATTTAACTGAATATGTGGATATTATTAAATATATATATACTGTAATTCACAACACTTTATTCTTCTTTTGATCTTCAAGATAAGTTTGTCCAATTATTAATATTCTTCTTTATATACTAAAAAATATACACATCACTATAATGTATTTATCTCTCTACATTCATATTATCTTATATTATTTGTGTTAGTCAATGTATATGGTCTAAAAAAGTTCATTTCTTATTATATTTCAATCACATCCTAGTAATGATTATTGTATAGTAAAGTCTCCTTCTTCTTGACACTAAAATATTATCTCTTGAATCATGGTGTCAAACTTTCTCTCATTTTCTTCTTATATTAATTCTTCATTAAAATATGGAATATATATTTATATATATAATATGTATCATAATGTTCCTTTATATTTTTATATTTCTTTGATATTCACAATACATAATGAACACATGATTTAAATTACATGTTTTATAGTATGTAAAACCCTCCTAGATTTTGGTAAGAAAAATAATTTAGCTCTATTAATCTACCTTTCTATATTTTTTTAGTCTATGTCAATATTAAATAATTCCATAAAGAATCATAAAAAGCATAGTTCTTCTATATTATTTTAAATCCATGATATATGTAAATATAATTCACTTTCTAGTCCATCTAATCTATTCATTAAAATTTTAATCAAGTATGTATATTAAATATTAATTAGTCGTAGTTATAGATCACTGGATTCATGAATCTTTATTTTTATACCTTTATTAACTAGCTTGAATAATATGTCCTTTATTGGTGATGAATGTACCCAAAAAAATCTCTTCCAACACTTTCATCAAGAAACTTCTGTCATGATCGTAATTATAATGATTTATAATTTCATTGGAAAATTATTTACCTAGAATATTTGACAAATAGTTTTGACATAAAAAAGAATTTATGGTCATAATAAATATACTAATGTAAATATAATTGTATTATATTCTAGAATAAATTATATAAAATTTAATGATAATAGTGTAGAGATTATTTATGAACATCTCTTCTATTTCCTATTAATAATGTATAGATCCACTATTCACATACATGATATAATTTTCATTTGTGACCAATTCCCATAAGTAGTGATCCACATGCACATTCACTGACATGGTCAATTCTCATCATCAAAAAATTCATATATGTGAACCATATTCCTCTACTAACCATTTTTTCTGTCTAAAAAACATTCATATGAAATAAGAAATCTAGTTACAAAAATTATTCTAAATGAAAAAATATCATACATAACTAATTCATATACCTAGAAATGTATTCTGTTCCACAGATTCAACAATTTGAATCATTGTACGTGAAACTTTTATATATGGTAGTCTATATATGTAGAATATAATTTTGGTATATATATTAACATATACATGAGATAACATTATATATGGTTACTCAATTACATGGATCACATTAAAAAATTCACATACGTGGTTCTACATGTCATAAACCAGCTTTCTTAATTTTTTCTTTTTCCTAATTATCAAATTCATCCATATTTCACAATTTATATGATGAAATATTTACATGAAAAATGATACCATTTGTCAGGATATTTTATATTTGTAATAACAACATAATTTTCATTTTCTAAATTATTCATTACTTCATGAAGTGATTCATATTCCTTGAATCATCAAGGGATCTCTATGCCACCATCTATTGGACACTAAAGGTACATCCACATATCGTACAACTCATATTCACTCCTTCTTCACAAATGAAATTATTTTCCTCATATAAGATCTATATTCATAGAATCGCAATGATCATTTTATGTAAGGATTCAAAAAATCATCCATTGCAATGCCGCAATATCCACCATAACTTTTGATATAATCCAAGATGTGTCTTCTAATCATAGTTTAGCTACAATGATTTGTCAAAATTCATGGGATATATTCTATAACAATATTATATTAATGAGGAATACATTTTCATGACTATATTATTTCAACATATAATCCTACATCTTTTTCATTAATGTAACGTCTAGGATCCAGGTGCCCCCTAAAGGTTACCCATAGTCGGTTAGACACATAGACTTAAGAAACATTTCCCCAACCTCCAGAGGCTACCGACTAGTAGTGAGGGTTATTGGTGTGATAGTGGGGAAACTATGGCCACATTGGAAGAGTAATGCAGTGGAATGAAACAAATAACAATTGTGGAATTAGTAATAACAAGCCATAAGTAAACAGTGGAAGACTGAAATTAATAAACAACTAGAGCACATATAAAAATAATTCATGATAGAAATGTCTAGGGAAGTAGCCAAACATGTCATAATGATGGAATATAGTACTAAGCAAATTTACCCTGAAAACAATAACTCCAGCAGTATCTCAAGCCTCATCTTGGTCCCATGCTCTCTCTCTATCTCTACACCAATCAAGTACTTAAAGTATAAGGGTGCTTTACCTTATCTATACCTACATCAATATAATCTATTTGGGACCAAAATAATGACCCAAAAAGTGTCTGAGATGAATCTCAGAAGGCAACCACCCAATGATCTGTGCCTAAAAGTTAGTGAATATAAATGTCAGGAAATAAGAAAAAAAAGCAGTAAACAGAGCAGTACTCAAAAGTAAACAATCCTACAGTTTTAGTTGCATTTATTTCAATATATCATGTATGTAGGAAATAAAAAAAGTATCCCTCTGGGAAGTACTCAAAGCCTAAGCCTTCTTGTTCAACAAAACAAATAGAATAAAACATATGGTAGGTACACATATTTTAATCCTGATGTTTTATCTTTAGAAGAGACTCTTTGAGGAAGCAATCATCATAAATCCCCCTTGTGGTATCTCATCTTTAACTATAGACACTCTGAGGAAGAACTCCACATCCAATTCCCCTTGTGGTCACGCAACGTAAAGCTACAGACACTCCGAGGGAGCACAATGTCTATCCCCACAATGTTCTCCCAACATAAAAGTAAACAGACACACTGAAGAAGCACTCAACATCCATTCCCTCTATGGTCTATTACACTAGGTTCCCACAACCCTGGGAAAGTTATTTGTGGACAATTAAGATCAACATAAAAATTAAACCTTAATAACAACTTGGAAAATAAATATGAAGAACTACATGGCTAAACAACTGCAATTATATAACAACATCATATAATATCACTACATCATAACAACACTAGGCATGGAAAACAAACAGCCTAACCGGAAAAGCTAGACTAAATGGCCAATTTCAAAAAAAATAGCAAACACATCCATAGCAAGGAATGTAAGTCTATACACAATCAAACAACCTATACTATGGTGCATTGGAATAACATTCATTAATAGGGATAAAATCTGTAAACATGCAATACCCCTTTATAAGATATTGGGAACTTTTTAACATAATATTTAATGACTAACTACTAAAATTCACAAACCACCTACCTCTATGTTTTATGATCGATATACTCAAACACCACCCCTTAAATCGACGAAGAACATGGTATATCTACAAAACGTCTAAAAATTTCAACCACGAATATCTTACGAAAGATGAGACATTAATGAAACAAGGATCTAAATGAAGGAATAAATCACGATGGTGATTCCATAAAAATCAATAATGGTCAATTCAGAGAATGAATAAGCAATTTGGGGCTCTAGGAAGAATCATACGCCTTGGTCTCTCCTTAATGATACATCGTTTGAAGAAGGTGTTTCTATGAATGAGATGCGACCTTGATCATATATAACAATTAAAAATAAATTTACATGGTGTGTCCTTTAAAAGTACATGGCATGTATATGACGTTACCTGGGACCACATTAGGTGGTCCTACCACGTTGTCACATAGTCATGTACGCAGCCATGACTCTTCCAAACATATCATGGGATTAGTGTCAGAGCACACAGTGTGTACAAGGAATTACACAACGTGAACTCCAAAAACAATCCTTCTTCCCATTTTCCTCAAAAAATCTTGATAACTATAATTCATACTTGAAAAGAAGATTCGGTTTCTTACAAACTCCCCCCCCCCCCTTAAATAAATTCATCCTTGAATTTTCTTAATAAGAGGTAAAAGAAGAAGAAATATTGAACAGCTTTGGACACTGTGATCCCACATCGGTATCCCTCTCCCATGTATCATCTTGTACTCTCCCATGCTGACAAAACACCTATACTAAAGGAACATACCATCAAGAAAAACCTTAATACTATAATCATCAATCAGAATAGGATGATCCTAAAACAATTGGTCCACCTCAAGATCAACCTCCTAGAGTTGAAAAATATGAGAAGGGTCTGAGAAGTAATGTTTTAGCTGAGAAACTTGGAAGATGTCATGCATATCCTAGAACCTATGAGGTAACTGCAACCAATAGTCAACAGGCAGAACTCTCTCCAAAACCTCAAATGACCCAACATGTCTCGGTGATTTTCTACCCTATCTCTAAATCATTATGTTTCCCATCCTCGGTATGATATGTAGGAACACAAGATCTCAAATCTTGAACTCCAGAGGTTGTCTCTGTCGATCAACATAATACTTCTGTCATCACTGTGTAGTATCCATCCTTTTCCGAATCTACACTATCTTCTATGTGGTCTCCTGGATGAGATAAGGTCCCAATTATGCTTCCTCTCCTGCTTCCAGTCAACATAGGGGTGATCGGTATGGCCTACCATACAAAGCCTCAAAAGGATCCATATAAATTGTTTCTCAAAAACTATTATTACAGTAAAATTCCACAAGAGTTATATCATTCTCCCAAGAACTTCCAAAATATAGGACACATGCTCTATAATGTCCTCCAACAGCAAAATCGTACTCTCAAACTGGCCATATGTCTATTGTTCGTAAGATGTACTCAGATGTACCGGTGTACCCAATGCCCTCTGTAATCCCTCCCAGACTCGAGAAGTAAAATGAGCATCCTTGTTTGAAACAATATATTGAGGAACACCACGAAACCGTCCAATCTATCAGATGTCTAGCCTTCCTAGCTCATCAACACTAATGATCTCCTTGGCCAATATGAAATGAGAAACATTCGTGAGTATATCAATTTCTACCCATACAACATCATCACCTTGAGGTGACCTCAGAAAACCAATTACGAAATCCATCACAACATCATTAAAATTCCTCTCATGAATGGGTAACTTCTACAAAGGCCTTCATGGTCACTGATTCTCCGATTTCACCTACTGATATGTAAAACATCTGATGATAAAAAAGCAACATCTCTCTTCATAATTGTCCACGAATACTAATGGTGTAGATATCGATATGTATTTTTGACAGGGATGAACTGTGCAAACTGAGAAATTAAAGCCTAATTCCGCTCCTCATGTATGTCTATTGACACCCATATGCTCCCATGAATGCCCAAGATCTCATCCACTCCTATGGTCCATCCCTGAATAGGGTCTTCTCATTACACACTTTCACATAGGATTGGGCATTCAGCATCTGATATTTTCCTCATTCGCACTCAATCATGTAGAGTAGAGGTAACATCTACAGAAGAAAGAAAGGTATTACCCTATCTATCATGAACCTCCAAATGCTTCTCAGAGAATGGATCCATAATTTACCACTAAATACTTCCCTCCTGAACATCCTGTATTTGAGTCATCATAGTCAACGCATAAGCCATTACACTAGATTTATCAGGAATATATGCATGCTCAATGTCAATGGACTGAAGGTATTCAAACCAACTTACTTGTATCATATTTAGATCATGCTGAGTAATGATAGACATGAAACTTTTGATATCGGTGAAAAACACAAAATACTCTCGAAAAAGTTATTGTCTCCAATAGAGTAAATCATGAACCAATACAACAATCTCATGATCGCACATTGGGTAATTACTCCCATTTGGCCTCAACTACCAAGACCCATATGCAACGACTCCTTCTCCCTAAAATAGAACTACTCCCACCCTGATACCTTATGTATCAAAATAAACTATATAAGTCTTCTTCATCTCTGAAAAAACTAGTATCAATACTGAAGTCAACCTCCCTTTCATCTCCCAAAAGTCTGAATCACATGAATCTGACCACATGTACTTTGCACCCTTCTTAGTCAGGTGCATCAGTTCCAATAATATGTGTGAAAAGTCATGTACAAAACATATGTTGCAACCATCCATCCCTTGAATAATTTGTACCTCCATGTAGTTATTCTACTACTCCCAGGAATCTACTACTCTCACATCCTTAGGGTCTACTGATACTCTTGTCTGTAATATAAAATGACTTAATAATTGAATTTTATCCACACAAATGTGTCATTTTTAGAGCTTATCATATAACCAATGTTCTCTTAGTGTACTCAAAAACTATTTCAAGATGTATGAGATGTTCGTGTCGAGTGTGAGAGTACACCAAGATATCATCCATGAAGACTAGAATGAAGGAATAAATATATGGATTGAATACATGGTTCATCACTTCCAAGAAAACATCAGGTGATTTCATGTGGAAAAATAGCATAACCACATACACATATAAACCATTCCTACTCTGAATGGAAATTAGAGTTGTATCTGATTGTCTAACTTGAAATCGATGATAACCAGGTCTGAAGACAATCTTTACGAACCCCCAAGCTCCTCAAAGAAAATCAAAGGCATAATCAATCTTCATAAATGGATTTCAGTTCTTGACCATGAAGTGGTTCATCTTCTGATAATCCACACCATGTCAAAGGGTACCATCCACCTTCTTTAGAAATAGGACAGGCGATCCCCAAGAAGAAGTGATAGGTCGGATGAAACCCTTAGCCTGTATCTCTTCTAACTACATCTTGAGCTCCAATGACTCTGTTGTATCCATCCTATAATGAGGAATGGACCCCAATGCCACACCTAGAACATGATCAATAGAAAATTTCACCTCTCAGTCTTGAGGCATACCTGAAAATTTCTCCGGAACGACATCACTAAAATGATCCACCACTAGAAGAAACTCCAACTATTTAGTCCCCTATATATTTTGATATAGACTATTAATCTGGGTTGTAACTCCTCCTAACCCATGATGCTCAGGTCCTACACTACTTTCTTGAATATCCCAATATCACTTATGTAATTACAAACCACCCTCTAGTGATGTGAAATGCACCCAATGGTGATAGAAGTCAACAACAGCCTGCAACTGAACTAACTATACCATTCCAAAAAAAACAACATACCCAGTCATCTCTTAGATGTAAAGGTCCCATAAGAAGTGACATCCCCCAAACTCAAGAGGGCACTACTTAACTGATATAAAGAAGTTATTATAGTCCCTAACGAAGTGTCTAGATTCATAATATTGGTAGAGGTTAACATATATGGCCCAATGATCTCCACAATAGCAATATAAAACAAATAATGTGAAGCCACTATATCATAATGTATAGAATCTATGTCTGAGGAAACTGGAATTGTACCTTGAACTGTTGATGATCTGGGATCCTACTTCTACTGGATCTACTCCACTCCATAATTTAGACTTGTACCATGTCCCTGTTACCCTACATGACCACCCTGAGCAGATCCACCGTGTTTTTTCTGAATGCCAGCTAACTGGCTACCATGTTCATGACCTCCACCATAGCCTGGATGGCCAGAAGAACTCCAGTTTTCAGTCTGAGGGGAAACTACTGGTCCTTCTCCTGAATGTGGAGTTATATCATAACTCATATCACCAACTTTTGTTAAGAAGAACTGACAGAAACGTTGAAGATGGCCCATCTTGCCACACTATAGACACTCCACTAGGTCTCTCATGAAATGTATCCTCATATGATCACTCTTCCCACACTAGTAGTTCTCCTCCAACATTCCATAATATGTATCTCATCTCTTTAGATCTCCACACGTAGACTCCCAGTAGTGCTTCCTGCAGTCAGTCAGAGGGGTACCAACTCCGGATTATTAGCCACCCTATCTCACTGATCTAGAATACCACAGATTTTACTATGTGATCAGTGCTTGGTTGACTATATAGGTGATGGAAATCAACCTGGTTATGTTTACCTTAGATCAGATGTCATGCTTCATACCATCCTTAATCTTCCACTCCCTGAATAACTCACCTTCTTGTAGGATGGGTTTTAAGTGTTGTAGCTCTATGAAGCGATAATAAGAATCCATGACTAAGGGAGTACCCTAATCAAAACTCAGTAACTCTGGTGCTCGACCAGCCCTCAAAGTCTCCGAGTAGAAGTAATCGTAGAAGGAATGTTGTAACTCATCTCAATCCATAACCTACTAGCATCCCACATGTGAGATCACATCCCACCATCTCTTCTTAGAGTCCTAAATAATATACATAGAAAAATTCCCACTCCTCTATGGAGGCATCTCCAGATGCTCGAAGTTATAGATCATGGATTCCAACAATGACTTAGCGGCATGTGGTCTTTCATCCTCTAAGAATGTGGGAGGATGTTGTAGCTGAATGACCTGTGTCAACACTTACATTGGTAGGGAAACATGCGGTTCTCCCTAGATGGTCTGCATAAACATCATGAAGCCTTCTAGGAAGTGTGAATAATCACAAGTATTGGGAATAATTGATGGTTCCAAGACCGACATGATGAGAGGATCAGCTGGTAGCCCCTGACCATCCATGTCAGGTGTCTAATCAATTCTGTGAATATGGAAGAAAACTGGTGGAAGTCGTGGTGGCATGAATTTTCAAGGACAAGTGCACACCTTCGTTAATGATTGTCATGGACTAAAATTTAGACATGAATTAAAGTAATTATAGAAGGAAAGGAATCATGTTTTTGAAAACATGGATACATGGTGTGTGTGACCCTTATATAGAATTTTCCTTTAGGACTTCACATGGTCATGTACTTCTGCCAACCCCAGTCGTGTAACACCCCATACACACGGTGTGTTCTCCCAAGACACGACATATAATTAAATCATTTTCCCATACCCTAGTTATTCTACATGAGTAACCCATATAGTTCTCCTAGAGAAAGACTACATGACATGTTTTTGACAAACATGGAATGTACTTAAAATAACATCATCAACCTGTGTTGTTACTAACATTGTCGGTTACACAGCTGACTCTACATGACATTTTCATGCCAGACACAACATTTACTAACTACCCATAATCCACTTGTGTCATTGGTAACACATCTGGAAACATGTCCTATACACACGACATGTACGTCTGGTACACGGCATGTTCCACCATGGATTTCCCAACATCATGTCACTTCCCACACAGCTTGTGATACAATTAGAGATTGTAAAGCGTGTACATACAGTACATGGAGTGTACTTAATATAACCCATTTATTCTCAAATAGAAGGATACATGGCATGTATTCTTCAATACACACCATGTATTATGGGATTATCGAGATAGTAAGCCTCATAAACTAATTTTTAATCCAATAAAATACTAAAATGAACATTATATTCCAGATTCTGATCTTTGGGGGCCCATAATCCCCTTGAATCAAATCATGGCATCTTATACATGTCATATACAAGGTATAACAATGCAATGTTTCACCAAATTCCTATCCATGAGGGCCCATAACACCTCAACAGGAATGTTTTTTTCTTCATTCATAAGTAACTTACACAATCCAATACCATATAAAATAGCAGGTATTCTATCATGGAATCTATAATAATAGCATGCATTTCAAGAACAAAATTTATCACAACAACATGCAATCAGTAATGCACCATAAATTCTATGGAAAGAATGCATGACATGTGATCTCATGCATGTGATTATATGATAAATGAGATGGAATACCATTGTATCCTCAAGTTGCAAAAAAAAATAGAACCTCAATAGTATCAACAATAACAACAAATAATATTTTAATCACCCACTGTTAAAAATCAAACCAACTGTAGTAATTTCGAAAGAAAAAATTTCAATAATCTAGGTAAACTAGTATTCCCTATACACAAGTTTGCAACTCTTAGACACATTTAATAACTATATATCTATTACTTTCTTTCCCTGGAAATAGGCTTAAAACAGTAATTCACGAAGAAAATAATTCCTCTGATACCAATTTGTAACATCCAAGTTTCGGGTGCCACACAAAGGTTCTCCATAATTTGTTGGTCTCATGGCCTCAAGAACATTTCCTCAATTTCCAGATGCTAAAAACTAGGTGCAAGTTCATTGGGTGTGATATTGGGGAAGATATTCCCTCATTGGAAGAGTAATTTAGCAGAATGAAACATATTACAATAGCATAAGTAGTAACAACATGAAATATGTAATCAACAGAAGACTGAAAACAATAAACATGAGAACATATATAAATGATGCATGATACATGTGTCTAGGGAAGCATATAAAGAAGTCACAATGCTATAAAAAATTACTAAACCAATGTACAATGAAAACAAATAACTCCAGTAGCATCGCAAGCCTCAACATGGTCTCATGCACTTCAGGGAAACAACAACCAGGTACCTAAATTATAAGGGCCCTTTATCTTATCTACACCTGCATAAATATAATCTACATTTTCCCAATAGCATAACTCAAATAGGGTGTGAGATTATTCCTAGTAGCCAACCACCCAAATATTTTTCCTAGTATTCAATGAAAATATATGGACGAAAATAAGAAGAATGAATCAGTAAACAAGGAATCACTCAAAAGTAAACAATCCAATAGTTTCAATTGCATTCCTTTTTATATATCAAGTAGTTAATAAAAAAAGTAACCCTCTAGGAAGTAATCACAGCCTAACCCCTCTAGTTTAACTAATCAAACAGAATAAACATTACGAGATATACTAACAGTCTAACCAATCTAGTTCAACTTTAGAAAAGACTCCCTGAGGAATCCCTCACCTTCAATTTCCCCATGTTTTCTCATATCTGTAACTATAGAAACTATGAAGAATAACTAAACATCCAATTCCCCCTATAGTTTCACAATTTAGAACAAAATACACTCTGAGGGAAGACAAAGTCCTCCCCCATACGGTCTCACAACTTAAAAGTTAACAGGCCCTATGGATAATCCCTCAGCATCCATTACCCCTATGGTCTACTACACCAGGTTCCCACATCCTTGTGTTAGTCAATCGTGAAAAATAATGTTCAACTTTCAAAGTAAACCTTAAGAACTACATGGCTAACATTGTTGAAGAATAACTTGGCTAAACAACTACAAGCATATAACAACATAAGATAATATCACCCCATCCTAACAACACTAAGCATGGAAAACAAGCAGGCTAACTAGTAAAGCTCGACTAAAAGGTCAATATCAAAAAAAACATGGGAAACAAATACATATCATTGAAGATAACACTATTCAAAATAAAACAACCTCTACTCAGACACACAAGTAATAAAGGGAATTGACAGGGATAAAATCCATAAACCCGCAATACCCCGTTCTAGGGTATTTGGAAATTCTTCACATAATATTCAATAAATTACTACATAAAGTCACAAACCACCTACCTTGAAGTTGTAAAATCTATATACTCTTGCGTCATCCATTGAATTATCCTAGAAAATGGTTGATCTACCAAAAAATCATAAATTTTCATCAAATTATATATCAAGAAATAGGATAAATCAAGGAATGAGGCACTATAATAAGGAAGAACTCACCATGGAGAATCCAATGCAATTGACAATGGTCAATTCAGAGAACGGATTAACGATCGGGGGATCAAGGAAGAATCGCGCTCCTTGGTCACTCCTGTAAAATATGTCATTATAAGAAGAGATTTTTGTGATGTTATTTGACCTTGTTCTGATATAAAAACTATAAATAAAAGAACAAAATGTTTCCTTTCATATTACACATCATGTATATTCCATTATTACACCCTGCATTAGGAAGTCTTGACATTTCGTCACATGGTCATGTACGTAGCCATGACATGGCCAGACATGGCTTTGACTCAGTGCCATATTATATGGCATGTACTCCTAAAACTTTCTTTCTTCCCATTTTCCTAAAAAAAATTGAAAAGTAAAATTTATACCTGAAAAGAAGATCAGGGTTCTTATAAATCAACATATGGAAATGCCTTAAAAATCATTCATTTATAAAAAAACTAACACAATGTGGGATCAAAAATATTCCCTTTGTATTTTATGGAAATTATATCTAAATAATGTATCTATTATTCTATTATTTTATTTTTTTCTACACCTTTGTCTTAAATAATTAAATATAATTTCTATACCACTTATGGATAAAAATTATAATGTTTGTAAGAAGGTATAATTCATTTATATTTATGTGATGTGTTGTAAACTATTCCACTTTATGTTTGTGTGATCCATGAATTGTATAAAAAAGAACTATTTTATCAAGAAAATAATGATACCTATTATGCATTGATCTTAATTCCAAATGAAATGATAAACTCATTGACTTTATTTAAATATATCTAACTATTTTTTAGGATTATCACATTTATGATACAAATATGTTGTAGAATAATTCATCCTATGATTCCTGCAATCACATAAAACTGAAATTTAAAATCAATCAATCAAAATTCTATATTAATGTTCTAGGAAATATTCTTGGTACTTTTTTGACCATTCACTATTATATCCTTGATAAATTGAATTTATCCCCCGTTATTTTAGTTTTTTCCTCAATACCATGGATGATAGATTAAGAAAACGTATATTTTCAATGAAATTACTTTAAGCACATTTTAGAATAATTTAAATTTAATTGAAATATAGAATATGGAATACAGTTCAAAATTCTTATTTAATTTCATCATTTTAAGTGGAATCTTATTGTATTTTTTATAAAGGTGAATTTATTATTTATAAATTCATTGATGTGTTCCTTGTAATTTATCAACTTTAATATAAATACATCATATTTTTTTCTAGATTTGAAAACCCCTACATCACCATCAAGAATAATCTTCTTCAATACATGTGGTATCGAATCTCAATTGTAAGATCAATCACAAATGGTAACGTCGTTACTTTTTTACCAAGTGTTAACATCAACCACATTATCAACATTATCAAACATGATATTTTAATTAGATTATCAAGAATAATAATTCATATATCAATAGTATATCATTAATATTAAATATTTGTTCAATAATGATAGAATACCCACTGTTTTTAGGTTCTCTCCTGAGACTATGTTTCATAATAATTTTCTTACATTACAAGAACAAATATAGCATACTGAGTTCCTGGGAAAAATTAGGTACTTCTTTATCCTTAATGTGAACATAATAGTTTAAGGGATCTTCTCTACCATTTTTTTCAGTCTTCATATATGGACATTTTTTTAAAATATATTGTGTCTTGGGGAATCATGGTACTTATAACTTATTCAATTTCATTATGTTTGAATATTCTATTCACAATAACCATTATAGAAAATAAATCAATTGGTGAAACATTAATATTCATTAAGAACTCTTCTTTTACTGTGATTATTGAATAACAATCTACAGGAATGTGTCTGTCTATGTTTTATCACACACACAAAACATTATTTTCACAAAACAATTTTTTTGTTGAAAATTTATCATGAAATATTGAATATTCATATAAAATATATTATTTTCTTTTTTCACAAGAATTTTTATTTGTTTTATCCATAATGTTTTATCATTCCAAATCTATTGTTCATATTACAAGAAAATCTTTTGGTATTTTGATTGATTTTTCAGATATTCTACATATTTCATTACAAATGATTATATTCGCATAAACCAGTCTAAATTATACACTCTTTCTAATATTTTTGTTCTTTATTTATACCTGTTTTTGAATAATAATTTCATTAAACTTATTATCCAACAGTATGTCACTTATCTTTCTTAACCCCTTATATAGTGAACCAGGATTTTATTTTAGATATATTTAAAACATTTTATATTAATATGTATTATATTACATAAGAATACGCCTGAGGATTGTAAAGGTATAGTGCCGTTGGAAATTTGGACTCATGAAAAACTATTCCATAAGTGATGTATGACATATCTCAATATCTACCTCATAAATAGAACTATTCTTATAAATATCATGCCAAATAACATTTTTCATATCTTGGGGAATGAAACTTAAGAAAAGTTGAGCATAGATTATCAATAAGGGTAAAGAAGGGAGATATAAATATCAAATGATCATATGGGTTTGATAACATGATAATAACATATGAAAACCCATTCCATAAATATCTTATATCATAAACACGATTCATGGAATAAATCATAGTAGTTCATAAGAGAAAAATCATAATTTATTCAAAGAACATGAACCGTGAGAGCATAAAATTAGTATAAGACTGGGATTTTTTTCATTCTCATAAGAATAGAAAATATTATTTCCATTATACCAACATGACAAAAATATCATGTTAGGATTCAGATAACCACTATTGTCCTGATATTGGGCTTGGTATAACCTCTCTTGTACCCTTTTGGAGGATTGGCCTAACCTCTTGCGTTCCCTATTTAGGGATTTGGATAACCACCGGTGTAACCTATTCTAGGCATCGGAAAAAATCCCATGTACCCTTTGAGCACATATAACATTAATATCAACCAATTGAATTGGATATAGATATAGGTATCACCCATCAAATGATGATAATCATACATACATGCGCCACGAAATCATAAAAAATTTATCATATAAAATCTATTTAATAAAAATTTGTTTGATAAACATTTCATCATAACATAACTTGTATAAAATTAATTGGATTCATAATCATTTCATCATTTCATCATTGAATAATTCATTGATAAAGAATTGGTTTCATTATACTTTAATCATGTTATATCCCATAAAAGAGAAATTAGTTTCATAAAAATAATTTTATAGTAAACTTAAACCATTCCGAGAAAGAATAAGAATGGTGTCCTTGGATTGTATCCCTAATAAATCATATATTACAACAAAGGTTGTCATATTAAGTAGAAAATTATTTTGAAATATTACTAATAATGATTCATGAAAAACAATTTCATTTCTATGAAAATCAGTCCTTAAAACAGAAATTTATAAAATATTTTTGAAATTATTTTCTACAAAACTAAACTTTTAAATAATATAAAAGAACATTTTGAAATAATTATAACCATTTATTTAGGAATATATTTTATTTTCAATTTTAAAATAATTTTTTTAAAATATAAAACATTTTTAAAATATTTTTCCTGAAACTAACCTTGAAAATTTATAAATTATTCTTTAAAAAAATAAATGATATCATAGTAAAAAAATTTGTCCGTACCGTACATGATAAAAAATACACCATTCACATTTTCAGTAAAAGTAAAATGTGACTTCTTTGGAAAATAATATGAATATTCTTTTCAAAAAAAAATAAAATATATTTTAAAAACAAGTTAATAAAATATTTATTTAATAGTAAAATTATTGTAAATTTTTTTAGAAAACATGGATTTCGAATAAGAAAAACTTTTTTTACTGAAGATAGAAATAAATAATATTTTTAAGAAAACATCCTTTTGAACTCTTATGAAAATAAAGAGAAAAAATTGATGTAAAACATTTATTATGATTACCTAAAAAAATTTCAAAAAATCATAATGTTATTGAAATTTGGACCATAATATTTCATCATTTGAAATGAAAAAAATAAACTATCTTGATAAATGATGAGATTGTGTCATAAAAATCCTATCTATTTTGTAAAATTGAATCATAAACCCCATAAAATTAATATAATCAAATTGATATGTAAATACTATTAATTTTAAAGATAATAATCATAAAATACATTCCTTGGAAGAATTTACACCAAAAAAGGGTTGAATATGGCATGAGTCTCATAGAACTAAAAATGTGAGACTGAAATTTGTTACCTTAACCGTTGATATCCTTTATACACATTAAAAACTTTTATATAATAAATATAATTTTATTAATCATAAATTACAGAACAATAATTATATATATCAGACTGTATATTATGATCTTTTATTTCCCATTTATTATCAAATTATATACTAAAGTCAAGTTTCTGGTAATAACTGTTTGTTTTTTTTAATGAATAGATTTTTGATTTTTGTTCCTCTTACATTCATTGTAGTTCAATATTATGAAAAAATTTAAGCATGATATAAATAAAATATTATTTTATTATATAATATTTTATAGTAATTTATAATATTTATAGGTTGGAAATAAAATGCATTGGTCATGGAGACAGTATGTCGAACATGTGAAATAATGTTATTTCAATTTTCTTAATGAATAAAATGGAAGGAAAGTAAATAATATATTAATATTATTTAATAATTTTAATGACATATATTCCACATAAATTATTTAAACCAAAAATTATTTACATCTATTTAAAATGTTAATGAATCACATCACTTCATTATGTGGTAGTCTGTCAAACACACAAACGACGTTATAGTATTACTAGTGAGTGAAAAGTAAGAAGGAAAATGTAATATAATTATTCAACAAATCCTAATAATATCATAAATATAATATATATATATATATATAAACCAAAAATACATAATTATATCTATTATTTATATTTTTTATGGAATTAAATAACATCTGTTCGTGAGGTGGCAATCCACAATCACATGACTGTTTATTTCGATACCCATTTTATGGAAAATGTGAAAGATTTTAGTTATTATATTTACTTAATAAAAATTTATTTTATTTAATATACACATATAT
This sequence comes from Viscum album, assembly GCA_963277665.1. Taxonomy (NCBI): domain Eukaryota; kingdom Viridiplantae; phylum Streptophyta; class Magnoliopsida; order Santalales; family Viscaceae; genus Viscum; species Viscum album. The sequence continues at coordinate 1,566,817,280 of OY728135.1, read as the reverse complement.
TATATGATTTTTTTATTAATTATTTGATGTGTGTGATGAAATAAAATAAATTACTTGATTATAAATCTTACATCTTCTTTGGAATTTTTTTTATTTTTATCTAAAGGCATTATAGGATGGTTTTATTAAAAAACTAAGGATTATAAGATGGGGCATGGAATTAAAGAAGTTATTTGGGTAGTTTTTTGATGAAACAAATGGTTTTGTAACTGTGTATAGTAGAGGAGAGTTTGTGTCCCTTTATTAGTGAGGTGAGTTACAAACTTGTAATTTTTTAAAAGAAAAATGTGTTCCCACAATTTTCACATTCCAAAAACATTCAAAATGGTCTATTCTCAAAATAGATGACATAATATCAATATATTTCAATGAAATGTGTTTTTTAAATTTTTTTTCTTTAATAACCCTTACCATTTTTTACCCCCGCACCCATAAACGAATTTTTTCATTAACCGTAATAATTAACTTTTTCCATTTTCCATTTTTATTATGGTCAAAAAAAATTCCCATATTTGATAGTATACATTATTATGATTCGTAATATTTAATCAATTATTCTAAATTCTATAAAAATAATTTTAAAATTTTAATTTAGAATAAATCTTGTAGATGTGATAAGAAAGTAGGTTTTCAAATAGAAAATTTTTAGAAGATTAAAAAAATTCTTTAAATTATGATATTAAATTGATTAAAATGAACTAAATTGGGTTAATAAATATATAATTGATCAAATTTTCTTTTAAACCCACCTTATAACAAATTTTATGGTTTTAAAAGTTTTAAAAGAAGTGAAAATTCATTGCAAAAACATTATTTTGTACTATTTAAAAAAATGTTATATTCACAAAAAAATCATAAAGTCACCATAATATAATTTCATTAAATTGATTTAAAAAATTAACATTATTTTTTAAAAAATAATTCTAAATTTTTAAATGTTATTGTAAATATAATTTCTCAAAAGGATTCCAAACTAGTTTTTAGAAAAATGTTTTAAATGTAAAATTCTTTTTGTTATTAAATCATGTTTCAAAACACTTAAAATGAATATTAAAACATTTATTGAATATTTAATACATATTTTTAATTAAAATAAAAAAATAAAAGTTATTTGTTTAATTTATTAATTTAAATCACATTTTAACACATAAAAGACGTTTTCAAAAAAAAAATATTTATTTTATTCTGAAATGGTTATTATTTTAATTTGTAATTTATTGGTCAGTAATTAATTCATTCTATACATATGTGTAATCAAATTATTTTCTTAATTTTTTTTATCTTTTTCTTGTCTCACTGTTCCAAAATATGGGTAAAATAATCATATTAAATAATAATATTTTAAAAGTATATCATGTTTTTTTAATCTATGTGTTGCAGCTAAGGCAAGCCAAAGAGAATGTCATGTGTAATGAAATCCAAACTTGGTGTTTCATGCAACATGATATAAAATAAATATTGTGTTTAATGAAGAATATCAGTATCATTGATAATTTTTTAAAACAAATATTTTGTAAAATTATGAGGTGTTACAATATACGCCCCATAAAATTAATTTCATCCTCTAAATTCATTAGTTTTGTACCAACATAATAAGACTATTATACCTCATTACAACCTTATATACCATTTAGATTCCTCAAACTGGTGGTTTCACTACAAAATAGTGACCAGTTGAGTGTTATTTATTCGAAGAAATTTATCTATTTGATCCAAATATCTACCAGTTGTAACTCATAACAAATATGATTATCCATTGTTATGAACTTTGATTTAAGTACATGTGATGGGTGAGGTATATACTTCCTCATTATACATTCATGTAAAACATCATAAGCCTGATATAGGTTTAGTGGAAGCACTAAATGATACTCTACTATCACGATGCAATGCAGTATTTTAAAGGGACCGATATACCTAGGGATTAGTTTTCTATTTTATATTCCATGTATAAATCCATATAATGACCATCTCAGTAACTTTATATTCTATATAACATCTATGATTATTAGAATATCATTTTGAACAAATTCTCTCGTACGTGTTTCTTAATAGATGTAACCTTTTCTTCCATTTCATCATCTAGCATGGGTCCTAATATAATTTTTTCTATAACTTCAGTCAAATACATTGGGGTTTTATATTATTTTAAATAAATAGATTCCCAATGATCAATATAAATTCTTGAGTGAAATATATTATTTTAGTAAAACTAAACTAGAAGAAGTTATTTTCACAAATACATTTATATCCTTAGAATAACATATTAAAATACGATATTGGGTTTGAATTTTTCTCTCAGCTTGACCATTTTTCCGAGGATGATACATAGTGGTGAAACAGAACTCCATATCAAGATCTTTCTAAATACTTCACCAAAACATCATGGTAATCATTGAATCCCGATAGATATAATTAGAAGTAGTGATCCATGAAATTGTACCACTTCTTGAATTTGTATCCTAGCATGAGGATGTATAGAGAAATATAATCTCATTGTAATTATGTGTGATGAATTCATAATGTGATCGATGAAAAACTATAATTTTATAATCATTAATGATAATATAAACCCTATAAAATTCAAGAACATTAAATAATATGTATAAAAATATGACGTGAATTACTCCTAAAATAACTTTTTCACGAATTTTTTTTCAAAAACATTGTTTTGTATTGTAATAATTCTCTCTTAAGATGTCCATAATATTGATAAAATTCTATAACAAAAAATATCTATAGGGGTTTAAATGAATAAGAACATATGGTAAATGTTAAACAAATAAAACCATAATTGAATTCTTAAATATTATTTTACTGTAACATAAGGAAATAAATGATTCCAATAGATAATTCACTTATTATTCCATCAATAAGATCATATCATATACAAATTCATTTCAATGGGAAGCTTGGCTTCAACCTTGTACTGATAAAATTTTGAATATTATTTAGTTATTCTATAATCCATGTTGTGTGAGACAATCAATTCTCAAAATTATATAAAATCCATCATGATGGTTCATAAAGTGTTTGTAAGTTTACAAAGAATAACCCTCAATAGTGTCAATTTTGGTGTGTTGTAATGACTATTGTCGTGTACTATGTGATGATTGAGTCTAGCTTAATGTTCCCATTTCATGGTTATTACACCTTAGTAACTGTATGACAGGTCCACATCCAACAGTAGTACCCAAACAGGGAAGTAATTTCTTGGAACCACTCACACTATCTATTACCAAAATTCTTATAAGGATTCCTTTACATTTCTCATCATATTTTACAAGGGATAACTAAACCAATCATATAATACCATCTATAGTGACCCATGATTTTCTTAAATAAATTTTACACTCTTTTATATGAATATTCATTGCATTACACAAACACATGCGTTGGGATCATAAATATAGAGTACTTTTGGAAACATGGACCCATAAAAATGGTTCCATAAGTGAGATACAAAATCTACCATTGAGTTCTTTTTAACTAACACACTTCATATAAATTTCAGAAAAAATACCTTTCAACATATACTGGGGAAAATAAACATAATAAAGGGTGATATTTGATGCTCAATAAATGAAAACATGAGATATATAATTAAAACATGAGAATATAAGTTTAATAACATGATAATAAAACATAAAAATCAAACCATAAATATTATAGTTTATAAAAAAGAGTCATGGAATAAATCTTGGTAGTTAATATGACATGAATCATAATGGAATCAAAAAAAGTGAGCCACAATAAAAACATTAGCATAAAAAATAAGTTTCTAGCATACACATAAGTCTATAAAATATTATGTAATAGATAACCTCAAAAATAGTTATTGTAATGTCTTGGAATTTCTATGTATTTCTCTTTATAATGTGGAATTATTTTGTGAATAAGAAATTTTGATGGCACGTGATTCTGAGGCCTCAAGATCCCAGAACAGAAATTGGATATTTTTTTATGGTGCGTTCTGTAAATGTGAGAGTGATATTTTCTATCATTTGAACTATCATTCAAATAAAAAATATGAGGGAACAGTTTATTTTAAAACACCAGGATTCTCCTATAAATGACTTCACTTTGGAAGGGAAGGGATGAGTGGAAAGTTTATTTTTCATAATTTTCGACAAAAATAATAAAATTATTTTAAAAAAATATATGGTATTATATTTCTCAAATTTGAGTTGAAGATGACGATGCTACGTGGAAATTACATAGAAGTGATGATGTGCATCAATGAGGCTCATTTTTGTCTTGTTAAACTCACAGCATAACGACGTGACATTGTATTATAATGGTAATAATGTGACATGATCTTATTTATAGTTAAACGCACTAGGGAAATAAGGATTATTTATTTGGAGGATTCTTTTGCAAACCACTGATGGACGTCCACCCTAGAAAAGAATGAATAACTATGGAAGAGCATCATCTTCATCATCACAACTTTAGAAGATCGAAGCCGAGAAGCGATGTTTGGGTCTTAACCCCTCGAGGAAGAACATGCTTGAATGAAATTAAAATAGGTAGTTTATTTTTATTTATTGTACGCCCCATCCATTTCTAGAAAAGAAGAACATGGGTCAACCACTAAAAAGGCTGACCACTGATTCATGCATTTGTGCGTGAGGGTGTTTCATTATCATTGTTTTATTTTAATTATTAAATATTGGCATGAATATTTGAATGTAAACCTCCCTAAGCCTCCCCCTTGTTAAAAAATATAATACTGATGGCCCCGACTGAGATGAACAAGGCCCGAGAACCTCCACTCATGTGTTTTGGGAGGCCTCATTCTCAAAGTTATGGCAAGGCCAGGTTGATATATTTGAGGTAAATACATCTATTAATAGAGACCGTTTCCAGAAGCGGTGTAAGGAATGGACCACAAGAGCATGTCTGGTGGCCCACCGATGATATTTCCAATGGGTCGATGTCGACAACTGCAGTGGCGTCTGGCCCCACCAGTTGCATGGAGGTGGTGGCCCGCACTAGCGGGCCGCGTTGACCATGAGGTCGTGGCACATCATCACCAGTTGCACAAGGAAAGATGTGGTTCTAGGTGGGTGCCGCATGGAGGGGGTCCCACATCCATCCCCCCATCAATATGGAGGCACTGTGACCCATCGGTCATGGAAGTAGTCGAATGCAATGTCAGGAGGGCTCTACACAGGAGTTGCGACCCACCCTTGAGGGCCGTGTTTGGATGGGAGGGGACGTGATTGGTCGCCGCGTCCTAGAGGATAACACCAGCCGCACTGCGTGGATAATCCTCTTTCTATGAGGTCGAGCCCCGGATGGGCCGGGCTGGTCTTATTGCAGGGCAGGACAGACCCGCGCCAGCGTGCCAGACCCGAGCCTCTTTGGGTTGGGCCAAATAAGACTAGGTCACCGGGCAACCCGATGCGCCAGACCCTAAGACAACCGGACCAGGTCCAGCGAGGCATTTTGGGCATGCCCCACTGGCCTTGTAAAACTAGACCAACATTGAAGTATACCATGTCAGGTGGAGTCTAACTAAACGAACTAGGGTATGTAGTACCCCCAGGCCGGGTTGGTTGGGTCTGTCTGAACTAGTCGGATTGGGCCCCATCACTACTAGTCCCATGGTAACTAAAATACTAGTATTGCAAAAACTGTGAATCTAATTTATGATATATTTGCGACATTGGTACCCTCGTGAGGATTCAAGATCTTTTTTCATTTTTTTTACTTTCATGGACTTTGGGATGCAAAAAAATGTCTTAAGGAGTTATTTTCCCAATCGCGCCACGTACAGAACCCTATGATTGGTTATGACCTGAAGATTTCTCGATGATAACTGAGTGTAAGGTGGCCTTATGTTACCCCATAGGTCCATAATGGGTAGTGTCTCTATATGACTTAATAGACCCATGGTACTCGAGAGGAGGAGTACCTCAGTTCGACCAAGGTAAGAAGTTGCTTTGGGTGACCTAACATGCCCATGGTGGGGAGAGGCACTGTGTAACCCATTATACCCATCGTACTCATTCGGGATGAGTACCACAACAGTTCAAGGTTAGTGGAAATCGGCTCTGTGTGACCTAGAAGGCCCATTGTACTTGATAGAGGAAGAGTTCTCCAATAGTCGAGGTGTTCGACATTTGTCACTAGCGATGCCACTGTTACTACGCTAGAAGATACCATGTGTTTCGTCCCCCACATTGAGGAATTTTTGTGTTTTTTTTGGCATCACTACGGAGTACTATGTCACTCACCCCTCCACAAGCTTCACCCGCATGTGTTGTTTCAGGTGAAGATGATCGATGTTTCAATATGGGTTCTCAGGGAGACGGGACGGTGGGCTTGGACGACAAGGTCTAGGTGGGGCCAAGTTGGACTGGGTGGATAGTACGTACTAATTCATCTTCTAGTAGCTTCACTACACTCACAATCATATAGGGTTTACTGCATATTTCCATCAGATCCATTTATGCACTTTATGGTTTTCAGTACTTTTTAATTGATTTGTATTTTATCCAAATTTCTTTCAGATGTACCAACACTTAGTATATACAGCGGTATATTATTTATATTTTTGGATTTTGGAATTTTTTGTGTATGTGTGTGAATATATGTATCCAGGATAATGCCTTCCACTTGTAGGTTGATTCCTTCAGTTCCATTTTCCAACCCCTGACCTTTGAGAGGAGGGCTTGGGGTAGTCACGGTATGGGCCCCAAGGGTCGGGTCATGACAATGTGGTATCTGGTGGAGGCATGTTCACCTTCAAAGACTGGGAGTATAATGTTTTGTTTGGTCCAATAGTGTTATGTGTTGCGAGTTTGATTTTCAGATTCAGGCAGTATAGTGTTGGTGCGGCGGCCGACATATCCATACACCATGACCTTGAATTCTATTTTCTTCTCAACAAATGAAAACACATGTTGCATAAGTGTGTCCATTTGTATTAATAAGATTCATATCACTATGTATAACCTTCTAACCATGGTTCATATTGATATATCATCGGATTCATCCATGTGGACAACTAACCAGGACCCTGGTACGATGTCGTGATGATAGCCCGTCTAGTGACGAGGTGTCTGTCTAGGGACTAGTTCAAGAGATGGCCCAACGGGGTGTTAGAGAATTTCCACTATAACATACTTGGTTAATAATGATTAAGTCATTTTCTTATTTATTAATATTTTTGAATTATGTATTAATTTTACTTTAATGGGGTTGCTATATTCAATTGTGAACCCTTTTTAAATATAGTTTTGGCCAATCTTTTACATTCTATTGGACCAAATAAAATTATTTGTTAGAATCAGGACATCAAAATTTACATTGTGTAATTGATTGATATTTTTCCGATAAAGTTCAATTTTTTTATGAATAGTGAAAACTGTTATATTTTCAGTCAAAACCTCCATTTAATCTAATTTATTTATATTGTTATATTATCTTTTTAATTGGTTTTAATCTGTAATTATAATATATTTTTACCATTTAATCCAATGGTGGACATTGGAATTTATTTCACATTGAAATTGGACATAAACAAGTGTGAGTCTTTTGATATATATTGTTTCTTAAAAACACGCTATTTGTTTTGACAACAGTAATTAATTATAAAATTATTTAATGCAAATTATATGTTTTTAATTTTGTTAAATAGACATCATTTTTGATTTAGTAATATCAAATATATCTTAGGGTGGATTTTTGGTATTTTTCTGAAAAAACTACATTTTTTGATCAATAGTAAAACCACTAATTGGTAGTTCAAAACTGAATTTTCCATTAAACGAAACTTTACCGCTTCTGTGAATTTAATTTCGAAAATCTGACTTACATGGTTGCCTTTATTATGTAAAATGTGGTTCAATGGCCTGAAAATAATTATTGGTAAATAGTAACATTTAAATTTTATTAATCACGATTAAAGGTAATTAGTGTAATTTAAGATAAAAATAATGTTATAATAATATGAAATTACATTCACACATGTACTGACCTTATTTTATAAATCATGGACAACAATGAAAATCAATGGGTAAATTTTTGGGACCACATGGATCCACTTGTGTAAGATAATGACATTAATACCATTTATTTAAAGTAAAAATAAAAATGTAACAAACATGTAATTTTTTAATAAAACAATTTTTATATTGGTTTATATAAGCTATATTTTGGACTATAAATATTCATCAGAAATATAAAAATCTTTACTTCATCATGATATTTTTTTATAATTTTTAGACATCAAAAAAATAAAATTATTTATGACACAATGATGATGATGTGTTCACATCATAAATGAATGATTTAAGTAAATAAGAATATAATGTTTAAAATTATATACAAAACTTGTCCAATTATTATTGGATGATTCTGTTTCAAACATGGACCACCTTATCATCGAGCTTAATGAATTTGGGACCTTTAGAAACCGAAAATTATTATATAATAAAATAATAGTTTCATGCTTTTCAAAAGATCCCCTCCTCTCCCTTATAAAAAGACCCCACTTTCTACCCATATATCACAATTATCAAGTTCTTTTTCTCATCCAAACTCTACTAACATAAGCTCCCATGATCCCTCTCATCACCCTAGAAGCCTTACTTTAGGCAGAAAGCTCTTCAAGAAACCCTTTTGGTTCAAACCAAGAGAAGTTACTCGATTTAATGGTAATGTCTTCTCTTATGTTCATTTGTTTTATTTTTCTTATCCAACCACCTAACTCGTTTTATTCCATTATTTTGTAACAAAACCAGTATCCTCAATATACTATGATTTTTTAATTAGATTTATTTGCGATACAAGTACACACACCTCCATCTAATGGTTAAAAAAGATACTTTTTCTGTGGGTGGCGAATTACAGCCTCACGAAATGATGATTATTCAATCACATTTTTACAGATTTCATGGTGTCCAATATGATGTCACTGTATTTACATATGATATATATTATTATTATGTTTTACTTATGATTATCTGTTTTTCATTTATGGAAAACCATTAGGATTTCCATAATTGTTAAACGTGATAATTTCATTTTAGGAAGTGCGGACTACCGCCCCACTCAGAGTGATTTGAATCGTTAATGCCATATATGGGTTGTATAAAAGATGGAGTTAATGATATTATATTTAATATTATACTGGAATTATAATAAACCATTATATCATTATTATTTCACTCCATTAAATATGAAATAGAAATGAATGTATTGTTCATGCGTACGTACGGATTACCGTCTCCATGAACGGTGCATTTTATTTCTTACCTCTAAATGTTATCTAAAATTATAAATGCAAGTATATAATGGATATACATGATATATATGACATCTAGATCATGAATATAATTCTATATAATATGGATATTTTACCACACGAACAACTTGTGAGTATAAGAACTTTATTTTTGACTCAAGTACCAAAGACCGACAAAACAACTGTTATTAACTTAAATGATTACATAATGTTCATAACATGGTAATATGTGATATAAAAGGAATAAGTAGCTGGAAAAATTTCTTAATAAAATATAAATTAACTCTAGATTATTATTCAGGAGATTAAATAATGATCGGGTCATGTCGGACACGAGGTAAGGGACTTCGTCTCAATCTTTTTTATTGAGGCATATTTTGATTTAATACAAGTCTTACTTTTATACGATGTATAAAACCCAATGATATTTAAATTCATTAAAATGGAATCTTTTTATACGAAGAATTTTACTAAACAACAAAAGGATTATTTTTGTCTTACGTATGTAGCGACAACGACTTCCCCGTCGTCATGACCATTATTTGAGTTTCAGCTTCTTCTATAAGCCATATATTTTTTTAAAATGAAAAATAAATACCAGGTTTAACTTTTCATTTATTTTGGTATTGAAAATGGTTTTGATAAGGTTTTTTTATATCAATGTTTTGTATTGATATCTTGTGATTCAAATATAGAAATGTTATATTTCCTTTATGCATGTTTTATGTGATACGATTATGTTATGGTTATTGGGAATTGTTTATAAAATCGGGTGGTTCTATGATAATCTAGGGGCAGGTAAGCTCGAGATAGCTCTCTAATGCATTGGGTAACGCTAAGGAGTTAAACGCTAAGGTTTCTCCAAAGATATTTAGGGACTATACTGTTATGGGTATTCCAAATGTAACCATGAGGGTTTCTCCCTACGTAAGAATGTTATGAATGCCTCAAGTTGCCATTATGTATTATGATTTATATGAGTTATTCATAAATATTATGATTTCATGAGGTATGTTAAAGTGCATATGTTTTATGAGTAAAGTAGGATTTCATTGATTCTTATGTATACAAGGACTAATGTTTTCTTTCCGTATTTTTATATCCACTACAGAGATTATTATGCTCATCCCATGTTTTTGAAATGTTTTTCACAGGACAAAAAGTGGAACAGGGTCTAGGATGGAATCAAGGAAATTCATTCTTTCTAAAACAAAGAATTGGACTTGACCATTTTTTGAAGAGTTTTTATTTTATGAGAAAAATGGAAAATGAGTAGAAGTATCTACATTGTAATCTTATGAGATGTAATTGTTATGTCCTAATTCTCTAAAACTGTAAACCTGAAATGATCCTCAATATGAATTATTCATTTAATTCAAGATTACGTAATATTTTAAGGTAGGATCCTTAAAGTTGGTATCAAAGGCCAGTTTAGACAACTTTAGCAGTTAGGATATTGTTAAATTCATTTCTATAAATTAATTAATGGTATAATTGAAATGATATAGAATTTGAAGATTACCATGTTGCATCATCTATGACTTATTTGTTTAGAATGGTTTTCCAGAGAGGAAACCAGGAAGTAGTGATAGGAAGGAATACAGAAGGAAATGACCTTTAAAATCAGCATCCTAAGGTGGTTAGAATTGGAACTGAATTGTTTATTGCAGTAATGGAACAGTTGACTGAAGTGATAAATGGTGGTGGTATACATGCACGAGATCAGACAGATCAATTGCAGATGAACATGTCAATAGAAGAACATTTCATGAGAAAACATACCACATCATTCAGAGGATCACCTGACCATGATCTAGCTAAAGGGTGGATTAAAGTACAGGAGAATATTTTCGATGTCATGGGGTGTTCAAAAAATCAAAAGGATAGCCTTGTTGTTTACCGTTTGGAGGGTGAAGCAGATCAGTGGTGGTCAATGGTTAAAAATATTAAGGACGTAGATGAAATTGATGCTCTTGACTGGGATGAATTCAAAGGTTTCTTTCATGAGAAATATTTTCCTAATGTTGTTCAACATAGAATGGAAAATAAATTCTTGGAATTGTGGTAATAGGACTACTCAGAGGCTTCTTGTGAAGAAAAGTTGACTCGATTGTCAAGGTATGCTCAAAATTTTATCTGAGACCTTGGTAGTAAAATCAGTTGTTTTTACTCAAGATTAAATCAAAAGTACCGAAGGTCATTAGAATCTCGCGAGTTCAAAAGTTATGAAAAACCAGTTTGTTGTGCGGAGAAGTTGGAAATGGAGTTTGCCAATGATCAGGTATTCTTTGACAAACAACATAATAAGAAGTCGAGGTGGCATGCGAAAGGGAAGAACTATTCAAAAAAGTATGATGGTAAGAAGACTATGTTTATAGTTTGTGAAAATTGTGGTAAAATGAATACCGGGGAATGTCATTGGAAATTTGGTAAGTGCTACCAATGTGGTAAAATGAGACATAAGGGTCGTGATGACACTGGAAAAGATCAGGGTGATGGTAAGACCAAATTTGATTTATAGTCAGTGAAATGCTTCAAGTGCAATGAGATGGGTCATTATGAAATCGAGTGTTCGAGAAAGTGCTCGAATGATGGGAAGCCGTCAGACTATAAGAAGAAATGTGTGGTGAAATCCTTTGCAACTACTTTAGAAGATGTTTGGCCATCAAATGAAGTGGTATCAGGTACATTGTTTGTTTTCTTAGAATACACCAATTTGTTGTTTGATTCAGTGTCTACACATTCTTTCATCTCTTATTTTTTTAAGTAAATTGGGAATTCCATCTCATGAAATGACTCAGAACTTTTGTTAAAAGCAACTAGGAAAAATGTTGAGGAAAAAAGAATTTATAAGAATCTTCATATCCTTATCTATAAAAAGAACCGAATTTCAAACCTTATTGTTTTACCTCTAGTAGAGTTTGATGTTATCCTAGGTATGGAATGAGTATCTTTTTACCATGATAAGATTGATTGTAGTTCTAATGAAGTTTATTTTCAGAAAGACTTTTAGTTTGCTTACAAGAATGAACCCTTACTGTTGATAATATATCAAGAGGATGAGAAACATGTAAAATATTGAAATGAATGTTATCATTTACATCTTTTTGAAAACAAAAGAACCGTTCAGATTAATGATGTGCCAGTGGTAAATGAGTATCCTGATTTTTTCTTGATTACTGAACTAGAATAATACCAGATCAAAAAGTTGAATTTACTGTTGACCTAGTTATTGATGCTAAGACAATTTCAAAACCCCCTTACCTAATGGATCAAATTTAACTTTTAGAGTTAAAGGATCAATTTGAAGATTTATTAGAGAATGGTTTCATTCGACCTAGCACATCACCATGGGGTAATTTTGTCTTATTTGATAAGAAGAAAGATGTTTCAATGAGACTTTTCATTGATTATAAATCCTTAAAATACATCACTATTGAGAACAAATATCCATTTCCACATATCGATGATTAGTTTGATCATCTCCAGGTATCACTGTATTTTCCAAATATTGACCTGAGATTGGGGTACCATCAGTTAAAGGTAAAGGAAGTAGATATTCCGAAGACCAAATTTGGTACAAGATATGGCCATTATAAATTTTTATTTATGCCTTTAGGGGTAAGAAATGCACCTTTCATATTCACAGACCTTATGAATATAATTTTCCATGAGTTCTTGGATAAGTATGTGGTTGTTTTTATTGATGATATTTTGGTGTTTTCTAAATGTAAAGAGGAGAATTAAAGTCATTTAAGGGTTATTTTACAAACCTTAAATGAAAAGAAATTGTATAGGAAATTAATCAAGTGTGAGTTTTGGTTGTAACAAATTTCATTCCTTGGCCACATTGTTTCTAAAGATGGAATAACGGTTGATCCTGCAAAAAAAATGTTGTTGAAGAATGAACATGACCCACAAATATAACCGAGATTCACAGTTTTCATGGTTTGGAAGGATATTACTGAAGGTTTGTCAAAAAATTTGAACGGTTGTCCATCCCATTGACAAAGATAACTCAGAAGGGTGTTACGTTTATGTAGACAAAAGAATGTGATGATTGTTTTTGGGAATAGAAAAGAATATTGGTGAATGCTTCGGTTTTGGAACTACCTTCCAGAAATGGTGAGTTTTTTATCTACAGTGATGCTTCGTTGAAAAGACTTGCTTGTGTCCTTATGCAGAATTATCAGGTAATAGCTTATGTTTCTCGTCAGTTGAAAACTCATGAGTTAAATTACCCTACACATGATTTTGAATTACCTATTGTTGTTTTTGATTTAAAAATTTTGAGGCATCATTTGTATGGAACAAAGTGTGAAATATATACCGATCATAAAAGTTTAAAGTATATATTCACTCAGAATGAGTTGAACATGAGACAGAAGAGATGGATGAATTAATCAATGATTACGATTATATAATTCAATACAATATGGGGAAAGAAATTAAAGTGTAAGATGAATTGAGTTGAAAAAGTAATGCTTCATTAACCATGATACATAGGGAACGTGATCCTTTGGTTAAGGATTTGATAAATTTCTGCATGGATGTTTTTGGTGTAGGAAATAAATCTATTTTGATTTAGGTATCAGTGAAATATTTTCTATCAGACAGAAATAAGCAAGAACAGAAGCAAGACAGTGATTTGCAGAAAAAGGTAGAGTTGGTTTAGAATGGTATGTTACGTGAATTCAACATTGATAATGATTTTTTTATATTTATGAGGAGATTTTTTGTTCCTTGTGATTCACAGTTGAAGAGAGAGTTGTTATGTGAAGCTCGTAGTTCTACATTTTCAGTTCATCCAGGAATTACTAAGATGTACAGAGATCTTCAAAAGTATTACTGGTGGGATGGAATAAAATGTGATATTGGTGATTTTACTATGAAGGGTTTGACTTGTCAATAGGTTTAAGAAAAAAGACAGTTACTTAAAGGGATGCTTCATCCATTACCAGTTCCAGAGTGGAAATGGGAGAATATATCCCTGGACTTCATTGTGGGATTACCAAAGATACCTCGAGGTAATAATGAAATCTGGGTTATTGTTGATCGCTTGACTAAATCTGCACATTTCCATTCTATTAGAGATACTTTTATCCTAGATAAACATTATTTACATTATATTAAATAGATATTCATGGTACATAGTGTTCCCCTCTCTATTGTATCTTATTGTAATCCATGGTCTACTTATAACTTTTGGAAAGGCCTTTAGAAGTCGATGGGTACTGAATTAAATTTTATTACAGATTTTCATCCACAATTAGATGGGTAGTAAGAACAAAAAATTAAGAGCTTGTAGGATATGTTACATTCTTGAATGATGGATTATCAGGGATGTTTACACCAACATCATTCTTTGGTTGAATTTTCTTATGACAACAGTTTTCAGTCTAGTATATAGATGGCTCTGTTTGAGGTATTATATGGTAAACGGTGTCGAACTCCTTCTTTTGGGGATGAATTAGGGGAAAGGAAGCTGATGGGACCAGAATTGGTAGAAGATATGGAAGAAAAAGTTCATTTGATTTAGAAGCACATGAGAACAACTCAGAGTCAGCAGAAACTTTATGCGGATAACCTGAGGAATGATCTTTCTTTTGAGGTAGGTGATCATGTTTTTTTCCAAAGATTCTCCATTGAAAATTATGATGCATTTTGGAAAGTGAATAAAGGTATGTCTGATGTTCATTGGACCTTATAAAATCCAGGAGAATGTTGGATCAGTTGCATATAGAGTGGAATTACCTCCAAATTTATCTCAAGTACAAAATGTTTTTCATGTTTCAATGTTAAAGAAGTACATGCCAGATCCATCTTCTGTTTTGAGTCCAGAGGTAGTTTAGTTGGAAGAGAATATATCTTATGAGGAACAATCACTCCATATTTTTAACCGTAAAGAGGAAGTTTTGTGGAATAATTTAATTCATCTAGTGATGTTTTTGTGAAAAAACCATATTGTTGAAGTGGAATCGTGGGAATCTGAAAATTATTTGAAGTGTAAGTCCCCCCATTTATTTTATAAATGAATAAAATTGTGTGGACACAATTCCCAAAAGGGGGTTAGTATGTAACACCCCATGTAAATAAATATAAATACATTTTCATATTTACTAATATTTTTGAATTAAGTATTAATTTAACTTTAATGGGGTTTCTATGTCCGATGGAGAACCCTATTTAAATATATTTTTGGAAACTCTTATAAATTATACCCGAAAAAATAAAATTCTTATTTAGAATCGGGAAATAAAAAATTACTTGGTGTAAATGTTTTTATTTTTCCTATAATGATCAATTTTTTAATGAATAGAGAAAAATGTTGTATATTAAGTCAAAACCTCTTTTTAATCTAATTTAATTATATGGTTAGATTATTATTTTCATTAGTTTTAATGTGTAATAATAATATATTTTTACCATTTAATCCAACCATGGTCATTGGAATTAATTTTACTTTGAAATTGGACACAAACAAATGTCAGTCTTTTGATATATATTGTTTTTAAAAACACGCTATTTGTTTTGAAAACGGATATTAATTATAAAATTAATTAATGCAACTTATATTTTTTTAATTTTTTAAAATATCCATAATTTATGAATTTGGAATAAGAAATATATCTTATGGTGAATTTTTGGTATTTTTCTAAAAAACATCATTTTTTGATGAATAGTGAAACCGCTATGTGGTAGTTAAAAAACTAAATTTTATGTTAATAGAAACATTACCACATCTATGAATTGAATTTAAAAAATCTAACATACATGGTTTTCATTAGTATATAAAATTTGGTTTAATGGGATAAAGATAGTTTTTGGTGAATCGTAACTTTTAAGTTTTATTAATCGCGATTAAAGGTAATTAGTGTAATTTAAGGTAAAAATAATATTATTATATTATGAAATTACCTTGACACATGTCCTATCATTATTGGATAAGTCATGGTTGACCAAGACAATCCATTTTTCATTATGTGGGACCCCATGGAGCCACATGGGTAAGATAATGGCATTAATACCTTTTATTTAAAGTAAAAATAAAAATGTCACAAACATCTATTATTTTACTAAAACAATTTTTACATGGTGTTATATACATTATATTTTGTCTATAAATATTCATTACAAATATAAAAATATCTCCTACATCATGGTAATTTTTTATAACATATAGACATAAAAAAATAAAATTATTTATGTCACAATGATGATGAAATGTTTATGTCATTAATGAATGATTTAAATAAATAAGATAATAATGTATAAAATAATATCCAACACATTTTCATTTATTATTGGAGGAATTTATTTTGAACATATAAAAACTTATTTTTTACTTTAATGATTCTGGGACCTTTGGAAACCGAAAACCATTATATAATAAAATAATAGTTTCATTCTTTCCAAAAGAGCCCCTCCTCTTCCTTAAAAAAGAAACCCACTTCATACCCATCTCTCACACTTCTCATGCCCTTTGGATCATCCAAAATTTACTCATGTAAGCTCCCAGGATCCCTCTCTTCATCCTAGAAGCTTTACCTTAGGCATAAAGCTCTTCAAGAAACCATTTTGGTTCAAACAAATGGGAGTTACCCAATTTAAAGGTAATGTATTCTCTTATATTATTTTTTTTATTCTGCTTCTACAACCCCATAACCTCTTTTTATTCCATTATTTTTTAACAACACCAGTATATTCAATATACTAGGATTTTTTATGAGAAGTATTCAAGCTACACATACACACACCTTCATCTAATGGTTCAAGAACATACTGTTTTTGTGGGTCGCGAATTACTACCTCACGAAACGATGATTGTTCAATCTTCTTTTAACACCATTAATGGTGTCCATTAAGATGTCACTATTTTTATATATGATATATATTATCTTTATGTTGTTCTTATGCTTCTGTATTTTTCATTTATGTCATACATTTATGGTTTCATAATGGATAGATGCGATAATTTCATTTTAGAAAGTGTTGACTACCGCCCCCTCATAGTTATTTGAATCGTTAATGCCATATGTGGTACGTATAAAGGATGGAGTTAATAATATTATATATTATATTATACAGGAATTATAATATACTTTTATATCATTATGATTCCATTCCATTAAATATGAAATATAAATGAAAGTAGCGTTCATGCGTACGTACGGCTTACCGTCTCCATGAACGGTGCATTTCATTTCTTACCTCAAAATATTAAGTAATATTATAAATGAATCTATATACTTGATATACATGATATATATTATATCTACATCATAAATATAATTCTGGATATAATGGATATTTTAACCCATGAACAACTTGTGATTATAAGAAGTTTATTTTGGACTCAAGTACCAAAGAACGAAAAAACCACCATTATTAACTTAAATGATTACATAATGTTCATAACATGGTAATAAGTTATATAAAAGGAATAATGTCCTTGAAAAATGTTCTTAATCAAGTATAAATTATCTCTAGTTGATTATTTAGTAGATTAAAGAATGATCGATTCAAGTCGGACATGAGGTAAGGGACTTAGTCCCAATCTCCTTTCACTGAGGCATCTTTTGTTTTAATACAAGACTTTATTCTATATGCTGTATACACCCCCATTGACTTTTAAATTTAATCAAAAAGGAATCTTTTTATACTAATAATTTTACTAAATTATAAAATTAATGTTTTTGTGTTACATATTTGGTGACAACGCCTTCCCTGTCACCATGACCATTATTTGAGTTTCGGCATTCTCTACAGTCCATAACATTTTTTTAAATGAAAAATAAATACCATTTTTTACTGTTATTTTATTGTGGTATTGAAAATGTTTTTTGTAATTTTTTTATTATATCAATGTGTTTTATTGATATCTTGTGATTGAAATGTAAAAATGTTATGTTTCAATTATGAATGTTTTATGTGATACGATTATGTTATGGTTCTTGGGAATTGTTTATGAAGTCAGGTGGTTATGTGGTAAACTAAGTAAGGGTGAGCCTGAGATAGCTCTCTAATGCATTAGTTAACATGAAAGAGTTCAATGCTAAGGTTTATTAGAAGATATTTAGGGAATATATTGTGATGGGTATCCCAAACGTAACCATAAGGGTTACTCCCTACGTAGGAATGTTATAAATGCCTCATGTTACCTATATGTCTTATGATTTCTACAAGTTGTTCAAAAATATTATGATTTCATGAGGTATGTTAAGGTTCTTTTGTTTTATGAGTAAAGTATGATTTCATTGTTTCTTATGTATACATGGACTAATGTTTTCATTCCATATTTTTATATCCCCTACTGAGCTTTTTATGCTTATCCCATGTTTTGGAAATGTTTTTCACAAGACATAATGTGGAATAGGGTCAAGGATGGGATATAAGAAACTTATGCTGTCTAAAACATGGAGTTAGTCATGAATCTCTTTTTCAAGAGTTTTTTTTATGAAAAAAATGGAAACTGGGTAGAAGTATCTAGTTTGTAATGTTATGAGATGTAATAGTTTGGTCTAAATTCTCAAAAACTATACACCTAAAAAGATTCTCAATTTGAATTATTCATTTAATTCAATATTATGTAATTTTTTAAGGCATGGTCCTTATAGTTGGTATCAAAGGTCGGTTTAGACAACTTTAGGAGTTAAGATATTGTTAAATTCATATTCAAAAATTAATTTAAGGTATGATTGAAATGATATATCATTTGAATATTACCATGTTATTTCTTCTAAGACATGTTTTTTCAGAATGTTTTTCCACATAAGAAATAGGGAAGCAGTGCTAGGAAGGCATACATAGTAAAATGACATTCCAAATCAGCATCGTGAGATGGTATGAATTGGAACTGAATAGTTTGTTGCAGTAATGGAACAGTTGACTCAAGAGATAAATGGTAGTGGTATCCCTGCATGAGATCAGCTAGATCAACCACAGAGGAACATGTCAGTGGTGGAAAATTTCATTAGGCAACATCCCCCATCATTTAGAGTCTCATCTGACCATGTGCTAGCAGAAGGATGGATTAAAGAACTCACGATGATTTTCAATGTCATGGGGTGTCATAAAATCAAAAGGATAGTCTTGTTGTTTACTATTTGGAGGGTTAAGAATATCAGTAGCGGTCGATGGTTAAAAATATCAGGGACGCTGATGAGATTGATGCTCTTGAATGGGATGAAATTTAAAGGTATGTTTCTTGAGAAATATTTTCCTAATGATGTTCTACTTAGAATGGAAAATAAATTATTGGAATTGTGTCAAGTGGATGACTCAGTGACTTCTTATGAAGAAAAGTTCACTCGATTGGTAGGGTATGCTCCAATTTTTTTTCAAGACCTTGATAGTAAAATCAATCATTTTTACTCAGGATTAATGCCAAATTATCGAAGGTCATTAGCATCACACGAGTTCAAATATTATGATAAATTAGTTCATTGTCCGGAGAAGGTGGAAATGGAGTTTGCCGATGATCAGGTATTCTTTGAAAAACATCAAAATAAGAGGACGAAGTGGCAGGCGAAAGGGAAGAACTCTTCAAAAAAGTCTGATGGTAATAAGCCCAAGTTCATAGTTTGTGAAAATTTTGGTAAAAAGCATGTTGGGGAATGTCTTTTGAATTATGGGAAGTGCTAATGATGTTGTAAAATGGGACATAAGGCTCGTGATTGCACTAGAAAAGATCAGGGTGATGATAAGACCAAATTTGATTTATAATTAGTGAAATGTTTAAAGTGCAATGAGATGGGTCATTATTAAAATGAGTGTTCGAAAAATAGCTCGAATGATGGGAAACAGCCAAACTACAAGAAGAAAGGTGTGGTGAAATCCTCTTGAACTACTTCAGCAGATGTTGGGCCATCGAATGGAGTGCTATCAGGTACTTTGTTTGTTTTCTCAGATTATGCTAATGTGTTTTTTGATTCAGGGTCTACACATTCTTTCATCATTGAAAACATTCCTAGTAAATTTGGAATTCCATCTCAAGAAATGACTCCTGAACTTGTGTTAAAAACACCTGGGGGAAATGTTGAGGCAAAACGAATTTATAAGAATCTTCCTATCCTTATCCGTGGAAAGAACATACTTTCAAACCTTATTGTTTTACCTCTAGTAGAGTTTGATGTTATCCTGGGTATGGATTGGAACTCTGTTTACCATACTAACATTGACTGTAGAGCTAAAGATGTTTATTTTAATAAAGACTTTCGGTTTGTGTACAAGAATGAACCCTTTCTATTGATAACATATCAAGAGGCTACGAAAATTGTAAAAGACCGAAATGAATGTTACCTTGCACATATTCTTGAAAACAAAGGAACTGTTCAGATTAATGATGTGCCAATGGTAAATGAGTATCCTGATGTTTTTCCGGATGAGTTACCTAGAATAATACCAGATCGAGAAGTTGAATTTACTATTGACTTAGTTCCTTATGCTAATCCAATTTCAAAACCCCCTTATTGAATGGATCAAATTGAACTTTTTGAGTTGAAGGAGAAATTTCAATATTTATTAGAGAAAGGTTTCATTCGACCTAGCACATCACCATGGGGTGATACTGTCTTATATTTTTAAAAATAAAGTTTGTTCAATGAGACTTTTCATTGATTATAGAGCCTTGAATAACATCATTGTTAAGAAAAAATACCATTTGACTCATTTTGATGATTTGTTTGATCATCTCCAGGGAGCTCAGTATTTTTAAAAGATTGACCTGAGATTGGGGTACCATCAGTTGAAGGTAAAGGAAGTACATATTCTGAAGACCACGTTTCGTACAATATTTGGCCATTATGAATTTTTATTTATGCCTTTTGGGTTAACCAATGCACCTGTTATATTCCAGGACCTTATAAATATAATTTTCCATCAGTTCTTGGATAATTTTGTGGGTGTTTTCGTTGATGATTTTTTGTTGTTCTCTAAAAGTAAACATGAGCATGAAAGTCATTTAAGGGTTATTTTGAAAGCTGTAAAAGAAAAGAAATTGTATGGTAATTTCAGCATGTGTTATTTTTGGTCGCAACAAATTTCTTTCTTTGGCCACATTGTTTCTAGTGATGGAAAAACTGTTGATCCTGCAAAAACAAAGGTTGTGGAAGAATGGCCAAGACCAACAAATATAACCGAGATTCGCAGTTTTCCTTGTTTGGAAGGATATTACCGAAAGTTATTTAAATAAATTTCACCATTTTTGATCCCATTGACTAACCTAACTCAAAAGGGTGTTAAGTTTATCGAGACAAAATAATGAGATGATTGTTTTCAAGAATTGAAAAGAAGATTGGGGAATGCTCCAGTTTTGACCCTACTTTCCAAAAATGGTGATTTTGTTATCTAATGTGATGCCCAGTTGAAAGGACATGGTTGTGTCCTTATGTAGAATGATCATGTAATTTCTTATGCTTTATGTCTATTGAAAATTCATGAGTTAAATTACCCTACAGATGATTTGGAATTAGCAACTATTTTTTTTCCTTAGAAATTTTTACTCATCATTTTTATGGAGTAAAGAGTGTAATATATACTTATTATAAAAGTATAATGTATATATATCTCTCAGAAATAGTTTAAGATGAGACATAAGAGATGGATGGAATTAATCAGTGATTACGGTTTTACAATTCATTATCATCCGGGAAAAGAAAATAAAGTGGCATATGTTTTGAGTCGAAAAATTATTGTTTAATTAACCATGTGATGTTTGGAATGTGATCCATTGGTTAAGGTTTTGATGAATTTTTTCCATGTAATTTGTTGGTGTAGGAAATTAGTTTGTTTTGTTTCAGGTATCAGTGAAATCTTGTCTATCATCTAGAATTAAGCAAGCACAGAAGCAAGGCAGTGAGTTGCAGAAAAAGGTAGAGCGGGTTCAGGAGGGTATGTTACCTGAATTCAGCATTAATAATGATTGTGCTTTGAGATTTGTGAATAGATTGCCTATTCCTTGTGATTCCCAGTTGAAGAGATAGTGGTTATCTAAATCTCATAGTTCTCTATTTTCAGTTCATATAGGAAGTACTTAGATGTATAGGGATCTTCAGGTGTATTACTAGTGGGATGGAATGAAAAGAGATATTGCTAATTTTGCTGTGAAGTGTTTGACTTGTCAACAAGTTAAGGTAGCGTGATAGTTACCGAAAGAGATGTTTCATTCTTTACCAGTTCCAGAGTGGAAATGGGAGAATATATCCATGGACTTCGTTGTGGTATTACCAAAGACACCTCGAGGTAATAATGAAATTGGGGTTATTGTTGATCGCTTGACTAAATCTACTCATTTCCTTCCTATTATAGATACATTTTCCAAGATAAACATTCTCGCTTGTATCTTATAGAGATATTCAGGTTACATGGAGTTCCCCTCTCCATTTTATATGATCGTGATCTCAGGTTTACATCTAACTTTTGGAAAGGATTTAATAAGTCATTGGGTACTGAATTAAATTTTATTATAGGTTTTCATCTGTAATCAAATGGGAAATCAGAACGAACAATTCAGAACATTGAAGATATGTTACGTGATTGCAGGATGGATTGTTAGGTACGTTGGGACCAACATCTTTCTTTCGTTGAATTTTCTTATAATAATAGTTTTCATTATCATATACAGATGGATCCGTTTGAGGAATTATATGGTAAACATTGTTGAACTCCAGCTTTATGGGATGAATTAGGGGAAAAGAAGATTATGGGACCAGAATTGGTAGAAGATATGGTAGAAAACTTACATTTGATTCAGAAGCACATGAGAATAGCTCAGAGTCGGCAGAAAAGTTATGCGGATAACCAGAGGAAGGATCCTACTTTTGAGGTAGGTGATCATGTTTTTTCTCGAAGTTTCTCCATGGAAAAGTGTGATGCATTTTGAAAAGAAAGGAATGATAAGTCTGAGATTCATTGGACCTTATGAAAATCAGGGAGAAAGATGGATCAGTAGCATACAGACTGGCATTACCTCCAAATTTATCTCAGGTACACAATATTTTTCATGTTTCAATGTTAAAAAAGAATATTCCAGATCCATATCTTGTTTTGAGCCCAAAGGTAGTTTAGTTGGAAGAGAATCAATCTTATGAGAAACAACTAGTCCTGATTCTTGATCGTAGAGAGCATGTGTTACGAAATAATGTGATTCATCATGTGAATGTTTTGTCGAAAACCCATATGGTTGAAGAGGCAATGTGGGAATCTGAAAATGCTTTGAGGGATAAATACCCCCATTTATTTTTTAAGTTGATAAAATTGAAAGGAATAAATTCCCAAAAGGGGGAAGGATGTAACATACCAGGTAAATAAATATTAAGACATTTTCATATTAATTAATATTTTTGAATTAAGTATTAATTTTACATTAATGGGGTTGCTATGTTTGATGGTAAACCCCCATAAAATATAGTTTTGGTCACTCTTATACATTCTATTGGACCAAATAAAATTCTTCTTTGGAATCAAGACATCAAAATTTACATTGTGTAATTTTTTGGTATTTTTTCGATAATGTTCATTTTTTAATGAATAGTGAAAATGTTGTATTTTAAGTCAAAACCTCCTTTTAATAAAATTTATTTGTATGGTTAGATTATATTTTTAATTATTTTTAATGCATATGTAGAATATATTATTACCATCTAATCCATTGGTGGTGATTGAAATTAATTTCTCTTTGAAATTGGACATAAACAAGTGTTAGTCTTTTGATATATATTATTTCGTAAAAACCTGCTATTTGTTTTGACAATGAGATTTAATTATAAAATTCATTAATGCAACTTATATGTTTTGAAATTTTTAAAATATACCTCATTTTGGAATTCTTAATATCAAATATATCTTAGGGTGAATTTTTTGTATTTTTCTGAAAAATATCATTTTTTATGAATAGTGAAACCACTAAGTAGTAGTTAAAAAACTGAATTTTTCGTTAAAAGTATCATTACCGATTTTTTTTATATGAATTTCAAAAATCCGACATACATGGTTGTCATTAGTATGTAATATTTGGTTCAATGGGATGAAAATAATTTTTCGTGAATAGTAACTTTTAAGTTTTATTAATCGCTATTAAAGGTAATTAGTGTAATATAAGGTAAAAATAATGTTATAATAATATAAAATTTCCTTTAAACATTCCATAACCTTATTTTATAATTCATGGAAGACCAAGAAAATCCATGTGTCAATTTGTGGGACCCCATTGAGCCACTTGGGTCAGATAATGACATTAATACCTTTTATTTAAAGTAAAAATAAAATGTGACAATCATGTATTGTTTAACTAAATAAATTTTTTACATGTGGTTATATAATTTATATCTTTGACTATAATGATTCATTATAAAGATAAAAATATTTCCTACATCATGGTAATTTTTTTATAATTTTAATACATAAAAAAAATAAAATTTTTTATGACGCAATGATGATGTAGTGTGTACGTCATTAATGAATGATTTACATAAATAAGAATATAATGTTTAAAATAATATCTAACAATTATCAAATTCTTATTGGATGATTTTATTTCAAACATGGGACACCTTTTCTTTGAAATTAATGATTTTTGGACCTTTAGGAACCGAAGGACAATATATAATAAAATAATAGTTTCTTGCATTCCAAAAGTGCCCCTACTCTCCTTTATAGAAATACCCAACATCCTACTCATCTCTCACACTTCTCAAGCCCTTTGTATCATAAAAAAGTTACACACATAATCTCCCAAGATCCATATATTCATCCTTGAAGCTTTACATTAGGTATGAAGCTCTTCAAGAAACCCTTTTGGTTCAAACCAAGGGGAGTTACCCGATTAAAAGGTAATGTATTCTCTTCTGTTCTTTTGTTTTATTTTTCTTCTCCAACACCCTAACATATATTTATTCTATTATTTTTTTAAAAACAAGAATATTTAATATACTATGATGTTTTTATGATAAGTATTCGAGCTACACTTACACACACCTCCATCTAATGGTTAAATAACATATCGGTTCTATGGGTGGCGAATTACTGCCTCATGAAACAATGATTGTTCAATCTTATATTAACAACTTTAATGGTGGCCATTAATATGTCACTATATTTATATATGATATATATTATGTTTATGTTTTCATTATGCTTCTTTATTTTTCATTTATGGCATACCTTTATGATTTCCATAATGGATAAACGTGATAATTTCATTTTAAGAAGTGCGGACTACCGCCCCCTCAAAGTGATTTGAATCGTTAGTACCATATGTGGGATGTATAAAGGATGGAGTTAATGATATTATATATAATATTATACTTTAATTATAATATAATTTTATATCATTATGATTCCATTCCATTAAATATGAAATAGAAATAAATGTAGGGTTCATGCGTACGTACGGCTTATCATCTACATAAACGGTGCATTTCATTTCTTACCTCTAAATTTTATATAATATTATAAATTCATGTATATACTGGATATAAATGATATATATTATATCTTCATCATGAATATAATTCTAGAAATAATGGATATTTTACAACATGAACACATTGTGATTATAAGATGTTTATTTTTGACTCAAGAACCAAAGTCCGACAAAAAAACTGTTATTAACTTAAATGATTACATAATGTTCATAACATGGTAATAAGTGATATAAAAGGAATAATGATCTTGAAAAATGTTCTTAAGAAATTAGAAATTAACTATAGTTTATTATTCATGATATCAATGAACGATCGAGTCATGTTAGACATGAGGTTTGGGTCTTTGTCTCAATCTCGTTTCGTTGAGGCATATTTTGTTTTAATACAATACTTTATTTTATACGCTGTATAAACCCCATTGTCTTTTAAATTCATTTAAAAGTAATATTTTTATACGAATAATTTTACTAAATGAAAAAAAGGAACGTTTTTTTCTCACGTATGCGGCGACAACGACTTCCCCACCGCCGTGACCATTATTTCAGTTTCAACTTCCTCTACAAGACATAACTTTTTTTTAAAATGAAAAATTTGTACCATGTTTTAATTTTTTTTAGTTTGGTATAGAAAATGGTTTTGATAATATTTTTGTTATATCAATGTGTTGTATTGATATCTTGTGAGTGAAATGTGGAAATGTTATGTTTCCTTTATGCATGTTTTATATGATACGGTTATGTTGTGGTTCTTGGGAATTGTTTATAATGTCAGGTGGTTCCTTGATAAACTAAGGGTGGGTGAGCCCGAGATAGATCTCCAATCCACTAGGTAACGCGAAGGAGTTAAACTCTAAGGTTTATCCGAATAGATTTATGGATTATATTGTGATGGTTATTCCAAATGTAACCATGAGGGTTGCTCCCTACATAAAAATGTTATGAATGCCTCAAGTTACCTTTATGTCTTAGGATTTATATGATTTATTCATAAATATAATGATTTCATGAGGTATGTTAAAATGCTTATGTTTTATGATCAAAGTATGATTTCATTGATTCTTAAGTATAAATGGACTAATTTTTTCTTTTCATATTTTTATATCCAATACTGAGCTTTTTATTCTCACCCCAATTTTTTGAAATGTTTTTATAAGGCCCCGGCCTTAAACCTTACTTAATATTGAATTAAATTAATAATTCACATTGAGGATTTTATCAGGTTTAGAGTTTTAGAGTATTAGGATATAACTATTACATCTCAAAAGATTGCAAAGTAGAAACTTCTACTAAGTTTCCATAAAATAAAAACTCTTAAAAAGAAACATTTCTACTTCCATGTTTTAGGTATCATGACTTTCCCTTGATCCCATCCTTGACCCTATTCCATGTTAATTCATGTGAAAAACATTTCAAAAACTTGTGATGAGCATAAAAAGCTCAATAAGGGATACACAAAGAATAAAAACTGTTAGTTTTTCAAAACAACAAGTAAACCATGTATACTTTATCAAAGTAATACTTTTTGCCTTTATGATGTAGTAGAAACTCTTCACTGAATAAAAGTTAATTACTTACCCTTCTGCAACCAAAATATTACCATAAACCCCATATAAAGATCACATAACATATAAAGGTATCTTGGGACATAAACATACTCAAATGGAATAACCATACGGTCGACCTCCACACATAATTAATGGAATAGCCATACGGTCGACTTCCATACCCAATACATTGGAGGTTATAACGTATCCACCTGTCCTGGTATTCACGACACCACCCGTCATATGGTTTATCACGTAACCACCCGTAAAATGTCCAAGTACCATCATTACACATAAAATATTGAAAATATAAACATTTCAATAACAACATTTCGTTTTCAATCACAATAATTAATCCCAAGATATTTAATTAATCAATCCATTTTCAAAAACCATTTAAAAGATATTTTTGAATCAAAGTGCCCCATAACACTTTGAAGATTTTAATGTAATTATATTTTTAAAACATTAATCTCCATATAAATAAATACTAAAAACCATATTGAAAACATTGACATTAAAGATAAAGATTTAGAATAATAAATCTTTATAACATTTAAAACTATATTTTTGATAAAGAGTTTTTAAAAAAATGAGAGACTCATGAATAAAAATAATTATGGAATAACATTTAATCATAACTTTATAATATCATGAGAATAAAGGTATGCATGATATAATATGTCAAATGACAGTATACACACCATAAAAGAGTGAATTGGTGCATAACAACAATGAAGTCTCAATGGAAATGAAAATTGTGATGAAATCCATTATAAAGATGGTATCCTTAAATTAAGGATAAATCTATCACATAATTATGTGTGAGAAATATAAATACACCAAATATAAGTGGATATTAGGTTTGAAACAATCATAGGTCATTTAAACATATTCATAAGATTACATTTTCATGAAGTACAAGTTGAACCCAATGAAATCGAAATTAGGTAAAGACGTTCCCTTGTAAAAATTCGACAGCCTAACGACATTACTTCAAAATTCAGAAAATTAGTCGATGAGGGATTGAATGGTATCTCATCACTTGGACATAAAAATTACATAAATAAGGATATATAAGAACATATCCCAACATAATAAGATGTCAATTAAAATACATAACAATTTAAGTCTTTTAAAAAGAGGAGGGTGAAAGGTTCCCTTACCGACTTGGGTAACTCTCGAAACGTACACCCCATTGAAGAAGGGTCATAAAATGAATATGTAAATACCCATAAATGAAATTATATTACACAATTAGTATAATAATGGGAATTAAATAGACCAATCAAAGGAAATAGTGGCAAACATAGCATAAATGTCACGAGAATAAAAGTGAGATGAAAAATCCCTTACGAAAACTCGACAGCCTAACGGCGCCACTTAAAACTTCCAAAAATGGATTTATGATATCTAATAGGGTCTCTGATAATATGAACATAAAATTACATTATGTGGAATATAATAGAACATCCTCAAACATATGAAAGATGATCTTAAAAGAAATGACATAAAAAAGAGTACTTAAAAATAAAGAAAGAGGTCAGATCCCTTACCTCGAGCCCGACTTGACTCGATCATTCTTTAACGTCCTGAATAATAAACTTGAGTTAATTTATACTTTCTTAAGAACCTTTTTAAAGTTCATTATTCCTTTTATATCACTTATTTCCATGTTATAAACATTATGTAATCATTTAAGTTAATAATGTTTGTTTTGTCTATATTTAGTTCTTAAGTCAAAAGTGGACTTCTTACAATTACATGTTGTTCGTGTGGTCAAAGGTTCATTATATCCAGAATTATATTCATGATTTGGATATAATATATATCATATATATCCAGAATATACATGTATTTATAATATTACATAATCATTTAGAGGTAAGAAATGAAATGCACCATTCATGGAGACGGTAAGCCGTACGTACGCATGAACGCTACTTTCATTTCTTTGTCATATTAATGTAATTAAAAATAATTGATAGATATATATATTATAATTCCAGTATAATATATATGTTATATAGGTCACATATGTTCATTAATTTCATTCTTTATACATTCCATGTAACGCATGAACGAGTCACATCACTTGAGGGGGTGGTAGTCCACACTTCCTTGTATGAAATTATCGCATTTTCACAACATGAAAAGAATAAAGGAATTATTTAATTATAAAATTCACAAGCATATAGAGAACATAAATACCATATAAATCATATATAAAATATATTGACATCATAATGGCCACCATGAAAGGTGTTAAGAGGAGATTGAATAATCATCGTTTCGTGAGGCATAAATTCCCCATCCACAGAAACAGTATGTTCATTAACCATTAGACGAAGGTGTGTGTAAGTATAGATAAAATCCTTTACATAACAACATCCTATTATATTTAGGATACTGTTTTTGTTACAAAATAAAGGAATAAAAAGAGTTTAGGGGTTTGGAGAAGCGAAATAAAACAAAAGAACACAAGGGAAGACATTACCTTTAAATCGGGTAACTCTTTTTTATTTGAGCTCAAAGGCTTCCATGGAAAGGATTATGCCCAAAGTTGGGGATTAAATGATGAATAGAGGGATTTGGAGAGATGAAATGGGTAGGGGATGGCCGAGCCAAAGGCTTGATAGGTGTGTGTAAGGTGGTAGAGGTGGGGGCCTTTTATAAGAGAAAAGGAGGGGCACTCTTGGAATGTTATAAAATATTACTTTATTATAAAATGATTTTAGGAATTTAAAGGTAAAAAGGATATATTTATAGTGTAAGGTGATAAGGTTTCTAAATCCTCCCATCCGATAGGTTTGTGACAAGTTTATGTCTTATATTTTACGTTATATTTTCATTTTATTTAAATCGTTAAATAATGAGGTAATCGGTACATCATCATGGTGTCATAAATAATTTAATTTCTTTAGTGGCTAAAAATTATAAACAAATATCATGATGTAGGAAATTTTTTTATCCTTCTAATGAATATTTATAGTCCAAAATATTACTTGTATAACCCCATGTAAAAATTGTTTTAGTAAAACAACAATGTTTGTGACATTTTAACTTTAAATTTAAATAAAAAGGTATTAATGTCATTTTCCTACCAAAGTGGCTCCATGGGGTCCCCAAGATGACCCATTTATTGTCTTGGTCGGCCATGACACATCCAATGATGGTAGGAAATGTGTCAATGTCATTTCATATTATTAAAACTTTAATTTTACCTTAAATTACTCTAATTAGCTCAAATCGCGATTAATAAACATAAAAGTTACTATTCACCAAAAAATTATTTTAATCTCATTGAACAAAATTTTACTTCTTAATGACAACCATGTGTGTCGGATTTTTGAAATTCAAATCACATAAGTGGTGAAGTTTCATTTAAACGAAAAATCAGTTTATTTAACTACCACTTAGTGGTTTAACTATTCATCAACAATTGATGTTTTTTACAAAATTACCAAAAATTCACGCTAGGATATATTTGATATTATGAATTCAAAAATGATGTCTATTTTACAAAATTAAAAACATATAAGTTACATTAATTAATTTAATAATTAATTCCCGCTGTCAGAGCAAATAGCGTGTGTTTATGAAACAATAAGTATCAAAAGATTGACACTAGTTTAAGTCCAATTTCAAGATGAAATTAATTCCAATGACCACTATTAGATTAAATGGTAAAAATATATTCTATTTTCACTTTGAAACCAATTCAAAAGATAACATATTCATATAAATAAATTAGATTAAAAAGTGGTTTTGAATTAAAATACAACATTTTTCACTATTCATTAAAAAAATGAACATTATCAGAAAAATACTAAAAAATTACACAAAGTAAAATTGGATGTCCCTATTCTAAAGAAGAATTTTATTTTGTCAAATATAACACATAAAATTGTCAAAAAGTGGATTTAAAAGAGGTTCGTCATCAAAAGGCAGTTAATCGACCTTTTAAAGAATATTAGAAGGTTTTCACTTAAAATTTGATTCATTCGCATTTTTAATCCTCTAACAATTATTGAAAAAAGTAAAAATATTTGACAAACATATATAATCATTTTTTAGATATTTTTATTCATTCCTTCCATTACAACGGCTTGGGGTTAACTACAATTTAAAATAATATTATTTTATTATTAGAGTGCAACGTAAGATTCCAAAGAAACTAGTTGTTGTGTATTGGGTACGTCATTGAGCATAGCATCCCCTTTAAAATTATATTAATATTTTATTCAAAAATATGGATAAATGTGAAAATGTCATATTCTTTATTTACCTGGGGTGTTACAGTTTTCCATTGGACATAAAGTGGAATAGGGTAAAGGATGGGATCAAGGAAATTCAAGCAGTCTAAAACATGGAATTGGACATGACGATTTTTTTCAATGTTTTTATTTTATAAAAAAAATATAAATTGAGTAGAAGTATCTACTTTTTAATCTTATGAGATTTAATAGTTATGTCCTAATTCTCTAAAACACTAAACCTGAAAAGATACTCAATATGAATTATTCATTTAATTGAAGATTATGTAATGTTTTAAGGCCATGTCCTTATAACTACCATAACCCTATGGTCAACATATACTAGATGAGGTTTTGATAGAGTAATTTTATTGGATTAGGGCCCTATATGTGTTTCAAAGACATATACCTCCAAGGTTCAGGGGAGAGACAGATCCTCAGCTCGATGAGGACTGGATGGAGAATATGACATAGGTCTTCCTCTTAGTGAATAAACCCCCTGACCAGATGGTGATCTAAGTGGTGAGACATCTGGAGGGCTCATTAATGAGATTATTGGGATTGAACATCTAGAATCACGATGAGGCAAACCTCAATTTGATTGACTTCAAGAGGATTTTCTAGAAGGTCATTTTCCCCATGACCTTGTGCTTTGTGTGCATTCAAAAGAGTCCACTCCTACAATCGGGCATCATGACAGTGGATGAGTACTTGGTGAGGTTCCTAGAGCTTTCCCAAGTACACCAAAGATATGGTTAGATACACCTTCTTCATGGATCTATCCTTTGAGTAGGGTATCGGGTGGGAGATAATGGCATCAGTGTTTTCTCTCAACATCCCTAGCCAGGCAGGGGTACTGGATTGGGCCCTTCATTTGGATTGTTTTTAGGGGAGTAAGTGCCCACATATAGAGCTACCAGTAGACCCCAGGAAGTAGAGTATTTAGCAGGAAATAGAAATATAACATGTGGTACCAAGTTGTATAGGTCTTTTAGGGGATAGCCTCAGGACTCAGGGTCGGTGGTGTGGGGCTCCCAGTCCATATGGAGTCAGTAGGGATCTAGGCAGTGCTACGCATGTGGTAGGTATGGACACTTGGCACATGACTTCCTGTACTGTCGTACATATGTCTGAAACTTTGTAGAGGATCCCCCATGGATGAAGAAGTGGTTCAAGTGAGGAGGTCTGCAGGGCAGCAGACGCGGCATGGGAGTTGGCCGAGCAGCAGGCGGTGGACGACGGTTTGAGATGTCACAACCACCACACCGTGGTGGTCCACCCCGACCTCAAGGACCAAGAAGATAGTGGAAATATTAACTACATGTAGCAGATTCAAATGACCACGATGCTCCAAATATGATCTGAGGTAGGATCTATGTCATCTCCACACTAGTTGTAGTAGTTATAGACACAGGTTCTAGTCACTCCTTCCTTGCTATGACCCTTGTTTGGAGCTCGAGATTCTGGTGGAGTTGTTTGCTCGATCCACAAGATTAGAGACTCTTAAGAGAGATGATTATATGATTTCACTCTCTTTTCAGTAGTGTGATATTACTCTAATAGGTGAGAGCTTCGGTTGAGATCTCCTAGTAGAAGCATCGAGGTCTTATGAAGTCATCTAGGGTATGGACTGGTTATCCACAGTCCATGCTCAGATCCACTATTTCAGGCATAATGTTTGTTGTATCCATGGATATGAGATCATTTTTTCCTTCACTGGAAAAAAATGAATCCTTGCGATTCATGACAGACTCTCTTGAAGGAGGGTGCAGCCGATCACTCACTAGTTGGTTAGTCTCACCCTCGGTGCAGTGGATGAGAAAAGCCCATTATTTCCTATAGTGGTGGATGAGTATGGGGGTGTTTTTTTAGATGAGGTTCCAGGGATAACTTTTCGTAGATAAGTAGACTTTTTTATCAACTTGTACCCCAACACAGAACCTATAACCACACTGGATTATTAGATTACTCCTACACAACTCCACAAGTTAAGGGTATAGTTAGAGGACTTACTAGATAAGGGGTTATTAAGTCCCAATGTTTCACCAAGGGCAGCCTCAGTGATTTTTACCAAGAAGGAAGATTGTAATATGAGATTTTTTTTGGACTTCCAGCGCCTGAACCAGGTGACCATAATGAACATGCACTCACTACCAAGGTATGAATACCTCGTTGACAAGTTTAAATGAGAGATGTGGATCTCAAATATATACCTCAGATAAGGCTATCACCAACTTTGGTTACATGAAGAGGATGTACCGAAGACAGCCTCCGGGTGTCGGTATGGCCACTATGAGTTCTTAGTGATGCATGTTTTCCTGAAAACACCCCAACAATATTCATGGACCTCATGAATAGGATCTTATAGGTCTACCTTGACCAATTCATCATGGTCTTCATTGATTCCATCTTGTTGTGTTTAGCATCAGAGGAGCAGCATGCTAGTCACCTGAAGAAATTCTTGGATACACTCTGAGAGAAAATTATTTATTGTATGCTCTAAAAGTGTCAGTTTCGGATAAGGGAGGTCCACTTTTTGGGACATGTCATCTCAGAGACTGGTGCTGCAGTAGATCCGTCGATGATAGAGGTAGTTTTTTCTTGGGATCCTCCCAGGGGTATGATTGAGGTGTAGATATTCCTAGGGATGGCTAGTTGCTATCCATGATTCGTTCTTGACTTCATCAGATTAGCAGTACCCTTTTCACCTTTGACACATAAGTAATAGCCCTTCGTGTGTATGGATACATGCCAGAAGGGCTTCCAAGAGATGAGGTAGAGACTGACGAGTTCCCCATATTTAGAATACCCAAGGAGGGCGTGGGGTATGTAGTTTATTGCAATGCATCAAGGGCCAGACTGGGATGTGTATTGATTAAGGAGTGAGTGGTGACCACCTAAATCTCACTGTAGTTGAGGTAGAATCAGATGAACTACATGAACTGTTATCTAAAGTTATCAATAGTGGTATTTTCCTTGAAGACATGGGTTCACATCATGATGGGTGAATAGTTCACTATTTACTCCAACCACAAGAGTCTCGGGTATATCTTTTTACAAAATGACCTAAACATGAGATAACGACATTGGCTATAGCTCCTCCAGGACTATGATTTTGGAATAGTCTATACTCCTGGAAAGGGGGATGTGGTGGAACACACACGTGATAAGAGGAGTGGGTTGCAACTACTGAGTGTGTCAACAGAGCAATTATCCATGATGTAGATATCCATCATAGATAAAGTGATGTTATTTACCTCTAGATGATTTTTTTACTCCTCAACTCATATAGTGAGTCAGGGAGGCATAGCTTGGGGATGTTGACTGCGTGGCCCCACGTTCTCAGATACCCTCAGGACGGGCTCCAAATTTATTTTTAATTGGTGGGGAGCCTGTCATCCTTTTCAGAGGGCGTATTTTAGTACCTATGGTGTTACAAGAGGAGGTGTTTATATAGTTCCATACATCCCCTCTAGCAGTGCATCCTAGAGTGGGAAAGATGTATGAGGACCTGTAGCATTAGTACAGGTGTCCTGGGACGAAGAAATCTATGACTGAGTTTGTTTCATGAAGCCTCGTCTATTAGAAAATAAAGGTCGAGCACCATGTTATAGCATGCATAACTCAACCACTCATGGTACCAGTGTTGAAATGTGACAGTATCTCGAATGACTTCATAATTTAGTTACCACGTATGACTATAGATCATGAATCTATTTGGGTGGTCATTAACCAACTCCGCAATTCATCTCACATCCTACCCATTCAAAAGAAGGGAATGGAAGAGGGCTTGGGATGCTTCTATGACTAGGATAAAGTGCATCTTCAAGGGGTTCGATCGACTATCATCTCATTTCATGACACCAACTTTACATCCTGATTGTGAAAGGGATTACAGGAGGTGTTCGGGTTACAACTACTCTTAAGCATAACTTTTCATCCCCAGGTAGATGGTTAGATGGAGAAGACCGTACATACATTGTACGACATGATTCGTTCATGAATCCTTAACTTTAGTGGTGGTTGGGAAGACCACCTGCCACTTGTGGAGTTTGAATACAACAACATATATCACTCCACCATTGGAATGGAACCGTTTGAGGCCTTCTAGATCATCTATATGCTGGATAGTCCCAGGGGAGTCAGCACTCATGGGTCCAGAGTTGGTACGGGCTACCAATGAGAAGGTTCAGATCATCCAGGAGAAAATGATGACTTCACAAAGAATGAATAAGTCATGTAAAAATAAAATATGAAGACCATTGAAGTTGAAGGAGTGAGATCATTTGTTCCTTCGGGTCTCACCCCGATGGGGATTGCAGAGATTTGGATAGGACTGTAAGGAATATTCGAGGTTCATCAGCCCTTTTTAGATCCAGAGCATAGTTGGCAATGGGGAGTACCAACTAGGTCTTCCCCCACAGATATATCATGTATATGATGTTCTCCATGAGTCTCATCCAAGGAATTATGTGCATGATCCATCACATGTCATCGACTGGGGTGATCTATAAATTGACGATGGGGTGATGTTTGAGGAGATCTTGTGGAGATATATGATCAACAGGGGTGGGTCTCATGAATATGGTTGATTCCTCTAGAGTGCCCATTATAGAAGCACGAGAATCTCTAGGAGTGAACATAGGAGAGGGATGCTCAGATACATGCTCAGTACCCCCATCATTTTATTTATTTTTTGTTTTGGTTTTTTGGAATATAAAGCCCTAAGGTGGGGAGAATGTAACGTCTCAAAATTTATGGGTATATTTTTATATATTGAATTATTTAAATACTATAAAATTCAACGACATGTGATTCTGAGATCCTAAGATCCCGAAATGGAATTTTGAACATATTTAAGGTACATTTAGTAAATGTGTGAGTAGATATTTCGATCATTTGAATGGTCGCTCCGATCAAATATCTAAGGGAACCATTGATTTCAAAACACTATGAATTTCCTATAAATGAATTAACTTTGGCCAGTAAGGGCCAAGTGGCATGGTTATTTTTAAAACCTATAATGAAAAATAATAAAATAATTTAAAGGATTTATATTATTTTAATTTCTCACTTTTGAGTGGAAGACGGTGAAATTTTGGGGTAGTGACATAGAGGTGAATATACGTATCAATGAGTTTCATTAATGGCTTGCTAACTCTTAGTGTAATGATGCTTTAATGATGTGTAACAGTGACCCTGTTTCTTAAGTAAAACAATGTAACGATGCAACATCGCATCAAAATGGGAACACTACAATGAAATCATATTTATAGTTTGATGTGCTGGAGAAATATGGATTAAATTTTTTGGAGGATTCTATAGAGAACTCCTGATGGTATTCCACCTCATAGAAAATTTAATAATGCCAGTGGAACTATATATTCTCCATCACGCCTTTCAATGATCAGAGCCAAGAAGCGACTCAGTCTTCTTAACTCCTCGAGGACTAACATACGACAAAGAACATAAAAGAGGTATGTTTCTTTGATTTTTATTTATTCCCCATCCATTTCTATAATAGAATAATGTGGGTCATCCCACGAAAAGTTTGACATGTGATTCATATGTTTTTGTGGGAGGGTGTTACATTCATGGGATATTATTTTCAAGATTAATCCTTGGAATGAATAATTGAGCATGAAACTCCCTGAGCCTCCCCCTTGTTAAAATCTCTAACGAAGAGGGCATGTGATTACACAGACAAGGCCAGATCACCTCTTCTCATGTGTTCTTGGTGGCCAAATTTTCAAAGCTACATAAAGGTTTGTTTGAAGGCTTCATGGTTAATAAGTCCTTTCCTAGAGACCATTGGAACAAGAGGCGCAAGGAACAGACCACCGAAGCAATTCAGGTGGCTTTTTAAGATTATGCCGCTGCCCCGACACCGGTAGCAGCCACGGAGGCCAGCCACACTAGCTTCATCGAGGTGGCATCTTGCATAGGTGGGACAAATTGATCGGGAGACCACGGCACATCAGCTGCAGTGGGGAGTGGAAGGACGCGACGCTACGAGCCGCCACATGGTGGGGTGACCCAAGTATGGGCCACATAGTTAGACATAGGTTCCACAGACCATTGGACGCGGCAAGAGTCATAAATGGTGTCTGTAGGGGGTCATGCAAGAGGATTTGCCTTCCATTGTGGGCTACGTTCAGACTGGATGGGATGTACCGGCTGCAATATTCCAGGGGCTCCCACTGGCCCTACCGCATAGACGGTCCCCTTGAAGGTGGGATGATCCCCCGGTGTTCTAGGATGGTAACAGTACTCGATAGGCCATACCCTCACCGACGGGCTAGACGCACACCTCTTCTAGCTGGGCAGGATATGACTAGGTCATTGGGCAACCCGGTGGGCTGGACCCTTGGCCAACCAGGCCAGGTCCAGTGAGGCATGTTGGTCCTAGACCATTGGCTAGGTCGGACCAGACTGACCTCAACCCTTACCAGGTCAGGTTGATTCCATCTAAATGAACCGGGGTATGAGAAACCCCCGATCTAGGTTGGTCAGTTCAGTCCAACTAGGTTGGGGTGGGACTCATTAAATCATGTCCCCTAGTTACTAAAAAACTAATATCATGAAAACTGTGTGCCTGAATGATGCGCCGTTTATGGTGTTGGGGCCCACTTGATGAGACAAGTCTTTTGGAATTCATTTTTTTACTTATATATATATTGATATGTAAAAATTGACTTAAAGAGAGGTTCTCCCATCCACGCTATATACGGAACCCTGTGGTTGGCTGATTCCTGAAGAATACTTGATGATGGCCCAGTGGGAAGTGACTATATGTGAACATGAATGTCTATTGTGGGGAGCAGCTCTATGTCACTCAGAAGTCCCATTGTACTTGACAGGGGGAGTTCCTCAGTTCGACCAAGGTGGGAAGCGGCTCTGTGTGACCCTGCAGGCCCACACTGGGGAGCGACTCTGTGTGATCCAACATACCCATGGTACTCATCAGGGATGACTACCACATTTGTTCAAGGTAATTGGGAAGTGGCACAATGTGACCAAGAATTCCTACTACACTTCATAGAGGAGGAGTTCTCTAGTGGCTGAGGAAGTCAACATTTTTGACTGGCGATTATACTATTAGTACCCTAGAAAATACATGGTGTGAGATGTCTTATGCTTCAAGCATTAGTTGGAGGAATTTTTGTGTATTCTTTCTTTTTGTTTTGGGGTACATTTTAGGTACATTGTTACTTACCCCTGAACATTATTTTCTGGCACATGTTGTATGTGGGGAAGATGACGACCTATTGAAAAGGGTTCACATGGAGATGTGAAGGATGGATGATACAATTGTGGACTTGGGGGCCTATGACCGGGCATGGCCCAATAGGAACGGGAAGACAGAAAGTTCAACATTGGCTTCCAGTATCTTCTTCACTACTCTCACAGTCGTGTGGGATTTAAAATAGATGTTCATCAGAGCACTTTTTGTACCTTATAGTTTTTGGTACTTTTTTTGGGTTTGTATTCTGGATCACTTTCTTTCAACTATACTTTTACTCTGTTTATTCAGTGGTATGTTGTTTCTCTTTTCTTATTTAGGACTTGGATGGGAATGTGTGTGCATATAGTTATCCTGGATAATCCCTCCCATTTTCATGTTGATTCCTTCAGTTCTTGTCGCCAGTCCCTAGACTTTGGGAGGTGGGCTTGGGGTAATTATGACATGGGCCCCTCGGGTCGGCTTGTGACATTCATAAAAATTTATACATGGTCTAACCACCCATACATAGACTTTTGTCTTGGGATAACATCCCCGGTACACTCTTTTAGACCTGGGATAACCTCTTATGTACCCTTTTTTGGGCTTTGGATAACCTCCCATATATTCCCTTTCATGATTGGTATAACCTCTCATGTACCCTTTAAGATCATATAACATTAATTGTTTCCCAATGCTTTGACGGGAGATATAAGTCACGTTGGTAAAATGAGTAAAACCATACATAAGTGTTCTAAAATATCATAACCCATTTACCAAACCAAAACGCATGAATAGAAATATGTTTCATAATAATTTCATCATAAAATAATCTATGGAAAGGAATCATGTTTCAAAAATATTTCATCATTTCATCCAAGTATAAACAGGTGAAAAATTTTGAGTTTCATAAGAAAATTATTATGGTATAACCCATGGAAGATAAATTCGTTTTAGAAAAATATTTTGATCCTAAAAAACCATTCATAGAAAATCATAATGGTTTCCTTAGATCATATACCGAGTTCGGAAAATGTTATATAAAAGATATTAGATTAGATAGAAAATGATTTTTAAATATTTGATGGAATATTTATTGATTAAAATAGATATTAATTTAAAATTACTTTTTTAAACTGTATCTTATAATATATGTTTTAGATAGTTTTCTTTGAAAATAATCTTTGAATAAATATAAATGAATATTTAAAAATAATTTAAAACATTTCTTAGAGAATATATAACTTTCACTTTGAAAAACACTTTTTAATAACATAAACCATTTCCAGGATCCTTTCCTTTGAAAAAAACAATTTAAAATTATAATGGTAGCTTAAAAACAAATAATTTTTAAGAATTAATGATATTTATTTCAGTTATTACATGTTAAAATAAATTTTTCTATTAAATTTCAATAAAATACAAATATAATATATATGAAAAATTGAAATGAAAATTCTTCTAAAAAATTTGTAAAAAGAAAAAATTGTGTAAAAATTAATGAAATATATAATTTATAGAATGTTAAAAAAATTTAATAAATAATTAGAAAACAATTTTTAGAGAGAAAAATGGGTTTTCAATCGAAGAGATAAATAAGGACTAATTTTTTTAGGAAAATTAATTTAAAATCATGATTAAATAGAGGAAAACGAATGGGAAACATATATTATCATGAAATAATCATATGATAAGAAAATTCATGAATTTATTAATATATGGTTCATGATATTTAATCATTAAAATCAAAAACATAAACAATCTTGAAAAATGATGATGATATATAAAAACCATACCCCTTTAGTAAAATTTAATCATAAACACCATTAAAGGGTGATCCTAAAATGGATATTTAAATCCCAATAATATTCATGAGATCCATAATAAAATATATTAATGTGCAATATATAAATCTTTTAAATTAAAGAAGTAGTGAAATCACATGTCTCTCGTAAAAGTAAAATGTGAGATGAAAATCCCTTACCATAAGTCTAGACTTTTGTCGTACATGTTAAAACCCCATAAATAACAAATATCAGTCTATTATATATCCATTAAGTTACAATAATTATATATATCCTACAATATATGATTTTATTATGACTTTTAATTACCTGTTTCTTAATAATTCTATGTTGAAGTCATATTTCAAGAAATAACAAATTTTTTGTGAATATTTCGATTTTTATTTTTTGTAAAATTAAATTGATCATAGATCAATCATATATAAAAATCTAACCATGATATAAATATCATATAAATATATTATATTTTTTTATATTAATACATAAAATTTAGACTCATCCTTATTACCTTCCATGTAAAGTTTGAGGGAATCACATCACATCGTGGGGTGTTAGTTTATTGTATTCCTAAAGAATGTAAAATAAAAATATAAATGTGTTATCATGATTCAAAAATCATAATAATATTTTATATATAATATATAAACACTAATTCCTTTATTATATCTTTTTGGGAGAGGTGTTGACGGAAAAGGAATAACATCACTTCGCGAGGCTATAGTATGTCGCACACACGAGTGATGAATTTTTTAAAACAAATTATATAGGAGGATAATTATTTAGGTTATCACATTAAAATAATAAAATATAGTTGTACATAATATATAGAGGATATCATACCATAATTGTTTAATAATAATTTAAGGAGGTGTTGGAAGTAATAAAATAATAAGTTTAATTATGGACATTACAGCTTTGGGAAAATTATTACACTTTAAACCAAAATGATTCATAGTTTTTATTTCTATCCAATGTAATATTTTTTCAAATCTTATCTACACCAAAATTGTTTTATGTGTCAATAGGATATGACATGAGGAGGCCTTTTATAAGAGATGTGATCGGTACACTTTTAATATTTAAAAAGTAAATGTTGTACTCACATTTTTAATTATCCAAAAGACACCCAAAAAATATATTATTGATTCTAGAAGAGATTAAGTAAAAATATTTACATTATATGCGTCTTTTTAAAGGTTTTTTTATCATTTTTAACACTTTTCTTTAAAATTTAACCTCTTTGTAAACCCATTTTTATATAAACCAAGGTAATGAATTTTTATTATTTTTACTATTGATTATGTTAGAGAATTAATTTTAACTCATTAAATAATATAAATTATTCTTATTATAAATATGGAATCCATTTTATTATATTCCATTCACAAAATATGAAAATTTTAATTCATAATAACTATCACAAATAATATTATAAAGCTGGTTTTCAAAGAGAAAATGTTCATAAGTTTAAAATGTTTTTATATAAAAATTAAAAATTAAATTGATTCCATTGAACTAAATAAGAATAATAGATATAAAATTTAGCTATTTTTTATTTTAAAGTCATATTTAAAAAAATTATATGATTTAAAAATAACTAAATTAATGGAAATTTATTAATAAAATCAATATTTTTCACTATTGATCGAAAAAAATTTCTTCTCAAAACATTCTAAAAAATAACCATTATATAATTATTACATGAATATTTTAAAAAATGCAAATTATTATTTCAATAAATTTTATAATTGTTTTAAATATTACTATTAAAATAAGTTTACAAAAAAGTGAAAAATTTATTTTTATAAAATTGATATTTTAAGCATAAAATTGGATTTATTCTTATCTCTTATGTAAAAAACTCATAATATGAATATAAAAAAATTTTTATTATATATTATATAAATATCATTAAAATCACTAACTAATATAAGTTTTTAAAATTTATTAATGTAGAACACATTTTTGCACATTCAAATAGTTTCTTAGAAAAATTCATCATTTATTTTCAAATGATTCTTATTTGAATTAATTACTAATTTTTCATAAACTAATTCATCATATAATAATGTATAAATAATATATTTTCATAAATAAGTTAATCTTATTGATATACACCATTATAATAGTTGTTTGATAACTTTAATATTAAGTAATAATAATTAATTAGTGTGTCATGTTTCATTTAAAATTAGTGTTGTGTATAATAAATACAAAAATTAGTGTTTTGTGTAATTTAAAATATCAAAAAATTAAATTTAAATGACAAAAGTATTTCAAAAAATCGCATAGTGTTACACATTCTTAGGTGTATTTGGATTTGAATATTTGACATTTTTTTCTAGATATCTTTCTTCTTTATTTTCTACCTTCTATGGTATTCTCTTCGCAATAACTTTTGATATATATTGATAACATAATGAACCAATCTTTTGACTATCATTATTGCATAAATAAAATATATTATTAATCATTTCATATTTATTTTATATGTATATAATTTATTTACTATATGATTGTTCCTTCTTTATCTCTTTTTAAATCCCCCTTGTAATGGGATTATTTAATTATTTATAACTTTTATGATTATAAAAAAATTCTAGTAAACAACTCCAGAATATATTACTACACCCATAAGACCCTAAAAATCATGATATTTTCACTTTGACTTATTATTACCCATATGTTTGATCAATCCATTTTTTGACATCATTAAACATTTATTTGGTTGTTTATAGGGAACACATGTTTATACTCATTATTCTATCTACCATGGAAATGATGGCTAGCTTCTCCTTGTGTTTATTCATCTACATTTCTATATATTCTGTTCTTCAACGTACATTTTCCAAAAAAAATATTTAGACAATTAATTCAAAATATAT
This sequence comes from Viscum album, assembly GCA_963277665.1. Classification (NCBI taxonomy): domain Eukaryota; kingdom Viridiplantae; phylum Streptophyta; class Magnoliopsida; order Santalales; family Viscaceae; genus Viscum; species Viscum album. The sequence goes on along the minus strand of OY728135.1, from coordinate 1,566,773,889 downwards.
ATAGATTTTAACCTTTTTTTTCATAACTTCATGAGATATATCATCAAAGAATTTCACAATATTCTTTTCACATATTTGATATCTTTTATCATCATATCATTTTACTAAGAATTTTGTGGAGGAAAAAATATCTCTTCATTTGATCGTAATGAATCAATATATAACTTCTCTAGATTGGTTAGTTTTACATATAATATTACTTGTTTCATACAAAGAACCTTATTCTGCTCTTAAATAAATAACTCACTATCTTGACAATATTTTCTCAATTTGTCAATCTAATCTTCATGTATTCTAGTCATTTCTCAAACAAAGGTTTTAATATCATTGATCCAATTGGATTAACATCTAACATACCACACATAACATCTATTCTATTGTTTATTTTTAATAATGTTCAAGGATTTTCTCATCAAGTGTTTTCTTGATTTGTTTCCTCTCTTGAAACTTCATTGATCCATTTATTTTTAAATCCTTATGCTCTTATTTCTAGAATTAAATTATTATTCTTCTGTCTCCAACCTTTTTAATGATGTTGACACATTTTATATGTTTTTTTGAAAATATTTCTCCATATTATTAGTTTATAATTCAATATAAGAGATTGATTCTAAAATTATTTCATAAAATAAACAATTAAAATATATTTTTCATTTAGTAATGCAATAAATTATATTTTTTAATATTATAACTAATATTTATTGAGCAATTATAGATAGATCAACGTCAACACTTATTCTTAGTGATTATCCATGAATATAGTTTGTTCATGAATTTTAATATACCTCTTGATTATTAAGATCCTTTAAAGTTTAATGGTTATCCATTTCTTTGGTGAATATCTAGACAACCTATTAGTCTCTTTCCATGATAGCTCTTTTTTATTTAGTAACCCAGCTTCAGAAAAACGTTTTTAAGAATACTATAGATGCCTTCTCTATATTATTTTTCTCTTTCTTTATCAAATTCAGTATGATTGGGTATATATTTAATTTTATTCTATTGAAAATTAAAATTCAAAAATGTAAAATTCATTGTTGATATAGTAAATATTCCCAAATATTAAAAAAGTGACCAACTTGTATTGTAGAGAATCCAATAAAATGTGAACCCCAACTCTAATAATAATTGTTAATAGCACTTTGCAATATTTTAAACATTTATGGCTGCGTTAATTAGTGTTGGGGTCCTTTTAAAATACTTTAAAACATTATATCCATTTACTTCTTAGGACATTTAGAATCTTGATTTTCTTTTTATCTCTTCGTTTTCATATGCAAGGATATAAAAGCTTGTAAATGATAGCACATGAGGTTTTTATTGGGTTTAATACTCAATAATTTTAAAAACACATCTAATGTTAAGATAAATATTTTTCATGTAAAATATATATTTATTAATTGTATTTATCGAGTTATATTCATTATTTTAATATTATGCAATTTTTTATAGAAAAATAAACTGCATTATTTCTGATCGAAATGGGTTTTCGTGCATTATATAGTTTTATTTAGAATCGTGATTTTTGAATTACATAATTTTAAATATGAAAAAATTAACTTCATATTTTGAAATAATGTTGCAAAAGTATCTTAAGATAATTTTTTAGAATTTTCAGTAATTTTTTATTTTTCAATGAATTGTGATAATATTGATTTTTATTGAAAATCGTATTTTATTTTAAATTATTTATAATGTCACATTATATATAGTATTAGTTTTAAAATTTAATTAGCTAATTTTTATAACAAACAATATAATAAATTTTATTATAATAAAGATATTATTGAATTTGTATAAATACATATTTTATCCCGAAAAATTATATTCTCTGAAAACCGAATTTACATCATGTTTTGCTAGTTTAACTTAAAATTAAATGATGTAACTTATATGAATTTTATTTGATTAAATGGATCCCATATTTGTAATCATAATGTAAAAATTTTGTAAATAATAGCCTTTTACTTTTTGTTATTATGAATTGTAACTGTAGTAAATATTTATCACCATGTTATGGGTAAATCAGGTAATTAAGGTTAAAAATAATAAAATAAGGACCAAAATTAACAGTACCACTTTACTTTAATCTATTAGATGAATGGGGTGAATCATATGCATCCAATATCATAATTTAATGAATTTTTATTCCATTTTTCTTCGGAAAAGGCATATATGATTATAAATAAAAAAAATACAAAGAGTTAATCAAGTGATTTTAAATTTATATTATATGTTATAATATGGATAAAAATAAGTTTTTAATTAATATTATTGTTTTTATGATAATATTGAAATTATTTTTATGATTTTAATTTATTTTTCATTTTTTTGTGTCAAAATAATTACCTAAATTGCATACGCAACACCAGTATAGTTCTTGTAAATGTAGTATAAAATTAAAGAAAATGATTTTAAAAAAATAAAAAGTAATATTTTTGGATCAAATCTCATGCCAAATTAATTTAATATAGAATAATAATTTTTTTAAAATGGATTATATTTTAATTTATTTTTTTCATGTTGTTTTCAAAATTAAATTATGTGAATTGATCATAAAATGAAATTAATAGTATTTTATATTAAATGAGTTTTAATAAATTATTTTAAAATCATGAACATTTTTTAGTATGATAAGTGTAATGAAAAATGGTCTAAAATATCATGTCATGGCTTTTTATAATCCAATTTTTTACATTGAATTAAATTTATAACTCTTTTATATTAAAAAATTTGTAATCATTTTTATGGTTAAAAATTGTTATCGGAAGGTTTATTCCAAAATAAATATATATAATAATATATAAAAATGTAAAAATTGGATTTATTTATTATATCAATGACATATGCTCATTATCTTTAAATAAATGTCTTTTTGAAACTATTTTAAACGAGTTAGACACATATTATATTTTAATATTTCATTAATTTAAAAAATGTACTCCCCTATAACTTATAAAAGGACACCCATTATCCTCCCCTATTAATGCTTAAATATCATTTTATTTTATAAAATTCATACCTAATCCCCTTCCTAACATCCCTCCCTGTGTTTTATAGATATTATTTCTTCATAATACAAACCTTAGATAGATTATTCTCCAAAGAAAATAAAGATGTCTAAAAAAGGGTTATACCATATAATTGAATGTTTTAGTTTTATTTGTGATTATACCTACGTAAACTATTATTAAACCATTAATAAACAATAACATAAATATCTCCCAACTACTGATATGATAATATGTTAATGGAAAAACCAATATCTATATCATATTTCATCAAATAGAAAATGATACCATCGTTTGGGTGTGAGGAGGACTATCATCAAATGAAAAGGTGTAATTTTTTTTCCACAACCACCCCATATAACAGGTTATAAAGATGAATTTAATGTATATATTTGATATTAATTACATAATTATCATTCTGGTAAGATGATTTATCATATATTTTCTTACCTTTCCATTCATTAAAAATTGATAACTGTGTTCGTTTGTACATATGGATTACAACCTCCACTAAGTGATGTGAATAATTTTTCATCACAACATCACACGGATAGTATATATTTGTCTATATAAAGTGATAACATTATATATTTTATTTATAATCATTTTTTAATGTAAAAATTATACTTACCTTCTTTTACTCATACACATTAAAAAATGGAATCGATGCCCATTCATACGTACGACCTAAAATATCTGTGATTATAACATAATTCAATTTTAAAAACCATATATCAAAGTAGTTTTTAAAATTATAATAAATATGTAATTATTTTTATTATTTAATTATTATTATTCTTTACATGATGGGATAATGACCAATTAACCATGTTCAACAATGCAAAGGTGTTTTTAAATTTTAAATCAAATATCATCAAAACACCATATGTTGACATAATCGATCACGTAATTAAATATGTCATTGTAATAAATGAAAAAAATGGTTTTATGAAAAAATAATAATCCCATAAACGTTTGTTAAACAATTAAATTATTGATAATAGTTTATTATACATGAGTTAAAGTACAAACATGGAAATTTTGGACCCTATGTAGTAAATTTCGTCTCAATTTCGATTTATTGAGACATAATTTAATTCTATATATATAATTTAATATATATGGTATATATTACCCATTTTATATTTTATTTCACAAATCCTTTCAAATTAATAGTATTTTATGTCATAATTCAAATTATTTCATCCTAGGGGATTTTATTGGAATGTTACCAAGTGATAAAGGGTTTCATAGGTCAATTCCCTTTAATTTGGTTATATCCCTTCTAATATGATTTTGTCATCCAAAGATTATTGTAAAATAATTTTTTTAAATTTATATTTTATTTCCACATTTTTTTTGGATTTAATTTTTTTACACATAATCTCTCATATTATTAATTATCAAATAAACGATATGATATTTAAAAGGATTATTCATCTCAAATTTTATTTCATTGGGACATATATTTATTTTATGAATATAAATTTTCTATGAAGGATCTATAATACTCAATTTAAATGTTATATAATAAATATCTTTATTTTTAGGATATTTAAAAAATAATATAAAGTTACTATGTCACGGGCCTAACGATTCAAAAGTTACTAAAAAGGTAAGGATTTTTAGGATACAATCTCATCTTATTCTGAGATTGTATCTGTTCAATGATACTTTTAGAGGGATTATAGGATCTTGTTTTATATGAATAGAAATAGTTTCCTCTATACTAGTTAATAATGTATTGTTAATGTTTAATTTATATTTCATTAATTATTTATTAAATAAACCACACAAAACTATTATCAGGTTATACTGATCTTCTGTCTTATTTTTTATACATAATCATTCTCTTTTTTATCCATGTTTTCAAAAAAAATCAATGATAATATTTTCAAAACATTAGTAATTTACTAAAGTAAATATATGTGGTCTTTTACCAAATTTTAAAAGGTTTTAAAATTAAATGTCTTAATTTTTTCTACATGGGTCACATTTGACTCTATATAAATGTTTGAATATGATGTTTAATTTTAATGCTTACAATATAAATTGATTTTTTCTCTAACATGACTATTATTTTATTTTAATATTAATTTATATGTTTAGAATTTTATTTTCCAATAAAAATATAATCATAAAGAAATTTGATTTTTTAGTTTTTTAAAGTTATTTCAATGCAAAAATGGTATTTTCCTAAAAAATAATTATTGGTATTTTAATGGTATTCATATTCATCCAAAATAAAAACACTTGATTTTACATTTCCCTATTTTTATTTTTTTTAATGATAAATTTTTTTTTTAATTTTTTTAATTTATTATGATTGTTTCAAAAATGTCCTCATGGAAATCCTTTATTTTCCATAGGAAAATCTAGCTATGAAATAAAATTGGTTATTGTAATGATGAAAAATGAAAGCTTTAATTTGTTATGATTATATTAGGGTTGTTTGGTATTTTTTACGAATACAAGTGAACCTATTATTGTCTATTATTATGGGTTATCCTAATATAGATTTATAATGCATTGGGTAATGAGATAGTGTTAACCGGTGAAAGGTTTCTCCTTATAGACTATGGAAATTTATGGAGTATGTTATTTAATTTTTAAGAGTGATTGTAAGAGTTATTTAAAAATTATTTTTCAATTTTCTATGATGTTTTCATTATTCATGCATCAAGTTATAATGTATCCTTTTTTTAATGATTGTTTTAATAGGGATTGTTATTGTTGACTTATATGACTCATGTAGTATGAAAAATGTTTTTGAAATATTTCATCATTTATGATCTAGTTATTGATTGATATTAATTCTGTTATATTATTATCAGTTAATTTGATTATTTCGTGATAAACTTAACATATGATCACTGATAAAATTAATTTATTAATTCATATGTTTCCCCTTAATGATTTTTCTATCTCACCTATCTTAAGTTATCTATTTCCCCATCTTATCAATAATTATGATTAATTAATTATGAATAAAAATATTTCATTTGGGAAGAATTTTATGGAAGAGGTTCATGAGTTACTGAGGTATCAGAAAAATGTGTATAATAGAAAAACTAATAATTTTAGGACATGGGTATTAATATGTATGTTTTTTCCTAATTATATAAATATATAATCCTAAAAGTTCATTTGTAATATAACTAATACAATACATCATTTGGATATTGTATATTTTGGATAGTTTAAATTTGGTAATGTTTATCTATATCAAAACTAGAATTGTAAAGATTAGTTTTTTAATACTGGAACTGGGAGCATAGGCTCAAGACTATTATAGTTTATATATGAGTAATGGTTTACATAACGTTATATATTATGATTCTCTCATGTTTGTTTAACATAAAATTTATGGATAAAATCATGTTTTTAGGAGTTTAATTTTGGTCATATGATCAATGTCATAGGCACCACCTTTTAAGGTATTATGTTATGGAATTTTAATGAGATTAACGATATTTTAGGGGCATGTTTTATTGTGGTAATGTAAAATAACCCATTTTTATCATTTAGTATAATTTAAATCATTATATTGGTGAAATAAATTTAAAATTTTGGGGATTAAAGCTGGAGGTTATGAAATAATGTTGATGTGTGCCACAGTGATCAGGGTATAACAGGTTTTATCCTACTTGGTAAAAGAATTTATCGCTAATAATAAGTTTTAATATGAAATTGGATTCCATCATGTTAACCCCTTCTTATGATGTCTAATTTTTTTATCGTAATTATTTATAAATGGTTATTTATTTTTGGAATGATCTAGGTTAAACAATTTTTTTATTATTTGATTTTTGAGATTAATGTATTATTTATTCAGATAATGGTTTATAAATATTGGAAATTCTCTATTCTTTTCTAACTATATATTTCTTTATTAATATATAATGATATTATAAATTTTTTTTATATTTTTTGTATTATGTATCACCCCCAATATTTTAAAAGAAGCTTATTTTTGATATTTTATAAAACATGAAACACTAATTATAAACCAACCACACAATATTATTATTTAAATATAAAAATTATCATTTTTCCATTGAATTGGTGGTTATGAAAAGTATTAACCAAATAATAATAGACTACCTCAATGATAATTTATAAATTAATTATTAGTAAATAAGCACTAGCTTTTTAGTAAAGTTATTTTATTCTTAAAAAATATATTTCATTAAAAAATATATTTTCATCTAAAATGGTTCTTATTATTCATAGGATACTATATTATAATTAATTTATATAGATTTTATATTTTTTTTTGGTAAATTTTTTTCATTTTTTATCATCAAGAAAAAAATAAATTAAAATGAATTTTATGAATCTTTATAAAATGATTGAACCTCCACTGAATAGATGAAAATACATTTTTAATTTTTTTTGTTTCAAGTATTAAAAAAAATTGTTTGGTTTAAAATGATTCAAAATTTTCAATTTTTCTACTTTATTATTAATAATCCAATTAATTTCATTGGAATTCATTTTATTGTTAAAATCAGTATAAAAAATTTAATACATAAATAGACATTTTTCTGATAAATGATTTTTCATAGTGATTTGTTTATTTGCATTAAATTTATTTCTTAAACATATATAGATTGAATATTGAAAAACATAATACAATATTTGTAATATTAATGTTCAAATTTGTTAAATAGGACCCTTATATTTTTTGTTATCATAAATAGTAACCATAGTAAAATTTGTCAACTCTTAAATAGGGTTTACCTAGGTTCAAACTACATGTTATGGTAACAATTTTTCATTTTAATTGTTATTGGATGAAGTAAATTCAACCCTTACCACCTTTTTCATAAAATTTAATTTTTTAATGGTCAATTTTCCAAGAAGATAACCTATATATCATATAAATAATATAAAAATACAAAATTTCACTCTCTTAATTTAAAATGTCTATTATTTCTTCACATAGGGATAAAAGTATGTTTTAAGTGAATATAAATCATTATTTTGAGAATAATATTATTATTTTCATTATGAAAATTCATTAAAAAAATTAGATATTATATAATTATATTAAATTCTTAATAAATGATGACATGATGTTTCATTAATTAATATAAAAATATAATAAAAGATGTTAAAAATATTAAAAGAAATATTATTTTAGTAATTTATAGTGTTGTATTAATTTCATAGACTAAAATAACATATTATTAATGTGTTAAACTATTATATTTCAATTCCATCTCAATATTAATGTTTTTAATGTCAAATTCAATTAATAGTGTCAAAAATTACATTAATGATACTTTATGAAAATAACATTTTAATAAATTATTTAATATTTATAAAAATATAGAAATTGGAAAATAGAGATAATATATGGTCTAAAATTTAACCCCTTTTCCATTTGTGGTCTAATTTTAACCTTAATAGTAAAAATTTAACCCTTTAATTGGGAAAAATCATTACCTTGAATATGGTTGAAATATGTTAAATAAGGGATTAATCCAAAAGATAAGGCTTAAAATAAAAAATAAACCTATAAAAATTTTATTTTTCGATTATATTATAACAATAACCTACATTATATTTTAATATATGTGTATTTTGAATTATTTGTCTTGATAATGTCTATTATATTTTAATCATTCATGAAATCCAAAGAGTGCCCTCCCCTCACATAAAAAATGGAAACCCCTTACTTATATTATTTACACCTCATTGAGATACCTAGATCAACCAATAACTACCCATTAATATTTTTAAAATCATTATATTTGTTATATAGGTTTTTTTCATTCCCAAAATACCAATCGTATGTTCCATAAAAATTGATCTAAATGATACCTCCCGAAGGAGAGGTAATCATCTTATGCAGCCACTTTCAGTTTATTTATTCTTATACCTCCTCAAAATAAATGGCATTTATCATAAAAAAAATTATTGTAATAAATAAAATTAATGTTATTATGGTTATGAAAACACCATTTTCCACCCACTTTTCCATCAAATTGGATGTTACTTTATCACATGCATGTGTATGGATTATTGACTTCACATAGCTATATAATTCATTTCTCATCACCTTGTTTTATAGATGGGTATTATGATGGTTATTGACTCAGATAATTGGTCTTTTGATGGTTTATTGCATAGGGCTGAGTCGTTTTCAATCATTCAAGTCAGCTTCACCAATTCTGAATTGTTTCCAATAGGTTTTTTTGTGTAACCAAAAACATACAAAAATTATATATAAATGGGATAAATTCATTCAAAAGGTAGGATTTCATTGATATGTTTATCCAATGATTATTAATAAGTTACATTTTTTGAGACGATGTGAGGTCGGTCTCATGAAACCCTTTTGTGGGTAATTGTTACCTAATTAGGGACTCTCATATATATTAAAGATATGTTTTCGAATCCTTAATTAATTATCATGTCTGTAACTAGTCATCATTAAATTAAAAATAAATTATTAACATTTATGGAATATATAATAATCATAATGTATTGGAAATTTTTGGTCATGCAAATATCTATATGTATCTGAGATTTTCTATTGGTTGTATCCCCTTGTTTACTGATTACCGATTATTGATCATTATCATGATGATGCTTGATTTCAAGCCGCATGGTGGGGCACTATGTATTGTATCATTATCTAAGTAATTGGTTGTTGCTTTGATGTTAGGATTTAGCCCATATGATGGGATTCCTAGATATCCTCATTAAAGGAATCAGAACCCACATAGTCTGATGTTGCTTAATTTGGAACATCATACCTTTAAAGGTCATGTGATAATGTAAAACAATGTAGCATAACATAATAAAATAAGTAAGTACAGTAGAAAGGTTTATAGTCATGGTTTTTTGTGATAATTATGTTGATGTTTCATAGAGAGCATTGAAGAGATGTGAATTTATAGGTAGATCTAGACCATATAGGGAATGCGGCCCAAAGAGAACAGGGTTGACTTAGAGTGTTAGGTTTGGAAACTAGGGGTGCTTCACACACATCCCACATGTATGTTAATAAAAGTTCGTGTAGTTATGTTTCAAGTACTCGCTCTTATGGTGTTTCTATGAAGGTTTGTCATATAGGGGAGTACGGACCTTTGAAAGGATTGTGTTGTGGATTACACTAGAAAAAAAAGCTCAGGTCAATGGAGGTTGTTATTGGGGATTACTCCTGAGAAGGAAACCCATTTATTAGTTTTACTAGGGTCATATTCATGAGGATGATCCCCACATTAGTGAAATGTCGAGGCTTATTCCAAGTAAGAGGTCCTAAATTTCGTTGGGGATTACAAATTTATTGATGTCCAAAAATTCTTGGGATCATTTGGCTTTCATTCCCATCATCAACCATTAAGAACATATGTGTCATGTTTGGTGAGTGAAATAAGAGGAAATGGAATATCTTGAAAACCACACAATCTGATTATCCCTGATGTTGGGTACATGGCCTTGAGGTCCCAAGCATATATAAGACCATTTAAAGAATGTTAGAGGAAGATTAAAATTATTTTTCCTAGATGAAACATGCATCTGATTGTGAGGATGTTGTGATCATGGCGATCATTCATGTCCAAATGACTTAGGATGAGTCATTCATGAATAAAATGGAAAAGGAGGAATCAGATGATCATGAACCCCACACTTCTCCTCCTCTACTAGTGGAAGAGGCCATGGGTATGAGAGAGAGAGGAGAGGAATCTGGTGCTCATCCCCTCTCTGATCCACTATAAAAGGGGACGAGGAGGTGAAGTAGTTCAACATACTAAAATAATGAATAAGGGATTACACTAGTATGGTTTCCCTAAATTTGGTTACGTAGTAGGGGACAAGGATCTCACTCCATGTTAAATGGAAAACAAATCATAATGTGTATCCTCCCTTTTGGGAAATAGATGTTCTAGGTCGTAGATACGATAAGGGTGTGACATGGTCATAACCCCTATATCAAAGACTAGGGGATCACTGTTATTTTCTAGGGGTCGGGGTCCACATGATCATAGGAATAAAAATCCATATGTACCCCAAGGATCCTAACAGTGTGGTAGGATAATTACAGGAATCCTCTGACAGTAGGAATACAAATCCAGATGAGATGCATTTTTGAGTGCCCCTCTTCATGGTACTGAAAATACATAGTCCTTGGTGGAGGTTACAATTTGTTCATTCTCATACATGGGAGTCAAAGGAAGAGAGGCCCTACAATGGATGGCCTTAAAGAGGTCCTGATAAGAGGATTTCACAAGGTAGAGGTTAGGGTGATCCTAATGAGGATCATGTAGGTAGTATAGGGTGAACCAAGAGGTTCATGTATATTGGCTTGGGAAAAGTGGTGATACCTTGCGTGATAGACCACTTGGGAGACTACACATGGGTGACACCTCAATAAATCCTTAATGGTTCTCTATTAGTGTTCCCAGAAATGGATCGCACATGCCCATGCATAATAAAAGGTATATTTTTTCAGAGTTCTTCATCCACTGGGGAGCAAATGACTCGTGTATGTCTTGTTCATTTAAATCTTCTAGAGGAATTTAGTTTCATTATTCAATTTTCATTCCCTATTCATTGGGTTTTAGAGGAGTAACTAAATGGTATCATAGGGATTGAGAAATAAAATAGGGTGATCAAATCATTAGAGGGTCTTCATGAATTTAATCCTAGGAAAATAAATACCCTTAGGTCTTATTTATATGAAATTATAGGACCCTAGGTGAAGGGGCTTTATCGCTCAGGGTTTTCACTCAGGTACGTCACACATGCTCTTACTCTGTCCAGTCTCATTGTCTCTTGATCAATCATCCTAATTAGGATAATGTGAAGGTACCTAGATCACTGATGTTACATTGGCTTACATGGTTGATTTTCTTTCAGGGGAATTTTTGATCTCAGCCTTCTTTATTTCCCTTTATCTCTTATTCCTATGTTATTTACCATTTTCTTATTTTCATCCATGTGATAGAATAGAGTGTTAGAAGATGGGTTTAATATTTATATACAATATTTATGACATAATTATTTATTTGTAATTATAATATTATATGTATCTTATTACCTTGCAATCTGTTGTAAAATGATAATGTTATTGATTCTTATGCGTGGATTATCACCTCTTTGAAAAGACGCTATTTTTTCATTCCAATCTTATAAAGATGGAAAAAATGATAGATTTAATTAATATATATGATATATGTGAAATAATAATGATTATATAAAGGATAATTGTTATTTATATTTCGTTCATTCCATTCATTTAATGTGAAAATATTGTTCATGTGTACTTATGACCTACTATCTCTATGAATGATGTAATTAATTTTTCTATATCTACCTTTTATGGATTATAATAAATTAATATATAATGATAATATTATATATATATATAATTATTAAAATTATGGATATGATGCACCATGATCAATGTACATGAACCGATGCTTTTAAACGAAAAAATATATGAAAATGAACCAGTTATCACCCAGAATAATGATTTTAACAAAGACTTAATAATAAAAAGGAGATAAAATATTAAAAATAAATAATATATTGTATGATATATATTAATATAGTTCTATAATATATGTATAATAACTCTAAATTTATTATGTAGGTGGTCATAACACATATTAATGAAGATATACATGAGGTAAGGGTTTATTTTAAAATCACATCATTATTCAGGATTATGTATATTTGAGTATTCACTAGGGAAATTATTTGTTCTATATATATTAATCATATTATATTTTATTACCCTCTATTTCTTTCTATAAATTACACATTTTTCTATTATTATCCTCTATTTCTGTACTCAATACACAAAAATAATGTTTTAATGGAAAATATATTTTTTCTACTCAGTCAAGAATAATTTTCATTCATATCAATATTTCCCTTAAAATTTATAAAATAATATTTTTATTATTCTAAAATTATTTATTAGATATATTTTTATCCATTTTTTCTTATAAACAAATTAAAAGGATAATTCTTTTCATTTATTGAGTAAGGTTCTTTTTTATTTATGTTATAAAATTATAAAACGAATGATTTTATACATATATTGAATGATTTGAATTTCGTCTAATCCTAAAAACTCGATGATATGAATATTACATTACAGTATGAAAATTTTCTTTTTAAGTGAAAAATTTTCCTTAATATTTGGAAAAAATTATATTTTAAATAAGTGATTTGAAAGTTAAAAGGTGTATTTCCATCAAGAAATTTACCAATGATATTTTTAAATTATTTTCATCTATTCCAACATCCATTATTGAATATGATTATTTAATAAGGATATAATCCAAGTATAAAATCCATTACATTTTTATGTATTTTTTATAAACATTTTTACTTGGGAAATTATTGACATTTTGTAAGATAGTTCATCCAATATAGATGGTTGTTTTTAAGGCATGTTGACTAATTTTTATTGTTTATTCATTTTATTAATGCATTGAGATTATTGTGTAGTTAGAGGGTCCTAGAATTATATATCCCCTATATTTATCAATGGGACTCATGAGATATTGTTGACTAGGTATTTTCTTATGGCCTTACCCATTTATGTAGATGTCTTAGCACATAGACTTGATGGAATTTTCAGATGTCTTGTCATAAGGCCATCATGGTATATTTTAGATGCATGGTATTTTCAATTCAATTGATATGAAATCATTTACTGATTTCCATATGATTATTGTAATTTTGATGATACCCGTTAATAAGTTTCACAGTCCTATTTTTATTTATATATCATTATTTGATCATCATTTATTCCATTATTATTATTATTTGTGGCCAAGTTATTGGTAAAATGGAATGGGATTTAATTTATTTTTCATTATATATTAATTATGACTTATTAATTCAAGATATATTCCATTTTAAATCATCCTTATAGATAATATAAGTTCAACCTTCTTCTGTGTTTCATTCTCTATGGTTCTAGAAAGTGTTATTTGATTAATATTTTCAGATATGTTAGATTAAATAATGATGTCCTCGATAAAAATACAATGTTACATTTTATAATTTCAATTGAAATGTGAGATGAAATTATGTATCTAGTTTAACAAGACTACTAAACAATTCCATCCCTATGTACCCCTAATTACCTAACTATTGTGTTCTGTGTGCTTCATTTGTATGTTTCATTGTAATTGTACACCTAATTACCTTTAATATATTAAATCCATTGGGATTTTATTGCTTATATCTAGTGAAAATATTACGAAGTAACCACCAGATATATCATACTATGGTTGGGGAATTTATAGTTGTTATTAGAAGAATTTTAGTATAATGATTGATAACTACATGAAAAAAACATAGATTAAGGATCAAAACCCTATAACTGAATTTAATGATAAATATAAGTATAGGATAACATCGTAAATATTTTTTAAGGTGATGATAATGTGGTTTTCCTATAAATATATATATTAATTGATACTAAAATTGGTAGAGCTTTTTTAAAAGATTTTTCTAGGGGTGATAACCATAATAAAGTTGGACAAGTATATCTTTGTCATAATTCTAGTGCACAGTGATTGTACCCTTACTGCAGACCTAGTTTGATACTCCCAATAGATATACTAAGATTAATTAAAATTGTATTTGAAAACCACTATGAAGTATTTCAATAGATGATAAATATGAATGACCTAGGTTAAACATAGGGTGTCATATATTTAAAATAATGTGACATGGTTTAGATATCCTATAAATGGTTTTCATGTTTATGTGGTTTTCCATAATAATTATTGTTCCTTGTAAATTTCTTTTCAGTTTCATTCAATGTTCGTATCCAAAATGAATGATGTTAATGTTTAATGTGATATGTAGAGTGGTTATTATAAGAAACCAAATGGGATGACTAATGGAGTGAAATATATAATGATTATTCCTAATCAACTATAATTATGTATTATTAACAACTTTCACCTTAACCAACACATAGAATCATCAAACAAGTGATATATATATTTTTATGGGATATTTGATAGTGGAGACCATGGAGTAAATAAGGCGAAATTTTCATCATATCATAAATAATGAAAGTGTCACCACATATAATGTATAAAAAGTGGGGTAAGAAGTTTTATTTGTTGAAATCGAGGACATAGAAAAATTTATTGTTATGGAGTTAAATTTATGATGTGTGGGGGAAATGTTCATTTTCCATGTTAATGACCTAATATAAGGGTTATATCCTAGTCCAAGGATAAAACTATTATAAGTAAATAATTTTGGGGGAGGATTTAAATTTTCATGTATTTGTATTTGATAAATATTTTTGTAGGAGTGATATATAAATGATATTTATGATATAAAAATCCTAATATATCTAAGGAATTTCCATTAGATATTTTAGATTATGTAATATAAAACATATGTTGAATGGTAGTGATGAACATGAAAATTGATTTAATGGTAAGGTGATATTTTTTGTAAAATAACAATATTGATAGAAAGATAACCCTTAATATGTGCCCGACGTTGAGATAACAATTTATATTTTTGATAATGTCTTGATTTATTATGATAAATTAAAAAGGATATTATTGTTTACTACAGAACTAATTTTTGGTTTGATTGTATATTTAGTGAAGTTTAATACATTTCTAGATTTATATAATTTATTATGTTAACAGATTTTTTATTTAAGGAAAATGAGAGGGATCATTTTTGGTATTATACATAGTTTCATTAATTTTTATGGTCAATTAGGTTATTTTCATGTTATAGGGGAATATATGATTATGGTAATCACATATTTTATATGTGACATTAAAATATACATTAAATTATTTGGAAAACTAAATATATGTTGATTTTGAAACTTTAGTGACCTTTCTACTTTTTTTTGATTTTGAATTTGTTCAGGAATATTTTTTAAGGGTATTAAGGTTAATTATTTATAGAATGGATTAAGTTGAAATTTGGGTGTTATTGTTGATGTTTTAAAGAATAATGTATAATTTTAGATAATTTATACTAACCATTTTCCTTTTGGTTAAATATTTAGAGACAGACCAAAATAATTTTCATGATTTTATGGATCTTATGATCCATGGAATGTTAATTTTGGTACTTTTGACATGATAAATTTACCTTCAATCGTCATATCATGTAGTAATAGATCAAGTGAAATTTGATCAAAGAACAACCAAAGGATGAAATTATGATTATGAAAATGAAATATATCATGTAATTATATTTTGTGGGGTTATCTCTCATTATAGTTAAATAATACAATATCTTTAGTAAAAGTGTCCTGATATTAATAAGATAAACATTTAACATTATTTCTGATGAATCAATGTTCTTTTCATACGTCATGGATTTATGGTATTTTGGTCATTAAAATTCTTATAAAAATGTTTTATATAACTATATATTATTCAATGGGTGTTATTTTTATCCTCTATTTTATTTTATTCAATTTAGTCTAATTTTTTCTTATTTAGAAACATATTTTACAGTGATTTATGATGAACTTCGTATTTCCATTTCCTTCTTTTTAATAGAAATTTTTATCAACCCTTTTATGATATGAGTTTTCAAAAAAGGAATTATAAAATGAAAAAACACTTAATTAATAATCACATGTTCAAATTTTGGGGGATAAATTTATTAAATTGAGGATAATGTAAACACTTGTATTTAAAAATAGCACTCTTTTTGATTGAGTATACAGCACACAATATTGAGTTTAAACAAACCCTGAAATATTATTATATAAATATGATCATTATAACCTAGACATTGAATTTTTTGGTATTTATAGGATTAACCCCACTATGAAATATATATAATTTTATTAATCAATATAAATTTATTGATGAACTCTTATGAAATAATTACTTATTTTTTATTAAAGGCAATATATTCATAAAAAATATATTTTCTTTAAATTTGGGATTATTGATTTTTGGGATAGAATATTATAATTAATTTATAGATAATAAAAAAAATTTATGTTATAAAAATGATATTAATTTTAAATTTTTATCTTAGAATTATCTTATATTTCATATTTAGTATATCTCAGAAAATATTGATTTTCCAGTGAACAGTGAAAAAATATTTTCCAAATTTTATTTGGGATTCAAGAATATAAAGACATATATTTTATTTTAAAGTTGTGTCATATTATCATTAGATCTATAATATTATTAATAATCCAATTATTCTCTTTTGTATCAATTTTATGGTAAAATATTCTATAAAAATATTATTACACTTAAAATAACATGTTTCTAAAAAAACTATTTTCATTATGTTTCTATTCTATTATACTAAATTAATTTCATAAACTAATAAATAATTTTTATTAAAAAACTAATATCATATTTGTAATTAGGAGGTTTAAATTTGGTAAATTGAATACTCTTATTTTTTGTTATTTTGAATAGAAACCATTGTCAAATTTATCAACCTGGTAAAGGGTAAATTTGGTTATCCTATGTTCAAACTAAGTGTTAAGGTCAAAATTTTCATATTAATTGTTATATTATGAGGATATTTCAACCCTTATGACCTTATTCTCAAAACGTAATTGTATAATAGACAAATTTTGAATAAAATGGCCTGTATAATATTAAAAGTATATAAAAATAAAAAATGATACTCGTATACACTTAAATATCTATTTGGTGTTAACATTAGGATAAAATAATCTTTTGAATAATTATTAATGGTTATTTTGATAAAAATAAAAAACTTATGGTGTGTTATTTATAGTTTTTAGTGATTATATAATTATCATAAATTCATACACAATTCTGATAGGGTATTTCATTAATTAATAAGTAAAAAGGATATTAAAAATATTAAAAGTAATATAATATAATTAATTAATAGGGTTAAAAAAATTATTTGTCTATAATAATTTTGTGAATTTTTAATGTATTATATTTAAATTATATCTTTGAATTGATGTTTTAACGTCAATTTATATAAATATTGTCAAAATTGACCTTAATTATTTTTTATGAAAATAATATTTTATTTAATTATTTAAAAAGTATAAAAATTAAAAATAGGATAAAAGGTGAAATATATTGTATAAAAGTTTTTACATTGTACATTTATAGTCAAATTTTTACTTGATGATTGGAATTATAACCCTTTAAGAGTGAAAAAATTATTACCATGATTATATCTAAAAACATTAAACTATAAGGTTAAAAAGGATAAGGTTCAAAATACCACTAAAAACTATCAATATCGTATTGGTTGATGATATTTTAAATATCAATACCTTTTATTTTAATAACTATCCTTTTTAGAAAATATTAATATTTTCTTTATTATTATTTAATCTTTTATGAAATTCCAAGAGCGCTCCTCCCTTCACTTATAAAATAACACACATTCCCTCTCTTCTTTAAACCACATTAAGAAACCTACGTCAAACAATATATATCCATTTATCTTATCAAAAATATTATCCATGTTTTATATGTGATATTATTTTTAAAATACTAACACTAGGTTCTATAAGAAACGATATAAATAGGTCTCTAGAAAAAGTGGTAATCGTCTTCCCCAACATCTTCTAATTTATTACATCAACAACCTCATCAAAATATATTTGATTTATCATAAAATTATAAAATATGAACAAGAAATATACTTAAATGTTATTATTATTATGAAACCTCCATTTAGACCCTATTTCCCTTAATTACAATTGAATATATCGATTGTGTGTACGTAGATCTTACCACCTACACGTAGTGATGCAATTAATTTTTCATGACCATATTTTATAATTGGGTATTTTGATGGTTTAAATTTTTAATAATATGTTAATAAATTAAATTTTATTCTTTAATTATAATATAATATCTACCTTATTTCCTTCCAATCTCATGGAAAATGACAACATCGCTTTTGCATATATGTGGACTACCACATCCACAAAGTGATGTGATTAATTGTTCATTTATACTTTACATTGATTGTAAAAGTGATAGATTTATTGAATATATATGATATATTTCAAATAAATAATTTTATTTAATGGAAAATTTATATTTACCTTATATTTTTCCCATCTATGGAAAATTAAAAACATTGTTCATGAGTACGTACAGTTTACCATCTCCATGAATGGTGTGATTTATTTTTTTATCTTTATCTTATAAGGATTACTGTAAATATAGTTATAAAAATATAAATGATATTTATTTAATGAAAAGCATTTTTGGGACTATGGAACCATGATCAAATTAAATTTTTTTCAAATATCGAACCAAATCATACATGAAAAACAAATAAATTATCACCCAAAACTATGATTTTAACAAAAAAATTATCAAATAAGGCCTAAAATATTATAAATAAATAATATATGGTATGATATATATATATATATTATCTAATATATTAATAATAAATATATATTTATTATTTAGTATTTCAGAACCCATACGATGTAATGTGGACCTATGGTAAGGGTTTATTTTACAATATTATCATTATTTGAGATTGTTTATGTTTGTGTCTCTACTGGGGTGTCATTTAAAAATTATATATATAAAAATATTTTCAATATCTTTTACTATCTATAAATTACAATTTTCCTTCCATTTTCCTCTCTTTAATTACTCAGGATACTAAAATAATGTTTTTAAGGAAAATCATCCTTATTTTTTCACTCGGTCGAGAAATATTTTTATTTCATGTCCATATTTTCATTAATTGTAAGAAATAATATTTTATTATTATCAAATTATTTATTAAAGAAATATTTACATATTTGGTTCTTTAAATATATTAAAATAGAATCATATTTTCATTTTATAAATGAGATTATTCTAGAATTTTTCTACAGTAGTATGAAAATAATGTTTTTAACTTATATAGAATGAATGGATTTTCCCACTGTCATGTACCACCAATATTGTAATATTATTTTAAAATTTTAATGGGTTATTTTAAAAGAAATTTTTTACATAATATTTTATAAGTTTTAGATTATAAATAAGTGTTCTCAATGTAAAAATGGGTTTTTTCATCATGAATTTTTTTGGGGATTTTTTAAATTCTTTTCATATATGTTAGTATGCTTTATTGATTATTATTCTAGAAAATGATATATTTAAAATATAGAGTCAAAAATATTAATGGGAACTTATTTAAATTCCATATGATAGTACTTATAAAATGGATATTTTTTGATTTTAAAGGAGTGTTGATTAAGTTATACTGTAAATTTGTATGATGAATGAATTAAACTTATTCTATGATGGGTGGGTCCGGATATTTTCTATCCCCTAAATGCATTGGTTTGTCTCATGAGAAAAAATAGATTTAGTATTTAGATAATGACATTACCATTTAATTATATGACTTCTCATGATTCATAGATAGTATTTTGAGATGACAAAAGGCCTCTACGGTAAGTTATCGATATCCAAAAATTATGAATTCCACCATTATGAAATAATTTATTGATGTCTATGTAATTAAACGATTATTTCTAATATCCATGGATAATTTTCCATATCATATGATTATTTATGTGTAATTATTTTATTATCATTTATTCATACCATATTATTCTTTGGTCTCATGTTATTGACGATATGTATGCATTTTTAGTTATTTACCTTGATATATTTATTAATCTCTATTTATTCAGAATAGATTCCATTGTATGTAACCTTTACAAAGAATATAATCTCACTATTTATCTATTTTATTATATTAATGATTCTAGGAAATGTTCTATGATTGATATTCTTGGATCTAATAGAGTAAAAAAAGTGTCCTCCAAGATAATACTATGTTGCATTTTATGTTTTCAAATGTAATGTAGGATTTAAGTGTGTGTCTTGTTTACCCAGACTACTAAAATATTTGGTCCTTTTGTACATGATTTATTTTATCTATTTAATGTTTAATTAATTAAACACAATATCTAGGATAATAGTTTTTGTTTAATTATATGCTATGGTATTCATTTGAAGTTGATTTTTGTGCTTCCGGGATTAAAAATTCAACTTGGAAACTAAACATTTCGAGAAAAACATGAGAATGTAGTAGAAATTTATAAAAGGAATAATTTATAATTATAAATTAAATATATTTCCTACTCTTATTATGCTTCATGATAAATTAATTCTTCAACTCTAATAAAAGTGTCTTGAAACAAAAATGTAATCATATCACCTTCATTTCAAATTAATTGGTCTTTTCACTCCTCTTTGGTTTTTGGTTTTTTTTTCATTAACGTTCTCATGATCTTCCACTTTAATATGATCTATTTTAACTATTAATATACACCATTATTTATCCATTATCTGTTTCCACTGTGTCTATATCATAACTTCCAACTAACATTCTTCTATCTGAAACCTAGTTATGTGTTTTTTAGATGACCTTAGTATTTCTATTAACCTTTTCCTAAAAGGACGTTTCATTATCCATTTTAGTGATACTTATTTTCAAAAAATTATTTTCAAATTTTAAAAAAAATTCCTTTCATGTCCATATGTGTTATCATCCACTAATTGGAATTGATTTTTAAAATGATTTGAACACTTTCTATTAGGTATAAGATGAAATTATGGGGTTGTAATTTCTAAAAGGGGGAACAATGTAACAACCCATGTAATGTTAAAATAAATCATTTTTAGGATATATTAATAAAAATTAATTAAATTTTATAGATTATTATTCATTATATTAATATTATGTATTTTTTATTAAAAAATAAATTGTGTTATTTCTAACCAAATTTGGTTTTCAAGCAGTATAAATTTTTATTTATAATATTTATATCTGGATTAAAGACTATTAATTTAGAAAACATAACTTAATTTTTTAAATCATGATTTTAAAATTATATTTGGATGAATTTATGATAATTTATTGAAATGTTTGATTTTACAATGAATAATGAAAAATATCAATTTTTATTAAAAATTTTCTTTTATATTCATCCATTTAAAATGTAAAATTAAATTTTATTACTTTTATAATTTAATTTTTTCCTTTTAATTAATAATAATCTAATAAATTTTATTGTAATCCTCATTAAACATGAATTTCATAAAAAATAATTTTTTGTCCCTAAAAATGTATTTTTAAAGAAAACTATTTTTCATTTTGTTTTACGGGTTTAATTTTAGATTATACTTCTATTAATTGAATTTAATAAAATATATCTCCTTTTTTAAATCATGGGAATAAAAGTTTGAAAATAATTATCATTTATTTATAGTCATTATGAATATCAATTATATTCAATATTTATCACATCAGTAAAGAAAATTCATTTAAATGAGGATAAAAGTGATATTATAAGAACTAAAAATGACACTAATACATTAGTTTAGTCTATTATATTATTTTATTCTAACCATAATCATCCCATATTTTAATTTTGGATTTTTGGGCTATTTTAATTTGAAAAGGACTTATGTATTATTTTATGTAATGTAAAATTTAAAATAACACTCTCTTGCTTTTAATTTTATAATATATAATTAATTAAAGATAAAAATTAACTTTTAATAAAAATTATATATTATTTTTAACATAATAATATTATTTTATTATGGGGATTTGTTTTTAATTTCAATTGATGAAATTATTACTTCAAATTCTTCCACAACATCAGCATAGAGATTATAGAAGTAGTAGAAAATTAAAGTAAATGAATTTTAAAACAACTAAAGTAATATTTTTTTGGACTAATTATGGTTATACACGAATTTAATAGTTATTAATAATTAATTTTTTATTATTAATTGAATTGTATTATAATTTCATTTCTTTTCTTTTATTTTTAAAGTAAACTTATGCTAATAGGTAATAAAATGACATTAATAGAATTTTATGAAAAATATATATTATTAAATTATTTAATAAACAAAGAAATATTTCAATAGGAAAAGTAGGATAATAAATGGTCCTAAATTTTATCTATTATATAATTTTAATAATATTTTTAACTTAGAATTAAATTGATAGCCCTTTTATAATAAAATATTTATTACTCTCATTATGGTTACAAATAGTCAATAAGTAGGTTATTACAAAAGATGTTTATTAAAATTATATAAAAATATATAAAACTTTTACATGATGATTATATTAATATTATTTCCTTATTAAATTCTAATCATGTCCTTTTGTAACTATTTTACATGAGTTAGACACATATTATTTTATAATATTTCATGTATTTCCAAAAGTGCCCCTCCCCTTACTTATAAATGAACCCCCTTCGCATATCCTCTACATACCTAAAAATCCTTTTTGTTAAAAAACTAATTATGAAAATATCATTATAACATCTATAGACAAGTTATATAGGTATTAATGTTTTTATAATATCAATCTTTGATAGAGTAAGTTGTAATTCAATATAGGATGTCAAAAGAAGGGGTTTTACTTTTAACCAATGGTTTTAATTTTCTTTCTTCATCTACATACATCAAATATTATTCAACCATGATTAATTAATAACATCAGAATATTTTATATAATATGGTGTTATAATGTTAAATTAATGAACTATATTCATCTCATCTTCATTTAAATGGGAAACGTATCTATCGTTTGGGTGTATTGAGGACAACCACCTCACGAACCGATGTAATTTTTTTCCATCAAAGCCACTCATGGATGGTTATAATGTTTTATTTAATGTATATATATAATTTTTATGAAATATTTATCATTATTTAAAGAAAATATATCATATTTACCTCTAATTTCTATCCATTTAAAACTGACACTATCGTTTTTGTGTATATGTTGATTACCAACTTCACTATATTACCTTGGCCTAAAACATGCCCTAATCTTGAGTTAAGTCACGAATTTTACATTATTTCATATTGATGAAAGTTTTAGGTATATAGAATTAGATAATTAGGCAATAAAACAGACACAAAAAACCATAAAAATACAAAGTGGACACTTCCAATAGTATACATTTTTTAATAAAAAACAATTTTAAAGTGAACCATAGTTTTTTCTCATGTTCAATCATCACAATTTCTCACCTAATCCCATCCTTTTCTCTATTATCAATTAAACAATGTATTAAATTTTCCTAAACTTTGGATGAGCATAAAAAACTCAGTATGGGACACACAATGAATCAAAATTATTGGTCTTTTGAAAACATTTATTACACAAATACATTGTAATAAAGTAATATTTTCCAACTTCAATAAGGAGTAAATAGTTTCATTAAAAAACAAAGTTTTTAAAATTTTATTAATAATATTATTAACATAATTCCCATCAAAATAATATATTATATATAAATTAAACATGCGACATAACTATACTTAAATGTAATAACCATCTGGTTGACTTCCATAAATGTCACTCTTACTTAATAGTATAACCATACTATCAACTTCTATACCCAATAAATTCATGGTTATAAAATAATCACATATACATGGATTATGAATAAACCTCCCACATTTTTTTTATCATGTATCCACATTTTAAATTATCATGAACCATTATATAGTCATATTACATAACATAATTCGATTTTCAACATTCTACTTATAAAATTTCATCTGCAATAACTGGAAATAATTTTATAGTATTAAAATAATAAATCTATTTAAAAAACAATTTTCAATTATAAAATACCCATAAAAGGGAATAATTAATGTTTTCCCTAAAAATCATTAAGGTTTGTAGAGGAAACAAAACATCAAATATGAGTCAGAGTTGCGAATAAATCATTGTCAGCGTATATGGTAAAAAGCAATCATTTTTTCATTTTTAAACAAATTAAAACATTATGTCTAGAAATATTTCGTCCGAATACCATTAAATGATATTAATGTCAATGGTTTTTTTAAACGCCTCATAAAATAAATTGGTGAATAAAATCAAAAAATTCCTCAACAAAAGAATATTGAGATGAAGTCTCTTACCTCGACTTCAATTCTTCAAGTATGTTCTTCATCATCCTAAATAATAAACCCAAGTTAATTTTTTTACTTTCCTGATAATCTCCTTCAAGTCTATTATTCCTTTTATATCATTTACCACTGTGTTATTACAATTTATTAATTATTTATGTTCACGTCGGATGTTTTGATGATATTCGATAGATTAGTCCAAAATTACTTAGTATGACGTTTATATCCAAAATTTTTTATTAGTAAATCATATCTAGAATAATTTTAATGACCTAATAATTACTTCTAAACATTAATTTTACTTGTAAATCAAACCATTTATGTATTGTTATGATAAATTAACAATGTTATAATCTTGGAAATGTTAAGTCGTATGTCTGCATGAGTAACGTTCTCATTTTTCATTGATCAATATGGAATGAAGATAATAATTATTTTTCATTTAAATATTTAAAATAATATAATAAGGATAATATTAAAAATTTATACATACTTATATTTATATCATACATGTGATGTGGTGAATAAAAAAACACATCGCTTCGTGGAGGTGATAGGGCACACTTACGCCTGAACGATGTTGTCATTTTAATGTGTATAGAAATTAAGAATGTAACTAATATATTTTTATATTAATGATAAATATTTCATTAAAATCACATATAAACATTAATTACATCTTTATCAATATTCTTTATATATTTTTATGGAAAATGAATTATATCAGTTCGTGGAGGTGACAGTTCACACGTATACACGGATGATTATTTATTTTCCCATTTGATGGAAATGAATATATATTTTGGTGATGATGCTGACATAATAAAATATTTTGTTATTTATGATACTATTGTTATTATATCATCATGGTTGATGAATATTTGAAGGAATTGGAAGAATAAATAAAATAGAAACACTTAAATAAAAATATTATCTCTTCTTTGATTGATCACCTTTGATTTAATCCTTAAAACCAACAAATAGGGTGTCATGCAAAACCAAGGACTCTAGAATGTGGGTAGGGATTCTAGGAAGGTATTTTAACAATTTTATTATGATCTGAAATTATTTTAATGTGATAATAAATGATTGAAATTAGTTCCCTTTTATAAGAGATAAAATGGGAACTCTTGGAAATAATCAAAATATTAAATTAGTATATATTAAGATTATTTTATGATTGGTTAAAAAGTGTTTTATTATGAATATTGTATTATTATGGGTCTAAATATAATAATTTAATGAAAATTAAACAAGTATTAAATATATCTTAATCTTTATATTTTTAATTTAACCCTTTTAAATCTTATCATTTTATAAGGAAATTAACATTTTGAGAGTAAATATAATTAACATAACATACTAAAATACCAACTAAAGAGTCATTTATGACCTTTTAGGACTTATTAAAACTATTGGGCCAAATTTTGGATTTTTATACATTTTTTAACATTTAATGAAATATTTAATATTTTAAAATACCATTAGTGTTAATTTTGACACTATTCATTTATTTACTTTTTAAAAATATCATAACTAATATATATTCAAAAAGACTCATTGAAATCATAAATAACATGTCAAATTCATCCAAAAAAATTCATGACATATATTATATCACATTATATTTAATATAACATTTTAAAGAAAATATTTTTTGATTATTCTATTACTTCAGTAATTATCTTATGATCATTGTGTCACCATTTATTTTAATTATTTATTTACTTGAATTATAAATAAATTACCATGATATGGGTAATAAATTTTCCTTTCTAAATAAAGTTTATAGTTAAATATAACCCTTTTATAACCCCGTATTAAAAATAATTTACTCGATAAAAACTAAAATGTAACAAAAAATGAATTTTCATTTAATATAATATTATAAATTTATTAGGGTCATCCAAGTGAATTAATGTGGTCCTAAAATCGAACCATGGATTGTATTGTTTTTAAAACAGTCATCAAATTAAATTGGGACAATTTTTATTGTAATTTTATATTTTTATAAGATACTTTTTACCAGTAATTACCTGATTTACCCTTAATTGTGGAAACAAACTTTATTACTATAGTTACTATTCATGTTATACATAACTAAAGAAGACATATTTACATACTTGTAACCTTTTTATTAAAAATATGGAATCCATTTTTTCCAATATATTATATTTTTTGGCAGAAATTAGTTAAAAATTATTCTCATTGATGGAATTAGAAAACATGTTTTTAAAGTAAAACGTTCACATGTTCACATAGTTTTTATATCCCATTTCAAAACTAAATTTATTTTAATTAAAAAGTTTTATTAAATGATAAAAACCATAATCTAATAATACCTTCAATAATTAAAAATATATTATAACAATATAAATAAATTAGTCGAAAAACAGTTTAAATATGGTACTTTTCACTAATCATTAAAATGTAAAATTTATCAGAACATACCGAAAAATCAATAAAATTAAATTTCTATGTCCCTATTAAAAATGAGAATTTTATTTTATTAAATAGAAATTATAAATGTGTCAAAACTAGATTTAAAATTGGTTCTTCATCAAAATCTGATAAAACAATTCTTTAGAAAAACAATTTTTTATCCATAAAACTAGATTTTACAATATATTATACCGAATGTAGTGAATACTTAAATTAAAATCCAATTATAAAATTAATAAAGACTTATTTTTTCATTACCTTGATTGCTACATCCATGAAGCGATGAAATTCAGTTTTCTTCACCGCATAACAAGGATAGTTTATGTATGTTTATTTAAAGATATAATATGATATTTATTATATGTTTATAATTATTTAAATATACAATTTTGATTACCTTTTTTACCTCATAATAATTAAATATATCTAAATCATTATCATCTATACATATGTCATACTATATCCATAATAGTAATATAATTCGGTTTTCAAAACCATGTTTCATTGTTGGTTTTAAAAGTTTGATTTATGTATAAATTGATAATTATTCTATGCTTATTATTCAGTAAATGATAGATTAATTATCCCTTTGACAACAACTAACATATAGATGTCATTTTTAAATTATGAACTCATCATCCACAAAACACCTGAGGTGGACATAACTAATTAAGAAACTAAATATTTAATTTCAATAAATAAAAAAACTGTATTAATTATAAATTTATAAAATAAAATTTCATTAAATAAAAAAATTGATATATTTTTATTATTTGATATTTTAAAGAAATATGTGGATATTATAGACTCAAGGTATCAAATTCTATCTCAATTTCCATTATTGGGGGTTATTTTTATACTATACACCAAATTTATTTTATATGGTCTATATAATTCCCATTTTACATGTTATATCATGAAAACATTTTGAATAATGGTATATTAAGTTTCATTATAAATCATTTCATCCAAGAGTTTTTGACTTCAAAGTTACCATGTCGTTAGGGGTTTCTTAACTCGATTTGTTTTCATTGGGTTATATCACCTAATCAATGATTATATTTTCACAAGATAATGTGTGAACTGAAATTTTGATAGATTTATGTTTTATTTACACCTATTTTTTGTGGATTTAAATTTGTTAAACAATATCAGATTATTGATTAAATCTTCATTGAATGATTTGATCATGGTAAGGTTTATTCATTTAAAATGTTATTTATTTAGAATATATACATATTTTATGATCCTAAATACTTTTATGAAGTTTATATACTACCCCTTTAATAATTTATACCATAAATATCCTATTTTTTGTAAAATTTAATGATTAATTTGAATTTATTCTTTTATGGTGATAACGATTCAAAACATACCAGAATGGTAATGATATCAATAATAGAATCTCATCTTATTTTAGGATTTTCTATGATAAATGTTCCCTTTTAAGGGATCATTAACTATATCTATTTTCTTCTACTATAGTTATTAATGTTGTTAAAACTTTTAATTTGTATAACCTCTCTTATTGATTAAATAAACAACATGAAATTAATTTGTAAGTGATACCGATAATATATCTTATTTTAAATCAAGAATATTTATCTTCAATATAAATGGTTTCTAAAATGGTTTCATTAAAGTAATTTTATAAACATATATTATTTCTTAAAGTTATTTAACATGATCATTTTAATTTTTTAAAATATTTTAAAAGGATATTTTGTAATGATTTCTACCCTGGTCACTATTGGATCTCTTTACAATGGTTTGAAACTAATATTTATTTCTATCATTATTTATGTGATTGTATTTTCTTAACATAATGAATAATGTTTTATTTTAACCTTACATTATAAGCTTCTAACGTTATTTTCCAGGAAATTTTATTTAAAAATATTTTTTGATTTTTTCTTTTTTGAAAGTGGTTCTCAATGTGGAAAGGGTATTTTCATAAAAAAATTAATTTTATTTCTAGGGTATTTCAATTGATCAACAAAAAATCCCTTGATTTGGTTTTTTTCTCTAATAGGGATTATGTGTAATGATAGAATTTTTATTATTTATCAATGATATTTTCTGGGAACCCTTTTCTCTTCCAATGGTAAATCAATCTATTAATAAATAATGGTTATTACTATGTGGAAAATGAAATATTTCATATGATATGATTTAGTTATAGTTCATAGGACTTGTTTATTATTATGGGGTAGATCGAGATCAGTCATGATAATAGGTGATCCCAATACAACTTTCCAAATAATTGAGTAATGGGATGGTTTTAATTGGTTATAGGTTTCTCCAAAGAGATTATTGAAATTGACTAGGTTGGTTATTTTTTTAATAATGATTGTAAGAGTGATATTAAAATTATTTTACAAGTAACTAATATTTTTTATTTAATATTACATCAAGTTATAATGTATCTTTTTCTCAAGCATTGTTATCACATGGATCTTGATTGTTCACTTATAATACTCTTGTATTAGGTTAAAGTTGTATACCATGTTTCATGAATTATGGTCCATGTTTTTATGGATATAAATTATATTATTTTATTGTCATGTAATTTTATTTTTTCATCATAATCATATTTTATAATCACAATTAAAATTCTATTTTTAATGGTTTGGATTAACCTACTAGTAAGTTGAGATCACTATTTTTATATTTTCCATTCCCCCAGGTTATAAAAAATGATCTTAAATTTATTATTTCTAGAATGTTTTAATATGTGAATAATTTTATGGGAGATGTTAAATACATAATGATAAATAATATAATCCTGATATAGTGGAAAAATAACACATTTAAAGACATGGGTATTATTGTGTAATAATGTTTTCATAATTCTCCAAAACACTTAACCTACAATATATTTGGATATACAAGTTATCAAATATATAAATATGATGTTGTAAACTTTTGATGGTTGAAATCCTATCAAATTTATCTATATCAAATCAGAAAAATATATTATGTTTTAAGAACTACATATAGGAGTGATGGTATAGGGGTATTATAACAATAGTACATTGTCTATGTTTTGTATGGCGATGACAGACACACAACATCTCTACTATAAAGAGATACTAATTAAAAATATTTCTCACTAATTTTTTTTTAAAAAAAATGTTATATTCCCTACACTTTTGGAATGGATAGATAAAAATAATGATTCATTGGTTTGGTGATATCATATTTCATATACAGCTACCAATAGATCTTTATAGTGTCTTTATATACTATATTCAATTATATAATATCTTTGAAACACCAATAAATTCTTGTACAACATGAAACTTATTTTGTATGATAAATTTATGTGTTGTATTAATCATATTATCTTAATTTAATGAAATAAAAAAATTCTCTTCATCATACAATGTAATAAAAATAGTGCCACAAACTTGTCCCTTTACACAGTAATAAGGTGAAACTCTAATAATAATGAACAATTTAAAGAAATATATATTATTTTGCAGTTTCTTTTTTCACTTATAATCATAATACAACCTTTCATTAATCAGTGAATCATAGAATTCATATCACCTTATTCTTCATGTGAACTTATATTTGGCCCAGTAGGTCAAATACCCTAAGAAGGGGTGAATCAAGGTGTCAAATATTAAAAAAAACATTCCCTTTTGATATTGGTTCACTGATAAAATAAAATATTCTATCTATTTCCCACAACACATTATGAATATGAATTAAAATATGCATGGATTACATCAATTTTACTTATCTCACACTCACTAGGCTACATCAAAGGATAATACACCAGAAATGTTTCGATGTACCAAATCCAATATAATCATTATATTATATACAATGTTTTGATTATACTCACTATCTCTCATGGTTTACAACCAATAAAAATTTAAAATCTCACTGCTCTCTCAAACAATGTGTGCTAACTAATTATTCAAAAAACCCACTCATAGTTTATAGACTTGTAGGTCTTTTCATTTTTATTAATTAATGCATCATCCATTGTATGTATATTCTCTATTGTTTTCCAACATTCACCTTCTGATTAATAGAACTTTGCCACAGAACATTGGATAATCCCTTCTAAATAACCTTCATAATGATCACTACTTTGAGAATTTCCTTCTTTCTCAAAGCTCAGACCAGACTTCGTGAAGTACACATCATTTCGCGAATCTCATTTTTTCACAGAGCTCATACCTTTTTTTACAAATATCTTTCCATTTCAATAATCTCACTAATCCTTTGTAAATAAAATCTCTTTCTCATATCTCAACTATCCTTCATGATGTTCTATCCTTTCATAAAGCTCAATTATCCTTTTCGAATTACCTTAATTTCAAGAAGCTCGCTGCTTTTTGTGAACCACCTTGACGATTTGAGAGCCTTATGATTTTTTTGGAGTCTCTTTATTCATCTCAAGGTGGTATAGAACTATTTATAGGTTTTCCCCACCAACTCTGTAACCTTACATCCATGTTATCACCAAGTCTGCACCATTTCACTAAGCTCCCAATTTTCCCTACAATGCACAATTTTTTCACAATGATACATAACAATTTTCTGTTCGCAAGGATTATCATAATAGCAGAGCCTTCTGTGAAATCCTTTAAACTGCCATGATTCTTCTCTTGTAATATTATATCATTCATCAAAGCCATTATGTTGATGTAATGATCTTCACGTATTCCATTCGTGAATCTCGTCGTAATTATAGAGATCATTGTCATCATTCAATGATCCTTTTTTAAAAACTCTTTATTTTTTCCAACATCGCAAAACTAATGACTTTTCAATATTTTTATGAGATATTAAATGAAATCCGTATTTTTTTATCATATCCAAACGAACAAAATTTTCCCCAAAAATGTTTCAAACACTAGAAAATTATATCACCTTCAATTTATTCTTCTTTTATATCCTCCACATCATCAATTCCTTTTTCATGGTTCTTTATCAACATGGAATATAAAAACAAATATCTGGAACTTGAGAATATACAATGAATACCCTAAATTTTCAACAAACACATCCAACCAAAAAATTATTCAATGTTACCCTGAGGTATTTTTTCATGACAATATATCCCTTTAGGTATGTTGAAAACTCTTTCATGATTCGATATGTCATTCAAACTCATTTTATCCTCTACCACCATTCACATCATTAGATCTATATAGAAATCAATGATTTACTCAACACATACTCTAATACCACAGGAGAAATTCTCGATGTGATAAACCAGAGTATAATGAAAAGTTAATCAATGAAACACTTCATTCCTAACAACAAATATTGAAAAAAAAACTTGTTTCATCATGAACCTTAGCTATCACAATATATAATCCTTGATGGATCACTTCTATAATCATTAGATTTTATACTCCCCTTATCAGATGCTCCTAGGATCTAACTAATCCACCTATCACCTTCTCCCTAGGTCACTGACAAATACATTTTATTCATTCATTTATCCCCTATAAAGAGCCACACATTCACCCAATTTTCATATGAACCCAAAGGACACTCTTTTGCAGTCTGTAATAGATTATGAAATACAGATTAGTATATTTGGGAAAACACATCATACCTTAGAGAGAGGGAGGTTCCCATATTTACACTTTCTCAAGTGCAGGTAGTTGACTGAACTCTAAACTCTAGTCAACGCCTCCCAAAATATTCTATGGGTAATGTATTTGACAGAATGTCTACAACATGTATTTATGTAGGAATATACTCTAAGATCACAAAATCTTACACCACTTTCTTCTAGAAAAAATAATTTTTGATATCAATGTGATTTTTTCGTGAGTGATGGAAGGGATTTTTATAAATATTTATATCACTCAAATTATCATACAAGATTCAGATTAGATACTTCAATTAAACCCCCATATCATCAAGATGTTGTTTCATGCATAATAACTATGTGAATTCTTGAGTGGTCACAATATTCTCAACATATATAGTGCTAAGTGAAATGTAATATTGTTTATTGCTTATCCAAGAAATATATAATCCACCAAGAAAAAAATCACCACCTAAAACTTATTTCCTATAATCTTCTCGAGTCTTCATTTGTGTATCCCAACAACACTAGCATATATTTTTCATTATACACCGAATAAAAATTCACAGTGCCTTTGATATACCTAATTATTATTTTCACTGCAATAATGTGGATTTAATTGTTTTTTCTTTTATAAGAACCCGTTTTTTGCTGTGGAAGACTTTGGAATATTCTTGATGACATTCCAGAGTAACGCCCTCAGACGGTGTACGATTCCAAGCCCCGGAGTGGCCAGAATTAAATTTTCAGTGTGTTCACACTGGAAAAAACAATATAAATGTGATAACACCTAAACGGTGATCCGGATCAGATATCCGAGTGTACGGATGGGTCCGGAATGGGGTTTTTACCCTAGGAGCGACATAAAACTTGTCAGTGCGGGACGTTTGGACCCTTCACCCGCTTTTGGAACGTTTAACGGATTAATTAATTTATTTATTTATTCATTTATTGTTGAAATGCACGTATCTCTTAAACAGTGGCTCAGATGGGAAAACTGAGGGAACAGTTGAGTTTGGAGTGTGTCGTTTACCTTAGGAGGGGTATAAGTTTTGCGGGCGTGGCCCGCCTGTGAAAAATGGCCTCAGGGGCGTTTACGTAATTTTGCGGCTTCGGACGTTAAATTTTATAACATTTGAACGTGGTCTCAGATTAAAATTATGAGACTGCCATTGTGCTCGGGAAGTGGTGTTTACCCTAGGGGAGGCTTAACCTCGACCCCGTTGGATGTTTCGGATGCGGGTCTTTTCGGGGTTTTAAATTAATTAAATTGTTTAATTTATTTATTTAAACACCCCTTTCCCCTTCCTCCCCTCTTCTCCCCTGGTGCCCGCAGCTCCCCACAACGAAGGAGGAAGCTCCCCTCCATCACCTCCTCCTCTATGGAAAGGCACAGCTCCGACGGCCTGCACACAAAGCTTCAGGCGAAGCCCAGCAAGGTAGGATTATGTGTTTTGCGTTTTAATTTCCGAACCCCCCTTTGAGTTCGATTTTATGAGTCAATTTGTTGTTTGATCTTCGAACAAATCAAATAGACGCAAGGTATACGTTTTTATCTCTCTAAACCATATTTCAGAATCAAAATCCGTGCTCGGAGAAGGCCGGGGTTGATCGCCGAAGTTTGGTGGTTTTGAAGGTGATCCCAGCTAGTTTGGGTGCTTCGGCGGTACAAGGCGCGGCGGCAGGGGCTTCGGCGGCGGCTGGCGGCGGTGCTCCTCAGTGCAGCGGCACGGAGGTGCTCTTCGGCGTTGGCGACTGACGGCGGGGCTCCCTGGGTGAGACGCTGGCTGCCGGGGATCCGCGTGGCGGCGCCGGCGTAGGGCATGAAGGAGGGGGCCGCGGGGTGCGCGACATCGTGCGCCGTGACCGGGACCCGCGTAACGCGGGTCGCTGCGGGAAAAGGACCACCCATAATGGCCATTCGGTGGCGGAAGGTCGTGGCCAGCTGGGGGTGGCAGGCCACGGACAGCCGGCTGCGGCAGAGCGAACCGGACCCGCGGCCGGGCCGCGGGCCGGCTGGGGGCGGACCGGCCGGACCGGTCCGGTCCAGCCCAGGGGGGGTTCCCCCTTTTGGAAGTTTTGTCGCCTATAGCATTCACTACGGGCGTCTGTTTTGCGTTCCGTTAGGGGTAGCGTGGACCTCAGGTTGAGGAGAACAATTTGAGAAGATTTTGGGAATTTCTAATTCCTGAAACTAGGGGCCTCTGTGGGGTGACACATACGTCGAGGGGGTTGTCGTCATTCTGAGAATCTTGTTTTGAGCGGCGCAGATGCATCCGACGTCCCCATTGAGTGCCGTTGGTTGCATTGGGACCCTGGAGCCGGGGCGAAGGTTTCCAGGGTAATTTAGGGCGTTGAGACTGGATTTGATGTGTGGGCCCCACAGACCATCTTTCGAACTGCGTGCAGCGTTTCACGCCTTTCTCACCGGGCTTCCGTTCGGGGCGTGCGAGCAGTCGATTCTGGATGTTTTTCCAAGGGGATTGCATTGATGCAATCCATCCGCCCTAATTCAGCATGATTGTGCGGGGCCCATGGGGGTTGTTTGGGCGTCGACGGTGATTTTCCATCTATATCATCGAGAGACCTTTTTGGACAATTGAATAGTCCATCTTGTGTGATTTTTCGAGAGGAACGCAACGGTGTGATTCGTTCGTTGTGTTTCGGGACCAGAATGCGGGTCCCACCAATCAACGCCCATGTGCAGTGCGCCGAAATACAACTTTTCTCCGGATATCCATTGCACTCATGTGAGTAGTTCTTGTGAAGTTTTTTCCCGAGGGGATCGCAATGGTGCGATGCGCCCGATTGTTTTTGGGGCCGAGGATCGGGATCACGGGGCGTCGTTCGGGCGTGAGGCGGTGTTGGTGACTTTTCCGTCAAATATCCTTTTGAGGCGACTGAGTAGTCTATCGTGCATGTTTTTCTTCGATGATTACAACGGTGCGATTCGTTTGGTTATGCAGAGCCTCTTGCGCGATCGTGATAAATGTGGAAGCATGAAAGGTGCTCCAATGGTGGTTCGCCCTACCTTGCTTGTATAGAACCCTTGGCATGTGATCACGAACTCTTGGGAGAGTGATATAAATGTTTCACAAGATTTGGTTGGCCGTTCCTGGGCCTTTGAGGTGGAGTTGTTACGTCACGCCTTCGAGTTGACGATGGGTGTCGTGTGCACGATAGCCATTTGACTGGAATGTGGTGTACTCTTTGAGTATATGGGAACCCTTGGAGGTACTTGTGACTGTTAGTACCTGAGGATGTTTGTACGCTGGGTTGGGGTTGAGATGGGGCCACACGTTGTGTGTTCCCCACCTGTTTGTCGGGTTCTGCCTTGTGTACTTTGACCTCTCTCTACGTAGAGGGTCCCTCAGTGCTCGTTTGCTCGACCAGCAGGGTGGAATTTTCTCCCTGGCTTTGTGCTCGTTTATTTGACCAGAAGGGTTGAGTGGTCTCGCCCTGGTATCATCCTCGATGGATTGGGCCGGTAGCAGTGCTAGTGACACCTAGTGATGGAGCAGACGCTGATCCTCTTTTGGGTGAGTTGTTCTAGAGTTAGGTGGTTGCGCGATACCCACTACATGTTCAGTTGTCCAGTGTTGTACCCTCCTATGGAGATGGCCAGAGCAGTTCTGAGTTTTACCCTCCAGCGGGGCTGGGCAGTTGGTTACTCATCGACTCCTAGGGTCTACTCTCCAGTAGAGACTGGGCAATGGGTCACCTGATGCTCTTAGGGTCTACCCTCCAGCAGAGACTAGGCAGTGGGTCACCCGATGCTCTTAGGGTCTACCCTCCAACAGAGACTGGGCACTGGGTCACCTGATGCACTTAGGGTCTACCCTCCAGTAGAGACTGGGCAGTGGGTCACCCAACGACCTCTAAGGGTCTACCCTCCAGCAGGGCTGGGCAGTGGGTCGCCCATCGTCTAGTCCTAGGTCTACCCTCCAGAAAGGTTGGGCAGTGGGTTTCCTGTCGACTTATTTTAGGTCGACCCTCCAACGGGGCTGGGCAGTGGGTCGCCAAATGATTTATTATGGTTTACCCTTTAGCAGGGCTGGGCAGTGGGTCACCCAGTATCTTATTATGGTTTACCCTCCAGCGGGGCTGGGCAGTGGGATTCCTGATGATGTATTAGGGTTTACCCTCCAGTAGTGCTGGGCAGTGGGTCACCCGATATCTAGTTATTAATTACCCTCCAGCAGGGCTGGGCAGTGGGTCACCCAGTATCTTATTATGGTTTACCCTCTAGCGGGGCTGGGCAGTGGGACACCTGTTGGCATTCCAGACTCATTCCTTTCTACTAGGCTAGTCTGTGGCTCTCCTCCATGGCCACTGGAGCAGGATCCTTGGTTGTACGGGTCGTTGATGGAATAACTTTGACTTTGAGGAGACCACTCGAGTGTAGGGCAATGATGAGGTGCGGTTTGACTTTCCCTATAAATCTCAAGTACGAGGGGAACTTTCCCCACCGAGACGCGTTCTTGTGACATGATCTAAAACCATGCGGTCAAGTCAGTGCCACCCAATGTGGATATTGTAATGGGGCAGTGATTGAGCCACTTGGCTTGTGGTTCGGGGCAGACGTGCAGGATGCTGGGCATCGATGGTGTTTCTTCTGGGACTATAGGCGACTCACATTTCTTGGGATGAGGTACAGGATGGATATCCCCTTACGATGTTGTTTCGGCTTCTTGCTGAGCATAAGGATATGTATATACCTTGATGCAGTACCCACTCCTTGGGTTTTGGCTACTCTCCTTCCAGGAGAGGAGAAGACGTGTGAGGTATGCCACGTGCTTCCGTGTTTAGCTTCTCATGGTGGGACGAGTCTACTCTCCTGCTATATGTAGCGAAGACTTGACGAGAAGTTCATCTTCTCACCATTTCCAGCTCCTTGTGTTTGGATGAGTCTACCTCCTTTCCATTTTTGGGTTGATTTGGACTCTTTACTGTATTCTTTACTGCACCTTCGGTTGTACTTCTTTAATTTTCCCTGTTCGATCTACAGCTCACCCTTCGGTACCTCTTTTCTTGCTCCCTCGATCCTTCAGGGTATCCTACTGAGTATTTTTAAACTCACCCATGCTTGGGCTTTTCCTTCACTTGGTGTGACCTTGTAGACGACAGACAGGTTGGTCGTGACTTCAGTGGAGCTTAGGAGTTTAGGAGCTTGGACCGTGTGTGGTAGTCGTGGTTAGGTCTCGGGTGGGGGACCCCTTCCGGCGGTTTTTTTTGTTTACCTATTTCCGGGTTGTGGAATCTTTTCTAGTTGGGTGTGTGTTTTTCCCCTTTTCATTTTCAGTTAACTTTAGCTTGCACTTTCTAAATTTAGAGGTCGATGCACGTTGTGGTTTATTTGTAGAAGTTGCCTTTTATTTTCCTTTTTACTCTGCACCGTTGCATTGAGTGTGCTACGTGTGTGTGTACAAGTACTTAGGCAACGACCTCCCCGAGTTGTTGTGCCTTTGGAGCTAGTCGCCAGCCCCTGGCCTATGGAGGTAGGTTTGGGGTAGTTGCGGCTCGAGCCCAGGTTGGGTCTGGTCGTGACAAAGTGGTATCAGAGGTGGTTTGCTCCATGGGACGTTGTGCGGATGTCCCTAAAATAGGAATTGGTTGGGATATACAGAAACAGTGTTAATGTGTCTCGAGAGAGGATCTCAGGCCAGGGAGTCTAGTGATGGTGTGGCGGCCGACGTATCCATTCACCAGGACCTTGATAACCCACTTGTCGACTCGGCATGTTGAGACACTTTTTGCAGGGAAAATTTCGTTTGTGCATCACATAGGATTGAGTATTTGACTGTCCTTCTTGAGTCATCTCCCCATTATTGTTGTTATTGTTATATACATATATGCTCATCTGACCGTGGAACTCCTTGATAATATTCAGGATATCTCCACGAAGACAGCCAGCTAGGATACCAGCATTGGTTCGTGATGACGACACTGTGAGCTACGAGGACATAGTCTAGGACCCATCATGTGAGCCCCTTTCTCTGGGTGGGCCGGTAGCAGCACCCCCACATGTTGAGTAGAAGACAGTTTCAGCAGAGCAGGATGAGCTTGAGCGTACTCCGTTAGTTCTAGCGGCAGAGACCGCTGAGGTTCAGTGGTGAGCCAGACCCTCAGGCAGGAGAGGTTTGCCTTGAGGTAGTGGTTTTCCTTTTCAGTCTTCTGTAGATGCCAACGAATCAGATAGTTCTTTGGCAGCCACCCATTTTGGTGGAGTAGTTTGTCTTTGGTGGAGTTTGGTGACTCAACTTCTTGACGAGTTTTCGCTTTCATGGGACGACTTCTAGTTGTTGTTTCGTGAGGAGTTTTTCCCCTCTTGTTTGCGCACCGTTTGGATTCAGGAGCACCAACAGTTTCAGCAGGGAGGGATGATGGTGTCCGAGTATGCGGCTAGTTTTGCAGACCATGCATGATTTTACCCGGACTTGGTCCATGACGACAACAACCGAGTGCAAAAGTTTGATCGGGGTCTCCGCCAAGAGATTCGTACTGTCGTAGTACCCTAGGAATTTCCACATATGTCGAGGTGCTAGGGCAGGTGCACCACCACGGTAGAGGCAGCGCCGTGATCATAGTAGTGCCCAGAGAGGTAGTTATAGCAGAGGATCGGGAGGAGATGGTGGTGGGGGACGGCATTACAAGGTCATCCCATCACCATTGGGTGGTCCATGTCAGGCTCCGGGAGCTGACAGTAGAGACCATGGACAGCCGTGGGCTTTGGATGTCTACGATCATACAGAGCATGAGGTTATGAGAGGTACGCTCTACATCTCTTCAACTTCTTGCAGTAGAATTGATGGACTCTATGTGTGGGATGATATTCGCCCTGTTACGTGCTTGATGTGTTACCAGGGTGGCATGGGGCGTCATTGTAACCCTATGTTGGTAAGGTAAAAGGCATGTGACCCTTTTTCTAGTCGATGGTGTCGACTCCTTCACCTTTCGAACGTGTAATAGATCCTCGGTTGTGGAATCTTGTGTAACTAGATATCCATGGGTGTTTCACCATATGGATATTCTGAAGGAGGTAATCACTGGGCCTTGTTCCAGGTGCGAGCGGTGATTTCAGTCGTGGCGTGCGACGTAGAGGTTTGACCGGGGAGGTGAGCTACCCCCGAGGTCCATCAGACCGTTCGTGACTGTGCAGAGGGATGGAGAGGTTCCCTACCTCATTTCCCTAACCCCAAAGTCTTTAGTGACTACACGACATCGGCAAGAGCCGACCTCGCGTGAACAGATCAATCCTTTAGTCTGTTTGCGGTGACGCAAAGCTGTCCATGGGTCCAGAATAGGGTGTTTACCCTAGGAGCGACATAAAACTTGTCGGCGCGGGAGGTTTGGGGCCCTCGCCTGCTTCTGGAATGTTAAACGGATTAATTAATTAATTAATTTTTTCATTTAATGTTGAAATTCATGTATCTCTTAAATGGTGGCTCGGATTGGAAAACTGAGGGCACCGTTGAGTTTGGAGCATTTTGTTTATCTTAGGAGGGGTATATGTTTTGCGGGCGCGACCCACCTGTGAAAAATGGCATGAGGGGAGTTTTTGTAATTTAGCGACATCGGACGTTAAATTTTATAACTTTTAAATGGGGTCTCAGATAAAAATTTTGAGACCTCCGTTGTGCTCAGGAGGTGGTGTTTACCATAGGGGAGGCTTAACCTCGACCTTGTCGGATGTTTCAGATGTGTGCCTTTTCGGGGGTTTAAAATTAAATAAATTGTTTAATTAATTTATTTAAACACCCCCTTCCCCTTCCTCCCCTATTCTCCCCTAGCACCAGAAGCTCCCCAGAGCGAAGGAGGAAGCTCCCCTCCATCACCTCCTTCTTTCCGGCAAGGTGCGGCTCCGACGGTCCGCAAACGAAGCTTCGGGCGAAGCCCATCGAGGTACGATTATGCGTTTTGCGTTTTAAATTATGAACCCCCATTTGAGTTTGATTTTATGAGTCAATTTGTTTTTTTATCTTCAAAAAAATTCCATAGACGCGTAGTATAAATTTTTATCTCTCCAACTCATCTTTCGGAATCAAAATTTGAGCTCGAAGAAGGCCGGGGTTGTTTGCCAAAGTTTGCGTGTTTTGAAGGTGATCCTGGTCGGTTTGGGTGCTCCGGTAGTCCGAGGCGCGGCGGTAGGGGCTTCGGCGGCATAAGGCGGCGACACGATAGCACTCTTCTGCGGTGGAGGCGGATGGCCGGGCTCCTTGGGTGAGATGCTGGCGGCTGGGGTTCAGCGCGGCGGCGCCGGCGCAGGGCAAGGAGGAGGGGGGCCGCGGGGTGTGCGACCCCGTGTGCCGTGACCGCGACCCGCGTAACGCCGGTCACTGCGGGAAAATGACCGGCCATAAGGGCCGGTCGGGGGGGGGGGGGGGGGGCAGGCCGCGGCCAGCTGGCCACGGTGGAGAAAACCAGACCCACGGCCTGGCCGCGGGCAGGTCCTGCCCAGGGGGGTTCCCCCCCTTTTGGAAGTTCCGTCGCCCATAGCTTTCGCTATGGGCGTCTGTTTTGCGTGTCGTCAGCGGAATCGCGGACCTCACGTTGAGGGGAATGCCTTGAGATGATTTTGGGAATTTTTAATTGCCGAAACGAGGGGCCTCGGTGGCACAAAACGTACATCGAGGGGGTTGTCGTCATTCCAGGAATCTTGTTTTGAGCGGCATAGACGCATCCGACGTCCGCTTTGAGTGTCGTCAGTTGTGTTGGGACCCTAGAGCCGGGGAGAAGGTTTACAGGGTGGTTTCAGGAATTGAGACTGTATTTGAGGCGTGGGCCCTGCAGACCGTCTTTCGAGCTGCGTGCAGCGTTTCACGCCTTTCTCGCCAGGCGTCTGTTCGGGGCGTACGATCAGTCAATTTTGGATGTTTTTCCGTGGGGGTTTCCATGGTGAAATCCGCCCGCCCTAATTCAGCATGATGGTACGGGGCCCACGGGGGCTGTTTGGGCATCGACTGTGATTTTCCATCTTTATCACCGGGTGACCGTTCTGGACAAGTGAATTTTCCATCTTGTGTGCTTTTTCGAGAGGATCGCAACGGTGCGATCCATTCGTTGTGTTTTGGGACCGGGATGCAGGTCCCACGAAGCATCGCTCGTGTGCGGTGCACCAGAATGCACCGTTTCTCTGGATATCTGTTGCACTCGTGTCAGTTGTGATTTTGACGTGTTTTCCTGAGGGGATCGCAATGGTGTGATGCGACTGACTGTTTTCGGGGCCGATGATCGGGATCATGGGGCGTCGTTCGGGCGTGAGGTGGTGTTGGTTAATTTTCTGTTAGATATCCGTTTTAGGCGAGTGAGTAGTCTATCCCGTGTGTTTTTTCACGAGGATTACAACGGTGCGATCTGTTTGGTTGTGCGGAGCCTCTTGCGCGATCTTGTTAAATATTGAAGCATGAACGATGCTCCAGTGGTGGTTCGCCCTACCATGTTTGTAGAAAAACCTTGGCGTGTGATCATGCACTCTTGGGAGAGTGATATAAATGGTTCACAAGATTTGTATGGTCGTGCCTGGGCCTTTGAGGTGGATTTGTTACGTCACGCCTTCGCGTTGACGCTGGGTGCAGTGTGCACAATAGCCTATTGAATGGAACATCGTATACTCTGGGAGTATATGAGAACCCTTAGAGGTACATGTGGTTGTTTGTACCTGAGGACGTTTGTACGCTTGGTTAGGGTTGAGATGGGGACACACGTTGTGTGGGAACCACGTGTGTGCCGGGTTCTGCTTTGTGCACTTTAACCTCTCGCTATGTAGAGGGTCCCTCACTGCTCGTTTTCTCGACCAGCAGGGTGGAGTTTTTCCCCTGGCTCTGTGATCGTTTATTTAACCAGAAGGGTTGAGTGGTCTCTCCATGGTATCGTCCTCGATGGATTTGCCGGTAGCGGTGCTATTAACACCATGTGATGGAGAAGACACTGAACCACCTTTGGGTGAGTTGTTCTAGAGTAAGGTGGTTGCGCGATACCCACTTCGTGTTCAGTTGCCCAGTGTTGTACCCTCCAGTGGAGATGGCCAGAGCAGTTCTGAGTTTTACCCTCCAGCGGGGATGGGAAGTGGGATACTCACCGGCTCTTATGTTCTACCCTCCAGAAGAGACTCGGTAGTGGGTCACTCGATGATCATAGGTCCTACCCTCTAGCAGAGACTGGGCTGTGGGTCACCCGATTAACTTAGGGTCTACCCACCAGCAGAGACTGGGCAATGGGTCACCCGACGACCTCTTAGGGTCTACCCTCTAGCAGGGCTGGGCAGTGGGTCGCATGTCGTCTAGTCCCAGGTCTATGCTCCAGTAAGGCTTGGAAGTGGGTCGCATGTCGACTTATTTCAGGTCTACCCTCCAGCGGGGCTGGGTAGTAGGTCGCCGGATGATGTATTATGGTTTACCCTCCAGCAGGGCTGGGCAGTGGGTCACCCAGTATCTTATTATGGTTTACCCTCCAACGGGGTTGGGTAGTGGGTTTCCTGATGATGTATTAGGGTTTACCCTCCAACAGTGCTAGGCAGTGGGTCACCCGATATCTAGTTATGAATTACCCTCTAGCAGGGTTGGGAAGGGGGTCACCCAGTATCTTATTATGGTTTACCCTCCAGTGGGGTTGGGCAGTGGGACACCTTTTGGCATTCCAGACTCAGTACTTTCTACTAGGCTAGTCTGTGGGTTTCCTCTATGACCACCAGAGCGGGATCCTTAGTTGTACAGGCCGGTGATGGAACAACTTTGACTTTGAGGAGACCTCTTGC
The DNA here is from genome assembly GCA_963277665.1 of Viscum album. Classification (NCBI taxonomy): domain Eukaryota; kingdom Viridiplantae; phylum Streptophyta; class Magnoliopsida; order Santalales; family Viscaceae; genus Viscum; species Viscum album. Next base: position 1,566,730,197 of record OY728135.1, on the reverse strand, counting down.
CTACAGGGCTATGACGAGGTGTGGTTTGACTTTACCTTGAACTCTCAAGTACGAGGAGGACTTTCCCCACCGAGACGCGTTCTTATGACATGATCTAAAACCGTGCGGGCGAGCCAGTGCCTCCCAATGTGGATAGTGTCAAGGTGTTGTGATTGAGCCCCATGGCTTGCGGTTCGGGGCAGACGTGCGGGATGCTGGGCATCAATGGTGTTTCTTCTGGGACTGTAGGTGACTCACTTTTCTTGGGCTGAGCTGCAAGACGGAGATCCCCTTACGATGTTGTTCAGGATTCTTGCTGAGAATAAGGATATGTATATACCTTTATGCAGTACCCACTCCTTGGGTTTTGGTTACTCTCCTTCCAGGAGAGGCGATGACACGCGGGGTATGAAAAGTGCTTTCTGTGTCTAGCTTCTCTTGGTTGGACGAGTCTACTCTCCTGTTATAGGTAGCGAAGACTCGATGACAAGTTTATCTTTTCACCGTTTCCAGCTCCTTGTGTTTGGACGAGTCTACCTCCTTTATTTTGTTTGGTTGAGCTGGACTCTTTAATGTATTATTTACTGCACATTCGGTTGTACTTCATTACTTTTCCTTGTTCGCTCTACTACTCACCCTTTGGTACCTCCTTTGTTTCTCCCTCTAGCCTTCGGTGTATCCTACTGAGTATTTTTATACTCACCCCTACTTGGGCTTTTCCCGCACTTTTTGTGCCCTTGCAGACGACAAACAGGTTGGTCATGACTTCAGTGGAGCTTAGGTGTTCATGAGCTTGGACCGCGTGCGGTGGTCGTGGTTATGTCTCAGGTGGGGGACCCCTTCTGGCTGTTTTTCTTTTTTTTACCTGTTGTTGGGTTGTGGCATCTTTTCTGGTTGGGCATGTGTTTTTCCCCTTTTATTTTTCAGTTACCTTCATCTTTCACTTTTTAATTTTAGAGGTCGATGCACATTGTGGTTTATTTATAGCAGTTTCATTTTGTGTTCCTTTTTACTCTGCACTATTTCATTGAGTGTGCTACGCGTGTGTGTGTACAGGTACTTAGGAAAAGGCCTCCCCAAGTTGTTGTGACTTCGGCACTGGTCTCCAGCCCCTGGCCTATGGAGGCGGGCTTGGGGTAGTTGCGTCTCGAGCCTGGGTAGGTTCGGGTCGTGACATCTTTGAAATATCACTACTTTCCATGTCGAAAATAAAATATCAGAACATTTCATTGACCGGTAAAATAAACTGTTAATTATTTTCCTATATTCTATGATATTAACATCCTTCCCATCATCATCTTGTGATATTTTTATCTGGGTAGAAACTAATGTTTTCATTCCCATATAATTTAACATCTCAAATATTCTCAAAACATCCATGTCATATTTGGATTGAGAAATGAAAGTGTCATTCCTTGTTATTTTGAATGTTAAATAAGGAAAAACATTACCTCACCAATTATTGACATTTGCAACTCACTTTTCATGAAATTGGAAAATTGAGAACATTTTTATTCCTCAGATATACAAAATATGATGTCATCGACAAAAAACCAGCAATGTCATCCATTTACTACAAAAATTGTTGACATATTGATTGTAATAAACTCCACCACGTAAAAAACCGTGCTTCTTAAATACTAAAAAAATATATCGAATACCATGATCTTGGTTCTTTCTTCAACCAATATACTGGCTTCTTCATCCAAAAATTGTTTTTCTCATCTTCCTGAATAACAAAACCAAATGGCTGCTCAATATACAATTCATCTTCTAGAACTCCATTAAAAAATATAAACTTGACATCAATTTGAAAAATATTGAACATATGTTTCACTATAATTTCCAAGAATAATTTTATTGGCCCTAGCCTTGAAATAGGTGGAAATGTCTCATTGAAATTGACACCCTCTATCTCGGAGTATCCTCTTCATACTAGTTGTGATTTATTTTGAATTAAAACTCCATATTCATCTATCATTTTATGAAAAAAAACCAATTTAGTCTTGAGGACATTCTTATATGTTGTCCTTGAAAAAATCTCTTATTTATGATTCTTATCAATTTGATCTAGCTAGTAATTAATTACCTATTCTTAGTTGTCATCTTCTCCTGTATCGGAAAAACATTTAGGCTCTACCTAAGATGGAACATATTCCTTCTATAATGAATTCATTCTTAACTTTTGAAATAGAATAGTTTAACCCCAAATGATATTTTCCTATCAATTTCATCTTGACTCTTTAGGATCTATTTATATTATGATTTAACTTCCTTCATCTCATCATCAGTGTATTGTTTTGAATCAGAATGTTTTACTTCTATAATCATGTGTTTCTTTTATCCTTATCAATTTCATCAGAAATTTGTTCATCGTTTTATTTATTATTCTATTCATTATCCAAAATAGTTACATCATTACTTTCAACTAATTTTCCTAGCCCCTTTGTGAAGAATTTGTATGCTTTTCTTTTAACTGAGTCGCTAAATAGTACTCCCTCATCTCCACAGTTCTCAAACATCATGTGTTTTTCTTTTTTGAGAATAATTCACATACCTTCTAATATTTAAAAGTATTTCCTTGTTGGATTCTTTCAATACCATATCTCTTATAGGGTCTTTCCATGCATTGGATACAACATAGCCTTATCATAAATGTATAGCGACTCCTATATTGTTTCCATCAAAAATATCTCTGGTAGGTATTTTTCAATAAGTATCATTTTGGACATGTTTTTGATGATATTATTTCTCAATTGAACCACTCCATTCTTTTAGGGAGTTCTCATCGAAGAAACATGACACCTTATCCCATGTTTGTTGAGGTAGTCTTCTACGTGACTGATTGTGAATTCTGTACTATTATCAGTATGAAACATAAAAATATTTTGTCCAAACAATCATTTAGATTCTCTCTGATATTTTTTTATGTAACTGAACACATGTGAATTTTGGGAAATGACAAATAATCAAGGAATTTTTCTATAGTCATAAAAAAAAATAACATAATATCGATTATTTTCAATGGATCTTTGTGAGATTGGTCCAGAAAAATCAGAATGCACTAATTCAATCACTCTTTTTGACTCCATTTTCTTATCCTTGTATGTGTTTTTTATAATCTTAACTTGTTAACAAGAATCACATTTATGTTTATGATATAATTATTTCCTAGGAAGGTTTCTATATACATAACAATTTACCATATATTCTTGGGAGGGATGGCATAGATGACCCAGTCATTTATGCCATAGCTTGTTTTCTTCCTCTCTAGAGAAAAGGAAAATATCTTCTTCTCCACATACAAGGTAGAGATTTCCCTTTGTTCATTTTTCCTTTAGAATCATTTCCCCAAGTTTTCCTTTGATGATAAATGTCATATTAGTAAACCTTATAGAGTTCCCTGAGTCACATAGTTTACTGATGTTATGAAAATTGTTACTTAGACCTTCTACTACTAAGACATCAGCACGTCTCATTTATTTACCCCCAAAACTGCCCTTTCTTGAGCCAATAATATGAATTCCTCTATTGTGTCCAAACATGAAAAATCATTCTTGGTCATATTTTATTTGTGTCCCACGATCCTTATTTAATATCATGTGGGATGTGAAAATGCAGTCAAGGATCCATACACCAGAATAGTCTGATTATTTAAGGGAAATTTCCATAACCACTGCCTTCTTTGTTCCATCCTTTTTATCCATGTTTTTGACATTATACTCAGTATAAACCGATTGTCTGGAACTCCCTCAGTGTATGACAGATCAGCTTCATCCTGCAAAGGTGAAAATCGATTTTGAATTTTCAATTCAACTATTGATTCTTTATTTTGCTGCTTGAAACTACTTTTATTTTTCTTTAGTACATTCCTCATCATGGTTGATGTACAATATCTGGCCATGTTCCAAAATCCACTACACTAGAAATATTGTCCCTTAAAATATGTTCTAGAGTACCATTTTCAATTTGGATGTCACTATTGGTATTGTGCCCTTCGGTGTCCAATATTTTAATAGTAATAACACTAGAGGAAAGGTGAATTGCTATTTTTTACTGCTAGGCTACTAGGTATACCATTGGTTCTCTAAATATTCTAATTCTACTTCATACAGAAATCAATTTTTAATTTTAGAGTAGGTGATTTTGGTCTAACATCAACCATGTTTGTTTTTTGTTTATGATCAATCCCCTTACCATCCTTATCATATATATTTGGTTGTTGTATCTATTCTACTGGAACTCTATGCTCCACTATAGCATTTTCTATCACCCGACTGATCTATTTTCCTAATGACATACCAGGAGCCAATATTTTCTCTTGATCATTATATTTTCACCATTAGTCAACAAAATCATCTTAAAGTTCTTCAATGCATGTGATTTGTTCTTTAATTGTGTAATTGTAACCATTGATCTTCCTTTTCTATTATTCAACCTTAATTTTATGCTTAGTAACTATTCCTGAGTCCCCATAAAATGTAAACTTTATATTTTAAATTTCTTCCATCAAATGAGACTTCTCATCTTCTGTTTGATGCATGTAGAGTTTGGATTCATGAAGCACTTTGTTGGATTTATTCATTTTGTATCTCCAAATATATATCACTTCAAGAGTTGCTTCAGATTCAGCCTTCATATCCACTCTCCCTTAAACTTCTTCCTCATCAATATCAGTTTATTTTTTTATGAGCACTACTGAAAAATCCAACCATTGAATTTTCTCCACAATTCATGTTATTCTCAACCTCTTAACCCTCTTCATCCTCCGATGCATCTAAGCTATCACATTATTCTGAAATCAAATTATTTTTCATAAAGAAATTTTTCTTAAATTTTTTCATTCCATTCACATTAGTTGATGAATTATGCAAAGGAATTTTAACTTCATCCTCATCATCATATTGGAACTTCTTGGGGAAACATGATGTGATATGACAAACCATTCCATAGCTAAAATAAGCAAGTGGAAGTTTTCTTTTTTTAATTATTTTACCTATTTAAATATTTGAGGAAATGTAAGACATTAACTCCTGTGTCTATTATTTTTTCTTGAGAATATTCAATTTTGAGCTTCTTTATGGCCTTGAATACCTCCTAATTGTATTTACCCTTTTCATGTAATTTTTATAATCATTTCTCATTTCATATGCTACAAGGGTACTATGCAAGTTATCCAGTGTCAGCTATTTCGTATCTTTATCATCAAAAACTAAAACTTTTTAATTAAAATGATGTGGAATTTTCATCAAGATATGATTCATAATAATTATATCTTCAATAACTTCTCTAAGACCTCACATTAATTCCACTACTACATTTATTTTATCAAAGAATGCATCAAGAGACTCATTTGGGTTCATTCTCGTATCTTCAAACGTGTTCCACATAACTTGCAGATTTTCTAATTTGACCATTTAATCTATTTAGTATATATTCAATAGTTTTTCGCACATATCATGTGAGATTTTTATCATATATCATTCGTATATATTTCATTGGATATGGATCCCCCAAAACAATTGATTCTTTTACTGTCATCATCAAATTCCCTTCATTCAGTTTCTGAAAAAGAACCACAATTGATATTAGTGGAAATACATTGCATTTCTGCTATAAACACATCCATTCCCAAAGAAAGGATGTAGTATTTTTTTCCAATTCTACAATAAATAAAAATTATTCCTCTGGAAGAACCAAATCCCTTTGTTATTGTTGATCTCCATTGAAGGAGAAACACAGAAATTAACCTTTCTGTCTGAGGCCAGTTATCTGATCCACTAGGTCAAATACTTAAAGAGGTGGAGTGAATCAAGGTATGAGGGATTAAAACTAATTCCCCTTGTTATCATGATTCATTGTTAAAAAAATATATTCTATCTCTTTCTTATATCATAGTATTAATTGTAATTAAAACATTCACTAGACACATATATTTTACTTAGTTCACCCTCACTAAGCTATCTACTAGTAAAATACATCAGAAATGTGTCTATGTACTACAGAAACTATAAATGTAGTTTTTTTACAATGTTCATAGTACAATCACTTTCTCTCTCCTGGTTTAAAACCAATCACAATTTGAAGGCTCACAACTCTCTCAACTGAAGTGTGCTCGCTACTTTTTCACAAGATTCACACACATTATATATACCTTTATGTATTTTCATTATCACTAATGAATGAATCCTCCATTATATATGGATTATCTAATGTTTCCCACCTTCATCTACTAATTAATATCAAATTACCATAGAACACTCAGTAATCCATTTTTAACAACCTTCTCAATGATCACTACTTTGTGGATCTATACCCAGCTTTCACGAAGTACACCCCCTATCACAGACCTCACTATTTCATAGAGCCCAAACTGTCCTTCACAGAGCTTTTTTCTTTTCTCAAATCTCACATACCCTTAAAATATCACACCACTTTCACAAAGGTCAACTAGCCTTCATGATTTTCCTTCCATTCGCAAAACTCTATTATCCTTTGAGAATTCTCTTACTTTCACAAATCTCATTGCCTTTGTGACCCTCATTCACGATTCCTGAGCCTTATGATTTTATATCAGTATCTCTATTATTCTCATGGGGGTTGAGGCCTATTTATAGGCCTTTTTCACTGACTTCAGAACATTATGTCCATGTTAGAACCATGTTTGTACCATTTCGCAGAGCTCACAATTTTCCCATGTAATACTCTATTTTTCATGAAGCTCCAAAAAAATTTCAGTTCTCAATGATCATCATAATAACAAATACTTATGTCAAAGCCTTTGTACACCATGATTCTAATTATATCGTAATAACATAGCTTCCTTCAAAACTTTTGAGTTGTTGCAACACTCTTCACCGCTTCCATTCGCGAATCTCATCGTAATCATAGAGATCACTGTCATATTTCGTTGGTACTTTGTGAAAAACTCTCCATGATATCCATTATTACGAAACTCATGACTTTTCTATGTTTTGATGATATATTCAAGGAAATATATACTTCATCATGCTTTCCAAAATCCTTATTTTTTACCCCAAAAATTTGGAAAAGATTAGAAAAAGGTATCACCTTGTATCTACTGTTTTTGTACCGCCTCCACATTGTCCATTCCATTTTATGGTTCTTTGTCAATATGTATTGTCAACAATATATCTAGAACTCAAAAATTCTCCATGAAAACCAACCATGTAAAAAAACACAACCAACCAAAAAATGATTCAACTTTACCTTTTGGGCTTTCTTCCCAATAAACATCATATCCAACACATCCATTTCTTCTTCTTATTCTTATTCAAGTGCTACCAAATATGCACATCACTCTATTATCTTCTTCCCTATTCATCCCTCTTCTCTTGTATTTTTATTCTTAGGTTCGTAGGATTTTAACATGTTCTATTCTTCTTGGATTTGATTAAAAACAAGGTTATTATTATCACAAATTTGTGTCTATTATTCATGAAATCAATATATTCTCTCTTGAATCATAGGGTTGAACTTTCCCTCATTTTTTTCATATATTTATTCTTAATTGGTTCATAAAAATATATATATATACATAAATATAATATTAAAAAATGTATCATTAGTTACATTCATTTTCATCTCCTTCATTGATATTCATAATATCAAATGAACATGTTAATTTAAGTACTAAATATTACAGAAATTCATGTCACCCATGATCTTGGGAAACCACTATCAACTAGCTCAATTATATTACAATTAATTTTTTTTAGTCTTAGATTATATCTAAATAATACTTAAAGACTTAGTTAAATATTTGGTTGTTCCTTATTGTTTTATTCAATAAATATATAGAAATATTTTTTACTCTTCACTATGCAAAATCCTCATATTGAAATTATATTTTGTTTCTCATATTAAATATTTATTATTTACAGTAATATAAACATTGCATCTAGGATATTTATTTCCATTCCTTCATAAATTAGTACCAAATAACTCTTTTTCCTTTTTTGGAGATTTCCCCAAAAACATCTCTTATATAACATACATTAAATTGCTTGTATCATAATAAGAATTAATATGCCATATTTATTAATTCAATAGGTTTCCTTATTAATTATTTATTAATTTATGTTTGAGAATACTAAATCACATTTTCTTGAGGAAAATTAACTTTCTATAAGAAACATTTTCTTACACAAAATTTTATTTCACTGAGAAGGGTTTTGACTTTTCTTATGGTTTGCAACGCATTAACTAATGCTTTTATAAATACATCTAACCATCTTTTACTAATGTAAAAAAATGAATCCTTATATAACTTGAAAACTTATTGTTCCTTAGAATACTATTTAACTTGAATTCATAATCTATTTACACTATAATTGATAATCTGGTTTCTCTAGAACTCAAAATTTAATTTCTCTAGAATTGAGAATCCAACTTCCCTAGAATTTAGAATCTGATTTCTCATGAATTGTGAAACTAATTTTCAATTATTTATGAATCTAATTTCTCTAGAATTAAGAATATTATTTATTCATAAAAACTACACCAATTATCTTATATATTAGACTTTGATTCTCTAATATATAATACTCTAATCCTCTCTGAAATCAGACTCTGATTCTCTCATAAATTAGATTCTAATTATGTTAGAAAATAGACTCGGATTCTCCCCAAAATCATACTCCAGATATCTCATAAATAAGACTCCTATTTTTCTTAGAAATTAGAATCTGATTATCTCAAAAAATCATACTTCGATTATCTTAGAAATCAATCACTTGTTTTCACAAAAACAAAAATTCTATTATCAATGTTTTTAGACTCAAAATTACACTATATTAAGAATCTAATTATATGATTTTGTTAATGATATAAAATGTTCTTAATGTTCAGTTTCATTTTATCATATCCAATACATGTTAAATGTTTCCCATTCTTTGTTATATAAAATGATGTCATAAACATGTTACAATGTTATCGTTCATTTATTTCCAATTATATAGGTCCTTCCAAAATTTTAGGGAAATATGACCCTTGGAGGAGGAATTTTACCATTTGAATTCATACAAATAAATACTGATCCATTTTTATTGACTTATAAAGTTTGTGATACATATACATGTTGATACTCTGTGAGATATTTACCTGATCTTCCCTATGCGTTTGTTGTGAATTTCTGGTTCAACTATGAAAAACATCTTCAACCTACTTAGTGGGAATCTGATTTATGCTAATAAAAATAAAGGGATTCATAGGATATGAATACAAAGGTGATGATTACATGTTTAATATATGATTTTTGTGGATAGTAAGATAGATAATAATCATTGAATCTAGGGCTTACCCTGTTGTGGGTATGGTAGTCTTTCTTGAAAGAATAAATAAATGGATCATTATCCAAGGATGTTGGATACCATTATCTTTGAGTTTAAATATTTATTTGTTACATATTACATGATTCATGTTTTTTTAAATTTCTATTGTATTTAGTTATAGGGAGAATGTGTAACTTTTATAAACTTTTTTATTTTTCTACAAACATTTTTTTAGATTCTATACACTTTAAGGTAGAATCTGCCTTAGGTAAAAATGTTAATTTTTCATTATGAAATCAATAATATAGGATCCTAAAAAATTTATTTTCATTATTAAGAACAAAACAATAATTTTGAATTAATCAAGTTTAAAATTGTTAAGAATATATTTTCATAAAAATAAAAAATGAATGTTTTTAAACGTATAATTTCACCCCCCCCTTGTAATTGAGCCATTTAAATATACATTTTGTTCTTATAATTGGTATCAATGAATGCCTATGAAATATTTATACTTTAATATAAAATTTCTTGTTCATATTTTCTTAATTAACATTACTTTTTCTATATTTTATTAATGATACTTGTGGTTTATAAACTTTTTCTACTAACCAGTTTTGTGGAAAATATTTTTTAATGATTGACAGGAATGAATGTTTGATCTATTGAAAACATAAATCCCACCATAACCCCTATATTTGATAAAATTTACTATGAATACCATAGATATTGGATGAATAATGTTATTGTGAATACTAGTGTGGATAATTTTATTTTTTTAACTGGAGATTATAAGATTCCTGAAAAAAAATGTGTCAATTAAACAATCAAGAAAACCAAGAGTATAAGCTTAACATTAAGGCATGAAATACATTATTATGTTCTATAATTATGAACATATATAGAGAAGTTTTATCATGTGAAACTTCTAATAACATCTGTAAGAAATTATAAGTTACTTGTTTTGTAAAAGTCATGGTAATTAAAACAATAAGATCAATGTTTAGAGATGACTTCCATGGTTTTTTATTTCCTTATAGATAAACCATATGTAAATTTCAACATATTTTTATGAAAATTTTCAACATCATAGAATCAATTAGAGAAAAGGGATTAGATGATGACATTCATGTTGACAAGATTATTGATATCATACCTAATGAGTGGGAATAAAAACCCTCTATTAAGGTATCATGTAAAGTTAAAATAGTTTGTCTTGAAGAGATATTTGGACTCTTCTAAGGCATGATAATAGAATGAAAATATATTTTGTTAATATTATGAAAAAGAATTCAAGTGTTGCTTTTACAACCACTTATAAACAATTTAAATCTAAAACCCTTGAAAGAGATACCAAGTCAAGGTCTAAGAATGTTGTTTTATTACATTCATTTGATAGTGATAACTCAAAGAATAACATATCCAATCATTCTCAAAGGAAGAACAAGAATGCGAGAAAGATATATTTCCAATATAGATACAAGAACAAGTAAATAAAGGAAAATAATGAATCTAGCATTACTTTATATGAATGTAAGAAGAATGGACATATCAGACTAGATTTCCCTAAGACTAATAAGAATTAAATAAATAAATTATATACAATTTAAAATTAATAATAATAATTACTTCAAATATAATTGTAGTAAAGTACTAAAAGTAAGTGATTCATGGAGTTCTAGTGGTCGAGACTCTTCTGATGGATATTCAGATATTGAATATATTGGACAAAATAATATTGGTCTTTTAGCTAGAATTCATACTAAATATCAATGATTCATGGATAAGGTAACCACTACTGAATCGTCAGCCAAAATTTCTTTAAGATAAAATTATCATGATTATGAATATTATGAATCTTTGGATAAACAATCTTCCTCGTGATAAGATAACACTTTACCTTATTTTGAATAAGTATTTAAATTTTCTATGGTACATGAGAATGAAAATTGGAAGATCAATAAAAACCTTGAAAATAAAAATTCTAGAATATATATTTAAAAAAAGAAGAGTAATATCATTTAAAATATATTTATTAGGAAACCATTTATTTTGAAAATGTTTCCAAAAGACTTAATGAAGTAAATTATAAAAAGGATAAATGTTCTAAGGATCATGAAAAAGTTATTTCTAGGGAAAAAAATATAGATACAATCTCAAATTATAAGAATAATGACTTTGATGATAAGAATATAGTCATCAAACTAAAAAACGAAATATTTTTCTTGAATAAGATTCTGTCAAAATTTACTCATGGAAATGATGGTTTTGATAAAATTTATTCCCAACTTCTTCCAATAATGAATAGTTCTAGATTTTTTAATTTACATTCAAAACCATCTTTTAGTAATAATTATTTTTTACCCCAAAGTTTTCCTTTTTGAACTATGTGTCATTGTGGTGGTAATGGGGATGAATTTAGTTTTTAAATAAAAACTAATTTTTATTATTTCATAAATCCAATTTTATTCATAAAATATTGATACCTAAGACATTATTTTCTTGTATTTTCATATCCAATAATTTTTGGATTTCTAACATTTAACTATTTTATTTTCATGAAAACAAAGCAATTTACAACAATAATAAATTATCCATGGAAAGTGTATGATCCCAACACATGACTGAGAACAAAAACATTATTGGAAAGATAATTATGATAAAAGTTGTTCGATTAATATTCAAAGATAATGCTCAAGGAGAAATTTTTGTATAGGTAATAATTTTCTTCTTGGAAATGGTTTAATATCAATTTTTATATTTATTAAAGGTCTTAAGAACATCATTATAAGAATTATACAATTATGTGATGAAGGTTACCTATTGAATGTTAGGAATGATAAATACCTAGTACACAATTATAAGGAAGATTTTGTTGTCTCTACCAATGGGCATGAGATTTTTTATAACTTATAATACCATAGGTTCCAATACATAAATTACCTTAGTGTAATAGAAGACCAATATTAGTTATGTTATATAATACTTGGACACTGTATTCTTAGAAACCAATGAAAAATCTCAAAGAAAATACTTGTTAAGTATATACTAGATCCTAGATTTTATTCTCTAAAAGTTTGTGATCCTTATCAATATAGGAGGAAAAAAAGTCAATATTTAAATAAGTTAGCGAATTCACAACTTCTGATGCATTTTAGCTAGTTTATATGGATCTTTTCTGTCCAACACAAACTGGATGTATTGCAGTAAAATACTAAGTATTTGTTTTGGTTGATTATTTCACTAGATTTACATAGGACTATTTTCTAGCAAACAAATTTGAAGCCTTTTATTATTTTAAATCTTTTTCAGCCAATGTTAAAAATGAAAAAAAAACTGTTCATTGATTATTATTCATATTGATTATTGGGAATAATTTGAAAATTCATATTTTGACTCTTGTAGTAATAAAGGTATTACTCATAACTTCACATATCTATGAACTGCTAGAAAATCGTGTTACTAAAAGAAGAAAATGTATTCCTTATGAGATAATAGGAACCATATTGAGTGAATACTCTATTTCAAAACACTTTTGGGCTGAATCTGTGAGTACAACTTGTTATACTATAAATTTAATTATAATCATTCCTTTTCTTAATAAAACACCTTATATGTTATGGACTGGTCTAAAGCCTAATGATTCTTACTTCAAAGTATTTGGATATAATGTATTCTTTATGAATAGTAAATATAAATTAAACAAATGTGCACCAAATTCTAATGATGGAATTTTCATATGTTATTCAACTACTTATAAGGATTATAGAGTTTATATAAAGAAATATTGTATTGTTGAAGAGATAGTACAAGTTATGTTTGATGAAACTGATTCTTTTGATTTTAAACAACCCCAGCATAAATCTTCAGATGTGTTTTCAAAAACTGATTATCAATCATTATTGAAGATTCATCGAATTTGGGAAATACTCAAGAAAAAGTACCTAATGTATTGATCCCAGATGATTTTCTACCTTATGTTGATGAAGATGTTTTAAAAAATTCAAAACAGTTGTTTCATAATACTCGTCTCAGTGATTGTACCATTGGTGATGTAAATCAACCAATAAAGAATAGGCATTCTCTAAGGAAGTATGTAAAGAATATGGAATTTCTTCCCCAATTAGATACTAAAATTACAGATGAATCATTAGGTGATGATTATTGGATTAAATAAATGCAAGATGAACTAATTGAATTTGAAAGGAACAGAGTCTCGACCTTGGTTGAAAGACATAAGTAAACATTTATAATTAGAGTAAAGTGGGTCTACAAAAATAAATGTGATTAAAATAGAATATTTTAGAGAAATAAATAAAGATTTGTCTCTAAAGGATATAATAAATTTGAAGGAATATACTATGAAAACCCCACTCTCCAGTAGCTAGACTCGAATCTTTTAATATTCTACTTGTCATTGCAGTATTTTTCAATTTTAAAACTTTTTCAAATGGATGTGAAGTGTTATTTCCTTAATGGATATGTTCAAGAAGAAGTTTATATTGAAAAAAATCTTGGTTTTGAATAAAAACTCATCATGAACGTGTATATAAACTTACCAAACCTTTTTATGGACCTAAAACCCCCCTAGATCCTAATATGACAGACTTTTATGATTTTTGTTAAAAAAATTATGTAAAAGGAACTGCTGATTCAACCCTTTTATAAATAAACATAATAAAAATGTTTTGATTTTTAAAATTTATGTTGATGAAATTATATTTGGATTCACTCAGCATTCCATAACTGATTCATTTGAGAATATCAAAAAATATTCATTTGAAAAGGATATGATGGGTGAGTTTTCGTTTTTTCTTGGTTTTCAAATTTCTCAAAAGCAATAAAGAACATTTAAATCTCAACATAATTATATTAAATATCATCCTATGATATATATATATAACAAAACATAATTTATAAGTACTCCAATCATTACCTAAAACACTCTAGATCTTGATGAGACTGTAAAACAAGTAAATCAAACATCTTTTATAGGTATTATTAGATGTCTATTATACTTAGCATTTAGTCATCCAGAACTAATTTTTTCAGTATGCCTATGTGTAAGATATCAATATAATCCAAAATAATACCATTTTAAATAGGGGAATATATTTTTATTTATTTAAAGGGAACCATGGATTTAGGACTTTTCTATTCTTCTGGAAATAGTTTTTTAATGTGTATTTTCAGATACTGGCATTGGTTGTTAAATAATAGATAAGAAATGTACAAATTAAACTTTTCATTTGTTAATAGATTCATTAGTTTCATGGTCATGAAAGAAACAAAACACAGTATCACTTTCTACTACAGAATCAGAATATGTAGCAGCTGGAAGATGTTGTGTTCAAGTATTATGAATGCAACACACACTCACAGATTATGGAATGAGTTTAACCAAAACACAGATAATGTGTGATTATACTAGTTCTATTTTCTAAGAAAAAACCCTCCAAATTACCCTCATGAAAATAAAATGTTCATAATGAATCAATTACTTAGGGATCACACTCATAAAAGAGATATCATACTTCAATTTATCGGAACAAAAGATCAATTTTCTGACATATTTAAAAATCATTTACCCCCTAATATATTTTAATACATTAAAAAAATAAGGGAATGATAAATGTTACGTAATCATACATATTAATTTTTTTTCGAAACCTATCTCCTAACAATAAGATACTCTTTTTCATAGGGGTACATATGTTTATTATTTTATATTTCATTTCATAAAATAAATTTCATAACTAATTTCTTTTTCTTCAGAGCCTATTTTTTTCAGAAACTATATTTTCTTTCAAAACATAAATTTTCATTGGAAAGTATGTTTCTTTAATGAAACCTATACAGTTTTCATTCCTTAAAAATATAAGAGGAACCTTATTAATTCTAAAAATTATTTGTGTGTAATCTGGAAGGTACGTTTTTTACCTATATCATCATAATTTCATTTTTTTGTTTGTTGGTATTTCAACCCTATTTTAAAAAAGTCATATCAGATTAACTATCTTTAAATCCAATTTTTGTCCCTATAACCTCAAAAGATCATAACATATAAACCCTTCTTCAAAATTAATATCAAATATAATATGAGATTATGTAATTATCAAATGTTGGATTGACCTGGGAACATGAATCGTTTCCACAAAGCCTATATAATGGGACCCCATTTTCACATCCCGCATTGATTTTCTCGATTTTATTGTGATAAAGATATACCTCACATCAATTATGTTGTCATGTTATTCTCTTCTCTTTAAACAATGAATTTCTCTTGAGGTCTTCTCAAAGACTCTGATGTAGACCAACAAGGAACTCAATGATTGGCAAATCTTCAGGGAAAGGTTAATGGACCCAAAATTATTTTCCATGATTAAATCATTGATTTCAAATGTCATAAAATGAATTTATGGGAAAACCTCTATTTAGAAAATTAAATTAATAAGGATTCAATGTATGATGATTCAGTTATACAGTTTTATGATACCGTTTAGTTTTATGAAAAATATGGAAATGATTTTTCTACCTTTATGTGTTATGGAAAATCATACTCTCAATCTTACAAGAAGTCTGTGTCTATTTTCGATATTCCCTATAAAGAAGAGATAATATTTTTCTCATAAAGGTTTCATGATAAGGAAGGTAATTTTACGAAAATAAAGGATATTGATTTCCTTGGTCTTAGGGTAGTGAAGATGCCCAAGATAGCACATATTCTAACAAACCACATACTAATAGCCCTAAGGAATCAAGGATTTTTTATTCTGAGTATGTGAGATAAGGACTCTCTAATGATATGTGATATCTTTAAGATAGAATTCTTGGTGAGGGTAATAATTTTAAACATCATCACATACATTATTTTAACTATCAGAATCATTAATAATCACACCATCAAATCTAAAATATTTATCTACTCTATAATATAAACTATGATCATTATCTTTTTCCTTGATTTCTTCAAAATATCATGCAACTAAAAGGACAAATCATTCAAGATCGTATTTTTTAGTGATGATACCTTCAAAGGGATGAACATCCTCTTCAGTTACAAGTAAGGGGGATTATTTTTTCTTTATAATATGGATTGTGAAGATAATAGCTGGAAAATAGAGGTTGGATAAATCTCCATGAAAATACGCATGAAACGAAAATCCTAAGAGTCAGAATTACATGAAAAATCACCTATCATTGAACTAGTATCCATTTCACCCAATCCCAATAAGAAAAAAAAACTTTTATGATGTGGTTATATCCAAATATAGAGTGTTTAAGTAGAATTAGAATGATAGTGATGTAGTATTTATGACAAATCATGTTGATTCTAAGTCCTTAAAAATTCAAAAAGTTAAAGATATTGAAATGATTTATAAATAAAAGAAGTAGATGATGAAATTATTGGAAGATGGTATTTTCTAGGCCTATCTAAAAGACAATGAGAAGTCATATAAACAAGTTCATGTAATAGAATCATTATTGAAAGAACCCATGATTATTCTGACACCAGTGGAATCTAAGACTCATATACTAGATAAGGGAAATAAAGAGATTCCAGTTCCTAAACCAATATTTCAGGAATAATAAATCTAGTCAGAAGAAGAATAATAGTAATAAAATTAATATGTGATAAAAATTGTAGAAGAATATGATGAAAATGATAAGTCTTTTAAACCGATGGCAATAAGAACATCCCAAGATTCCCCGACCAAGATAATGTAAGAACGAATATCTATTCAGAAAGATGATGCTGCCCAGGATGAGGTCAATAAAGTCTCTTCAGATGTTGAAAGAAGTAATGATAATATTTTTGTATTTTTTATGACAAGGATGATAATGAAGTTGAAGAAAAAATATAATAATGTATCTGATAAAGGATTTGATAAATAAGATGATGTTGATGATGATAGAATAGTCCATTTTCTTAATGGAGAGCATGAGACTCAAAATATTGGTAAGAAAATATCTTTGAAAGAAAAAATAACGGATGTTGTTATCGATATTCCTAAGACGAATATAATTGAAAAAATAATGAAGGATACTGTTGGTACATCTAAGAAGAAATAATATGAAAAAAATATTTAATCACCAACAAAATAATATGTTTTAAAATATTTCTCTTCATTAGGACATGATTTTGTAGTTCATTCTTAGACGATGCTTGTTCACTCTATCTCATTCTTTCCCAGCATTGATTTAAGAAGCCAACTGATTCAAGAATTAGTCAATATAAAGATATAATTAACAAAAATTATTATGGAAACGTTCATCAAACTTGAATATGAGTTCAAGACATCTTAGATCAGTTATGATCCTCCTAGAAGGTCATTAAAAGAAATAATAAAGTGGACAAAGATAGTCATAGATGCTCATAAATTTTTTAATTATTTAACTAATATTTTAAAGGATTATTTTGATAAATCCAATGAAAATATCAATAATCTCTTTACAAGATATTCAGAGAAACTGATGGAAGGTCAAGCTATCCACTAACAAGAAGACAAATATCTAAATTGGAAATTGAACATTATTTCTCTTAGTTTAAAAAGGGAGAGGGAAATTATGGATGATTTGGCTGAAAAAACCAATGTCCTAGAAGAATTTATCAAGTCTCAAGGAGAAATAGTTATGTCTTGGGAAGAGATAATCAAATATATTGATAGAAAAAATTAGGACCCAGAAGTGTTTCTTAAGGAGTTTCGTGATAATCACAAATAATTCAATAAGCTGAAGGCCTCTTTGAAAAAGTTGATGTTGAAGGACAAAAAGTAGGATGAATAGTTTTCTTTTCAAATCCTATCTTTTGTTGTCATGATGTTTTTAGATGAAATTTATATTTCAATGAAATTTTATGTTTGCATGGTTTCATTTTTTATGCTTCAAAACCATTCAGGTAATTTTTTCCCTCTATTCCTTTTTGATAATAAAAAAGGGGGAGAAAATAGTGTTCAAAAATAATATCATGTTAATGGAAGAGAATGCCTGAGTTAGGGGGAGACTACTTAAAGAATAAATTCATAAGCAAGGGGAGTTATTTCTCTTATAGTGAAAATAATACAGTCTTTAAGAATATCATAACCTATATATTATTTATTCATATTCATCATGAGACATAAAATAATGATATATAAGTATTTCTTTTAAGCTCCAAAATGAAAACCTCTTATCCTTGTATTCATTTATAAAATTGTTTTTTGTGTTTCTCAAAAAAGTGGGAGATTTTTTATTCTATATGTTTCCTTTTTAATTTTATGTTTCTTTATGTTTTGGAAATCAGAAACAAATTTTTTAAAGAAAATTCCCATTCTCTACAAAACATTTTTTTAAGGGTTATATTTTTTATCTAAGAATGGTTTTCACATTACCTATGGTTTCCAATGCCTTAACGATTTTTTCTAAATGATTCTAATCATCTTTTCCATAAGTCATAAACTCATATTCTAATCTAACTAAACACCTTATAGTTAATTAGAATCAAATTTATGATGAATTAATAATATGATTTATCTATAATTGTTATTCTGAATTCTCTAGAATTAAAAATGTGATTTCTCTAGAATTGAGATTCTGATTTTTCAAGAATTCAGAATCATATTTCTCTAGAATAAAGAATCTAATTTCCCTATAATTGAAAATCATATTTCTATAGAATTGAGAATCTTATTTCATCAGAAATCAGAAACTTGTTATCTCAAAAATCTTACTCCAATTATCATAGAAATCGGATTGGAATTCTCTCATAAATAGACTTAAATTATCTCAGAATTTAGACACTTATTCTATTAGATATCAAACTCTGATTATCTCAGAAAATAGACTCTATTTCTCTCAAAAATATAACTTTGATACTCTCAAAAATAAGAATCCAATATTTACAAATATTTGAATTCGATTGTCAATATTTTATACTGTGAATTACATTAACTTAAGAAGCTACATCAATCCTTTTTTAAAGTTACCATATTTTATTAATTTTGTGATTCATTTTATCAAATCGAAAACATGTGAAATGTTTTATCATATTTCGTTATATAAATTGATTTTGTCAAATATATTACAAAGTAATCTTTCTTTGATTTCTATGTGTATAGGTCCCTCTAAAATTTCAGGGAAATATTATTGTTGGAGAATAAATTTGACCATTAAAATACATGTCTATAAATACCCTGCCATTTTTATTCATTTAGAACATTCATGTTGCAGAATTCTTATATAACTCTTATACATGTTGATACTTTATGAGATCTCTTCTCAATCTGCCCTATGTGAATGATGTGAACTACTTGTTCAGCTGTGAACAAATTTTTCAACCTACTTAGTGTGAATCGAATTTATGTTTTCAACAATCAATGGCCTCTGGGGATATGAAGATAGATGGGCATATTACCTGCTTAATTGATGTCTTGCATCGATAGAAATATGGATACCAACATTCGTCTCAAGGGCTTACCCTGGTGTGGGTAAGACATACATTCTTGAAATCATAAATCAAGGTGTGTTTATCCAAGGTTGTTGGACACCATTATATTGGTTTAATTGTTTTATTTATTACTTGTTACTTGTTAAAATTTTGATTACATTCCACTGTATTTAGTTACAAAATGAATGTGTAACTTTATTATACATTATTATTCTTCTACGAACTATGATTTAGATTCTATACACATTAATAGAGAATTGTTACTTATGTAAACTTGTTTAAGTTTCCTTATCAAATCCATTTTATCAAATCATAAGTAAGTTATTTTCTTTATTAATAAGTAAAAAGGGTTTGTGAATTAATATTTTTTAACTTTGTTAAACCTAAATTTTCTTAATGAGGAAAAATAATGGTTTTAACCTACAATTCACCCCTTCTCTTCTAATTGAGAAATCAACATATAAATTTTGAACAAAAAATATATATTTTCTAAAAACTATTTACCTAGAATATAATAAATCATGGTTTGGATTTCAAAAATAAATTATCATCATAATACTTATCTGGATGTAAATAAAACTAGATTTCAATTCATAATACAACATTTCATGTATTATTATCTTAAAATATATCTTATTTGTGAACATCTCTTCTATTACCTCTTCATACTTTATAAATAATCTATTCACATATATTATATAAGTTTCATATATAGCTAATTCGAATATGTTGTTCATCACTTGAACATTCTAGGAAACCACCAATTCTCATTTGAAGTAAACTCATTAATAAGAACAATTTTTCTATGTAGATCAATCTTCTTATAATAATACTCCATATATTTAGAAATACATTTAGTTCAATGGTTTCCCTAACATTATCATTTTTTTCAACATAACCTATTGTTATATTTAATAGGAAATTAGAGTCTACATATTCAACTATGTGACCAATCACATATAAAAACCTTTCTGTGTAGTCGTTTCAATACATATATGAACACTTTCATATCTATAAAAGAAACACATATGTCAATATTCCCTAAGGTTGATCATGAATGAAAATATTCATACATGGTTCTATTTTTATTCTATCAGCTTCTCATATGTCATCTATTTCTTAGTTCTTTACTTCTTATATATTTTAATCTTTATCAAAGAGGCCTATTTTTAAAAAAAATTATAATCCTTATATTGTTATTTTATCATTGTGAAACACCTTACATCTCATCGAGTGAATTGTTCTTTCTCGCATGCATTGGTTCTTCATACCCTATTCTTAGGTTAGTCTCTAAGAAAACATTCATATGAAACTCCTGGAAGATCCACCTACAATGTGGATCATTATATCTCCTTCTTAAGTCATGAACGGTAGGTTCTCATAAAAATTTTGTACTCAATGAATCACAGTGATCTTTTTGCATAGGGTTTCAAAAAATCATCCATGAGAGTGATATAATCTCAACCAACACTTGTTATACGTTGTAATATGTTTCATAAAATAATGGATTCATAATATCCTCTTCATCATTACCTAAGGGTGATGGAAGCTACCTTAACGGATCTGACCCCAGTTATATGTCCATATGCATGTCCACATACACTCGCAAGTGTCACAATATGGTCTGCTTTGGGCCACCCACCCACACAGTTTTGTTCTGCTATATAATTATGCACAAAAAAGGGAAAATGAATCATTATATGATATTAAACATGCCTCTATATATATAATATTCAGGACTCCCCATACACCAATGTAGGACCTGTGGCTTGCTCATCTGTACACTTCAAGATAGGTCAGTGCTTAGTCCCATTCAAAGACACAAAAGGGAGAACTGCATAGCTATATATGTAATAACCCCCCCCCCCACGACATTACATGTGGGTGTTTGAAGATTCCCACAAGGATATAATACTAATTATAGGTCTGTAAATGCATCTATAATTTCTCCAATGTGTAATGACAATACCTTTTTTTGGCCACCCACCCTTATGGTTTTTTCCCCTATAGAATTACTACCATCCAACAAGGGAATTTCCTCATGATATGGGTTGGATAATGACTCTATCTTTACTCATATACGAACAACTTCATACCCCAATTTTTAACTCATGTCTGGTTAACATGAACAAATACCTGAATCAGAGAAGGTATTCCTAGTCACGGGCTTCAAATGGATAGTATCATGACCTTGTGTATAATAACCTACCCTTTAGTGTTACCTTAGGGTGTTTAAAAATCATATCATGGATTTAATACCATGTAATGGATAAATATAACCATCTAGAAGCACTCGCAAGTTGTGAAACACTATTTATATTTTCCCTACTATCTATGTATGTTTCTCCCACTAGTGAATTACACCCATCCAATAGGTAAAAGGCTTCGTGATAGGTATTAGATCACACCTCTCTATTTATGAATACATGAACATCGCCATTAAAAATTGTGGGACCTATGAATTCATAATCAGAACACCTATATCCATAATTGTGGTTATCCCCAATCATGAAAAACATGGGGCTCACTACACAGCCTTAGGCACAAAATTACAACTTGTTTGTGTCATACACATTGGTCATAGGCTCATCAAGAACACAAGTTTGTCCCTATATACCCTAGGCATATCAAATTAACATAAAAATCCATATCCATAATTTATGGGTAATTCAGTAAACATGTTGATCTATCCATATAGGCTCTGTGGAGGTCACCAAACATTCCAACCCATCCCTAGTGACTCTAGGATGGTTTTATCAAACAAAAAAAATTAAGAAACAACATGCATCCCATAAACATTGTAAAATCCAAAGATTTTAATATATATCATCCCTTTAAATAAATGTAATGTGTTTGAACGATTTATATGAACACAAAACCAAATGAAAATGATCCACAACATATCATGTTATTATTATTAAGAAATTATCATTATTAATAAAACCTTTATTAAATTAAAACATATTAATCAACTAAAATTGTTAAAATTTGGATGATAAAATAATAGATATGATTCAGTATTAAAAAGGATTGTTCTTTATAATAAATTATTCTTTAAATGTTGTCTATTTTTTATAATAAATTGAACTAAAATCATTTAAAAAACTCTATATGAACTAATATATTAACATTATTTAAATTATAAAATATTATGTTATATTATTAAGAATACTAAAAACATCAGTTTCAAATATAAAATTCTTTATATTGGATATTTACGTTTAGAAACAAAATTTAAAAATATTTGAAATTTAAATCTATAAAATGAACATCAATTATGAAATTATTATTTCAAAATCTTAGAGGATTGTTTTTTAGATAGTTCTTAAATGATTATATTTTTTTCTATAGAAAAGATAAAAATTTTATAAATATTTTCTTTTTTATGATACATTCATAACACATGAATACATAGAAATTTAATGAAAAACTTTGAATATAAAAAATCCATATTTATAAATTAAAATAAATCATTTTAAAATAAAATTTTAACTTTATAAAACCCCTATCTATTATTTTGGAAATGTGAATAATATTTTACTCTAATTAAAATAATTTTTGGTCTTTTCTATTAAATATGTATCCAAAAGGTGGAATTTGGTTATTCCTAGTTTTAAAACCAACATAAATCATAATTTTTTAATAATAAAACAATTAATTTCAAATAAATAATAATATTTAATTTTATCATAGTCATATTATTTAATCATAAAATAAAATTTCTATAAAAATAGTTTTTATGAGCTACATGTGGTAGTATTAAAATTAAATTTTAACACCCTTTGAAATTTTATTTTAACAAATTAATTTCATATTTGTATTAATTAGATTGAAATTATATAATAAGGCCCATTTTTATTTTAGCCATTAAAAGTCTATTACATTGCTGAAAACTAATTTGCACAGTAAAAAAATTAATAGTAATAGTGAAAAATATAATACTAACAGACTAAAAAACCTGTAAAAAACATGATTGAAATGTATTTTTTAGGTTTTCCTAACCTTTACCCTTCGCCCACTACATTATCTTTCATAATGCTATTAACTTAACTTTTGAATAGTGACTTTTAGGTTTATATTATTATATAAATGTCACATATATTCCTTATAAAAGGGGCCATCATCACCCCACTTCTCATCACACCAAAATCCTCTTACATTCCAAAAACATATTCCCAAATAACTCCAAAACACTCTTATAAATACCATAAATTTGATTCTATTCTAAAAATTCCACAACTATAGTCCTTAACCAATTTTTCAATGGATAAATTCCATGGATTAAGTTAAAATTATCAAATACTATTTAATCATTTATTTTCCTTTCATTATTATTATACCACATTTTAATATAGTTTAAAAGTTTTAAAATAATTACATAAATATCATAAATTTTATTAAATTTTTTTATTTTCATTGTCTAACCATTTTCCACCTTATGACCAACCAGTCAAAAAAATTATTGCCTCTGTTTTGGAATGTTTAATGCCTACATAAACGATGTGATCAATTTTTCATTACTATATTACATTTATGTTTCAAAAGTGGTTTTTAATAAAAATATTTTATATTTATAAAATTATTAATTTTTTTAAAATATAATAAATTATTTATATTCCTCTTATTCTATTGAAACAACATGTGACAATTGTGTATATGTCCAGACTACTGCCTCTACAAAATCTATGTATTATGTTTTTTGTATAGTATTTTTTTTATTTATAAAACAATCTTAAAGTGTTATTAAAATCCATAAAACATATAAATAATATCATTTTTTACTTATCTAATGATTATATTATTCTAATTCAATCATTATCTTATCTACACTCACCCGTATATTATACCTTGTTCTTGTTCAGGTCTATTTATATACCTAGATGAATACTGTTATAAATTTATATTAGGGATGACTGTGGAAACATAAATACTATTTTTTCTATATGTAAATTATAAAAAAAAAATTATGTCTTTTTTGAACATTATATTAATATTTAACTGATTATTAATATAAAACCATGTGTTCATTAAACATTATGTGAACAAACACACCGCCAAATTCATCTCAATAAACATTAACAAAAACTATTATGAAATGAAATTTAAAAATACTAAATAATTATAAAATATATATTCGAGAAACTAAAAGGATACCATATTTATTAACTTTAAAACTATAAGAAAAAACTCAATCCCACTATTACAAAATTATTTTAAAATAGGTAATTGAAGATAATAACATATCTTAATTAAAATAGAATATAAATGACTATTATATTTTCAATGGAATATTTTTAATCAGATTTTTAAAATGATATATTTATGAATAAGGTTATAAAATATAATATTAATATATTAATTTTTTTTAATAAATGATGTTAACTCACTTTCAAGGAATTTAGTAATAAGGATAAGGGTGTTGCGTCTGAATTTATATATTTTTTGAAACATGATTTGTTTTATGAACCTCATTTATTTTAAATTATTTGTATACTACCTATTAAATATATAATATCATGAATTTTGATTTTTATTTTATTTAAATTTAAATTTAAATCTCTATATTTTAAGGTGTTTTTATTAAAAAAATTCTATAAACTATAAGGAATTGTTCTCTCAATTTGATTATTTGAGACTTATGTCATATTAACCCCTAATTTTACTTTTTTGGATTAATATACTACCCATAATTTTATTTTTATAATTTTCTTCAAGAAATTTATGGGACATAAAAACACATATTATGTCTTAACATTCCTGAGTTTTTGATAGAAAATATAATTAGCTTTATAATATTTCTGTAACACTAATCCCCTTTCATTGAGTTATTCTTTTTCATCTTGAAATCATAGTTATATGACTGGTATATTACTCCCTAATATTTTATATTAAAATTTATATTTATCTCAAGTTAAATAGACATTATTGATTAAACACAAACTTTATGATGAATTACTTCTTCATAAAATTATGAAATTGGTAAGAGTATTTCTCATTCTTTTTAATGAGTATTTATCCCCCATATACATATTTAATCTTATCGTCAATGTTATCTATTTTTGATATATTAATTGTGAATTATTTCATGTGGCCTTCATATTTACCTTATCCACTTTTCATAATATTGTTTTATTATCCCTTTTTATGGTGGTGGTTTTGAAAAAAGGTATTTTCAAATATTAAAAACGATTTCATTCACGATCAAATGTTTTTTCACCCACTCTGCATTTCCTTAAGATAACCTTTATAAATTTTTCAAAAATATTTTATTGAATATTATATATAAAATTCAAATTATTCAAAAATAATAATTTCCATATTTTAAGCCTTTAAATATAGTTCAAGGCACAATTATTGAAAATGTTTTTAAAAAAATCAATATGTTTTCACATCACCTTTTAAAAACCATTATATACTTTTGTAGGATTCTTTATTAAAGAGTATTTATATAATTAAATGTTTTCAAAAAGAATATTCAAGTTTTTTAAACCATTATATCTTTTTTATGTCTCTATTACTCAATAATATAAATAAAATTAAAATTATTCAATTATTAACTTTAAATTTACTAAAAATTTATATATTTTTCAAAGAAACATCACTGAGAAATATTTTTAAATTTATAAATTAAAAAAACGTTTTTAATTGAAATATTTGAAATATTTATGTATTTTTTAGGGGAACATTATTGACATTTCATTTCAAATTTTGAATTTAGAAATTAATTCTTTTTAATTTCCCAAAAAAAATCTAAAAATGACATATAACTTTTCCTTTTTATTATAATGTTGTGAAATTACATTTAACGTATATTTTATGTGTTCCTCAATTTTAATGTTTAGAACTATAAGATTAATATCTTATAGATTAATATTTTATGAATTACATTATAAACACTAGTATGAAATTCCCTTTTTGGGTGACTTAATTGTTTTTATCAGCTAATATACTTCTGATATAACATTGTGAAATACAATATGGAAATGACATGAAATGAATTTTCATTATATTGTTTTTTGTGATATGATGAATGATTGATATCTTATAGAGCATATATGTTTTATGATGTATTATTTCCAATATATCTGTCCACTGAATTGGTTAAATATTTTTATCATACAAGACAATTTTGTTATGTGGGAAATAAATTTACTCAAAGAATGAATCCTGAACCCCATGTTTATTCACAACATGAATCATAGACATTATTTTATTCACAACATAATGTGTGAATAATTTTTTTTATTTACAACATGAATTGTGTAGATTTATTTTTTTATGATATGAATTGTGTAAACTTTTTATATACAACCAAAAGTAAAGAATTTTTTTGTTTTTAACCTGATGTATGAGCACTTTTGTTTTAAAACATAAAACATCTAAATTTTATTTCTTTATAACATAAAGAATGTAAATTTTCTTGTACACAACATGAATAAATGATTTTTTAAACAATGTTATAATTTCAATATTGTTATATTTTATTCCATAATTACTTGTTAGGATATGTTTTAATGTAATTACATATTTATAATTGATATGTTTATGATTATGCACTCTGGATAATGTTTAATATCTTATGATATTATTTCATGGTACTTATATGTTCATTTCAGAATACATGACCTTTTAGCAAGAATTAAACAAACAAATTATTTTTAAATGTTATTTGTAATATGATACTATTCTCATGTTCTTGTTTTATCATGTGCTTATGATCTAAAATTTGATGAAATGTTGTTGATTTTCTATCATACTGAGAATTCATACTCATTCCTTTTTTATGTTACAATTTCCCAAGATCTGAAGAATAATATAACCTATGAGGACTCTAGTAGGGGGTTTAGTATTTTATTATAGAGAGATATTCAGAAGTACCATAAAATATGATGATTATGTAACTAATCCTCAAAGTCACTAAATATTGTAGTCTTGGTATTGTGTGCTTATTTTGAGAGGTAATGTTTAAATTATGGAAATATATGTATATTTATATTGGGTTAACTCTCTCTGCTTTTTTTGAAATTCAAGCACATGGGCTCTTAGATTAAAAATAGAGAAAGTTAAAAAATATGAAATGAATGTATTGGGTGCCTCAGTTGGTATTAAATAAAGGTCTAGTTACTTTTTAAGATTACTGTAGTTATTTTTGGGATCAATATGACATAACTTTAAGAAAACCCAAATGTAGGAGTTTATTATAGGTTAACAACCTAGAGTTTTAGTAAATTGCTTTTTCTATAGTTTTCAATAATTGCATCCCAACCTAGATAGTGGAAAGTGGATTTGGTGGTGGAATAGATGCACTAAGGGGTAATCACCCTAAAAAAGATGGTGGGTTATCAACCAAATATTTACTCAATGTGGGATTAGTGGGCCAAATAATTCACCCCAAACATTTCACTATTATGTGACATTCACTGGTCAATAACATTCCATTTGAGAGTCATTATTAAGGAATTATTATGTTTATTAAGTTTGTAAAGAAGTATGATAGAACGAAACCTAAAAGCCCTAGATTGAAATGAGAGTGATTTAGGTTCAAATGAAACCAAATGTGATAATTTCATAAAGTAATACATTTTTAGGTTATGTTTTTCATGATTTCATTTAGGATAATTATGTTATGATTTTAATTTTCCATCACTAATAATAACCCATTTTAGTTATATTAATGGTGGAAGACCAGTCACACCAATGAATAAAAGGTTTGAGTTTTATGAATTTTTGGGTGATGATGATGATTAATGAAAATTTATTCATTTTCCTATGTGTTAAAAATGTTTGAAGAAACACCTAGGGGAATTTCATAAAAGAGAAACAAATTTCACTTGTGAAAGGATTGGACACTGATCTTTTGATTTTCAAGGACAGATAAACCAGACGTCCAATACAATATAAGGTGTAAACTTCCCTATTAATACACCACACACACTTTCATTACATCAAATACATAAATTTTGGGAATTATTTAAATTCATACCATATCCCTAGACTAATGATAATAATATGAATTAGTGACTTCCTAGACTAATTTAACAATTGAAATCATATGTGATGACTACCACTGTAGTGCATTGTGATAATTATTGTTAATATATCATTTACTCCAATGTTGTTTATATCTTATTAGAGTATTATTCTATGCAATATTGTATATTAAGGAAGTTTTATTATAGCATTAAATTGAAAACTGGACAATTAAATTATCAATGAAAATTTTTAGTTGTATGATTTTTTTATTCCAATCTGTATTTTATGGGAATGTTCTTTTTTAAAATATAATTATTATTCCATGAGATAAATATAATTTGATTTATTTAAATATATTGGTTCACTATACTCAGAGGAAAAAATATTATTTTTAGAATGCGCGAGTCAAATTTTATATCATCGTATGCTAATTTCTCAATTCAAGAATAATTATGAACACCTTTCAAAAGAAATGTGTATGATTCTAGTCTTAATACTAAATAGTGATAGAGTCTTTCCTCAAAAAGTTGGTGGAAAAATATTAATATTTCGAAAAATAATATTCAATGGAAAAAATTATTCTTATTTAGTTTGTAAGGTTGATACATCCGATGAAATTATATTCTAAGTTGCATATACGTTTTAGATACCATTATCTATTTCCACTAATAAGTTATAATTAAAATATCAAATAAACTATTATTTAATATTAAGGAGATAATGTAATGCCCTTAGAATTTACTATATATACTTACTTTAAATAAATATAACATGTTTTATATATTTATATACATGAAACACCGAATGAACATTAGTTGTGGCATATTAGATGATTGATAATATGAAAATTATTGGAATAATAAAAAATATAGGAAATAAAAAGATATTAATCATCTAAAATTTCATACATTTTGAGGATAAAATTATTAATGTGATTTAATATTAAAAAGGGGTTTTCTTTATCAAATAAATATTTAACATATATATATATTATAATAGTAAATTAAACTAATAACTTTTAGAATATTATTGTATTGGAACTAATATATTAATCTTCTTTAAATTATAAATTGATATGAAATAACAATATTAAGAACAATTAAATACATAATTTTTTAATAAAATAGTTTTTTGTTATATTTTTAATTTTAATTATAAATAAATTAAGACGTTTTATAATTTAAATTTTATAATATGAACATAATATTTAAATTCCAAATGTAATAATAATCTAATGAATTATTTTTTATATTTTTCTGAAATTTTTTAAATTTTTTAATAGTAAAAAAATACAAATGTTTCCAATATTAACACATTTGTGATGATTTCCTAATACATTAATGTTTTGAATATTTAAAAAAATATATATTATATATATTTTATATTAAATTAAATAATTTATAAATACTATTTTACATTTTTAAAACCCACGTTTTTCATTTTAGATCCTAAGTAATATTTTATTCCACTAAAAACTATTTGTTGCGTATTTCTTTTAACTAAGTAGTCATTATCTGGAATTTAGTTTGGTATTTTTTTGAAAGCCGCATTTATATAATTTATTTTATAAAAAACTAACAAATTTCATATAAGTCAACAATATTAATAATATGACATTAATCATATTTTTCTATGAATAAAATATATTTTTTCTATAAATGCTTTTTACACTTAACATGCACTCGATTTAAAATATGTTTTTACCCCTATGAAAAATTACCATTAAAAAAATTATTTAATATTTTTAATTATTTATTTAAAATTATGTTATAATGCCCAATTTTTAGTCATTAAATGTAAATTACTGAGGTAATATTATTTAACATGGTAAAACAATAATAAAAGGTAAAAATTTTAATATTAAAATACTTAAAAACTTGTTAGAAACTTATGTGTTAATGTTTGTTGAAGATTTATCAACCTTACCCTTTCCCTGAAACACTTTTTTCTATTATTGGATCCACTATTCCATTGAATATCGTCATTTCCTTTTATAATAGTACATAAATTACACTCCTATCTCTAATGGAAGGATCCATCACCACCACACGTCTCTCCAAACCACAAGAATATTTTATTCAACAAAAATCTACCCAAAT
The DNA here is from genome assembly GCA_963277665.1 of Viscum album. Taxonomy (NCBI): domain Eukaryota; kingdom Viridiplantae; phylum Streptophyta; class Magnoliopsida; order Santalales; family Viscaceae; genus Viscum; species Viscum album. The sequence continues at coordinate 1,566,699,427 of OY728135.1, read as the reverse complement.
AACTCAAAAATATTCCTACAAACCTTTTATATGTTATCGTATTCTCAAAAAGTTCACTTCTAAAATCCGTAACCTAATTTTCACTGGATCACTTCGAGGGAGTAATGTAAAATTCTCAACTACACCTTTTTCATAAAAACCTTCCAAGTACAGTTAAAAGTGGTATTTAATAAATTAATATGGTATTTATACCATTATTAATATTTTGATATTGTAAAATTTGGTATTGTGATGTCTCTTTTAGTTCACTAGAAAATTGTAATTGCATTAATCCAAATTTCAATTGATGGGTGATGGGTAGAAGTGCGGGGTAGAAAGTAGTAGAAAGGATTATCCAATGGTAATATGTCTATTGGATGTTCATTTATACATATATTTATCTGATAAATAATTGATAGGTTTACATGTTTATAAAAAAAAATATGTTCCACTAGGTTGGTAAAAGATCTCGGGAGGTCATGCTTTATGATTAGTGATTTTAGTAGAGCATGTTTAACTTGTTTGACTAATTATGCTTAGTATATATTGGTATGGGACCATTAATGAAAAGTGTTTCTAAATGAGAATTTAATAGATATCAGAAAATTAGATCTCTGATACTTTCCTTTTTAATCTATTTGTATCATATGTAATCATCCAGATATAATTAATGTAATCCATAGTGTTTTTCCCCAATTAATGTGGGATATAGTCTGATGCCTGTTAAACTATTTCATTCATTCTCCATTTTTGTATTTCAATTTCTTATTTTACCATTGAATATATTTATTGTACCTAGTTTATTTTTTATTTATTTTCTAGGTCGACTTTTTGTTGCGATTAGGGTCTATAGACTAACAACTTCTCATACATCCCGTTGTAGGGAAGAAAATTGTAAAGGATTGGTTTTCTAATATGAATACTCTACTTTGTACGATCTTCTAGTAGACAAATGTGTAGGAATATAATGATATTATTAGAATCATATATCCTTTTTTCATGGGATCATCCCCAATATGTGGTATTAAAGAGAGGTTTAGAATTTGAAAGATCAACACATTAGAAGAATCACCTGAAAGGAACCAGATGATGTGATGACCCATATCGATAGATTTTATGGAAAAAAATTTGATTCAATAAAATGTAGATTGAATATCATGTAATTTATAAAGACATGAATGTATCATTATACAAGGTAAATCTATATATACTGAATAAATAAAAATGTGATCTCCTGGATAGAACAACATTATATCTAGTAAGAATATATCTTATATTGAATGGCACATTCAATATTTGGGAGACGAATACTTTAGACTCTATGATGGTGTTGGATAATATACACAAAATTCTTATATCCCTTAACAAAGTATTAATTTTGATATAGTATTTCAGGTTATGGTTTCCAAAATAAAACCAACAGAAGGTCATGTTAATGAATTCAAAATGATCTATGGGTAGCTCTAATTGGTAGATGTAATTTTTAGATGATGTATCAGTGTTGATTCTATTATATTCACTTCTAGATATTTTGGATTGAATGATTAATAAAAATTGTGAATCCATTATAAATATAGACTTAATGATTAATTATATCATAAATATGATACTCAATGAGATACTTTAGTGTAAAAATTTTCAGGATACATCCAATAGTTCCCCTAATATAGGTGTAAGTGGATGTTGACCTTAATATATGGGAATATACTAGAAGAAACCACTATTATATAAGCCTCTAGGAATGAAATGAGCTAATGTTCAAGGAATGTTGGCTTATCCTTGTCCAAGATAATATAAATTTGGTAATAATAGTAACTTAAAGAAGTATTGAAAAATTCACAATGATAAAACCAGAAAAATATTAATGTTATGGAATTAAGATTCAATTAATATAATAGAAGATAAGAAATACTTACTTGTTGAGCACTACCACACCATTATAATCTTAGGTGATTAAATATATATCATTCTATCATTAAACTAGTGATACATTTTATATAATTAACAATTAATTTTTTATGTTTTTAAAATTACATATGTTTTAGGCTGAATCCTTGAAAGTTGTTAAAAATGATAGTTCAACATTCAAATGAACAATTCAGGTTTCATTAAGATATCAGAGGTTTATCACAACAACAGTCTATGAATGAATCTTTTTTCCATCATAAAATTTTATTTTTATGGTTTTCTAATTTTTTATTATTTCATTAATAATTATATAAAAAATATTGATTTACTCATTGATGAATAATTTTAATGAATTTAATAAATTTATTCAATGGAAAGTGTTGGTAGAATGAGTGTGTCTCTTGAAGATGAAGTTCATCCAAACAGAGAATGATGGTTAGTGAACAAGATTCAACTTATGGAACTACAAAAAGAGGGGAGGAATAATGTATAAGAAGACTATTCCACGAACTCCATAGTGGAATGGGGTGGAATAAAAAATGATTTGGTCTATAATAGAGAAATCTATGAGTATTTGGTTGCACTACGTAAAGTATTAGGAAATTTCGGTTGAGGCACTTCACATTAAAGATTATAATAAAAATTTATGTATAGTATTACTAGTTGTAGAGGAACATGTAGAAGAGTTATGGTCTATAATTACCTTAATTTCATCAACTCAAATATTAACTAGTTTATCTAGTATATATGTAAATGAAAATGACAGGAAAAAATTTGATTCAAAATAAATACCTAAATATCCACATTAGTTATGAAGATGAAAATTTTGGATATCGTTAGAGGGATGGACAAAGAAAACAAATCATAAAAATCAGGATTTTTTATTTATGGGATGGTTATATTGATGGACCAAAACATGGATATGCGAGATATTAAAGAAAACTCAACTGTAGAAATTTAGGTTGATTAGAGTACATGTAGTTCTCAAAAACCAAAGACCATCATAAAAAATAAAAAATTAAATTGTATATGAATCTATATTTTGAGTGCCAAAAATTAAATTCTCCTAAACTATATGTATAATATGTTCAATTAGTTCCCAAAATCATCAATCCACATATTTCGGTTTATCAAAGTCAGTTGCGAAGGACAACCATAATCAGACAAAAAATGTTCATTGGTGTGCGGTTGATATGAATTTCCTTCTCCAAATATATGTGAAAAAAATAAAAAAATAAATGATCCATCTTCTCTTAGTGACTCAAACCAGTTGGAGTTAGTCATTAAAGAGAGATGGATTTATTAAAGCTTATTATAACATGGGATATGGATGAACTTATTATGGGTAAAAACTCACTTGAGAAAATTTGATTTTACCAGAATAAGGGAAAATGTTATGGTACGAAGAGATAAAAACATTTCTTATAATGAATGGTTTTTAATAGAACTACGACGTAGCTTTATTATAAATAGTATCACTGTTAGATAAATATTTTATCATCCAAACAATATTAATAATGGTTACATCAGAATATCTGTATTTGGAGAATATGGATGTCAATAATTATTTACATCATGGTGAGTTGGATGATTATATATACATCCTACAATAGATATGGTTATCGGTATACTAAAAATTTTATTATGATTGTATGTTGAAGAAAATCCTTTATGATTTGAAGTAAGCCCTTCGATAATGGAATCATAAAATCGATTCATTTACATTTGAATACAAATTTATTAGGTGAAATGAAGACCATTATTATTATAAAAATAAATGGGAAGATGGGATATATATCATATTGCTACTATATATGGATAATATATTGACTGTTGGACAAAAATCACTGAAAATCATAAAGATGAAGTGTGATTTTTCTGAAAATTTGAGATGAAAGATCTTGGACAAACAATAAAGACCATGGGGATGAAGATCAAGAGATATAGGTCTTTGGACTCTAAATATATCACAGAATTATTATATATATATATGATCATGGAAAGGATTCAGATAGACAATATTAAATGATTCTCAACCCCCATTGTTATGAACATCATGTTGTTTAAGTCAAAAGTGCCAGTAATAAAAGTGGAGGCCATGTGTGGTTCCAAATATGTGCATATTTATTTATTAATTTCATTAATTATTAAGTATTTAATTCAATGAATATATGTTCTTATTTGGTTCAAAGGATTCGTTTTTATGTATATATATGGTTTTCATAGATTTCTAGTAGAATACACACATTGAGGATGAATCGACGTAATATTTGAAAATACATTTCCAGTAATTTATAATCACATGTTTTTTACTTTTGAGGAGGCATAACCTGACTATCCCAAGTACACTACTAAGTCACATACCACAAAACACACACAATTTTCCTCATGGAACACACCATGTACACCAATTCAAGAATTGGGTTATGGATAAAATTAATGATACACACCAGGTACTTCAACTCCACATGTTGTATACTCCCAACTACATACCTCTGATGAGTAAAATTAAATGGGAGGCATGATTTTACACCTATATTAGGGTAAAATTGAGGAAAATATGGTTATTGTTAGAGAACATAATTTAATTTGGAGTGCACACTGTGTGAAAAATTTTGTATAAAAATAGATGCATTCCCTGAAATTTTAGGCTGAATATACAATTGACGACGTTCTACCATTATATTAACTCGATCCTCCTTATAATCCATTAGGATATTTTTATATAATTTTCTTTGTTCATCTCTTGATTCCCTTCCAGGAATCTCTCATATATCCATGATAATGGTTGAGTTTTATCTCGATATTTTTACCAATTTCATGGTTATAAGAGGTAAATAGTTTACTCTTAGGGTTGTAATAATATTATGGGTGGTTTTTGATATAAATTATGATGTTCGTTCTTTAATTGTGAGATTTATTTTATAATTATTTCAAATAGTAAATTCAAAATTTATCAAAGGTTTTGTATCAGACCATGAATGAAAGTATTGGTTAAAACGAAATGACTTACAATATGCGAACCCATAACTATTGTGTGACCCTGTTGGCATTATTTTTGGAGAATTTAAATAAACATGTTATTAAGTAATCAATAACTAGACCATGGGATCGAATTATAAATTCAAAAGATATTTTCTATTATACTATGAAATTGTAACATAATTAAATCCCCATGGTAAATTATTTCATCAATTATTTTAAAATTAAAAGAATTGGTTTTGTAATTAACCCTAAACAAATTATAACCCTAACATGTTTTCCCTATTTTTCTTCCCCTTTATTGGATAAAATTAGTTTTCTTAAAATTTATTTATTCCATCACTACTATTTTAGTTTTTAGAAAATAGAGGGATACTCATTGACCTGTGCCTACAATTTCATTTCCTTTTTTTTCCATGTGGGGTCATCCCATTCTTCCACTAGATACCCAAATAGTTTTTTTAGGGAAAAACATTATCATGAAATGGGATGGCATGTCAAATACCTACTCTATTTATGAGTATTTGACATGAATCATTAGTATGAATTTTGATTCCAGGTTATGTAATTCAGTATTTTATTTTTCCTTCCCTAATCATTTTCTAAGGGACCTCCAAATCAAATAAAAATTTATTTGTATTTTACTAGAGGTTGGTACAGTTTATATTAAGTCGATATTTATCCTTTTGATCTAGAATTTCAATTGTTTTATCCATAAAAATACTATCCAAAAAATGAATTATTTGTTATAGTTTGAGGACTACACATGAACATTCTATTAGAATCCATTATTAGATAAATCCCAAGGAAGGAAACGGGAGAAGGGTCAAGGAATTTCGGCTTATCCTTGTCCAAGATAATATAATTGTTGAAATAAAGGAAACTTATTTAAAAATTCACAATGATAAAACCAGAAAAATATTAATGTTATGGTATTCAGATTCCATTAATATAATAGAAGATAAAAATAACTTACTTGTTAAGCATTTCTACTTTAGTGGAAGATTCAGTTATTAAATATAGATCCTATTATCATTAAACTAGTGATACATTTTATATAATTAAAAATAAATTGTTAATGTTTTTAAAATTAAATATGTTTTAGGGTAAATCCTAGGATGTTTTTAAAAAATGATAGGTCAAAATTCAAATGAATAATTGAGGTTTAATTAAGATATCATATGTTTATCACATCCATGGTCTTTGAAAGAATCTTATTTCCATCATAAATTTTTTTTATATTTTCCTAATTTAATTTTTTTTCTCTCATAATTATATATAAAATATATGTATTTCCTAATTGAAGAATAAATTTAATGAATTTAAAAAATTTATTTAATGGAATGTGTTGGTAGAAAGAGTGTGTCTCTTGACGTTGAAGTGCATCCTAACAGACAAAGATGGTGAGTGAACAAGACTCAACATATGGAACATTAAAATGAGGGGAGGAATAATGTATAAGAAGACTATTCCTAGAATCCCATAGTGGAATGGAGTGGAATAAATAATTATTATATCTATTATAGAAAAATCTATGAGTATGTGGTTGCACTCAAAAAAGTATAAGGAGAATTGGGTTGAGGCACTCAACCGTAGAGATTATAATTCAAATTTAAGTCTAGTATCAGTATTTGGAGAGGAACATATAGAGGATTTATGGTCTCAAATGAATTGACTTTCATTAACTCAAAATCGTAGCTACTTTTTCTTTTGTATATGTAAATGAATTTGTTAGGGAAAATTTTGATTCAAAATGAAAACTCATATGTCCTCCTTAGTTATGAAGATGAAAAATTTGGATATCTTTTGTGAGATGGTGAAAGAAAACAAATCATAAAAATTAGTATGTTTCATTTATAAGAAAGTTTTATTAATAGATCAGAACATGGATAAGTGAGATGTTGAATAAAAATCAGCTGTAGAAATTTAGGTTGATTAGAGTTCGACTAGTTCTCAAAAACCAAAGACTGTAATAAAAAAAATAAAGGGTAGATGAAGCTCCAATAAACGAACTAAAAATTAAATTCCCCTATAATATGAGTATCATATGTCCAATTAGTTCTAGAAATCATAAATCCAAGTAATTCATTTTATCAAATTCAGTTGTAGAGGACAATCATAATCAGAAAAAAACGTGTTTAGGGGTATGGGGATGATATAAATTTCCTTCCCCAAATATATGTAAAAATATAAAAAAAATTGATGGATCGAGCTTCTCTTAGTGACTGAAACTAGTTGGAGTTAGTCATGAAAGAGGGATGGATTTATTAATGTTTAATAGAACATGGGATATGGAGAAAATTATTGTGGGTAAAAAGGCACCTGAGAACAATTGATTTTACTATATTAAGGAAAAATATTATGGTACGAAGAGATAAAAATAATGATTTGTAGTGAACGGTTTTTAATAGTAGTACGGGGTAGCTTTATCATAAATACTCTCACTGTTAGATAAATATTCTATCACCCAAACAATATTAAGAATGGTTACATCAGAATATATTTATCTAGAGAATATGGATGTTAATACTTATTTACTTCATGGTGATTTTGATTATTATATATACATGAAACAACAGATTGGATTATTAGTATAATAAAAATAGAATTTGGATTTTAAGTCGAAGAAAATCATCTATGAGCCGATGCAATCCCTTCGATAAAGGAATCATAAAATCGATTCATTTTTTGTATGAATAAAAATTTAGTAGTTTAAATGAATATCATTATTATTATCAAAATAAATGGGAAGATGGGATATATATCATATTTCTACTATATGTGGATAATATATTGATATCTTGACCAAAATGTCAGAAAATCAGAAAGAAGAAGTGTAATTTTTCAAAAAATTTGAGATTAAAGATCTGGGACAAGCAAGGAAGATCATGGGTGTAAACATAAAGAGATATAGGTTTTTTGGAATCTATATATATCAAAAAATAATTATATATATATATATATATGATCATGTAATGGTTTCAGGTAGACAAAGTTAAATGAGTCTCATCCCCTCTTGCTATGATTTTCATGTTGTTAAATTCAAAAGTTCCAGTAATAAAAGATAAGGCCAAGTGAGCTTCCAAATATGTGCATTTTTATTCATTTATTTTATTACTTATAAAATATTTTATTCACTGAATGTATTTCTTATTTGGTTCAAAATATTCATATCTATGTCTATAGATTTTTTCTAGAAGTTTCTTGTAGAATTCACACATCGAGGATGAATTGAAGTAATATTTCAAAATAAATTTCCTATAATTTATAATCACATGTTTTTTACTTTTGCAGAGGCATAGCCTGACTATCCCAAGTACACTATTATGTGACATAACAAAAACCAAAAACAATTTATATCATGGAACACACCATGTACACCCATTCAGAAATTGGTTTATGGATAAAATTAATGATACACACCATGTACATCAACACCACATGTTGTCTACTACCACCTATGGAAAACTGATGAGTAAAATTAAATGGGAGGCATGATATTACACCTATATAGGGGTAAAATGGAGTAATATATGATTAACTTGAGACTACACAATTTAATTTTGAGTAAACACTACATAAAAATTTTGGTTTAAATATAGAGCCATTCTTCAAAATTATGAACTAAATATTCAAGGGAAGAGGTTCTACCCTTCTATTAACTCAATCCTCCCAATAATCTATTCGGTTATTTTTTTTAGTTTTTTTTCATTCATATCTTGTTTTCTTTCTAGGATTTTCTCCCATATCCATGATAAGGTTTGAGTTTTTTCTCTATATTTTCACCAATTTCATGGTTATAAGAGGTAATGAGTTCACTTTTAGGGTTGTAATAATATTATTGGTGGTTTTTAATAGAAATAATAATGTGTGTTATTTAATTGTGAAAGTTAATTTATAATTATTTCAAATAGTAATTTCCAAATTTATCTGAGGTGTTGTATCAGACCATAAATGAATCCAGCGATGAAAACTACAGGATTTACAAAATACAAACCGATAACTGTTGGGTGAGATTGATGAAATTGTTTAAGGATAATTTCTATAAAAATGTTATTAGGTATTGAATAACTAGACCAGGCGATCAGATTCTAAAATAAAATGTTATTTTCTATTTTACTAAGAAATAATAACATATTTAAATCCCCATTATAAATTATTTAATCAATTAATTTAAAAATTCAGGAATTAGTTTTGTAATTAACCCTAAATGAATTTCAACCCTAACATGTTCTTCCCTATTTTTCTTCCCCTTTATTGGATCAAATTAACTTTCTAAAATTGTTTCAAAATACATTATTCAATCACCACTATTTTATTTTTTTGGATAATAGAGGGATACTCATTGACATAAGCCTACAATTTCTTTTCATTTTTTCCATGTAGGGTCATCCCATAATTCAACTAGTGACCTAGATTGTTAGTTTTGTGAAATAATTTATCATGAAATGCGATGGGCATGTTAAATACCTACACCATTTATGAGTATCTGACATGAAGAAGTAGTATAAATTTTTATTCAAGGTTAATTAATTGAGTATTTTATTTTTCCTTCCTTATTTATTTTCGAGGTAACCTCCAAATCAAATCCAAATTCATTTTTATTTTACTAGTGGTTGGTACCATCTATCTTGAGTGGATATTTATCCTTTTGATTTATAATTTCCATACATTTATCCATAACAATACTATACAAAAAATGGATTATTGGTTTCAGCTTGAGGACTACCCATGTACATTCTACACTCCCCCATCTTCTTATGTTCTAGATCCATCCAAGAATAATAGAGAAATATTATTATCGATAGAGTAAACTTTTACCATTATTTATTTAGAGTAAATCAAATGTATGTTAGTTTGTGGAATGTTGGTAATGAAAATTTTCAGGATATTTAATAATATGGATGATTTGGTTGAGTGTGAATTTGGGAAACTGTTTCTTTTTCAAATGAGGTCGTATAAAATGATGTTAACCCAAATTATTTTGAATTGAGGGGTTATAAATATTTTTTTCAAATATTAAAATTCCAAATGGAAAGAAATCATGTCATGATAGTATAGTATTTAATAAATTATTTATATTTGACCCCTTACTTGATTTCTTTCCTGCTCAAGAGGATCCTTGTATTTCATTTCAGTTTTTTAGAATTCCAGAGCATGATACCCAGGATGTACAGGATATAAAAAATCAAACCAACACAAAAGTCCACAATTAAAATCTATTATCCATAGAGAGTTTTTAATTCATGCTAACTTCCAAAAAATAATAACATTGAATAATACTATGGAAATAGGGAGGTATTGAGAATATTTCATGGTTTGAAATTCCAAAAACACATCCTCCTTTAAAACATGGTTAGGTACTCTTACTTAGTTAATCCAAAGAGCTAAGATAAAGGATATATTTAGTAGTAATCACACAATCTAATTTATCACTATTTCCATCTCTATATTTTATTTTAAATAAAAACATGACATGTACTTATTTGGAAGATGTCATGTCCCGTCCTTTTTTTCTTATCCTGTTGTCTCCTAAAAACTATGAATAAAATGACTCTTTAAATCATGGAATGTAATTTTTCATTTAGTGTATATTAAAATACTACATATAAAACAAGTAAATACTTTTTTAGTAAATAAATAATAACTAAACCAATCCCGATGGAACTGTTGTTGAAGAGTATTTCATTCGTCACTAGTTTGAATCCCTTTGTTCCCTCCTTTGTCGTAGGAATCATTTTTCTAAACCCTATGAATTAATAAATGTAAAGTGTGATTTTATCATAAATTTTAAATTAATATAAAAATAAAAAAACCTATGGTGTGGTTGAGTCATCTGGCATGGTCCTAATCATCAGTCTAAAACACAAAGGTTTGATTCCTTACAAGTGACTCAATTCCATAATTTTTCACTTAAGTAAAACCACATGCCTTCTAATTCGATATTTTTTCTATGTTTTATATATAGAATTTAAAAAATATCTTTAAAAATACCTTTAAAAACAACAATACAAATGAAGAAATATTTTGGATTATAGGAAGATTCATAACTATGGGTCTAAAAAAACAAAGTTTGAATATGGAAAATATCCCCAACATTATCACATTTTCATGAATAAAATCACACTTCATGAATTTATTATTATACTATGTTTATGTATAAACTATTAATAAAATTTCAAAAGGATAATAAAACTCTCAGTTCAATAAAAAACATTCCAGTGGTTGAGGGAACACATGTGGATCAAACCGGTCAATAATTCATACCTTGCCCTAGTATTGAATCAAATTTTTTAATTCCCTTTTACAGATTTTATAAGACATGACATGTATCATCAAATGAACTAAATTTATGGATTAATTTAAATATATATGTTTATGTGTGTGTTTATAATTATATATAATAATATATAAATATCCAATGATATATATAATACAAATTATAGAATTTAAATAAATAAATTCCCCTAAAAACATACAAAAAGTGTTCGAGACAATAAATTTTATGTAATATTATTCTATAAGAAAATATCCATACTCATTAAGTTCTCATTCTGACCCCTCCACTAATTTCTTCTAATGTCATACAATAATTCATAACTTTTTCAAACATCAAATCCAACATTTCAGGTATTCTTATGTAAGAAAACAACTTCTTCAGTCACCGAACCTGAAACTTGACCTGATGTTCTACAATTCCAAAAGATGGTTAATAATTCCCATGTGATTGTGAGAAGTTTTTAGGCATCATATGAACTCTTTAATGATATTTTATTGACAAAACCAATGATAAAACAATGAAAATAAATGATTAAATAAGATAAAATAAAAAAATGTGCAAAATATATCATAACCAACAACCGTGATCCATCCCATTTGAATATACAACGTAAAAATTAATAAGAGAATATATATAGGTAGGAAGTAAAAATAAGAAACCAAAATAATAGAAAACAAATTCTACAACAAACAACCAATTTGAGAAATTCCTAAAACCAACTCTATTCAACCACATGTTTCTCACCACTACCCAACTCACCCCCATGTTATCCATGATAAACAATAAGAATCCAAGTAATAAATAAAAACATAGGATTTTTTAGGTGTGATCTAAATCCATAGTAGTTCACCAAAACCCATAAGAACCACAAAAATAATTTCAAAGTGAAATTCATCAATCTTAGTTAAAAAATAAATCAAGATAGTAATATCTTCATACAAACAATGTATTAAAAACAAAAAAAATTCATAAAGAAGATTTAAAACAGTTTCCCATTGTTTCCCAAAACTGAAAACACATGAATCGAAGGAAAATATAACATCCTAATATAAATAAAAGGCCATCATGTAAATATTTATTTTCTCAAAATTTACTCACATCTATTATTTAAATGAAAATGGATTAATAAAACATATCACTTTCTGGGTGAATTATTCTTTAAAACGAATCCCAATTTGAGATCCACATTAAATTAATCACATATGAGTCTTTAAAAAATAAAAATAGTATTTATCAAACATCTTTGAAACTAATTTTCAATGGAAATAATCCAAATCACATGGGTTATGAAAAAGAAGTATTCATCATAGATATATATATATATATATATATATTCCAAGTAATCTAATAATGAAACATAAGCATGGAAGGTTCCATATAAAAAAATAGATGAAATGATAAAATAAATAACAATATCATTTTACCCTCAATCACATACTCACTAATTTAATAAATGTGTCATAATCCTACCCCAGGTTCACTAACATGCCAAGAATCTATATGTATAAGGGTATATCCTCCCAAAATAACTACCAAAAATAATCTAAATCTATACCACCATATTGGTATCCCAAAAAAGTATCATATTAATGGAAACTGCCCACCAATATCTTGTTCCTAACATGATTTATGGGAAACTTGGAGGGTGTGAACCAACTAAAGAGTCAAGATAGATCTTTAACTTAGTACCTAGAATCCCATGACTAATATATGAAGTGAGGCATAGTGAAAAAAATCCATGTCTACCTACAAGGCATAACAATAATGTACCTTACCCCTAACACGCAATGATTAAAATCCGCATGAACATAACATGCACTCAAAGCATAACATGTATATTCCAATATAATGGTAGAAACAAGAGTCATATATTTATCATAGAACCACGCAAGTGGAACTCAAGAAAAAGGAAATCAAGATTTCCAACCACTAACACCTTTTTACAAAAATGTTATGAAGGGTCATTTAACACCAAAACAAATATCATAATTCAAATCCCTTTCACATTTAATTAAAATATTCCAACCACAATTTAGAAAACAATGTAAAAATCCATGAATTTAAAACATTTAAAATCCTCCCTTAGTTGACATATCACTTCCTTGGAAATCAATAACATGGTAAAAGGAATTCATTTCTATCAAAACCACATAAATATTTTAAATAGGTCTTAATAAATCACATATTCTTTTTTAAAAACATTAATGTTTCTATTTCACAGAGGTTTTTCTCTATAAACCCCAAAATGTTACCAAAATTATAAAAATTTTCCCTTAAACTATTTAAAACAATCCCCCCAAGAATTTCATTTTGGTTAAACAAAAAAAACAATTAAATTCACCATTTAGAGTACATTCAAACATGAATTTTTAAAGAATAATTTAGAGTTCAACAGCTCACTTTAAAAATAAATTACCATTAAATATTTATTTTCACTAATTGAAAAAACGTCTAAATATCATTGCACAACATTAAAACTATTAAAAAAATCTATAATTCATTTCAAAAATATTACATAATAACAAAAAAATCCATTTTAAACAATAAAAAAAATAATTAACATGTAAAATCAATTATTCCATATATAAAACTCAAAAAATAGCTGAAAATAACCATAAGGCTATTATATATAATATAAATTTCAGAAAATGAAAATTTATAAAATTAATAAATAATTTAATTCCTTAATGAAATAATCTCATAGTAACACCTACATCAAAGAAGCAGAAACCATGCCGAAATGTCTGAAAACATGTCTACTTCACTGAAGACAATGCCCATGGGATTATTGATGATCTCTATAACCCCATGAAACTAAACGAACTATCATTATAACAACTTGTAACAGTAAAATTCATCCACATGAAATCTAGGGTTCATGGGGGAGTCCAAATGAAAAATATAAGAGAGGGATAAGGAAGGAGGGAAAGAGGATAAAACCGACTCAAAATTCTTGGGAAACACAATTAGAAGGTAAATAATGAAGGGATGAGGAAGTTGGAACAACTCTATGAGATCCCACTGGTTGTTCACCTATAATTGATCCCCTAGGCTGGTCATCGCTTTTTACACTTCCTTCGGAAAATATTAGGCTTTTTGTTTACTCTTGAGAGGACTCATAGTTTATTAAACCATTCACCTCACTCTAGAACAACCCAAATCCTCTCCTAGACTCCTAGGGCTCCATAAACAGTTTGAAAACCATGTGGATTTCACAAAAATTGATCTATAAAAAACTATAAATCTGACTTTATTCTTTCCACATGGTTTATCAAACCATCCATAAGTTTTGCACCACACCATAGACATACCACTTAACCTACACAATTTCTCTTATGGGATTCTTGGTTTGGACATGACCATTAATAGATCCAATTGAAAATCCATGCATAGTTCAAAATAATTTAATAATGATCTTTATAAAGAGAGGCCACATTGTTTCCCTATAAATGTGCCCCTTGATCATGCATTATAGTAAAACCTAAAAAATTATAAGGTTTTGATCTAAAACTCTGAGAAAACATGACACAAACCTCCTCATCATCAAGGAACAAAGAAATAAATGCATTGTGACATAAAGGTGTCACAAAATCCCAACAAAGACACTTTTTCTCCATATAGTGAATTTTTTGAATGTAATTTAATAGAAGTATAACGAGATCCCCAAGAGGACCTTACCAAATTAACCACTATAATTGGAATGACCACAAAGCCATCTACCGAGATCCTCATAAATGATCAAACTGATCAATCGTGATTGAAAAATAATCTTTATATTGAACAAAAATAAACACCTCTAACAAGAATCCCTATTAATAATGGGAGACTAATAATGGTCCTCACACCATTTACAGTTCCTTTAAAATGGTCTTTCCCCAATTTAGATTTCATCTAACCTGGTGGCACAAAGGAACGATTGCAGCGAACTTTTCCTCAACCAATGATAAAAACAACCATTATTGAATCACACTCTCAATCAAAAACACTTCCTAACCAAATGAAGGGATGTATAAAAATAATAGACGAAAAATTATTATAGAATCACTTTCCTTGGGTAACAACACATAAAGATAACCTAGGGTCAAACACTAGATCAACCACACCTGCTGCATCCCATGAAAATAACCACATACAAAAATCAATTAGTATACCACAATCAACTGGTGTATCACACGCCCTAGTTACCCAATCATGAACCAAAAGGCCTCTTTAAATTCAAAAAATTATCACAATAGGGATCAAACAATATAACAGGCATAATAAACTGACACCAACATAGGTTTTCTTAAACTAAATGAATAAATGAAATGACACTCACATCGCATGCGCAAAACACACAAGAGGGTGGGAGACTGGGGAGGAATTATTATATATAATAAATAATTCTATAAAATATAATTAAACCTATACATTAAAATAAAAAAAGAAATATTCCAAAAATAACATCACAAAAAGAGATAAACATCCCTAAAACCCATCCACAACTAGAACACATGAAACCATGGTTATAAGCATGAAAGGAAAAGTCACAAAACAAAAAAACCTTCCTTAAAGGATTGAACCTGCTACATCTTCCCAAAATCCATTCAAACAAAACAATATTCATGAAATAGTTTAAGTAATCAACAACTCCCACAATCTTGTAAAAAACTAACTAAAGAGATCTTGGAAACTCTTACCCATGAATTTTTAGGTGTCCCAAGAGAAATAAAGATATATATTATCTCTTTGAACAACCTATTTTACTTCAAACTTATTTGATGTTATTTGTAAACCACTCCACTTAATGTCTAGGTAGGCACCAAAAGAAGAGAAACCCATTTGAATACTTTGGGGGACACAAAATATTATACATGAACTACAACAAGTCATGTATAAATACAAAAACCAAGAGATTCATTCACAAAAAATGAATAAAACAACTATAGTATCCCTCATATGAGAAATTCCAAATGACATCAAATTAAACATTTCTTTTGATAACCACCTTTTAAAAAAGTAATTTTAAAACCACCTTCCACCGAATTGTGAATTTGAAAATAAATTCAATGTAATATTTAAAACAAAAATAACAGCAGTGGAGCACGCACATTCCCCAAACATGAAAATCCTCTAAATTCATTCCAAAGACCATTTCTAATTTGAAAAACCTTGAATCTAAAATTATTTTCAAAACGAATATACATTTTTAAAAACTCTTTGTAAGCACTTTTAAAAATAAAACATCCTTTATGAAGACATAATTTTACAAATAAATCAATGGAAACCACCACATTCAAAAAAAATTCATAAAACCATGGAAATTCATTCTTCCCATTTATTCAAAAAAATGTTGGAAATTATAATTATTACAAAACCCCATTATTCTCTAAAATAAGGTTTCCCAAACTAGGTACATATGAATACTGCACAAGAAATAGGAAATGATCATGAGAACCACATTCCAAAAAGGGAACCAAAACATTCCTCATTACACCTACAATTAGTAAAAACTGATTTTGGAGAAATAATGAATTATGCGGAGTTAAAAATATCTTATTCAGGTGAAAACAGTTTTGGAAATTCTTTGGCCACACTAATCTATAAATTTTGTTCTATCCATACCACACACACTATAAGAGATGTGATATATATCGCATGGGGGACATAATGTTTCCTAGGTCATTAGATCTAACCATGCAGCTTAAATTCTCCTCCATTCTATCTGAATACAAATGAGAAACTGCTTATATAATATATATAACTAACAGGGATCTATCCCATGTAAATTACTTCACACCCTTAAGAAATATCTTAATGAAACTAAATTCATAATTAAATCCAAAAAATCCATGGTAGATTAAGGTCCGAGATGGGAAAGTTCAAGCTTGACTCGCCCCACACATACCTTTCAAACTCTATGAGCCTTACTATGTTTTATATGAGGACATTCCCAAGTAAAAAAGAGCTAAAAAATCTTATCCTACTACTAAAGTAAAAAAACCAACATTATGATACCATTTTGTAATCAACCATCATGGTATACCACCAACCACAACACGTGACATGATTCACCATAAGGCCCAAAGTGCAATCCTAATCCTAATCAGTTGGTGACATGTGCTCGAGCATTATAAGAACACATTTTTGAATGCTTTTTCTCACATAGGATATAAAAATGTGGAAATAAATGAGTTATTAAGAAAATATTAAATAAACGTAATCCTAAATGGGTTATAACCAACTACAATGATCCTAAACAATTTTCATCTACACGAACAATATCCATAACCAAATAGATATAGGAATGCAGGTCACATCATGTACAAAACTAAACAAAAATAAATCTAATGAAACCCAAAAAAAATTGATCCTAGACTGAATCCAACTCCATAAAACCTCTATTTTCTAACCATTTCCCAACTCACCACATGATGTCTAGGATGAACCAGAAGGATCCAATTGAGAACATAGAACCTACAATTTTTATGGGTGATCTCAAAAACCTATAAGGCCACCATATCCCACCAAAATTATTCAATTCACTTCATAAGAATATTAATCAATTCTAGTTTAAAAATATATCTTGAAAGTTATCTTTTCATACATTCATCAAATGGAAAACAAAAAATATTCCATAAATCATTTTCAAAAAAAATCCCTTTGTTTCCCGAATCCAATAACACAAAAACTAAAAGAGACTCCAAAAAACTAAACTAGTTAAAAACCCCAAAAAAAATACATATTTCATTTCCTAAAAACTACACACATGTTTTATTTAAATAGAAAACAGAATATTTAAACATATCAGTAGATGAATCCTTATTTAAATAAAATCCCATTTTGAGATCCACTATAAATCACTTTAACAAGAGTCTTTAAAAACTCAAAACTAGTATTCACAAACATATTTTAAAATTAATTTTCATTGGAAGAAACCCAAATCACATGTGTTAATCACAAAAAGTAGGAGCCACATATATATATCATAAGGTATATAAAAATGAATCATATGAAAGGAAGGTTCCATATCAAAAAAATTACGGGAAATAGAAAAATAAATCAGTAGATAGAACTCTACTCAATCACCTACTAACGAATAAAAATAACATGACTTAGTCCTACCCAAGATTTGATGACATTCCAATCATCTAACTATATTAGTTTATTTCCACAATAACTAGATATCAGTATATTCCATGTCCACAACATCATTTGGGTAGCCCTTATAAGCATCACAATAATCAAAAACCACCACCAATACATTTTTCATAGAAAAACGGATGGCCAACTAGCAGCACGTTGAAAAACTAAAGGTACAAGATAGATCCCCCACTTAGTACCCTCTATCTAATTACCAACAAAATAAGTGACCCTTAGTGAAAACAAGTCATTTCTACCCAAATGAAGTAACCATAAGTACTATCAACCCTAACACCTAATGATGAGAAGCCCCATACACATAACATGCACTCATGGAATACAAGAAAAATTCCACACAAGGGGAACAACAAGAATAAAATAGTGATCATAAACTCAAGTATGGTATGCACAATAATTTTTTAATCAACGGTTACATACACTACACCATTTAACTAAAAAGTTTAAAATGGGCCATTAACACCAAAACACTTCTTGGGACTCCATACCCTTTCACATTTCAATAAATAATTTTGAAACACCATTTTCAAAATAATAGAAAAAATCCCACATTTTTAAACATTTAAAATAAACCCTTACATGAGAGTTATATTCTTTAAAAAGATTAATCATGGATAAGTCCATTATTTCATTAAAAATTTAATTAAAAAACATAAATCATTTTAAGACACATGTAATGCCCCGAACCACGTTACCCAGATTCGGTGCTTTATTACATAACATTGGCATGACCACAAAAGATAATGTCTCAAAACACTGATTAGTTTAGTATCTTTGAAAGTACTAGATACATCCATAATATTTACATTACATAATAAAATGAAAAACTACCACAAATTTGATTCCATAGTCATCACTAAGATCTCATAGACTATTCCTACAGGTCGGTCATAATATACTTCTTCACATCCTGGAAAAAATAAAACATAAAAAGGGGTGAGCTTAGATGCTCAGTAAGGATAACAATATAAAGAAAACATTAATAAATAAGAATAAACATTTAAGGAAATGTATTAGACTAAAACAAAATCCTTTTAAACTTGACCTTCAGAATTATGTGGAAAATATAAAATCAAAATATTTCCATTTAATTACTCTCATGGATATTTTACTAGTATAATAATTATATCCAATATCAATAGACACTTTCATAATGACAGATTGCATAATGCCAGACATTCATAACCACATAGTCAAGGCCTTGTGCCAAGACTATAAATAAAATTTTTTCATGTCCTTGTGACAAGACACTAGTTTGCCTCATGATACCTACTGATGCATCGAGGAGCTATAGTGGCCTACACCCATCACTTACTATGTTCAATGCATTACTCATATAAAAAGGGTTAAACATAACATAAACATTCTTATTAAAAAAAGTATATGAAATGTTGATACATTATCCATAAATCATGAGTGCTGTAAAAATAACACACCAACAGTCAAACATATAACAAAACCATCAATACAATATTGATGTTTGGTATCATATTAAATCAGCATCAAATAATCTTAAAATTCATCAATTGATGTTGACATAGATGAAATCAAAACCATATTAATAAAAAATATCTCTTTTTATTTTGAAATCATTTAAGAGTAACATAATTATAAAGAAAACATTTATTTTGAAAATTTTCTTATATGCTTGTAAGGGAATCATAGATGATGTTATAATAGGGGAAAATAACAGCTCTTTTAGTATAAGTTAAAAAACATTCTTACATTAATTTTTTGAAAAAGGTCATAAAGTACCTTTTTTGGAAAATGACAGAAAGATTCATTTCAAACTATTTTATAAAAATTAAAACAAGGGTATAAATAAAATTAACCGATTCTCTAGTAAATAGTAAGAAAATTTGGAATAGATTTTTTAGAAACATGGATGTGGATTATAAATAGGTCCCAGTAGATAATTACATAAAAACAACCTCAGATGATGAAGGGATTGTAGAATTAACCCTTAACTTGTAATTTTCCTTGGACGAGGGTAGGTTAACATCCTCTATAATGGTTAAATAAGTGTTATCAAATTATACAAGAATTAAATATATTAATATGATATCATATATGATCTTTTAACATTGCATTGTTAATAATATCTTCATATTATCGTCGTTTCAGGTGTTAACTGATTCATTTTATATTTTATGATTTGTTACATAAGTAATCTTTTTTATGGATATGATTTATCTTATTCATATTTAGAATGATATTAAGTCTTTATACATTATTTTTAATCATCTAATGAAAATTAGTCTTCAATGGATACGATGGAGAATGAATCTCATCGCGTTCATGGAGATGATAATCCGTATGTACGCACGAGCGACAATATCATTATGTTGATATTAAAATAATATATTATTTGATTCTATATCATATATAAATGATAATTATCATGTTATATTAATTATATATTTAAATTACACATCATTATTATACCCATCCAAATAATAATGTATTCAATAACAATTACACCACGACGTGGATATAGTAAGTCGTACGTACGCAAGTACGGTGACATGTCATTCAAAGGAATGATAGAATAATGAATATGGTCGTACCATATTTATAATCACATCATAAAATATTTAAGATACTAGTTTCCTTATTTTATATTGTTAACAAAAAATAAAGATGAAGTGTAAGAAGAAAGGAACTTGAAAGAGGTGATTAAATAATTAGCTCTTCTTCGGGTTCTTCTTTTTGATTTGATCAAAAGGGATCCATAGGTTGGTTGTATGACTAAAGGAAGGCCTCTAGGATGAAGGTAGGATAGTTGATAGGGTATTTTGTTGGGTTTTGGCAGAGCCAAATTTATTCTAAGGTGTGAAATAAATAGATGGTGTAGTGACCTTTTATAAGAGGATTGGGGGGCACCTTAGGAAAACCTAGAAAATTTATTTTATAATAAAATTATTTTAGCATATAATGGATTCAAAGGGGATTATTTAAAGGATATGGTTCGTATGGGTCAAAAAACACTCATCCAATATGTTTTACACAGGTTTTGGTCACTATATTATCCTTACCAGTTAGATTTAACTTTTAGTTAAATAGTTTGACATTTGCCATGTCTCTTTATATTTTAATGTTATATGGTTAATAAATATACAGTATACATCTCCGTGAACCCCAAGTGGTTCATTAATAATACATTTATCATTATATATGTCTTTTGGCAGAGCCTTAGATATTTAGAAAGAGAATATCAATTAATAATATAATATTAGTTTTAAAAACTCTTTTATGTCAATTTCGACACCATTTGGAATTATGTTTTTTATGAATTCATATCAGCATTATTTATTCAAAAAAAACTCATCCAATCAAACCTAATATGTCATTTTAACCTAAAAATTATTTTAATTCATAAATGTCCCAAATTACATTTATTTTGATATTTATAATATCAATTATTTTAGTCTTTCATTAATTATGTAATTACTACATCATCATTGTGTCATAAATAAATTAAATTATTTAATGTATAAAAAATATAAATAAAATATCATTATATAGGAAATGTTTTTATCTTTCTAATGAATATTTATAGTCGAATTTATCTTATGTGTAACCCTATATTAAAAATGGATTAGTTATTAAACATTGAATTTGACACTCTTAACTCTTCTTTGAATTAAATAATAATAAATGTTCTAATATAATCCAAGTAAACCAAAGAGGATAATATTTTATTAATAAGGTTTTTTATG
Organism: Viscum album; assembly: GCA_963277665.1. Taxonomy (NCBI): domain Eukaryota; kingdom Viridiplantae; phylum Streptophyta; class Magnoliopsida; order Santalales; family Viscaceae; genus Viscum; species Viscum album. The sequence continues at coordinate 1,566,677,419 of OY728135.1, read as the reverse complement.
GTCGAATAATACTTACACAATAAAATTAGGACATTTGTTAGGGTAATAATAATATCATTTTTACCCTTAATTACCCTATTTACTTTTAACTGTTGTAAATAAAAGTAAAACGTTACTATTAACAAAAAAAATATTTTTGTCATATTGAACCACATTTTACTCCTTGATATTAACTGTGTCTCTAGGATTTTCGAAATTAAACTCACAGAAGTGGTAAAATTATGATTTATGTTAATTTACAGATACTCCAAGGAGGTAGGAAAATAACGGTAAAAAGTTATATAAAATATTTTTATATCAAAAATTATTATAAACCGAGTCTAATGAATTACATTAAAAATATATAGGTATTATATATCTATTTTGACCTAAAATAAATTTAAATAAAAAATTAATTATTTAAATAAAAATCGGTTTTAAATAAATCCTCAGTGTTATTCAATATTCATCAAAAATTGAATGATTTTAGAAAAATACCAAAAATTCACCCTAATCTAATTTTGATATTATGAATCCAAAAATAAATTCCATTCTGAAAGATTAAATTTATAAAATTCAAAAAAGTGGGTATGACTATTCATAATGTCTAGTTTGAATGGTTGCGATGTGTTAGAATCTCAAAGTTATATAGAACTTAAGCTATTGCGTTATTCAAAGGAAAAAGTACCATAGAAGTTTGGAGTGTTACATTCTCCCATCCTTCAAATAATTTCAGCCTTGAAATTTCTAGAATATTACCACATAAAAATATTCTGGTGGTTCTTCATCCTATGTTCCTCGAGTTTCCATGTTTCCTCTCCCATCATATGGTTTCTCTATAGAACTTTAACCAGACGAGTCGTCCGGTTTCTCAGCACTTGTTCTCTTGTATCAAGAACCTTGACATGATCTTTGAAATAAGAAAGATCGGGTTCCAATTATAATTCCTCATAGATGTGTGCATGCGTTGGGTGAGGCTTGTATTTTCCAAACAATGATACATGGAATATATCGTGAACATTGATGAGACATGGCAGCATATCCAAATGGTAAGCCGCAACCCCAATTCATTCAAGAATTTCGAAAGTTCTAATGTACCTGGGACTGAATTTTCTCTTCATACAGAAACATATAACACCTTTCCATAGAGATACCTTTAAGAAAACTTGATCTCTTACCTAAAATTACAAATCCTTCCTTCTGTTATTAGCATAGCTCCTCTGCCAACATTGAGCAGCATTGATGTGGTTTTGGATGACCTTCACATTTTCCATCGTTTCCTCTAGAAGTTATGGGCCTGCAAGTTTTCTTTCACCAACATCATCACAAATGGTTGGTGCGAGGCATCTATTTCCATATAATGATTCATATGGTGTCATCTTAATAATAGAATGGAAGATATTGTTGTAGGAAAATTCTACCATAGGTAAATATTGATCCCACATACCTTGAAATTCAAGTAAGCATGATCTCAACAAGTCTTCTAAGGTTCCAATAGTTCATTCTAATTGTCCATCAGTTTGGGGGTGGTAGGCAGTGCTCAAATGAAGTTCAATATCCTGGGATTTATGAGAAATTTCTAGAATTTTTATGTAAAATGGGGATCTCGATCAGAAACAATAGATAGTGGTACTCCACGAAGACTTTCAGTATCATTAATATACAGTCTTGCTAAACGTTCAAGTGGAAAATCTTCCATTATAGAAATAAAACGTGTTGACTGGGTAAGACGATCCACAATGACCCATATTTCATCGTTCCTTCTAAATGTATTTGGTAGTACCATGACAAAGTACATCATATAATTATCCCATTTCCACTCAGGTATGGGAAGAGGTTGCATGACTCTTCTAGGTTTTTTCCTTCCATCTTTCACATGTGTACAAACCATACATCTTGACACAAAATCATCAAACTCCATATTCATATTGTCCCACCAAAAATGTTCCTTCCAGTCTCAATACATCTTAGTGCTACCAGGGTGTGTAGAAAAATTAGAACTATTAGAATCAACCAACAAATTCTCTTTTTAGATCAGGTATATCGGGAAAACAGAGTCTCTTCCCAAATATCAAAATTCCATCTTCAAACACAAAGGTACTCAATCTTCCATCATTCACAGCTTTAATATTCTTTTAAAACTCTTCATCACTGGTCTAAGAAATCTTTATCCATTCTATAATAGATAGTTTTTCATCCATTTGAAAATGTAATGATGTTTCACATTCTATGGTTATTCCCATATCCATCTTTACTAGATCTATGTATATATGATCCTTTTCAACTCTCATCTTGTTCCAAACTCCATGATCCATTATTCTAGAAGCATCATCCACCTTATTTTACATCCCAGGGTGGTAGTGTATAGTGCAATCATAATCCTTGAGTAGTTCAAGCCATCGCCTTTTCCTCATGTTGAGTTCTTTTATTGAGATAATATACTTCAAACGCTTCTGATCAGTATAAATCTCACATTTTTTACCATAAATATAATGTATCTATAGAATCAAAGAAATTATTATAGATTCTAACTAAATATGTTGAGTAGGATAGTTTTTATCATGAATTTATCTATCGTGATGCGTAGGCAATAACCCTATCATTCTGCATAAGGACACAACCAAGTCCTTTCTTGGAAGCATCACTATAAATAACAAACCCATTATTCCCCGATGGTAGAGTCAAGATAGGATAACTGACTAATATTCTCTTAAATTATTCAATATACTCTTCAAACACTTTTTTACAAACAATTTTATCCCCTTTTCATGTGATAATTTAAAATGGGTTAGCCAACTGGGCAAACTTTTGGACGAAACATCGATAATAACCTACTAAATGAATAAATCTGTGTACCTCATTTATACTCACCAGTTCTGGCCATTATTGGATTGCTCTTGTATTAGATGTATCAATATAGATTCCATCCTTAGGGACAATATGGACAAGAAAACAAATCTACAGAAGACACAATTCACTCTTTCTAAACATCCCATTTAATTCGTGTCTTCTAAGAGTCTTCATAATAATTTGCAAGTGATATTCATCATCTTCGTATCATTTGGATTATACCAAAATATAATCAATAAATACTACTATAAATTCATCAAGATATTCCCAGAAAACTCTATTCATTTGATAAATGAAGCCATAGGGTGCATTAGTCAATTCAAAAGGCATTATTGTAAACTCGTAATGCTTGTACCTGGTTCAGAATGCATTTTTTCAGAATCTCTTCATTCTTCAAAGACAACTAATGATATCCGGATCGAAGGCCAATAATTGAAAATTATTTAGCTCCATGATGTTTGTCAAATAAATCATCAATCATGGGTAAGAGATATATATTCTTTATTGTTATAGAATTCATCTCCCTGTAGTCAATGCACTTCCTCATAGATCTGTCTTTATTCTTAACAAAAAGGACAGGGGATCCTCATGGAGAAACACTAGGGAGAATAAATCTTTCATTACTCAATTATTATAGTTTTTCCTTAGTTCCACTAATTCCACAGTGTTCATTTTATAGGTATATTCTATATGGGCCTTGATCTAGGAATTAAATCAATGGAAAATTCAATTTCTCATTCTGGAGGATGTCCAGGTAAATCTTCTGGAATCACATCAACATATTCTTTCACAATGGGTACATCCTCACTTTGAACATTAATTTCCTCACCCATAGTTATTTCATTCTCTTCCTCAAAAATAATTGAATTTAGTTGAGCTACTTGGGGTGTATCTAGATAAAAATTAGGTGGTGATGATTCTGCTCTAAAGATAAGGTGTTATTTATCATCGTCATCAAAAATATTATTCTCCATCTTTGTACAATAAATTTTAGCATCATAGTCTAAAATCCAATCCATATGAAGGATTATATTAAATTTAATCATGGGTATAACGTTGAGATCAACAGATAAATAACATTTATATGACCTAATAGGGACTGATTCACAAAACATTGTTGCAATGATACTTCCCTTAGGATTTTTTACTGACAACTCCCTTGTTAAATAAAATTGGAAATATTTAATTTTTCTAGAAAACAGGAAAGATATAAAATAATGCAACGTTCCCGAATCAAATAAAGCATTGGATAAACATGAAGAAACCATTAAATTTCATGCCACTACGTCTTTTGGAGATTCAACCTAAACAATAGTGATATCATTTTATTGGACTTGGTCCCTTGGCCTTTTCTTAGTTAAGATCCCCTAATTCTTAGAAAATTCATTTTCTTAATGCCCCCTTTCTCTACAATTGTACCATTCAACATCGATAGCCTATTTTTTCCCCTTGAAATCACGAGGTTGGTGGACTTTTTCACCACACTTGTAACAAACTCCCATTCCTTTAAATAAAGTACCATGTTGTTTCTTCCAACATGTACTACAGGATGGATATTCATCATTTCCCTTCTTCCCCTTATTTCCATTTCTAGAGTGTTCAACAGATCTCTTCTTCTCTTGCTTTTCATTAAAGAATTAATTTTCTGTCTTGATAGAACATGAGGCAATATCTTCATATGACGATAAGGATTGTGAGAATAATACTTGATGGATAAATGGGTTTATCACATAAAAAACAATCAATATAAAATCTTGGGTTACTTATATAATCTATAGCATGCCTCGCTAAACTTGTAATGTTAGCTTCATACTTTGTGACATTCTCATCCTCTTTTTTCCCCAGACTCGGAAATTGTCTTTCCATATCTGCTCGATGTTTCTAAAGAATGTATTTTTATAAGGAAATTTCATTAAACTCTATCCATTCCATATTTTATACATCATCATATTCCTTTTTGTTTTAAATCTACGATCACCATTGATCAGCATCTCCAGTGAGGTAGTAAACTTCCATGACAAAATTTTCCCTTTCACAACTCCCCAAGGCATGGAATATTTTCTCTAAAGAATTTTTCCATTTCTCATGTACTAGTGGATTTGTACCCCAATTGAATGTTGGTGGTTGTTACATAATTATGTGATCTAACATTGATCCTCCATGAAGCGGAACAGGGTTCTCCATATGGGTAAGGTTATTATTCATAACCTGAGTAAGTTTCCCCAATATGGTAATTAGTTGATCAGCACTAGTTGCATCACCATCTTCACTATAATTATCTTGAGAATGAGGGAAATCCATACATGGAGCGAGTGCATTAATATGGTTTCCATTCCTTCCACTAGGCCCCATTTCTAAACAATATAATAAACTAGATTAGTTTATGAATTGAAATACATAATTACAAATATGTAAAACACTTAACATATATTGAACCATTTATGGATACAATCCAAAATCATAAAAAAATTCTTTGAGGAACAGTATACTCATAAACCCTTCATAATGTTTTGTAACGAATATGTGAATTATCCTAGGCATATCCCCTGGGAGTGTCCTAACCAAGAGTGCAGTTAGGGGCGTTCTCGTGCATTAGTTCCCATTCGACTCTATCTCAATGTGGTGTTTTTGGGTTCTACCCCAAGGTACATCTGTTCCAGAGCCATCTCTACCTACTCGTATCCAATCAAAGATTTATTTCTTATAAAACTCATAAAATCTCTACAATACCAAAATTCATGGATGTTCTTCTATACTAATCCTCAACGTCTATCTTAAGGCAATGTTCTCTAATTAGAGTTTATCTAAATCTAGTTTCCAAGGTTTGTACAAAAATTCCTTTGATTCCAACTATAACGCCCTGACCACCATTACCCAGAGTCGTTACATTATTACATAACATTTTCATGATCCCAAAAGATCATGTCTTGAAAGACCAATTAGTTTAGTAGCCTTGGATGTAATACATACATTCATAAAGTTTACATATCATCATAAAATTGAAAACTACAATGACATTGTTTCCATAGAAAACACTAAGATTCCATAGACTATCCATGCAGGTCATTCATAATATACTTCTTCACATATTGGAAAAAAACACAGAAAGGGGTGAGCTTAGAAGGATAGTAAGGATAAAAATATAGAGGAGACTTTCATAAATAAGAACAAAAATTTAAGGTAATGTATAAGAATAAAAATAATACCTTTTAAACATGAACATCAGCATAATATGGAAATTATAAAATTAAAATAATTCCATTTACATACTCACATGGATATTGTACTAGTTGAATAATCACATGAAATATCAATAGCCACTTTCATAATGATGGAATGCATAATGCCAGACTTTCATTTCCACATAGTCAAGGCCTTGTGCCAAGTCACTAGTTTGCCTCATGAGACCAGCTGATGCATCGAGGAGCAATAACAGGCTCCACCCATCACCTACTATGTCAAATGCATTCCTCATTTGAAAAGATTTAAACATAACATAATCATTCATATTAATACTAGCATAAAAAATGTCAATACTTCATCCATAAACCTATGAATGGTGTAAAAATACCATATCCATAGTCAAACATATCAATAAAACTTCAATACAATAAATAATTTTTGTATCATAATAAATCTACTTCAAATAATCTTAAAATCCATCAAAGGATGTTGACATAGATGAAATCAAAACCTTTTTTTAGAAAAAAATATCTCTTTCTATTTTGAAATAATTTAAGAGTCACATTATTATAAAGAAAACTTTTATTTTGAAAATATTCTTATAAGATTATATGTTACGCTTGGACGATGTTATAATGGCGGAAAATAACCACACCTTCCATATAAGTTAAAAAACATTCTTACCATAATTTTGTCGATAATGTCATAAAGTACCTTGTTTTGAAAATGATAGAATGATTCCTTTCAAACAATTTTTAAAAAGTAAAACAATGGTATAAATGACTTGAAACCACTATTTAGTAAATAATGAAACTTTTTTTGGAATACATTTTTAAGAAACATGTATATGGATGATAAAGAGGTCCTAGTAGATAATTACATTTAAACAACCTCATACAATGAAGAGATTGTAGAATTAACCCTTACCTTGTAATTTTCCTTGGTCGAGGGTAGTTTAAACTCTTGTATAATGGTGAAAAAATTTTTATTAAATTATATAATAATCATATATATTAATATGATATCATATATGATCTTTTAGATTTTTTGGTTAATAATATCTTGGTATTATCGTCATTTCGGGTGTTAACTAATTCATTTTACTTTATATTCTTTGTTATGTAAGTAATGTTTTTTATGGATTAGATGTATCTTATACATATTAATAATTATATTAAGTCTTTAAACATTATTTTCAATCATCTAATTAGTATTATTCTTGAATGCATATGATGGGGAATGAATCTTATCGCGTTCATGGAGATGGTAATTCGTACGCATGTAAGAGAAAATATATCAGTCTTTTAATATTAAAATAATATATAATTGGATGTTATGTCATATATACAAAATCATTATAATGTTATATTTATTATTTACCCCAATTAAACATCATTAATATATCCATCTAAATAATAATGTATTGAATAACAATTACACCATGACGTGGAGACGGTAAGCCGTACGTACGCATGTGTAGTGACATGTCATTAAAAGGATGGATAGAATAATGAATATGGTTGTACCATAATTTTAATAACATAATAGTATAATTAAGATACTGAATTTATTATTTTCTAATGGAAACAACAATGAAAGAGGAAGTGGACGAATAAAGGAACCAGAATGAGGTGATCAAATATTTACCTCTTCTTCGGGTTCTTCTTTTTTATTTGATCAAAAGGGATCCTTAGGTTGGATTTATTACTAATATAAGGACTCTAGGATTAAGGGAGGATAGTTTAGAGGGTATTTGGGAAAGGTTGACCTAGTAAAATTGATTTTAAGGTGTGAATTAGTGAGAAGGGGGAGTTCCCTTTTATAAGAGGAGTGAGGGGAACCTTAGGAAAAGCAAGAAATATTATTTTATAATAAATTCATTTTCGGTCTCTAATGGCTTCAAAGTGGATTATTTAACGTCTATGATAGGTATGGGTTAAATAACACTAATACAATAGGTTTTAGACAGGTTTTGTCCATTATATTAACCTTATTATTTATATTTAACTCTTAGTTTAATAGTTTGACATTTACCATGTCCCTTTGTATTTTTAAATTATATGGTTAATAAACATAATATATGCATCTTAATAAACATCCAGTGGTTCTTAAATGATACAACTATCAATATATAAGTCTTTTGGCCAATCCATTTATTTTTAGGAATAGAATATGAATTAATAATATAATATTTGTTTTAAAAACTCTTTTATGTCAATTTTGACACAATTTGGTATTTTATTTTTTCTAAATTTATAACAGTATTATTACTTAAATATTAATTCATATAACCCATCCTAATATGCCATATTAACCTATAAAATTACATTAATTCATAAAAAGTCTCAAATTTCATTTTTTTTGGATATTTATAATATCAATTATATTAATATTTCATTAATTAAGTAATTACTGCATGAATATTGTGTCAAAAATATATTAAATTATATAATGTCTAAAAAATATAAATAAAATACCATTATGTAGTAAATAGTTTTATATTTATAATGAATATTTATATTCTAATTTTTCATATGTTTAACCCTATATTAAAAATGTTTTAGTTATTAAACATTTAATTTAACCCTTTTAACTCTTAATAGAATTAAATAACGATTAATGTCCTAATCTAATCCATGTGGTCCAAAAAGGTTCATATTTTATTCCAAAGGTTGTTTTTTGTCGAATTATACTTTTCCAATAGAATTGGGACATGTTTTAGGGTAATAATAACATCATTTTTACCCTCAATTACCCTATTGACTTTTAACCGTGGTAAATAAATGTAAAAGGTTACTATTCAACAAAAATTATTTTTATCTTATTAAACCAAATTTTACTCCTTGATATTAACCATGTGTCTCATATTTTCGAAAGTCAACTCACATAAGTGGTAAAATTATGTTTTATGTAAATTAGAAAATACTCTTAGGAGGTAGGTAAAAAATGGTAAGAAGTTCAATATAATTTTTATATATATAAAATTATTATAAACTAACTCCAATGAATTAAATTTAACATATATAGGTATTATGTATCTATTTTGACCAAAAATAAATTTAAATAAAATAAGTAATTTTTTATATAAAAATTCGGTTTTAAACAATGACTCAGTGTTTTTCACTATTCATAAAAAATTGAATGTTTTCAAAAAAATACCAAAAATTCACCCTAAGAAAATTTCGATATCCAGAATACAAAAATGAAGCCCATTTTGAATGTTAAATTTATAAAATTTCAAAAAGTTGGTATTACTATTCATAATGGTAGTTTTATTGGTTGCGATCTGTTAGAATCTCAAAGTTGCGTACAACGCAAGCTATTGCATTATTCAAAGGGAAACATACCTTGGAAGATTGGGGTGTTACAAAAATACTACAAAATAGGTCGCAAACAACACTAGTAATTATCAGTGCTAGAAAAATACATTGATAAAGGGCTCCTTTTATCAGTAATTTTTTTCTAGTGTTGATAAAATGCACCCCTTATCAGCATATTTTTTTAGAACTAATAAAAGGAAACCTTTATCAGTGCATTTTGTTAGTGCTAATAAAGGGTTCCCATTACCTACGCCTTATGTTTAGCATTGCTAAAGGAAACACTTTATTGACCCCTTATTTTTCGCTCCCATAATGGAATTTTTTATAATATCATTTTTTGTGTTGGTAAATGTATGAATAAAATTAAATAATTAAATAAAATAATAATAATTTTATTAAATTAATATTACAAATTTTATTACTTAAATAATTATTGATAAAAATGAATAAATTGATTATATTATATATAAATTATAAATAGTATATATTCAATATATAGATATATATAAAATTAAAATTCCACGAATAAAAATTAAAAAAATAAATTGAGAAATATATTAAACATTTTATTAATTAAATAATTATTTGATAAAGTAAAAAAATATTATATATTAAATATATAGATATATATATATTGATGTTTATAAATAAGAATTATATAATACACAATATTATTTATGGTTCACATAAAATAGTAATATATTTAATTAGTATTGGTTTATAAATAAAAATTAATATGAATTAAAAATACTCACTAATTGCATCCGGTAAGGAACATTATTGACTGTCGTTTGATTTTTCGATTTAACATAGATCAAACCTTTTATATATATTTCAAATATTCGTTATTAGTGTATTTATATATATATATGCACACACACAAATATTTTTTTGAGAATTTAATCAATTTATAATATTTATTTTGAAAATATTTATTTACTATGTTTTAATATTTTCAAAATGTATTCATCTTTATTTCAATATATATCCATTTTTTAGTGATTTATATACCTCAAACATGTCAAAATATTTAATATTTTTCTATTTTTTAGTTAATCATTTTTAATCATTTTTAACGTCCATGCTCTTTATATTAAATATTCATTAATACTATTAAAAATATATTTTCATAAAAATATTTATAAATGTAAATATTTAAAATGTATATATACTAATTTTATAAAGTTATAATTATAAATAAATACATAATTTTTTTAAAAGGTATTTATGTAATTATAAATAAATAATTATAATATAATAATAAATTTATTAAAAATTAAAAAATAATTCACTATATATATTATTATATAAATATATAAAATGATATAAATATATAAGATGATATAAATATTATTTTTAAAATTATTTATATAATGATAAATATATAATTATATATTGAAATGTTTATAAAAATATTATTTTATAAATAGTAATATTATATGTATTATAATTATAGATATTAATTATACTTTTTTAAAACATTATTTTTTTAAAATAATTATAAGTATTTACCAGCTCTTTTTTAGCCCTGATAAATATATAGATTTTTTGGCAATAGAAAAGCATTGATAATATTAATCTTTATTAGCACTAAATCATTATTACTGATAAAAGGTGTCTTTTTATCCCTTTTTAGGCGCTAAAAGAATTATCATGATCTATTTTTAAAATCCCTAACCATCGTGAACTAATTCGCAATATCCCAAGCCCTCTACAGAAGGGACCTTCCATCTATTCTCCTCATTGTCAAATCCAAGATCAAATCTAAGCTACAATCATGGAACCATCTATTCCATGGCTCGAATCTAGGGCTCTAGTGATTCAAGGGGTGAATAAAACCAAGGCTCAAATGAAATCATGGTTTTAGATATCTCTAATTTACCTTAGTTATTCACTAATCCTTGTCATCCCACATCTTTGTATCCCAACAAGTCCAGTTGTACAATCCAATAATAAAACAATCCAAAGTTCCTTATTATTTATTTTGAATGGTGTTCGAGCTTTTTTAAAATGAATATATTGTTTATATTAAAATAAATATAAAATATTTACACTTGAAATCGATATCTCTATTTGTTTTGATCTATATTTCATTTTCTTATTTGTTTCTATTATGTAAACATCAATGAAAAATAATAATTCATATAAGTGGACCTAATGAAAAGTTGATCGAGAAGTTGTACGTTGAATGAATAAATACAATATAATCCATTTTTATCAATAATATATAAATTAGAGTCTTCCTCGATGTTTCAGATTAACATTCCTCATTCTTTTATCTGCCACATGTCAGGCCTTAATTGTTTTTAGTATGCTGCACCAAAATATATGTGTGAGAAAGTGATTTTTTCTAGTGATTTTTTCATCCTAGAAGATAAAAAAATATTTTCCAATCAATTAAAGGGGTATTATACATTTTATTTTTATTTTCATATTTTAATGGTAAGGTAATTAATTTTATTTTTAATGATAATTTTAAAGATGATATTTTTTATTGAATTATAATACTTATAGTAGATTAATATTTTTATTTATTTTAACATGGTTTATTTTTTGGAATGAAATTTAATTTCATATGTCAAATTTTTCTTCTAATAATTTTTTATATAATATTTAAATTTAATTTGAATTATAATAATTATTTTTGATTAGTTATTTATTTATATTACATTATTACAAGAGATTATTTTTTCATTATGTAATTACTTATATTTCTTAAAAATGATTACAATATAATGTGTATATATATATCAGTATATTTCTGGAAAATTGGGAATGTCTTTGACAGCGGCAAGGAAAATGTTTGCAGCATGGTTTGACCTTCTTAAAGTGACATTGTTCAGGGTGGGATGAAGAAGGTGGTTGGGAAGGATGAATCCATGTCTACCCCAACTCGAAGATGGTCGAGTAAGGACTACTCCTATAATCCAAAGCTGGTGTCTATAAGGGCTGGGAAGGAATGTGGGGTGGCCTCTGGCTTGACAAAGGGCATGCAGTCTAATAAGGGGTTTATATCATTGGAGAAGTTGAACTGTAGAAATATGTATTCCAAGATTCAAATGCATTATGAATGTTCACAGTGGGAATATACTACTATGGATGAAACAGACTATCATGGATGTGCTGACGGGAATGATTTGTATGACTTTTAGTTGCCCTTTCTTCTTTACGGTGTTTTCTTGGGGCACTTTTCATTTATTTTAATTAATGGACAATGGTTTTTCCCTTAACTGATCTTCCTTGTATATATATCTATATATTATGTAGATATATGAATATTAAATTTGTTTCATGCTATTAATAATTTTAAATCATATTTTATATTCCTTAAAGTATTTCTATTTTGCAAATATAATATTATATAATAGCAAAGCCTTGATTTTTATTCATAAGTGGATTTGATTTTGTCAAAATATGTGTTTATATTTCAAATACTGTATATTGTTATTTTATTCCATTAAAATTAAAAAAAATTATTATCATTTGATGTTTATTATTGATAATAAGTTTTCAATAATTAAAATTACCATGTCTAGTGTGAAAAGTGTATATACAATCATAACTATCATTTGTAATATATGATATAGCAATCATCTTAACTCATGACATAAAATGCATTCACTTGTTTTTTTATAAATCTACTTGTATTTGTTTTGAATGAATCATCGCTTTATACCATCATATAATTATTCATTGACTAGTTTTATTATTCATGTGGTTGTGATGTAAAATACGATCTAAATACCTATATTACATGCCATCTACCACTTTGCAATCATCAACTTTTGAAAAATCCATACACATAGTGGTCGTTTTTGTCATTGGATTGCAATATTCCATTTAAAATAACTTGGGAACCATTTTTCGTATTATTATTGCGAAATTAATGTGTAATGATTTCGTTGATTCTCCTATAACCCGAAGAAAATATTTCACCAATCATAGACATCATGGTATCATACGTAATATGATCCAGAAAAAATTACATTGTCCATTTTACAATCCCCTAATATTATACCTTCAACATATATGAATATAAACATCCATTGATCATTATACTTATTGATGTAGAGGGTGTGATCAACTCTACCTCACTAAAAACAAAGACTTCTTAGGTATTGATCTAACCTTAAATTCCCATTTCTCAGTGTTTTCATTATCTTATACAAATAATTCTTTAACTGGAAAAACATTCACTAATTTTCATCCTTAATAAACCCATCATGTTTCTAAATTAATACTACCCCTTATGTATTCAATCTAAGAACATATATTTGACTTCCATTTGGTATACTTTTAACTAAATTTTACCTGAAATAACCAAGGAAAAGAAATATAGTTTCCAACTGAGTTAAAGGGGAGTAAATATTCATTAATATAAATTTATTTTACCTAATATTTCTCCTTTCACACTATCCATTATTTATTTTATTCCAGGATTCCATAGTCAATTATTGAATTATTAAATAGCCACTTGGTTCTAATAACATTTTCTTCCTATAGCCTTGGAACAATTTCCTATGGAACCTTATTCTTATTTGAATCAATATCCTCATGCATATATTTGATCTAGTTATAATATTTTTAATGCCTTTCCAAATTACTTAGGCCCTACTTGGGGAAAATTTTGTTTTTTGTAGAGTCTTAATCCTTCTATTTTTCACTAAAAATGATTGATCACTAATGAAATTTTATTTATTGACTTATACATCCTCATATTTTTTAAAATTGATCATTTAGCTTAATTATCCTTCTCATCAATGTATTATTCAGAGTCCACCTCATCCTTATGTGCTCCCCCATATGTTACTCAATTAATACATAATTTCCTCTCATGTTTCCTCAGTATTTTATTTATTAACAATCTCCTCATTCTAATTAGTAAAATGTATCTATCAATTTTATCTTCCCATCATAAAAACGACTCAACCAACCCATTTTATGTTAATATTTAATAGTCTCATTATATAATATTGTCAATTTTTCACTACCAAAATTAAATTTTCTCTTTTAAAAATGTTTTCAAAGTAAAATCATTATCCTAAGAATTAATTTATTATTTCTTATTTATTATTAATTAATTTCTTTTTACTATTACTCATATAATTATTGTTTTGTTGTACAAGTGGATTAATTTTTTGTTCAATGCTTCTCACGCTCATGAGGGATATGACTTCAATCCTACAACTGAGATATTGATAGTAAGGTATGTGTTAATAATGCATAAAACCTTCTGAAAATTATGAAAATACTACTTATTTAATTAATTTTATTATTATTTTATCTACTATTTTTAATTTAATTTCATTATATTTTTTAATAGTACTTTTTATTTATATTTCATAGATATTTTGGGAAGTGATATTTTTCTTTCAGCTATGTACAACAAGCCCTAAAAGAGATAAAATGATTATTTTTCCCAATGTTACCACATTTTCCATTTTCATTGTCATTCATTGTCGAATTTACAACATCGCATATTTATTTGATGTTATTAAATGATGAAAAATTTGTGTTTTTAAAATACATAAGAGTATAGTAAGATCATGTTCCCATTTTAATGAATTCTCATGATATATTGGTCGTTTGATCTTTAAATTATCTTTTAACATTCAACAATGATATAGGTTTTCGGCTATGAACATTAATTCAATATGAAATGTTAGCATTTTGATATATAAAGACAATGTAATTATAGTAACCCTAGATTTAATCATTTTTTTATACTTTATAATGTTTAGGAAACAACCACACCTCAATCTATCACACAGTGTTACTAGTATGAATCTAGGTGCCTCTTTTAATTTAATATGGACACTATTATTTCTATAATTTACTACTAAAATACTCAAAACTGATAAAATAGATTTTATTACATTTTAAACTCTTGGTAAATGATCAATAATTTATTTCAAACATGTAGGAATCTACCTCACTAATATTCAATGCACAGTCTAACCACAATTACTCAATATTTCTATTATGTGTTATAAATAGACAGTTTAGTTCAAAAAATAACACTAATTGAAAATAGAGAAAATGAACTAATATATTATTGATACTTTTTTACATCTATTAATATGTAAATTTTTACATGTAGTAATAATGCTCACATCAAATCCATACATGATTTTATTGGTATGAGTCAAAGGTCATGTTTCCAGATTAAAATGACAATTTAATAAAAACAAGTAACCTAATCAAAACCAAGAAAACACATGTATATTATTTTGATAATTTAATAAAAGTATCCATAAATTATCCTAGACAATTTGGAATCATCCTAATTTCAATGTGATTCATGGTGTGACCGGTATGACTCTAAGAGCGTCTTTTTATTTAAAATTGACATGAATATTAGTAAAAAGTAAAATAGACCAACTCAAAACTAATAAAACGAATTCACATTGTATTAATATTTTATAGAAACTATACATAAGTCATTATTTATGTGTAGGAATCATCTTCATTTCAAACTGTTACACAATATTCCCAGTTTGACTCAATGTACTTGTTATGAGGTTAAAATCAACAGTTTAGTTTAAAAAATGTCACTCAATGGAAACCAAGAAAACGTGCTTGGGTTTTGTTGATAATTTAGGAAATAAATTCATTAGTAATTTTTTATGTGTAGTTATTTTTCTCGCAAAAATAAATATACATGATGTGGTAGGTATGAGTCAAAGTGTGTGTTTCTAGTTTAAAATGACATTTTGGTAAAAAGGACAAGGGATGTACTCAAAATCAAGAAAACACAGTTATATTATTTTGATACATTATAAAAATTATATATAAGACATTTGGGATGTTTAAGAGTAAGTTTGACCTCAATATACTGCATGATGTGACCAATATCACTCCAAGTGCATATTTTCATGTAAAATTGACATTATTTTTAGTAAAAAGGACAACTAGCCTTCTCAAAACCAATAAAATTCTTTCCTATTATTTTTGTACATTATTAAAATTATCCCTAATTAATTTTTGGATTATATAAATAATAATCACTTAAATCTGATACATGATTTTTCTAGTATGACTCACTCTATCCGTTATCAATTTAAAATTGTTAATTTAGTTAAAAAAAATTCCACTCACAGAAAACTGATTAAACTTTCTCAGATTTTCTTTATAATTTAGTATAATTATTATTATTTAATTTTGACATGTATTAATATATATCACAGAAAATTGACACATAATGTGATGGTTATGAGTCAAAGTTCATGTTTCAATTTTAAAAAGTCATTTTATTAAAAAATACAAGTGGCATACTCAAAATTGAGAAAACACATTAAGATTGTTTTGATATATTATAATAATGATCCATAAGTCATTTGAGACATGTAAGAATCATCCACACCTAAATATCAAGCATGTGGTGAATGGTCTGACACAATGTTCATATTTTCAATATAGAAATATCATTTTAGTTTAAAACACGCATCACACCACTAAAACTGATAAAAAGGACTAGATTGTTTTCTCAACATTCTATCTACTATTACATAATTAATTTGATTATAATTTTTATCTTATACTTATTGAGTTAATTTTCATAGAGGTAATTAATTAAGATGAATAAAAAATTGTGTAACGTGAAAGATTCAACCACAACTCAATATGATACATAGAGTTCCTTGTTTGTATGAATCAATGTTTACATTCAAATTAACACTTTTTGTTACTTTATTTCATTATACTATTACATAAATAATAATTATATTCTTATACATGTTCCTTTTTTCTAAATAAGGTTTTAATATCAAAATAAAATTGAAAACTTATATTTTTTAATGTATGTAATAATTTTTATTTATGAAATTTTATAAACCAATGCTTGAAATGACTATAATATATATTGTTTTCTTGTATTTTTGTTATATATTTTATTTAATTTAAATTTTTGAATTTTTAATTTATTTTTTTGATTTCGTGGGGTGTTTTTTTGTGTAGTGCTATTACAATACACTCGACTAGGGTTGCAGTATGCTATTATGGAACACTGCAGTATGTCCCTTTATCAGTTCTTCTATAAACATTGATTAAAGATAAGTGCTTTTAATCTCACTCCAGTAGTTGATGATTATCTAGAGCGGATTAAGTCTATTTTAAATTCTATTTAAGGCCTATTTTGTAATTGTGGGAGTTTCTAATAAATCACTCATTTATTTAAAAAAAATTAAAATATTCCCATTTACACGGGTCTTTCTCTTTAAAAACCAAAATGATCCAAAAATGCCAACCATTTCCCATTAAACCATTTAATCACCATGGAATTTTAGAAGAGTTAAACCACACATACTTTTAAAATAATAATTGAAAATAAATCTAAAAAACCCTTTTCTACAAACCCTTTAGAGTTCCACACCTCACATCAAAACCAAATTCCTATTAAAACATTTTTTTCACTCTTTGAAAATCAAAATTTGGTTAAATCAAATTGCACAACTTGAAGCACATTTCTAAAATCGATAATTCATTTTAAAAAAAAGACTATTATAATAATGTAGTTCATTTTAAATAATAAATAAAGGATTTAAATGATAAACCAATTACTCTAAGCATAAAACATAATGAAATTGTTTAAAAACACAAAAAGGCTATCTAATATAATCACAAATTCATAAAATGAGAATTCAGAAAGTGAAAGGGCACTTCTAATTCCGAAATGAAATTTTTTTTTATTGTAACACCTACCTAAAATAATTAGATACCATGATGAAATGTCATGAAACATGTCACCTTCAATGCAGATCACACCCATGATATTAAAAACGATTTCTACATTCCCTAGACATCAAAAGAACCATCATTAGAACCACTTGGTTCCCTAAAATCATTCCCCATTATAGATAGGTATCATAGGGTATTTAAATCAAATTAAGAAGAGGGGGGAAGTAATAAGCGGGTAAAAGGAGGATAAACAAGACAAAAACAACTTGGAAAACACCATTAGAAGGGAAAGAATCAAGGGAAGAGGAAGGAGGGACACCTCCAAGGGATCTCAAGGGTCGGTCGACTCATATGGGGGGATAAGTGAGGTGAAATCACAATTAATTAGGGAGGGAAATTTTGTAATTACACAAAATATAAAACACTTGGACACCCTCATTGTTTGAACGCATGGTTTGGAAATGTGTGCATCAACCAAGTAGGTGCCACGACCTCCCTAAAACCTTAAGTTACCCAGTTAATCCTCATATTAATCATGGTTTACCAAACCATTAACCTTGCTAAAAAACCACCCCAATCCTTGAATGGCCTCTTATAGTTCATCATAGAGTTCTAAAACTGTCTAAATCCATGAAAATGGATCTGTCAAAAACTACATATCCAATTGCATGTTGGACTCATAGTTTACTAAACCATGTATAGTTTTTGTGCCACACCATCGACTCACCAAGGACCCTATTTAGTTTATCTAAGGGGAAACATTTTTTGGACTTAACCGTGAAGTTCTTGTTCTGACAAACCATGTGTATCTCAAAATGATCTAAAAGGGCTCCTTTCAAAGGGGATCCCATGGTTTCCATATAACCATGAACCTTAACCACCAACTGTAATAAAACCTCAAAAAATTTCATATTTCAATATATAACTCCATGTTCACACAAATCAAACCTTCAATTATAAAAATATCACTAAAATAACAACACCATGACATAGGGTGTTTCACATCAATGATTTATATTTCTCCTTCATTTCACTCCCACATCCTAGTAGGTTTCTATAAACCCTTCATTTTAATTTTTTACATGATTTTTATGTGATTTTATAAATTTGGGTGTTGAGTTATCACAACCCAATAGGTACATGGGAATTCAAATATAACACATTTTGTGTACACATTGTACATAGAAAATCATGTATTCTACACTAAATTTTAAAACACACTGCATGTGCATTCAACCCATGTCATGTATCCGTGCCTCTTCAATTCCTAAAAGAATTTGGGTCATGTGAATCACATTACTTGTATTCCCATGTGAAAGACCAAAAAGTGTGCATTAAGTACAATAAAAATATTATTTTATCTTTCCTACCTAGGATAGGTCATGTCACAACTCACACATGGACTGGTTTGACATATCAAAACACACAATCTATGGGTTTGGTATACACCATATACAACATTATGGATGACATATGGAAATATTGGTCATGTTTCCATAGAATATGAGTCTCTAAAAAACACACTACACACCATGTAATTTGGGAATACATGTTTGGTACAATTGTATATTTTATGGATAGAAGATGTTGTGGCATGGCACAGACATGGTCTGTTTTCACATTTACAAAAACATGATATGTGGATATGGTACATGTCATATACTACTTGAAGGAGGAAATAATGAAATCATGGGAATGTTTCTATATCAAATGGGTTTCCAACATTACATATTATTTTTCCTGTACTCTAGAAATATGTTTTCTGGGATTTTTTATTTTCAGATTTACACCACATTCTTATTTTTCAATTTCATTTATTTTATGTTTTTCTATTTCTATATATTATTACTGATGGTGATCGATCCCGTGGGAAAAGGACCATTCTTTTTTCAAAAGAGGTAAATTTCACTACATGAAGTGTTTGTGTATGGACTCTTATAATGAACTATGTGATAGGTATTTAGGTTTCACAGATACCATATATGGTGATTCTACCTCCTCATCCACCCACAACATTTTCTAAAGTAGCACCGAGTCTTATGGTGGCCATAGAACCACCATCACTAGCTACCACATTATCATACCCTTAAACTTTAATAGATCGCTGGTGACCAGGACTAGTTCCCATGTATGGATGACCACATCCACATCTATGTCTTATTATTTATGAACACCACCCATTTATTGGTCGGTTGTGATGGATTTACCATTGGAATATTCATCTCATTATATTATTTATTGATATGGGTATATTAACAACGTTTGGACTCATGGAGGAGATTGGAGATCTCATAGGGCCCCTACAACTGATTTTAGTTCTCGTATTTAACTATCAAATATTTCTAGATTTATCTTTTTAGTTCACTACTTGTTTCAAGTATGAAAATCCAGCATTCCATGATATATTGACTGATACTGTGACTCTAGTACAATTCCAATTAGGAAGGATATTTTTTTCACTAGCCATTGAGATTATTGGTCTAGGGGGTGGTTTCTACACACATCTATCCACCTTAAACCCTATTTTCACTCTTTCCCACATTGATCAATTGGACCCACTCGTTCTGTGGTATGATCTTTCTGGACATAGTGTCTGGTATGCTCCAACCTCAAAGAAGAACACTTTTATCATATAACTAAAATTTCATTCATCCACCACTACATTAATTCAAAACTATTTATATTACATGAGGAAATTGATATTTTTTATTGTTGAAATATGGATACTATTAGCTATACCATTCTGTACGACTACCTTAAATTCCCATATTTCATTGCTTCCCACTTTAGTGCCATATTTTATGTCTATCAGGATAACCTAAACTATAATTTTTATTCCCCCTGGTTAGTTCACTACTTAGTGTTTTTGATCCCTCTCAACCTCATGATAAGTTTATATCTCCCAAGAGAATATAATATATCTTTCTTATTTTCATGGGGATGGTCCAAAATTGGGGGATAGAGAACTTGGGTGCCCATGTTGGACTACCCAGTACTATATGAGATGAGAGAGGAGACACCATCCCATGAAGATGGTGATCTTATAATACCACCACTGCTACCTACACAACCTCGAATTTTTTCTCTATCCATTCCCCCATATTTTTACGATCCATCCTCTTCCACCATTCTACCTTCTATTGCATCCACCACCTTAACACCACACGCACCCTTAGTTGATCCCAATATTATCTTCCACCTGAAAGCCATATATTATTGCCTCGATATCATAGAAAATTTGATTTGTTAGATATATGGTATTCAATATGTTAATCCACATTACATGGTCTTTTTTATTTCACTTGATCCTACTCCTTGACCTAAGAATCATCCTTCATCCTTATATGACATATTGTCAGCCCCAACCAAAAACATTTTTATATTTTTTAAATGGTACGGAAACCACTATAACTCTTGGTTATAGTTATAACCTCATAGATACAAAAAATAGGCATTATGGCTGGTTATGACGGGATCCAATATAAATTCCAATTTCCCTATAGGATCCCCCAATTCCAGAAAGTACCTCTTCTAATCCCACTCAGTGATTATTTCTCCCACATTATTGGTAATATATATATATATATGGGTGGGTGTGTGTTTTTTATAGATTATTTGACATGATTATTTTAATTTATAAAAAATACTTTACTTATTTCATCAATATTCACATATAATATGGATAATTCTAGGAATTTAGAATTTGACTTCTTCAATATTTCTGATCTCTCCATTAGGGAAGTATTATTTTTTTTTATTTATTTAAATTAATTATTTCAATAACACCTTGGTCCAGTAATATTGTGAATCCACTCACATCGTATTATTCTACATGTTGTTTTACATAGAGGAACACATGTGATATTATGTGTGGGGGAGATTCCCTCAAATACATTAGTCATTTTCCATTGAAAAATCACGGAGACATAATTAATTAAAAGATATATTTTAAAAT
This sequence comes from Viscum album, assembly GCA_963277665.1. NCBI lineage: Eukaryota > Viridiplantae > Streptophyta > Magnoliopsida > Santalales > Viscaceae > Viscum > Viscum album. The sequence goes on along the minus strand of OY728135.1, from coordinate 1,566,655,456 downwards.
TTTGGAAATTTATAATTAATTATTATTAAAAATAAATACATACATTAGAAGGATTTTTGAATGTTGCATGATTATTTTCAATTTATATATTTTTTTAAATTATTTCTCATATGTTTTTTATTTTTGAAATTAATTATTGGAAACTTTTATTTATTTGACTGATTATTTATATTAATGTCCTGAATTAACTAAAATGATTTTTAATTCTCATTCCCGATAGGTATTATGTCCCTTTTCCATATTATTTACTATATCCTCTTATGATATATATTCTTAGGATATGAATAACTTTAATAAATTTCATGTTTATATTGTCAATACAAGATTATTTTGAATCAAATTAAAATGTATGAGGAATTAGATTGGTATTCTAATCTCATTTGGACTATTAGACCCACCCTATATTATATTACTTATGAAACCTATATAAATCTTAAATATCCATGATAAAAATCACATTACAAGACTAATCATCCATTATACCGTAATTATTTTATTATTCCATGAACATTCACTGGAGCTGTAAAAATAGAGTTTGGAAATTCGTAGTACATTTTAGTGAGCCTCTCAGAAAGTAAATATGAGGAAAAGTTTCTTTTTAAATAATATAAAAAGAAATAAAAACCAAAATTCCATGTACTTCTAGTTAGTCCCATTAAAAACATGAAATAAATGAGAAATGACAAAATATTTAATATTTGAAAAGGTTCTAGATTCACTCAATGTGTTTACATGTAGTTTGTGAACTTGTTTTCTCAAGGGGAGAAGATACTTATGTTTGTTTTTTGAGAGATATTAAAAGGGATAAATTTTCATTGAGATATTTATTGGATATCATGGTTTATTATTTAAAAATTCATCCTCATTTTCAAGAATTTGATATTTATTTTTACATATTTACCTACGTACCCTTAGCCTTATATTTCTAGAAACTATAGTGAAAGACCTCATGATTTTTCTTATTGAATTTTTATATGGAAATTTAGATCACTTTACATATTATGCATAGAGTTAATTTTGTTGACATTGAGCCCAACACTAATTATATGATATTTATTGATGAGTGAATCATTCTTCGAGTGATATAAATCATCAAGTGGCGTTTGTATTTATTAGAATTTGAAAATGAGAATAAAATAGGTTCACTATATTGAATTCGCTTATATATGATTCATGATTATAAAAAATTCAAAATGAATAAGTAATAAAATTTTGATCTATATAGTTATGAATATAATGTTTATACTCTAATTAATTGAATTATTACCTTTTTAGAGTATGAATTATTTAAAATTTTATGTTGATATTTTTTTAGGAAAATAAAATGGCTAAGTGTGGGAGAGTTTTATGTTACCAAGATATACATATATATTCATGTATTTTTTTAGTATAAAATATTTTTTCACTAGATTTATGTTCTTCTTTTGTACCAAAGAATCATTTTGGTTTTTATGGATTGTTTTCAAGAATATCTTGAATAATTCACACATCAGAGATGAATCGATGTAATATTTGAAACTAAACAGCCCATAATTTATAAGTACACACTACATCCTTTTGTGTACTCTCATCTTGGTCATCCCGAGTAAATACCCAAGTTGCATACCTAAACCTACACACTATTTAGTTCATGTACCACACTATGTATTCCAAATTCAAAATCAATTGGTGGATGAATTAGATTATAAAAACCATGTGCATTGATACCACACATAGTACAATCCCACCTTCTGACTATCGACAACTAGAATTAAATGGGTGGCAGGGTTGGATACCAATTGGAAGAGAGAACCAAGTAAAATAATGTTATCCAAAGTATAATCTATGTACTTTTGAGTAAAAAATATGTAAAGTATTTTATATAATAAAATTTATAGTCCTCAAAATTCATCGCTGGCTATTCAATGAGAGAGGTGTTTCCCTTCTAACAAATAAATCATCTGTTGAATACCTTTTTTTATTTTTGATTTCATTCATTTTAATTCCACTATTATTTCTCTTCGTGGATCTATCTAATGTTTAGGGGAAAGGATGAGATTCTGTATGATCTTAACACTAATACCTTTGTTATAAGAGGATAAGATATTTGTGTTTGGTTGTAATAACATTATAGGTTCATTTTAATATAAATTATGATGTTTTTTATTAAATTTTATATTTCATAGAGTTATTTTAAATATTTTATTCCAAACTCACCAGTCGTATTGAATCTAACTATGAATAAAACCAACAAAAAAACTAAATGAGTTATAATAGGTGAACCCATGACCAATGCTTGACCCAAATTCCAATATTTTTGGGAATTTTTTATAAATTATTTATTTAGTAATAAATCACAAAACCTATGGATTAAATTATGAAATACATAGTAATTTGTTATTAGAAAAAAATAGTGACATAATTGATTCCTCATGGTAAAATATTTCATTATTGGTTATACTAAAAAATAAATTTTGAAAATAACCATAATAAAATTGAACCCTGACAAATATACGTTACAATTTTCATTATTATTTATCAGATAACATTAATTTTCTCAAAAAAATTTAAACTATTTAATTCCCTCATAATTATTTTACTTTCCAGATAATCGTCTGATGCTCAACGACTTATGAAAGTAATTTATTTTTTATTCTATATGAGATTAGCCCCTAATTAGACTAAAATATTTTTTAGTTAGTGTAGGGAACTAAATTTTCAGACCTTATGATTAACATGTCACAAATTACATTGAGAATGTACCATATGTGTATTTGTCATAAATTTGATGTATTCTGTGGTTTTCACTCGGTCAAACATTTCCTATGAAGTAAAAGTTGTGAATCTATAAATGGAAAATATGGGGAAAGTTATATTTTTTGGAAAATTAAATGAATTGTATGTCAAAAACTCAATATCAAGGGTATGGAATTGTTGAACCATTACTAGGATTCATAGAATTATATTTTGTGGTCACATGAATACATGAAAAATACAAATAATTTTGGGTTAACATTTGGAGTAATGAAAATCTGATAGTCATCATAGTAAAAAAAACATGTTAATATAATTTCAATGGATGATGATAATCTAGATATAGTAGAATCTAGGATGGGAATGGTATAGATTAAACAACTATAGTGGGATCTGAGAAGGTTTTATTCAGAAGAATTACATTACAATGACAACCAAAATTCTATTAACACAGTTAAAATTCATTTTCCCATTTTTGGATAAATAATATAATCCATAAGAAACATTTAATCATTAATTTTATACATGAAAAAAAAATATTGATATATGAAAGGTAGAAGTATTCCAAAATTTGGAAGACAAGTTCACTACGGTGATTGTTTAGAATAACCAAAGGAAGCATCGAGACTTTGTGGGGCTTAGTTGAATGAAGGAAATGAATAGGGAATGTTTTTTAACGCTATGTGTTAGATCATTTCCAAGATTACTTGAAATTTACATAGATTGGAAGAAATTTTGGAGGTGTATTTTAATTCAGTTGACCATAATTTCATCCCTTAGAATTATGTTCACCAGAATTTCCTGAGATTGGCGATGGGCTTAACGTACGGTGCGTACAATAGCAATAGAACATATCCAATGGTTGTAAGTCAATCAAAAGTTTTTTATAACTATAGTTCTACGAATAATTATTTATAGGTTTGAAATTTAAGAAAATATAAAGGGTCTTTAGGTAGATAACTATGATCCGACAATCATACCTTATGGTCTATGTTTTCAGCGGAGCAATTTTAACTTGTTTTACTGGTTGTGCATAGTATATATGTGTGAGGGAATTTCAATGTAAAGTGTTATTAAACAATGGATTTATTGGAGATATGAAAATTTGGTTGGGATTACTTATCATTGTAGTCTATTTGTATCACATGTAGTCATCTTCTTATTATAAAATCAATAAGCAACATGTTTCTCCCATGCATATTAGACATAGCCCAAATCATATTAAAGTGTTGTGTTCTTTTGGGGTTTCTATAACTATTTTCTATGTTTTACCAATGAATATATTCATGGTATTTTAGTTTTTTTTGTTTTTGAAATTGTTCGTTTAGTTGGGTGTATAGACGGCTTACTTATAGTACATCCTATAATTGGAAAGTGAACATACAAAGATCAATTTTCTACTACACATACACTAATGTGTGTGATATTATAGTGGCCTAATGTGATAAAATCTAATGATATTATCAAAATTATGGATTAATATTTCATATTTTATTCCCCAATAAGAAAAAAATTATATATCTTACCCTCATATTATAGAAACAAATGTGTCACCCATGCATACGTTTGAACTACCACCTTTACAAAAGTGATGTATTCCATTTCTTTCTAGTCATTTACTATTTATGAAAATCTCTTGAAATTTTATTCCCCATCTTAAAATCACATAAAATACATCATTATTCTTCTAAAATAATAATATAATGCTAAAATAGGGTCTTTTATAATCGTACTCACCCATAGATTGTAGTTTGTTCTTGTTTAGGTCTCTTTAACCACCTACATGAACAATGTTAAAAATTTACGTTAAGTATTACTATAAAAAATTAACTACTATGGTTTTTATAAATTAATTATAAAATTATTTATGGTTTTTTATTTGGAAATGTTTGTGTTAATATTTATCTTATTATTAATAGACCACCATTTTATGTTAAAAACTACAAAAAAATAACACCATTGATTTCCCCTCCAAGAACCATTCAGAAAACTCTATTGAAATTAAATTATATCATTAAAAATATATTACAAAATCATTTATATTACCTAAAATGATCTTATAATCATTAACTTTAAACCTATATAAAATAATTTACAAATCTATAATGAAAATAGTATTAAATAAGCAATCAAAATTAATATAATCTTATGAAGAAATTAAAAATGACTGACAAATATATTTGTATTTAATATTTGTAAATTATGTTAATAAATATTTATTAGTTCCAATAAGGTTATTAAATATTATATTAAAATATTTCTTTATCATACAATTGGTTAAATCAATTTCATGGAATTATGAAATTAATGTGAGATTATTTTATTTAAACTTCTTTTCTCTAGGATTTGTTTTGTTTTATACACATAATTTCATTTAAATAGTTTAATACTACCTATTATAAAAATAATAAAATGAATTATCATTTATCAAGGGTATTATAATTAAAATATGAAGCATTCTCTTTAATGGGGGTATTATTTAAATATATCTTATGTTGTAAAAGATTCTTATCTCAATTTTGATCCTTAAAGACTTATGTAATATTCCAACATTTTTTGTTTATATACTAACCATGTATGTATTTTTATCATTTAATTCATAAAATTCAATGTAATTATAAATAAATAAGGTTTTATAACATTCATGGGATTTCAATTCAATATATAACAATGTTGTAGGGAGTTTGTTATTTCTAACCCCCTCTAAATGAGTTATAATGTTTAAACAATAACTTATTATATCTATTCTTGGTTTATTCTAGCTTAATATTTTATATTAAAAATTTATTTATCTCTAGGTAAAAATAATTTTTTTAATAAAATCTTCCCCTATAATGAATTTCATCCCCCAAATTGGTTGAGAAAATTTTGAATAATATGCATTATTTTTAATGATGATTTGTCATCAATATCCATATTTCATCTTCCCACTAATTTTATAATTATTTCAAAACTTAATTTGGAATTAAATTATGCGACCTTTATATTTACATTTTATTTTCTGCAAATGGAATATTTGTTACCCCTTTTATGATGTGGGTTTCTAAAAAGGGTATTTTAAAATATTAAAAAGGTTTTCCTTTAATGATATTATATTTAATATTTTTCCACTCATTTCCTCAAGATAACCAATATATATCCCAAAGTTATATAATTATGAATCCTTTTTAAAAGTAAAATTTTAAAAAATAATTTCACTTATACTTTTTTAAACCTCTTATCCTTTTTAAGGCTCTATTATTAATGATTATTTTATAAATTAAATATATTTTTTAAAAAAATCACTTAGCCTTTTGGAACCTTTATATATTTTTAAAGGTTAAGTCATCGATAATTTTTTCTAAAATTAAAATATTTCAAAAAAAATTCATTTCACTATTTTGAATACTTTATATCTTTTCAAGGCACAATTATGAATTTTATTTTTAAAAGAATTTTTTTTCAAAGTGTTTCAAATTCACCTTTCTTAAACCTTTAAATATTTTACAAAGAACCATTATTGAAAATACTTCATAAAATTAAATATTTTAAAAATATTTTTCCTTCACTTTTTTGAAGACGTTATGTCTTCTTCATGGATTAATTATTTATATTTTTTTCCCAAATAGTGATTTTCAAAATGTATTCTTTTCAATTTCTCAAAAGTTATTTTTTTCAAAAGTGATGTATAAAAACTTATTTTTTCTAAAATGATAATAAATTTATTTTAATGAATGTTTAACTTTTTTATTTTATTTTACTCATTATATATATATAATATTTATCTTCAATGGAGTTTTGTTTTATGAATCACTTTCAATGTGACTCTATGAAATTCATGTTTTAGGGGACTGAATGTTTGGTAACATTCAATCTACATTTCATATCACATTATGAAATACCATTTGGAAATTATATTAAATACATTTTATTTCCATTAGTTTTCATGTTATGATGAATGATTGATATCATTTGGAAAATTAATTTATTGTTGATGATGGGTGGAGTCTTATATATCCCTATAACTAATTTGTTATGAATTTATATCTCATGAGATAATAATGTTATGCTTGGAATTTTTTTATTCAAAACATGAGGCATGGATAATTTTTTAGTTCACAACATAATGCATGGAAATTTTGTAATTTCACAACATGAAACATATTGATTTTTTTACCATATTATGTGACATACATTTATTTATTTACAACATTAAGCATGGTCATTTTGTTTATTCAACAAAAATGAGGAATATAATTTTTTTTTCCACAACATGATCCATGGGTATATTTTTTATTTGTAACATGAAAAGTGAACAAGTTATATTCAAAACATGAAGTTTAAACTTTTTTCTTTCTAATATTAAGTGTATAATTTTTTTAAAATTTTACAATTCTTATATACTTATGTTTTATTGTATAATTCCTAGTTTTTATACATTTTAATTTCATGATATTTTTCAATTTCATATTATTGTTATTAAATTATATTGTCTATATTTACTATCTCACTCTATAATGTCCTGGTATATGTTTTTCTACTTCCCTCTCTTAGATTATTATAATGATAATAAACACCCATTGTGTTAATACCATTTTCCAATTGAGTGTATTTCAGTATATATATTTAATAATGAAGATAGGTTTTCAATGGACCAAAAAATTATTTAAATTGAATTAAGAAGATAAAGGGGTGATAATAGTTTATTACCACTGGTAACCTAATAATGTTTCTTGGCCAACTGAGGAAACCAAAACAGTCTCCCTAGTTTTGGGAATATCACTTTCTATTTAGTGGGGTGTCATCAGCCAGCTAGTGGAACTTGACTTAAGAAGAAGTACTAAACATAGATTACCAGCTACTTAGTGGTAAGTAAATGATAATAGATAGAGTCTTATGCAACAAAAAAGCATACATTATTCCTAGGGGTTGACCAATGGTTTAGGGAGGCTAGTCAGTGGGGGCTAATCTAGAAAGTTAAAGGGTGTATTGATAGAGATATTTAATGTCTACCTTGGAAAATTTAAACATATAACTCAGACCTTGGACCTATTAAGGCTATAAATACCACCAATGGGAAGCTTGGAATGAAAACATATCAATAAATTGTTATCCTCATTTATTTATAACACTAATAAATGAGAATCTCTTATATTTCGTTCTCTAAACACATTCATCTTCCATATTTCTCTCTCTCATTATCTAAATTTCATATACCTTATATTTTTATAGAATTGAGATATTTTCTCCAAATGAATTATACATAAGAAATTATTCGTTCCTCTATCTCTTCAGGTTCTGATTAAGCCTCTAAAACAAAAAACATTCTCTTTTGGTTTTTGGAAAACCACTAAAACTGTGTTTCTTTCACATGTCTGTAGTATACAGGTAAATTCATGGGATTTTATTATTTTCTATTTTTATGGATACTACTAAATTAAATGTATATATATACTTAAATAATCATTTCATAGGGGTGGAAGACATATGTAATCATAAATTATATATTTTTTAACTTCCTTAATAAATTTTGTGCCATATTTACTTTCTATATATTTTGTTTCAATATCAATAATTAAATTAAACATTATATCCATTAATAATTCATAATATCAATCACTTTACTTATATAAATTATTATCTCAAATAATTAACTTATTTTTTCCACTTAATTTAATATTTATTATTTCAAAATTCAAATCAATTTAATTAATCCTACTTTTACTATTTTATTTTATCACTGAATCTCATATTTTTATTATATAATTTTTTAATTTTTTAAATTAAAATTCAACCCCCTAGTATTATTTTACCTCAAAAACAATTGGTATCAAAAGATATTTTTTATAAAAAAATTGAAATTTTTTTCAAATTTTTTTTTGAGAAGCCATTTTTATAATTTTTAAACCTTATTTTAAAATTTAGTTATTAAATCATCATTGGTTTCAAGAAAAAATCATTAATAATGTATTATACCTCTAACATCTATGTTGATCCCAGAGGAAACTCCATGGTTCATGTATGATTCTTTAATAAAACGTACTATAGATATTGAAAAATATACATGTATACCTTTCATGAAATTATAAATTATTAGGTTTATAAAATTGGCATTAATATTTACAAACCCACTAAAGATTCTAAAGAAAAATTATCTCTTGGTGACATTTAAACATTTTAAAAAGAAAATAAAAGGATAAAATGATCTTCATTATTGGTTATTTTCAAATGACTTTAATAATTAATCTAATTGTAATGTTGTTAATGAAATTAGTAAATTACTGGATGTTACATATGAAGAAAATAATATGTATAGATACTAAACATGACGTGTATAAAATTTTTTATAGTTTATGTATATATTAAAATGAATCAATTTATGATATGATTACTCAATTCAGTAACATTTGAAATAATATAAAATCTTTTTGTTATGATATTTCTATAAAAACTCTTTTAGGGAAGATACTTTGGGTTTTTTGTGTTCATAGGCTCTAATGTTAAGGATTATTTAAGAAGAAAAATTTGTTATAAAAATTATTGTTGAAGAACTGATTCTTTCTCCCATGACCTATGAGATTATAAGATATTGATAAACTGAAACAAATAAAAAATTATGGAAAATAATAAAATATCTTTTAAAGAAATCAATGATGACACTTCCAAAGGAGAACCAATATAGTACATGTAGCCAATAAAGTTAAAAAAATATATACATGATGAAGAAGAAATATTTTCACTATGTTGAAAATGAGTATCAACAGGAATAATCCATGGTAAATTGTTATAATTTCAATAAAAGGGACTCATCAATCTATATTCCACCTACTCAAAAAGGAAAATAAAAGACAAGAAAGATATCAATGTTTCTTCATGCAGTGTATGTGATGACTCTCTCTAGTTTTGAATCAATTAATGGAAGTTCCAAATGTCTCATGGTTGAAATTATGGTTTGTAAAGAAGTTAATTCTCTTAATTATAACACATCAAATTACCTAACATCTTATTTTGGTTCAATAAAAGTTTTTTATGAGGATTTGGGGAATGGATTTCTTTAACATCAAAGATAGATCCATGGACTAAAAAATATTTATAATCAATTTATTTTTAAAAATAATCAAATTTATAATGAAAATAAGGATTTAAATTTTAAATTAGAATAAAAACCTAATGTAGAAAAACATGAATAAACAATAAATGGTATCATGAATAATATATAAAAATTCACCCTAGGTGAGAAAAATCTGAATAAAATAATGGTTTCATAAGGAAATATAAAAACTAATTTTATTTTTAGTTTTAAATTTCAGTAAAGAAGCACTAAAATTTTAAGAAAAAATTGGAAATGGTTCTCACAAGATAAATTTTGTAATTATTATAAAAAAATATGAATTTTATTTAGGATTCTGATATTAAAATAGCTTGTTTTGGTAATAAAAGTTAATTATATATACCCTTTTAAAAAATAAAGAATTCCTATGGAAAATAATATGCTATGAAAATATGGATTTTGAAATATATTATCGCCAATAGGAGTGGAAAAAATATTTGGGTACTGAAATAATTAATTTCCAAATATTATTATAGGAAATGGGTCTCAAAAAACCCATTGAGTAAAATGTAACATGGATATCAGGTTCTCTGGAAACATGTGTAGTGAATTATCCATGTTCAGTCATTTGGAAATGGTTTAAAGAAAAATCAACACATTTGGTGATGAAAAAATGAGTAAGATCATCATTATAGGTATTATTGGTTTTATAAATATTTCAACTATTAATGATTTTTTATATGTTAATGTTTTATAATATAATTCTCTATGAAATAGTAAATTATTTTATAATCACTTTGTAGTTTCTTGAAAATTAATTTTAATTGTTTTTTGATTCCTTGGGAAAACTTCTATTTTCATCTTCTCATCTTCAAAAACATCATGTTATTGATTTTAAAATCATTCAAGTAAAAAAAATTAAATTTTATGTTCAAAATATAGCGATTCATGGATTTGGAATAAGAAACTCGGTCATTATATCACACACAAACATTTCAAACTCAACATAAATCATATATTTTGAGATTTGGGTAAATTGAATTTCAAAATTAATATTATATTTCAATCTTACTAACATGGTAAGAAATAAAAAACATCATTTAAATCTAAAAATAATGTATCCACCTCTAAATCCCTTTACCGTATTCATCTTAATATTTTCATAATAACCCATGAAAGAATTATATGAGGTATATATTAAACTTCTAAAATTATCAATCATTGTGCATTATTTATACAGTTTTATTACTTATCTCATAAAAATATGTTTTGTGTAACCTTTATGAAATATTCAAATAAGGTTGATAATAAAATGGGATATAGGATTGTGCTAATTTTGAGTGTTTTTAGAGGGTTTGATAATAAATATTTTAATGAAGTTTTTATATTACATAGCTAAAAACATTCCTTTTCCACCCGAAGAACTCCATAACAAAATTGGTTTATTGAAAGATGGTATCAAACTCATTAAGAAATTTTTTCCAATACATTAAATGGATTTAAAATTCCTAAATAGTTGTTTATAAGGTTTTTCATATCAATTTTTATATTGTAATCCATATTTACCAAATAAAATTCCTTAAAAATACCCCTATAAACATTTGAAAAACAAAATTATTAAATATGGATATATTTTTAAATTTTTTGGATATAAATGCTATATTTTTTTACACTAATTAATACCTCTTAAAATTTGAAATCAAATCCAAAAAAAGAAAATTTCTTGGTTTCTCAATCTCAATTAAATCATATAATGTTTTTATAAAATGATTAATATATTTTAAAAATCAATTCACATAATTGTTTGTAACATTTTTCCAAAAAACCGTCCAAAAATTAATGATTTTATGGGTGAACTATAATATTTTACCTTAACTTTTTCACTTACATATAAATAAATTTATGTTGTATATGATAAACCCTCAATAAATTTACCCAAGGCATGGTAAAAATCAAAATAAAAATACTTAAAAATGATATTAGTGATTTACAAGATGGTACTCATACTAGAAATTTACGTTTTTAAAAGTATAAAATTAATTTTTTTGTATCACACCTAAAACCCCTAAAAATTGATTATTTTAATAATTATTTAATTTGGGTACTATAAATTAAATAATTATTGAACCAATTTAGTAGGAATAAGTTTTTTAATCCTATTAAAACACATAATGATCATCCATTTATTGGTACTAAATAATTTTAAATAAATAAACAAAATGAGAAAGGTAAAATAGCTTGTAAAAAATATATACTTGTGGAAAATGACTATAACATAAAATAATTAATTGATTACATTGATAATCTTTTTACTACATCTATGCTTGAATCCACTCGAATCTTATTAGAATTTTATAATCATTTTAGTTTTAACCATTTTCAAATGGATGTTGAAAGTAAATTTTTAAATGGTTTTATTTAGGAGAAAATGTTTTTTGAACAACCTCTTGGTTTTGTAGATTCAAAATAACTAAATAATGTAAGATAACTAATGATATTTAAATTATAAAATAATCCTCCAAGGTTTGGTATAAATTTTTAAATAAATTTATTTTAGAGAATGGTATTAATATTAGAAAAATTATATTTTTCTATGTTACTAAAATATATTTCAAATGAATTTTTAATTTTTAAATTTTATATACATGATGTTATTTTCAGTTCTACAAAATAATCTATTTATAATTATATTTTCATTTAACTGGAAAATAATTTGAAATGAGTTCAATGGGAGAACATCCATTTTTCTGGTTTTCAAATTTCACAAAATACAGATTGAGTCTATCTATGAAAAATAAAATATAGTAATTCAATTTTAAAACAATATGGAATAGATCAATAAATGTAAATAGGTATAACTATGATTAATTATTGTAAGCTAACATTGGAAAAAGTTGGTAATCCAGTTGAAAACAAGCCTTATAGAGGTAAGATAGGGAACCTTCTTTACCTAACCATAACCTGACTAAACATCATGTTTAGTGTATGCTTCAATTCTAATTATCAATAAAATAATAAAGGGTTCCAATATAATGCTCTGAAAATAATTTTTAGATATTTAAAATTTTCTAATTATCATGGTTTTTTAATCTAAAATACACCTAATCTTAAATTATAATTTCTTCCAATCTTGTTTTTGTAGGATACATAGGAAAAGTAAAAGTGGTAATTATCACAAACATGAAAAATTAATTTTCTCTTAGTGTATTCTGGATACAAATTTTTAATCCCATTCTACATGTGAAGTGTAATATGTTTTATTTTAGAGTTTTATGCCTAAATTATTTGGATAAAATGTACTCTCTTGGATTATGAGATAAATTATAATTCCTTACCAATTAATTTTGAAAAAATATATTTCCATTAGTATTTCAAGAAAACATATTCAACACTCTCTCACTTAATGTATTGACCATAAACACAACATTTTGAGATATAACTTTCAAAATGAGATATCATGCTTGATTTTATAAGAAAATATATTCTATTTTCCCCCAATTATATAGATATTGTTTCGTTAGATCAATTTTATTTCACTAATGATGGGTTTGGTACAGTCCTTTTGAGACCCTTTATCGTTAACTTTAAAACTCATGATTAATTTCAAATGTTTTTAATTATTTAATATCTTTAAATGCATTTTTTTAAATATGGTAATATATTTCAATTCTTATCCATTAATTTTTGGAATTTAAGCAATTTTAATATTCTTATTAAAAAAATTCATGTCCAGATACAATAAAGTAGATGTAGTTATTGTATAGATGTGTCTAGAGGTTATAACCTTGAAAAGTTTTGGTTGGGTTCTTAGTCTAATCTTTACGCTAGTTAAATATAGTGGCCATTTAATATGGACTTTGTTTTTCACCCTTGATGCATATTATATTAATAATTGACATAAAATTTAAACTGTAATGATGGATTAGAAACATTCCATTTATAATAAAATGTGTTTCATTTTTCATTTTTCATTTATCTTTTCTGTCTCATTTTTTATTGATCCCGTTTTTATTTTAATTTCCTAGTTTATGGGGAGCTTATCTTGTTAAATTTGAAGTGTTCTTAAAGGATACCATATATTTCAATATTTACATTTTTTTATAAAATATTATTCTTTACTCTATTATTTTAATCTTGTTCTTATTTTTATAAAATTTTATTATTCAAATATTTTTTTAATATTGAGCTCATTTATAGAAAATTTTATTATTAAATGTTTTATTTTAATCATGGACACACTTATTATCTATTTTAAGAAAAAGTATAAATTTTTTATATATTTTACATTTTTAGAATAGCTTTCTATTTTGTAAAATTAAAATAATTAAATATTCTAGAATATATTTAAATTTAACAATTTTATTTTTTCATCACTCAAAGGATAATTTCTTATGTGTTACATAATCTATTTTATGTTTTTGTATTTTCTCTAACTATTCTTATGAGTTTTTATTGTCATAAATGGGAGAAATTTACTATTAAAATTTATTTTAAATTTATGGATGAATTTATGGTATAAATGTGATATTTATATTTTTCATTATCATAATCTCTAATATATTTGGGAGAGAAATGTAGAAATTTATAGTAATTAAATTATTGTTTTAAAGTTTCATTTCTAAATTTAAATATCATTTAAATAGATGTTACATTAAACTTGTATTTTATTCATAATTTTAAAATTTTAATTGTTTTAATCTCTTGATTGTTGAAAAATTTTAACATCACAATTTCAATTTAATTATGAAATATGAAATTTCATTATTAATTGTATTTTGGAATATTTCAATTGTCAATGATAATCAAAAAGTGATAGATTGTAATACCACACACAAAGAGATTATTTTAATGAGAAAAATTGAAAAAATGGTTTCTTATCATTTTAAATAGAGTTTATTTCAATTTTATTTAATCTGGACGATAGGTTATCAGTGGAAAAAATAATTGCTTCAAATTTAATAAAGAAGACCAAGAGATGATCCCACATAGTATTTTACCACCGGCTACCTGGTGGAGTGTCACCATCTGCCCAGTAGAGTTTCACAAGCCAACCAATGATAATGGATATAATGATAAAAACTATAGGTAGATCATCAACTACCTTGTGATAGCTAGTGTCCACCTGGTGATGTTTTTAGTAGCTAGTAATCCTACAAAAAACCCACCGGATAGCCACTAGTATCGATTAGTTAGTTGATGGTGATGAGTTAGAAAATAAAACGACACATTGATGATAGAATTCAGTGGCCTCATTGACCCATTTACACCTATAAATCGATTCTTGGACCCCTTTAAGGCTATAAATACCACACAAGAAAGTCTATAAAAAACACTCAACCAATTTTAAACCTCATTGATCCATAAAAATCACTAATGAGCATCATATTTAAAATGTATTCTTCTTGTGATCACATTGTATTTATTTATCTAAATGCATTGATCTCCTATATTACTATATCACATTCACTAAATTTAGATTTATATATCCAAATAGAGAATTTAGACATTTTCATTAATGGATTTTCACCTAAAACCCCTCTCTTTTTCTCTCGCCTAAACTCTTGGTAATCAAATATAACTAAATTATTTCTCTATGTGGTAGTGGAAAACTATTAAATCCATGGTCATTCTTTAAGTTTCGTATCTACCCTTTATGTAAAGTGTTTTGTCTCTTTTCAGGTTTCTTGGTTATTCGTAAATTTAAGGTCTATATATTTTTAAATCCTGAGGAAATTTCTATTGGATATATTGAGGTTCATTATTGTGATAATTTTGAACATCCCTAACAAATTGGCTGCCTTATTTACTATCTATATATTTTATTTTATTTTTCTTATTATTTAAATTAAATATTTAATCAATTAATCTTTCATCATGTAAATCTTTTAACATGTATAAATCAATATCTCACTTAATTAATTTATTTCTTTTTTTGTGATCGTTATTTTTTATTTCTAATCCCATATCAATTACATTGTTCATACATTGTTTATTTAATTCTATTTCTCAATTAAATATTTATATATAATATTTTTATTTTTATTTTTTAAGAGGGAACTAATTCCCCCCCCCCCTCAGACACTTTCAATTTTAATATGATCAATAAAATTTTTTATATTATTACATTTCCATTTATCATGAATTTTAGAAACCCCCTATAAATCCATGTTCTTTATAATAATATGTTTTTATCATGCTCATGTTTTATCATATTCTTATGATCTAACACTTTATAGAATAATGATTAGTTTTTATATTATTATGTTTTTGTGCTCACCACATCCTCCTGCTTCAATTCATCATGTTATAAAGACGAGTATAACCTATAAGGAATCTAGAATGGGTTTTAGTGAAGCTTGAATATAGAGAAATGTTCACAACTATCACAAAATATGTTTCTTATATAATTGGTCCTAAAATACATAAAACCTTTTATTATTTGGATTATGTGATAAATATGATATGTAATGTTTAAATTATTCAAGTATACATATTTTAACAATTCATATTATCACTTTGTATCAAAGATAATGTTTAAATAAATTGTTTTAATCTTCACACCTAGGAGTGATATTTTGGGGTTTCTTATTTATAAAAATTATATAAATCACTAGAAAAACTCTTACAACATTTATCTAGGATAAACTAGCCTAAATTGATCTTGAATGACTCTCTTACAGTTTCTTTTCCCAAGTAAACAACCCCTACATCACCCAAATTATAAAGTAATAATACACTTTTAAAAACCCATAAACACATAACTCCCTGTATTAAGGGTCCACCACATCTATATGGACCTACCTGGTCACTTTTATACTATATTCAGAATTATAACAAGGAAACTCATGCAGAAAAATGAAAAAAAAAATACATAAAGCTTCATATAAAATCTTTAAAAGGGGAGGACTTTTTACCATAAGAATTATAAGGAAAAAAGTCCAAGAATCACCTCCAAAAACAACCATAACATCCCAAATCCATAAAGTTATCTCCAAAAACATACATTACATTATAAAAATTTAGAAATGATGAGAAACCAGAAGAATCAAAGATATATGTCTTAAATGCTGATAAACATATCGAAGGAGAACCATCAGAACTAGGGGCACTTTAAATAAGGGAAAAAAGGATAGGGAATACATGAACTTCAAATTTATACCCTTTTACACATAAATAATTTAAGTGATAGATATAATTAATTTATGAGGTTTAAAGTTATTTTTGGAAAATTACCAATTAATCATTTTTTTTAAAACCCATAACAGATTCCCTACGTGAACATAGGTTCACGCCATGAGCCGCATCTAGATGACCCCCCATGGTTATATCTATATTTACTAAAATTTTGAATCATTCTTTCACACCAAAAAATCATTCCAACATCAAATTTTTATATTTTGGTTCATCCAATTTCTCCCTACCCTACTCTCAGACCACCCCATCACTCTAATCATACAAAAGGGGTAAAATACAAAAGATTTAGTTGAAATTAAATATTAATTCACCAAAAATCTATATATAATTAAAATATTATCTTCCCTACACTTGAGGACTAGTACACAGTGGAACTTGTGTGTGAGTGTGGAATTGATTTCGGATACAATACTTTGTTGTGGTGTTTCCCACACACTGGTTTAAGTGATAATTCTATACAATACACTATGAATCCCAATGTGTATTTTAAAATCACATAATATTAGTGTAGGATGATAAATTTGGAAATGATGTTGGAATAATCGTATAGTTAAAATTGAAGTAACATCTTAAGAATTGTGAATGAGAATTTATTTTAATAATAAGGGAAAGCTTCCTTCTTCCGTGTTGTGTTTTTGTCTCCTGTAATATAACAACCATTCTCTTTGTTACAAACATTAACATGATTTATTACATTAAGAAGAAATTAATACAACTCTAAGGATCTATAGGACTATTTTATTGGTAAAATTAAGAACTTTTCATAACAATATAGAATGTAAAATACAACATCTTTATTGAAAAATTATTTTACATGACCACAACATCCCTTCGTACTTAGCATTGAATGGGATAACACGAAGACATGCATAAGAAAATGGTTTTATATAATGACTAGTAATGGAGTATCCAAGGAATAAAATTAATAATACAATACATTTTAGTAAATAGTAATATCAATGTATCATAAGAGAGGCATGATCATAAAGGCATAATAAAGCATGATTATCATAACATGGAAATGTGAAAAAACCCTTTACCATGATATTAGCATGAACCAATGCTCATTAAACATGGATCAAGAGTAAACACTAATTTAAATTTAATTAAAATGATTAAACCCTCATTACACATTGAGTATCATGATACAATTCTTTACCAAATGCATTGGAGCGCTATCAGGGCACACCATTCTTAATCATTTAATTTCATGCATAAGTGTGCCACATTGATCATACAACATAGAGTCGTTAAATATGATAATTTATTACGCGAATTAGAGATGTCGAATAAATAAATGTATGTCCTATTTCAACATGTACATTTTCAAAATTTTAAATACACTTTATAGATAAATGGGTATGGTATTCAATTAAATGATGATTTTGGTATAAGAAATTTTGGTGTAACTTCGGCAGCATAACGATGTCAAATTGAAATAATAAAATGGTTTGATGATATATAAGTGGGTATATCATAATTTATACCTGAAATAGACAATAAGGGGGTCATGTAATATAATATACCTACATATGTAATGGAATTTAGATTCAAAATATAAAATAATCGATTGAATTTAAATTAGAAGAGTGAAATTCCAAACAGAATTTTGGCATGGTAACAACTGTATATGGGAAACATTAATGAGAGAGAAAGAGGAATATAATCATTCACATATAAGGAGGAATGTATGCGGGAGGTGTTAAATCATTCCCCAACAATTTTAATTAAAAATAAAAGGTTATAAAAATATAATGAAATTTAGACAAACATGAGAAGGGAATAAATCCCTTACATGGAAATGTGTTCTCAAAGGCATGGGCAAGGCTTGAGATATGATTATTGGAAGATTTTGGAAACTTGGGAGTTTTTTAGAGAGATTAGATAAGATTTTTCTCAATATTTAAATGTTTTAGTGAGATTAATTGGATATTGAGTGGTTTAATGTAGGAAAGAGTATGGAATTATTTTTTATTTAGGTTTTGGACACTACAAATTAATCTAATCAAAACAAAAAACCATACCATGATTTTTTCCAATGGATTTTTCGTAAGTGTAAGGGAAAAAATTATTCTATAAAGACAATATTAAAACATATTAAAATGTTAGGCTTTATTATGAGGAGTGGAGTCACACTCTAAAGGAAAACATTTTAAAAATATAAAATATTTTATAAGTCTTGGGGGGTTCACTAATACACCATAAAATTTTTCAAAAAAATATAAAATAACTTTATTTTAAATTTAAATTTTTTTTTTATAAAACCATTTTATTTTATTTTATTACAAAAATATTGGGTCAATATGATGTCATAAAAAATAATATATATTTAAACAATATTTAATTTTTACCAAAAAAATTTAACTCTTAGAAAATTTTTGAAAAATTATCTATTAGATAATTTCAACATCCTGAATCCAAAAATGATATTTATTTTATCTAAATAATTTTATAAATATGTTAATTTTTACTTTGAAAATAAAAACCCATATTTATCAAAATATCAATAATTTTGACAAAAACTACTTTCAAACATTAATAAAAATTACAGTTGTATCCATAAAAATTATACGATCATTTATATTTCATAATAATTAATTTATTAAAAATATTTTATAAAATATTATTTAATTCAAACATATTTTAATTCATCAAAATTTATTTCATAATTGAATATTAGATAAAAATACTATTTTTCATTAAATACCATTTACAAAGTAACAATAATAAAATAAATGTTTTCCCTTTATAAAAAAATAATTCACATAATCATAGTGCAAGGGTATTGTGGAATAACCACTTATAAAAGATGTACATGATGTAAGGGTAAGGTGCGTGATGTTGAAAAACTCTTGGGGTGGCTCGGATAACATCGATTGGGTGGTAATCTCTATTAACTTCCACTTCTCCCATAGGAGATTCTGTTCAAACATAACGTCTTGAAGCGTAGATTTGGATTGGTCAGGAGAAAATCCCCATGATGTTACCTCCTTTTCGAGCACCGAAAAATGGTCTTTGTATGGAGTTATTCTACTAGATGAGGTCATCACATCCTTTGTCTGAGTAAATTGGATTTGTTAAAGCCCAATATTTATATGAATACTATTATCAATGTTCAACGGCTATTTTAACAATTTTAACAATTCATAATGGTATTTATAAATCCAAAAACACAAAAACAAGAAAGTTAATATGTTTTATATTACCATTTTACATAATAATAAATTTAATTAGATCAAAATGATTTTTCATTAATAAAATTTTGGGTCATTACAATCTCCCCCCTTAAAAAATTTCTCATTGAAAATATCATTTTCCTCACACTAAAATAGATGAGGGTTACTATTCTTTATCCCAAAAGATTGGTGTTTTTTACCACATCCCTTAAAGGGATTCATAAGGAGCCATTTGGATCCTTGAGTGAAAATTGTAGTTGTAAGAGAACTCAACCAGAAGAAGATGTTGATCCCATATTCCTTTGATGTACATTGAGTATTCTCTAAACATGTTCTCAAGGGTTTGGATAGTCCAATCATATTTTCCAACAGTTTGAGGATGATAAGCCATAATGAAGTTTATCTCATTATTCGAAGAGTGTTGGAGAATCTTCCAAAACATAGAGGTGAATTTGGGATCTCGATTTGATAAAATGGATAATGGTACTCCCTGCAGCCATGCAACATCTATGTTTTATATCAGTGATATTTTATCTAATGATAAATTCTCATGAATTGAAATGAGTTGTGTAGTCTCTATATGATTATCCACAAAAAACAAGATAACATTGTTTTCATTGGATTACTTCAAGAGTTTGGTGACAAAGTCTCTGGTGATGTTCTCCAATTTCCATCTTGGTATGTGTAACAGTTGCATCATCCCCATAGACTTTTTCCTCTCAGCATTCACTTTCTGACATACCAGGAACATTGATTTATTCCCAGTGATCTCCATATTCATGTTATCCAACCAACAATTCTATTAGATATCTTGATACATCTTAATGTTTCAAGGGTGAATTGAGAAATTCAAAATATTTGCATCATCCAAAATTTATTTTTTTAAATCCAGATGTGATAGAACACATAGTGTTGAAACAAATATCACAATTACTTATTCTTTAATATTTAACACTATAGAGATCCCTTTTATTAAGGTTTCGACATTATTCTGAATTCCCACATCATCTTTTGGATCATCCTTTAACGTTTCCAAAAGAGATAGTTGATTTATCCTTTGTGAAAGTATTTATGATGCTCCCTTCTTTAGGATTCCCATGTTCATATTCATCAAATATTAGAAGATTTCATCCTTTTCAATTATCATCAATGATAGAATTTTTTGTTCCCTTCTACATAAATCATCTTCCTCCTTGTTTGATTTTCCAGGGTGGTAATGGTTTGAGTAGTCACAGTATTTGATCAGATCTAACCATATTTGTTGGTGAATATTCAACTCTTTGTTTGTAAATATTTAAATGATTATTATTTGATCGATATATATTTCAAACTTCTCCCAAAATTGGTAATGTATCCAAATGTTTAATTGAGATATTACTAAAGCCAACTACAAATCATGGTTTCGATTGTTTTTCTTATAAAAATTCAATTTCCTCGATGCATAGGCAGTTACTTTATCATTTTCCATAAATAAATAGCTCAATACCTTCTCCAAAGAATCACTAAATACCTCAAAAATTTCTCCACTTATGGGTATTTTGAGCACGGGCGTAGTGATAAGACTCCTTTTCAACTCCTTGAATCTATATTCGCATTCTTTGCTCCATGTAAACTTGACTCTCTTCTAATTTAGCTTGGTAATAGGGTTTTTAAATCGTGAGAAATTTCTCAAAAATTGGTGACAATATCTATCTAACCCTTGGATGCTATGGATATATGTCACAGATGTTTTCATCAGCCATCACTCAATTGCAGATGTCTTGGATGGATCAATAGAAATCCCATTTCTTGTGATGATATGACCCAATAATGAGACATCCTTCAACTAGAACTCAAACTTTTTGAACTTTTCTCTTTCTTCTGGAAAATGGGGATGACCTTGTTTGTTTAAGGTTCAATCATTCTAATCGGTTTCTAGCAGGATTATTCATAGATCCATAGACATAAAATGATTATATATTCATTTGGACCTACTTTCCAAAGGTAGGTTCCCATTAGTTATAGACTGATGAGTCTTAATAATTTTCATTGGCTGAGAGGATGGGAGGTCAGACTCATCACACCTTTTTAGGGGGAAATATTGTCTACTCTAGGAATATTTTATAGATTTATGTTATGTTCAAATATCCTTATTAATTTACCAATCATGAAAATGAGTTTTCTTTTAGAATTTGCAAACAATGATTGATATGTATGGGATATTGATAATCTATTAAATGTATTTTAGGTTCTTCATCGATGGAAAATCATCTTTATATATTAGAGAATCATAGTCAATGGTATCCTTCAATACATTATATATAAATATCTTGGTCATTATGATAACCATACTGGTTTTTAAGCCACTCAGTGGGGTACTTGAAGTTTATTGTCGTTCAGAAAGAGGGATTATTTCAGATTTCAGATCGTACATGTAGATGGGCTACATACGTATCCCTGTTAATGAATGAATCAGAAACCACATAGTTAAATTGGAAGGATATAATTTAAAGTCATATGGGACGGAAAATAATTAATGAAATATGGGATTGAACCTTAGAAAGTTTTCCTACATAATCTACTTTTAAGGAAGAGATCAAAGTCCACATAGTTTGAGTGAACATGTATGAGATTTAAGCATGATTAATGTCCCAAAGAAAGATGTCGTAATTAATTTTACACTCCAAAACCACGTGAGTCATGCTCGATGGGAGAAACAATAGGTATTAGTAAATCTAATGATTGTTCCATGAAATATGTAGTCATATGAAATGATGTGGGGCTTACGTATGTTTGACAACTATAGTAAATGAAGATCAGGATATAGATTAGGAAAGAAGCCCTGGAGCATGGTCTATAAAGGTATTTGTGCATTATGGAGATTTGGAATTTTAACATGGGGATTACTCCTAAAAAGGAATCCCAAATTAAGAGGGTCATATAATTGGGTTTTATTCCTGAGAAGGAAGCCCAAATAAAAAGAAATTAATACTAGGGCTTACTCTTAAAGAGGATTCCATTATTAAGAGGACTTTCAATTATGGTCTTACTTATGATAAGGAGTCCCAATGTTTAAGGGACTTATGATTGGGTTTTATTCATAATAAGGAAGCCCAAATCAAGAGAAAATAAGGTTGGGACTTTCTCCTTAGAAGGATGCCCAAAGTAAAACTGACTTATGATTGGGACTTATTCCTGAAAAGGAGACCCAATTAAAGAGAACATATAAATTGTGACTTACTCTTGAGGAGGCCCAAATTAGGGGGGACTTGGGGATCACTCCTAAGGGGGGTTCCCATTAATAGGGTTCATAAAAATATTTGTGTTTTATGGATATTTAGATTCTTAATTTGGGGATTACTCCTATGGAGGATGCCTAGATTAAAGGGGGACTTTAACTTAGGATTGGGTATTACTACTGAGATGGATTCCCACTTCAATGAATCTCTCATCTTAAGGGATGAGGTTTAATGAAGGGAAACTCTAACCATAGTGATGTAGAGTTATATAAATCACAAGTTTTTGGGATATATTCCATATAACTCCATTAAGATAAGGAAGAAAAAAAAGAAACCATTCCTTATGTATCTTTATAGAGGGTTGTTAAGGATAGATCTTGAAGTGGAAAGGTGGATTTGAAGAAAAGATGTGAATAGGATGTCGAGGGCACACATAAAGAGGAAGGCATGCATGTCATGTTTGGGCATGCAAGTCTTGGTCAGGCAAGTATACTTGCGCGACATGAGATAACATGGGAGATAGAGAACCTATAAGGTAATACATGGGAGAGACTTGGCTCAAGCCCTTATTATTATCCCTAGATTCTCCCAGAAGGTTGGTTCGCATGTTTCCAGGAGAGGACAGGGCGGCGCGCAAGTGACTTCATTTCCCTTAAGGGATGGACACTTAGGTGTGCAAGTATTGATGAGTTACAATAAATAGGCCTTATTCTTCCACTTTAGAGCTTCCATTCTAGGTAAATAATTACCTTATAAATTTTTGGAAGACTATAGATAGAGACTTGGGTGAGCATAGCTTGAATCGGAGTTTTGTATTTTTTCCGTCCTTGAAATCGGAGGCCCAGAGGGTGTTTGTATTGGCCACCTGATGTTTGGGTGAAATTTCACTTTGGGTGTGCATGTGACTTGCATGCCCAAGGCTGGCACCCAGGTATACTTACATGAATTAATGCCTTTGCAATATTTGATGAATCTTCCATCTACTTTTCTCGAGGTATTCCCCTTAATAAATCATTAGACTCTATGACGGAACGATGTGTCAACAAAAGTCCCCCCCTCAGAGTTGGATCTGAAAAACAAAAGTGGATTTAACTCTGAGGTGAATGATAAAACCAAGTATTTTGGGCACATTGGTTTGAGTCGCGCAGGTTGTGGCGCACAAGTTTCTGGATCACCTATAATTATGGGTGCCACTCTCGTGCAAAGCAACCGTATTTCAAAGCTTCTACCTCTCATCACTCAAGTGAGTTTTCATCACACAGGTGCTTCTTTTCTCTCTTCTATGCTTTTGTTCATTGTGTCGTGCTTCCTAAGCTTGTTTCTAACATGTGTGCCATTACTAGCGTGGTAAAAATTGTGCGACTAGATTAGACTTGCACACTAAGATTTGACTTGCGCACCTTAATTACATAGCCATTTTTTATTGATTTCTTCAAAAATTATATGAAAACCCATCTTAATTAAAAGTTGATTATTTTATCTTTGTGAAGATTTAATAGATCACAAAATAATTTGATCGGATGATGAGTTTTCTAGACAGATAATTGATGACATTATGAACATTTTTTGCCATGACTACTATGATATCTGTGACAGCACTCTCCCGAATTTGGGAAAGTACTTGAAGGAATATCATGTTAATTCCCCACAAAGCATTTATCTGACTTTATTTGGCCATGGTCATCTGCAATGAGTCAACATTTGAAATATAAAGAACTATCTCTTTCATTATTTGCTTCAAACTTACACCACATTTTTTTCAGCAAATGTTTCAGTTGTAGGATAATTTGTTAATGCTGGAACAATGGAGGAGGCCTACATATTGCATCATAGCCCTTGTTCCCCAGATCTGAAACCTCACAAGATTGAGCTACACCACATTGTTATCCCTCTATTTCGGTTATGCTGTTCATTAAGAGCAGCAACAATGGTGTAAACATTCTAATTTTTTCTCCATGCCATTTCCTTGCAGATATGAAAATAGAAAACCCATTGGATGATATGTTTTTCGTTGTCAGTTGGGGAAGAGAATACTATCAGTACATTAGAACAATATCTGAAAAGATTAATCTCTCTAAATGGATATGTACTTCAAATTATCCATTCTCAAATCCATGTATCCATCTTTCATGTATCTTGACAGAAATAGAGCCACTATTTGATCAGAAGAAAATTTTCTCAAAATGCACTCAAGAATATTATTCTACAATTGTTCCAAGAAGAGCCGGTATCACTGTATATCTTATTTTATCTAGTTGGATGAATGAATTCCAGGTGGTTTCTGATGAAGCTTGGAATGCCGTAAATCATATGAAGAGTTATGTTGAAAGCCTCTTTTAATTCTTGAAAAAAATAGAAGAGACTCCAATCTTTGTATGTCCTTATAACTCTTATGCATCAATGAAAAACAATTTCATCTTCAATCAGTTGTTCCTGTATTCTCTTTCTACTTGATTTAATTAATTTTACCTAAGATAATGGGCCAAGTAAGAATAGTTTTATTTTTTTAAGGATTATACAAAAACCCCACAAACATTGCATCGTTTGTTGCTCAATATAGCCTAAAAGATACAAAAAGTAATTTTAGCGAGATGGTACTCAACTTTTGTTCAGATATCCCTTGTCTTTTTTTGGAAGTTTAATGTCATGAACATCAGATATAATAAGAAAAAATTTTAATGCTTAAAGTTTAAATAGATTTGACTGATTGTATTTAAAATTGACTCAATTACTTGATAATTTGTTTGAAAACATATTACCACATTCAAGTATGGTGGGAAAATGTAAAATATGACCTAATAAATTTTGAATCTGAGGGATGATATGAAAAAAGGGATAAGGGGCATTAGAGGAAGTATTTATTAAGAGTGAAATTACTAATATTTAACAAACCCGTTATAGGGTTGAATTATTCAGGTCCACTGATGGGCATTGTCTGCATATTCAAATAATAGCTTCTTTTGGCTATCAGGTCTATTATGTATACTACTAATGCAAGGACACCTAGGGGAACGTGTAGCATGGTTAGGAAAACATCTCTCAGAAATTTTACTTTTCTATTCCTAAAAATCTAGTGGATGTTTTTAGAGAATCAAAGTTTCCAAAGCATAGAGTTTTATGTATGGAGAGGGGTACATGAATAAAGAGAGGATATTCCTGATCAATATTGTCAAATAATTGGATGAATGTCACTCCTGTGAAGGTCTGAACCAAACATAGGGAATGGAAATATAAACCATAGACTTGAATACATTCATATCATGCAAAATAGTATGTGACAAATATGTTAAGGATGGCTATTTTTGGGGATCCCTTCATATTATCGTTAAGACAAATAAGGACAAAAGAGGTTTTTCTTCCAAGAATGATGTTACCACTATTTGACAAACCTGTGAGGGATTTGAATAATGTTGGGCCACTTATAGGGATTGGCGGCATTGTAAAATAATATCATCTTTTGGGTGACTGGTCCGTTATGTAGACTACTTATGCAAGGATGCCTAAGGGCACGTTCTGCATAGTCAGTCAAAAGAATTCCCGGTTATCAGACATTTTGTGACCAGAAGTCATGAAAAGGATATGGTGATATGGATGTATTTAAGGTTAGGTGTATAAGACATGAAAATGGTTATTTTCCAATGAATGAAGGATATACATAGACCAATGCTGACCATAATCATGTGGTGGATGGGTCCTAAATTAAGATGCTGGACTTCACTACATATCTCATTAGAATGAGAATCAAGAAAAATGTAGTTCTTGAAATACATTTTAACGTCATGTGGGATTAGAACACATAGTTTGATGGTTATAAACTTGATGTGAATGAAGACTAGGATTTTCATACCACATTCATGATTTCACAGGGGAACATTTCAGCCAAGGGACTAAAATTTGAATTTGGGGTTAGGCCCAAAGACTTGGGGCTAGATTTGAGGGATGCTCAAACGTTCCTACGAATCCCATAAGAATGGGAATCAATCCATACATAGTTCTTGAAATACCCTCTGTGCATATTTAGTTCATACAAGTGAATGGTGAAAGAGGACTTTAGTGCAATGACAGTTGGATCTGAGATTAAAGGTTTTGGCATTTCAATGTATGCACGTAGTCTTTGGAAAATAACATGATTGGAAATAAATTTCAATAACGATTCCCTCTCAGGTGAGGGTATCAATGAATGTTGTAGTTTATTGTCATACAGGACAAAAGTGTGAAAAGTTTGTGGTCATATGGATGGACCAGTGTTGAAAACATTAGGGTCATGTAGCAAAGATGTTTGGCTATGATGTTTAATGTCTTTTAGTCAAGAAAATTGGGGACTGTATAGTTTAACGTCATATAACAAGGATGATGGTGAACCAATGTGAAGATATTGGTTTGGGGGGGGGCTTCATGGATCAACATCGTATGAGATGGAGGTGAACCGATGTGAAGATATTGGTTTTGGTCTTGAACCTCATGAGGTTGTCTACATACCCATCCTAGAAGGCAAGGATCAAAGTCTACGTAGTTCAATTGAATAATGAATTGGTGATCAATTTTTACTTGAGGACAACCCAAAGATGGTGTTGGGACTTACATATGGTTAGCAGCCCAGAGAGGGTGTTGTGGTTGAATCTTACTCTAAGCTCACGTGAGTCTTGCTTGGTGTGAGAAACAAGAGGTATTAACAACCCTAAAGATGCACAGTTTAACATCATGTAGGATGTAAAAGGAACTGTTTCATATTTTAAATGACATGTGTCACATATGTGGGGTGCTTGGTGTTTTAACGTCTTGCAGCTCGGACGAAGAGTTTAGAGTCATATTGGATGAAAAAGGGGACATTATTAATCATCATATTAGACAATAGAGGTTCTATGAAGTTTAATGTCCTATTTAAAAGACAAAAGGGACCATGCATTTTAAAGTCATGAAATATGAACTAAAATAGTTTAAGGTTATATGCATAGACCAGTGCTGCATAGTTTAGCGTCATGTAACCTGAAAAAGGATAAGTAGATTAATTTCTTGTAATGAGGACAATGTGCTGCAATATCTACCATCATGTAGCTAGGACAATGGGTGAATTTGTTTTACACAAAATACTTCTTCAAGAATATTACATTGGTTGGAGTTTTAACGAGTTCTCCATCCATTGAGATTAAATAATATGATCCATTAGAGTAGACCTTATGTATTGAATAAGGTCATCCCCACATTGGATCAAGCATTGGAGGATTATTCCCTGGTATCATTGGAGTTATGAAGTCTAATACCAATTATCATTGAATGACAGAGCAAAGATGATATTTTTGTTGAAAGCTCGTGTTATTCGTTTCTGATAGACATCCAAGTGGTGCGGGGTGCACAATCGTTTTTCATCTAATCCTTCCAATTCATAAAATCGCTTTTGAGATTGTTCATCAGTAGATGACTGATCAAAAATGGCTACTCTATGTGAAGGTAATTGAACATCAATGGTCAAGACTGCTTCTGTTCCATATACAAATAAAAATGGAGTTTACCACGTATTAGTGTGGGTGTTGGTCCGATAAGCCCATAAATAATGAATAAGTTTATCAAGCCATGATTTCCTATCTTTATCTACGATATTTTGCAGTATGTTTGAAATAGTCTTATTTAAGGCTTCTATTTGGGCATTGGCTGTTTCATGATACCAATATGAATGGTTGGATTTTATATTGAATTCTTGATACAACTTCTTTACCTCAGATGAACCGAAGTTGTTTCCATTCTCTGTCAAAATGGTATGAGGTACACCAAATATTCTAATGATGTTAGACTTGATGAAGCTAGTGATACTTTTAGATATAAATTAATTTAGAGGTATTTCATTTTCCCAATTGAAAAAGATGTTAGTTGTAGTAAGAATGTACTTAAACTGCGTGGATGTAGCCGAAGGGTACGGTCCTACTACATCTATTCCCCACGTGGAAAATTACCATTAGTATTTAGCTGTATGGAGAAACTCTGGGGGTTGATGAATTAAGTTGGAACATACATTTAAAGAATTAAATTTCATAGTGAAATAAACAAAATCATGTATCATTGTAGGGCAGAAGTATCCAAGCCTTCGAATTTTATCAGATAGTCCATGTCCAGACTTGTGGTCACCGTAGACTATTGCATGTACTTCTTTCCTAATAACCATTTTCTCTTCACCATCAATACATCTGAAGATAATTCCATCCAATCCATTCTTGTAGAGAATTTTTTGTATTTTTTCTGGGATTTCAAAAGGAGTAAAATTGACCACATGTTTCCAGATTTGTTCTTTCATGTCTCAATCAGGTGGGAGTGTTCCATTTTGAAGGTATTCCCTGATAGTTGTCATACATCCTATAGTATGACCATATGGTTCATAAATGGGACTAATTTCATTGATTTCCTCTGTTTTTATTTGATCATAAGGTGAAAATGTACGACGGTGGGAAATACTGATGATTATTTCGTCTCGATTTGGATCTTCTAGGGCTTTGGCTACATTAGCAATTGCATCTGCTTGGGAATTTTGTGATTGTCGTACATATGAAAATTTCGGTTCTGAAGGAAATTCCACCATTAATTCCCTGACGTAATCACACAAAGGGATTAACTCTTCTTTTCTGATGGCATAATCCCCAATGATTTTTTTGATTACCAAATCTGAATCACCTTTACCTTTAAGTGATTCACCTGTGCCTGAAGCGCCAATTCCAAGCCTGCATTTAGAGCTTGATATTCTACTTCATTATTTGTACTGCCTCCCAAAAATAAGAATGAATATGGTAGAACTACCATTTCTAGGGAAATAAGCACAATTCCTGAACTAACTTTGTTGAATTTTGGATCTTCCAATTTATTCTCTGTTGGACTTATGGAAGCACCATCAAAGTACATTTCCCATGATTGAAGATTATGTTGAATAGAGAAGACTTCTTCGTCAGGATGTTAAATATCTGAAGATATATCGTCTACATAAGGGTGTTCAACAAGGAAATCATCAAAATCTTAGCCCTTTATTTCCTTTTGAGACACATACTGGATATCAAACTACTGCAAAATAACTTCCCAACTTTCCAGACGTCCTGTAAGCATTGGATGACAAAGGATAAATTTGAGCGGGTTATTACGAGATACCAATTGGATCTCATGATGTTGTAGGTAGTGTCTCAATTTATAATCTTCAATGATTAATGCTAGGAAAGACTTTTCAATACTTGAATATTGAGTTTCTTCTTTAGGCATAGTTCGACAGAGATAATAAAGGCTCTTTTCATTCACAACATCATTCTTTTGGGCATGGAAGGCACCCAATGATCACTCTAAAGCTGTTACATAAATAATATGTTGTCTTCCTTCAATAGGTGTAATTAATACTGGTGGTCTCAATAGATATTTCATTAGGATAAAAAATTCCTCTCAGTCCATTAGTTGGTGACCCACTTCTTCATTAATTTGGTGAAGGGTAAACACTTTCCTACAAAATTGGAAATAAAACACCAAAAATAAGCCATCTGTCCTTGAAGTCCTCTTAATTATTTCAAATTTCGAGGTGGTGACATAACAATGATTGATTTTGTCTTATCAGGATCAACTTTGATACCACGATGGCGTACAAAAAAGTTGGGAAATTTTCCTAAGGTTACCCCACAAACACATTTCAAGGGTTTCCTTTTCAAATTGTGTTGTCAAAGTTTGTGAAATATGATTTCAAATCATCCAAGTGATTAAAACGTTGTCTAGATTTAACCACCAAATTTTCCACATAACATTCAAAAACATTCTCTAAAAAGAGTTTGAATATATGGTGCATGGCACGTTGATATGTTGCACCTGCATTCTTCAGGCCAAAGGGCATTACCTGATAGAAAAACTCTCCTTGAGGGGCTATAAAGGATGTAGATTATTCATCTTCTAGAGACATTTGGATTTGATTATAACCATAATATACATCCATGAAGGAATGTGTTGTATAGCTAGATGTTGCATCAATTAAGAGTTCTGTGATTAGAACTTGAAAACCATCATTGGGACAATGCCGATTAAATCCCTGAAATTAAAGAAAACTCTATTTTGTCCATTCTTCTTTTTCACAGGGACAATATTAGCCATCCATTTGGGATATTCCACTTCTCTGATGATGTTCTTATTTATAAGATTATCAACTTCATCTTTAATTTTGGAGGGATGTGTTGGGTGTGTTCTTTTGGTTGCTTTCTTGAATCCTCGATATTCATATAGAAAACCCAAATAATGAGTAGCAACATCAAGATCAAGCCCTATAATTTCTTTATAATTCTAAGCAAATACATCTCGATTTTTCTTTAGAAAATAAGTATACATATCTTTCTCTTGAAGAGTCATGGACACACTAATAAAAGTGGGGTGTGGATCTTCTTTTGTACCTAGATTTATTTCTCTAAGTTCATCCACGATGGTAGAGATTCCATCTTCAAATGATGGAGGAGAATCCCTGAGATTTTCCTCTTCTTCTTCAATATGTTTTACTTCTTTTGTTTTTATTTTCATAGTATATGATGAATCAGAATATCCATGGTCAGGGGAGAAGTTAAAACTTGAACATATTGAATAAGAGAATTCAATTTCTGACCCTATTGATGATGAAGGGTCTTCCTTGGGTTATAAAGAGGAGATGATGGATTGAGAATCTACATCATTGTTCACCTCTTACATTGCTATAAGTTCTTATGGCCTGGTTTATGAAGTATTGAATTACTATATTTAAACAGATGAAATGAAGACATCTCCATTTGAACTTTCATCATTTCCTGGTGAATCAACAATTTCTACAATGTTGTCTGGCTTGGTTAATGTAATTGATATTATATAAGTTTCCATAAGAGTATTTGGATCTCGGTATATCATGTTAATATGACTGATATGTAATGGATAATCTTTAATCACATGTATTAATGGGTTTACTGGAATATTTTCCAAACCATATAGAGCATTAAATTTTGTAACCTCTTTTTCGTGGATTTCTCCTTTCCTTCCATGTGTAGAATTCTGCCTCAATGTATTGAGATTCACATGTTTTGAATGGGGATTTATCACCATACAATGTCCTAATTTGACCATTGAAACAATATTTGAGACACTGATGGTATGAGGAAGGTACAGACACATGTTTATGTAGCTGAAGCCTTTCAAGAAAAATATTGAAGGCTATGTCATGACGAACAACCATGAAATATGAATTAGATACAAGGTCTCCAAACTAAGTTCTGAGTGTAATCTTTCCCAAGGTTTCTTCTTTATTTTTATCATATCCTTCTAATATCAATTTAGAATGAGATAAATCAGATTCAGTGAGGCCCAATCGACAAATTGTAAGAATAGGAATGAGATTGACTCCTGAACAATTATCAATGAAAGCTCGTCTTATGTCTACATCATTGACCTTTCCAGATAAATACAAATGTCTAATATGTCCATGCAAAACATCATCTTAATCTTCATCTATAAAAGATATCACTGCATGAAATTCTACATAATCATTATATATATGGTAGACTTCAGCTGCAACAATTTCAGTTTCAAATTCTTGAGGACTTGACAATGCCTCAATGAGTGCCTCCCAAAGATCCTTTGATAGATTCATGGAATCCGGAATTGATAACTTGGCCAGTACATGGTCCAAATGTTTCAAGCCATAAAACTTTTTGTCCAGAGCTCTCAATTTACCAACATGAACATGTGGTTTTGCAGGTTACTTAGAAGTTGATGCATCCTGTATTGGGGTAGGAGTAGGAAATACTCATGGCTTTGGCAGATTTGGATGACTATTTCTCTTTATTTACTTAGAGGAAGATGGTGTGACCTCCAACCGGTCTTCCAAAATTAATGTGCAGGGACTGAGTCTTCCATGTGTGGAAGAACATTCATGTTCTAGTTGATCCCATTGCAGGGCCTTTCCGTGAGTTTCACCCGCATATACTGTTCTGGTAGGGGTAATATTGAAATAGTGTCTTCTAGAATATCCATGTCTTCCCTTGTATCCTAGACCTCTGTCTCTTCCTTTAATTCCTCTATTTGACACAGGGAACATAGGATCTCCAAGATCGAAACTATGGCTGGCATAAGGATTTGTTAAATCAATCATGTTAACGAAACCAAATATCAACTCTTTATCTTATGAAGACTCTTCCTGATGAACCATTTCAGGTTGTACCGTTTGGTGGGGAAGTGCTCGTGGTTTTGAAGACGATGGAATAAAATCTACCAGAGTCGGAGATAATTTAGGTTTTGACACAAATTCAACCTCTTTTGACTGCTCTTCTTTCTTTGAATTATGATGCCTTTTGAAGATTGTCCTTCTGATAAATGGTTTTTGTTGTGGAATTCATATCATAAGACATAATTGGTTGATTCAATTGTTCCAATAAATGGAATGAGTTCGGTTGATCATTTCTTGACCATCCAATCATCATATTTATGATCATTTTTTTTGACTTCATCCAACTCGCCTTCTTCCTCTAGATCAGTAGTAGTTACACATGCCATCTGGGCTAAAGAACCTTTCAATTTTACCTGTCCAAAGTCCACCATCTTTTCCAAGTGGAATTTGAAGTCAATACATTTTTTAATGGGATGCCTGAACATCTATTGAAATAGTCAATAGTTAGTGAGGTCTTCATCTCCTTCCTTGTTCAGCCATTTCGGCCTTGGCAACTGAACCTGATTGTTTTTCAGAGCCGAGATGAATTAGCCCGGAATGTTTTCATTCTGGAAAGAATAAACTTTGTTATTAAAATATTCAAACAATTTCCACCTTTGATATCTTTGATCATCTTGACGTGGTGGCCACTGTTTTTGACACTCAGGAAGTGGAGACCTTCGATATGATGAAGGTTTTGAAGTGGAAGCAGGTACGGGTTCTTGTGTAAGCGTAACGGTAGCAGTCTCTGATTTCCCTATTCTCCTTCCTGGAACTGATGGAATTACATGAGTTTTAGCCTTAGTCTATGAAATAGAATCTTCAATCTACTAAGTGATTGAATTATGGTCTTGAATCCCTCCAATATTTTTCACAGGGATCAATGGTGTGCGTAATTCATCATGCAAATTTTCCACAGAGATTGGGAAGAATTCTTTTTGAGGGAGTGATAAACGTAAGGAATATGTTAATCCATTCCATCAAGCAATAAAATTTGAATCACTTTCATTTTCCCTTTACTTACAATTTGTAAGATCAAAAACTGTCGTCTTTGGCAATGTTGAGATGAATTGAAGAAGGAATTTTTTACGGTGATCATCCCACCCAGTAATTGATCGTGATTTCAAGATTGTATACCAGATGAAATTGGGTCCTTGTAATGACTATACAAAACCCCTAAGTATAACTACATATTGTTTTGAGGAGTTTCCATCATAGGATCACAACGAGAAAAAAATTGTGTTAAGTGATATTTTAGATCTCCTAAAACCATTAAAAATTTGGAATGTGGTACTTGAAATATTTGACGGGGGAGGAATTGCATCCACCCATTCAGGGTAAGCTCTCTTCTCTGGTTGAACTGGTGCACGCTTTCCTTCCATATCTTCTAACTGAGCTTTTAATGACTCAATGGTTGTCATTAATTTTTGAGAAACATCTAGTTGAGCATTGACCTGTGCAGGTGTGATAATTGGAGTTTGGATGGGTGTAGCTACCGGGACTGCCAGTGATGGTAGTGCTGTCGGTTTCTATTGCGTACAACCTAGAGGATTAGAACTGTGATAGTGTACATGTAAAGGAGGATATTCTTGATCCATCCTAGTAGCTGCAACAAATTCACTTGACTGACTAACTCTAGCACGCTTAGGAGGAAGACTGCATTGAAGTATTTCTGAATTTAACCTCCTTAACTCATTTATTTCTTTCTATTGTTGTGAAAATCATTCCTCTAATGAGAGTGATTGGCCTTCTCCAAAGTTAGGAGTGACCTGTCTTTTTCGTTTCCTCTTATTGGATGCCTTTTTTAGAGGGGAAAGTTGGTTACTAGATGAAATACCTAAATTCTGGGTAATCCTTTGATTCTGGGTACGCACACCTTCTTCGTTTATTTCAGTGCGTACAACCTCTTGAACATGACCTTCTTTATCTGATTTCTATAAGTGAACCTCATGTTCTGGGGGATCAATAACAACGACATTGATGACATTTATCGATAAATAATGCATTACATCCCTTCAGTCAATATTTCTATGATACTGTCGTCTTCAAAGTCATTTGTGAGACATTGAATTTTGTTGAGTTGATTCCTTAGGAAATTTTTTATGAACCATAATTTGGATGGAATCTCCTAATAATTCGGATCTGCGTTCCACCTATGGATTCCTCCCAAATCGGTAGAAGATGGATTTTCACTGGGGAAGATATTGAGGATTTGAAAAATTCCCCAGTCCGTTGGACTCGGGTTTTTCATGCTCAACTCCCCGAATCCTATATATTAATTTTGAGGGTTGGATTAAAAGAGTCCCTAGTCTGGAAAGATGAGGTGGCTCTTGAGATGCTACATCTGAGACTTTCTTAAAATATCTCTTGAATTTATAGATTTTAGTCCAAAAAATTGGCTGGATGTATCAACATACATCCACTCAAATCACATGGCTCAGATGACCTTTGGATTATTTCTGACACTTCTATCACCTGATGATGTGCAAGCTCTAAATGAGAAGCCTATTTGATATTTTAATTTTCTTTATGCAATAGTAATTTGACAACTTGTTCTTTATTTTCATGACTTTTGGATGAACTAGTTGAGGCATGTTCTTGAGAAAGCATCTGATTACACACAAAACCAGGTATCTGTGGCCAGCCATCGGCAATAACATTACATGATACCATATTTGGAGGGATTTTTTGACTAGAGAGTACAGTGAAATATAGTGCTCCATGAATTCCCCATCACCTGATATGAATAACAGATGGGGCATTATTAATTAACTGTCACAACCTTTTTAACGTGCCAAGGCATGAACACTGAAGGGCTCTCTGCTGCTTTTCAACCGTTGTATGTCAAGTAACTGAGAGATATACCAAGTCAATTTGGCATTGCAACCCTTCTATTATCTTGACATGATTTTGATATTCATCATAAGATAATAGTTTCTTTTTTAGTGACAAATAGTTTTCCACATGTTGAGATGAATATCGTGAATACAATCTGTCAACAATTTTGGAATATCATACTGAGAGTCAGCAAAAGGTCAAAACATGACTAGTACATCACTATTCACCAGTTATTTTCTCATATTCATCACTTCATCCTTATCATTAGAGGAATATTCTTCTACTTGATTAGACCAAAGCTAGAGATTCTTTTTTGTTTTATCATATTCAACAATATTGGTAGAGAATTCATTTATCAAATTAGAAGATGAATGACCCAGGGGTGGTTCAAATAATTACCTACATCCCTGGATATCTTCTGATTGAGAAGGTATTTCACCTTCTAGTGGTAAAGCATTAGACATGATTGGCTTCACATTTTCAAGTGACTCAAGATAAGAGGGATTTCTCGTTACTCCATTGTTTATTGAAGGATTTTCCAGGGAATGCGAATTACTACTGTGGAGAAGTCTTTCACAGCGAAATTCATCTTCATAGGGAGGACCACCATGGTGTGTTACAGCAAAAGATAGAACCACTTACTCCTTATTCTTCTGGCCACACAGAGGGTTATTTTGGATCTCATCGGAAGATGATACTTCAAGATCAACCGAATTGTCAAGAAGCAAGACTTCAGGAGGATGTGTCTGATAAAGACCTTTGTAATTATTATTCCCACTATTGGGAAATGAGAGTTCAAAATCTTGATATGAAACAGATAATTGACTGAGGGCATCAGGAACTCCAGCATTGAGCAAGGCCTTACTGTAGATTGTCTCTTGATTTCTCGATTGCGCGGGATGGGTCTCTTTTGTAGAAACCATCTTATTCACTTTAGAAAACAATTGTTGATGAAATTGGTTATTATGGGCAGGTGTATGTGCCTACTCAAGAGAAATGGCCAGTCTTATCTTATTATCTCCTTTAAAATCAAGTGTATGTGTCTGACATGATTTTCCATATGATATGGGGGAGTATGCTACACGACCATCTTGGACTGGAACAAAGGTGTGTATCTTCTCTGGAGTGACATGTTGATGAGTCACTCCACTTATAGGTACATATTTATTTTTCTTTCCCTGTAATGTCGCTGAAGTTGTTTTAATATTATAACAACTATCCTGAATATGGGTAGGGATTCGCTTCTGCTCATTCACCATTGTCAGAATGTGCTTGGTGACTTCAGTTGTCGGAACGGGAATATATGTCCATTCCGTGTCTTGAGTAGTTGTATTTTTCAGCTCCTATCCTCCTTTTCCTGTCAATTAATTCTGACAGTACTCTTGTATAGGGTCAAAGAGTTGAGTCTGCTAAAAATTTGTCATCGGACCTTTCTAACTAACTTCTCTGGGTGCTACCAAATGAGACTATTGGCTGGCTTGATTAACATTGGTAGGTGTATGTGGCTTCTGGATATTCCCCATAAAGTATAGTTGATGTATTTCCTTCAATACTAGTAGACGAGACTGCTGACAGAATTTGTGATTGTAAGAAGGTGTATGTTCTTGTTTACAGCTGGTCACTATATTTGGTTGACGAGCTCCTTTGGATGCAGTCAGACAAGCCTGCTGACCGGTTTATGAATTATAAATAGGTGTATGTTCTTTCCTATAGTATTCCATTAGAATTTCCTAACGGGATTGCTGGGTTACTGCAAGACGAGTCTGCTGGACAGTGGGATTAGAAAATACGGGTGTGTGTGCCCGCGCATTGCCTGCCATCAAGATAGGTTGATGGACTTCTTCGGAGGGGGAAGAGGAAAGAACCTGCTCCCTATTGGCCGAATTTCACCTATGTCAGTTCTTCTTGTGTTCTCGGGTCCGAGGAACCGGAGCCAAACCCATAGAGGTGATACCCTCATCATGTTGACGGTGCACTACCGCATGAGTCTTGTGGAGATTGTTCATGGGATCCCTTAGGAAGGACTCATGTATTCGTGAACCGAGGCCATGAGTGACCTCTTCATTCAACTCCCTATAATATGGGAGGGACTGGTTGTTGTGTATCGGAGATAACGACCTGTCATGGTTGGAGATGGTAGTTAGCACCGCCTGCTTCATGATCATTGGTCGTCGTTTTCCGGACAACTAGGTTGAGTTATTAACCTGGAGGGCTTTTCAAGAGGCCTCTAGAGTCGGGATGGTACCATGTTGATGGTATTCCTTAACCAATGCATTCGAGACCCAGCTTTGAAGACGCTGATGAACATACTAGTTTTTAAGCCACTCATTGGGGTACTTGAAGTTTCTTGTTTTTTAGAAAGATACGGATTGTTTCAGAGTTGAGATTGTACCTACATATGGGCTACCTACGTATCCTTGTTAAAGAAGAAATTAGAACCCACATAGATCTATAGTATGTATATAGTTTAATGTCATATGGGAAGGAAAATAATTAGTGAAATATGGGCTTGATCCTTAGAAAGGTTTCCTACGTACTCTAATTTTAAGGAAGAGATCAATGTACATATAGTTCGGGTGAAGAAGTATGAGATTTATGCATGATTAATGGCCCAAAAAGAGATATCGTAATTTCTTTTACACTCTAAGCCAACGTGAGTCATGCTCAATGTGATAAATAAGAGTTATTAGTAAATTTGATGATTTTTCCATGAAAGATTCAGTCATAAGAAATGATGTGGGGCTTACGTATGTATGACGGCCCGAGTAAATGAAGAACATCACTATGTTTAGGAAAGAAGCCCAAGAGTAGGGTCCATAAAGGTATTTTTGCTTTATGGAGATTTGGAATTCTAACTTGGGGCTTACTACTGAAAAGGAAGCACAAATTAAGAGGGACTTAGGATTGGGTTTTATTGCTAATAAGGAACCCCAAATCTAAAGAAATTAATTATGGGGTGTACTCTATAGGAGGATGACCATTTTAAGAGGACTTGTAAGTTGGGTATTACTCTGGAGAAGGAGGCCCAAAGATAATAAGACTTACGATTGGGTTTTATTCCTGAGAAGGATACCCAAATCAAAAGTAAATATGCTTGTGTCTTACTCCTGAGATGGAGGCCCAAAGTAAAAGGGACTTATGATTGGGACTTATTCTTGAAAAGGAGACCCAATTAATGGGAACTTATAACTTGGGACTTACTCATGAGGGGTGAAAAATTAGGGGGAACATTGGGCTTACTCCTAATGAGGATTCCCACTAATAGGGTTCATAAAGGTATTTATGTTTTATGGATATTTAGATTTTTAATTTGGGGATTACTCCTAAAGAGGATGCCCACATTAAAGGGGGACATTAACTTATGATTGAGGCTTACTCCTGAGAAGGATTCTGATTTCAAATATTCTATCTTCTTAAGGGATGAGGTTGAATTAAGGGAACCTCTAACCATAGTGATATAAAGTTATATAAATCACATGGTTTTGGGAGATATTCCACAGAAATGTTTTCATATAAGGAAGACAACAAAGAAACCATGCCATAAGTGGCATTGATGAGGGTTTTGAGGGAAGGACCTTGAACAGTAAAGGCTGATTTGAAGAAAATAGGTGAATAGGAAGGAGGGGCACCCAAAAAGAGGCAGGCGTGCTAGTCCTGTTTGGGCGTGCAAGTCCTGTTTGGGCACGCAATCCTGGTCAAGCAGGTATACTTGCGCAACATGAGTTCACTTTAGAGACGGAGAACCTGTAGGGTAGTACATGGGTGAGACTTGTCTCAAGAACATAGTATTATCCCTAAACGCTCTCAGAAGGTCGGCGTGCATGTTTCCATGAGAGGATAAGGGGGCGCGTAAGTGTCTTCATTTCCCTTAAGGGATAGACACTTAGGCACCCATGTTTTGATGTGTTCTAATACTTAGGCCTTATTCTTCCTCTTTAGAGAATGAATTCTAGGCAAATAATTACCTTAGAAGTGTTTATAAGACTTCAGACAGAGACTTGGGTGACCAGAGCTTGAATTTGAGTTTTGGATTTTTACCGTCCTTGAAATGGGATACCCACAGGGTGTATTTATAGGCCACATGAGGTTTGGGAGAAATTTCACATTGGGTGTGCAAGTGACATGTGCACCCAAGTCTGGAAAGTAGGTATAATTGTTCGATTTAATGCCTTTTCAATATTTGATGAATCTCCCCTCTTCTTTTCTCGAGGTATTCCCGTTAATCAATCTTTGGACTCCGTGGTGGAACGGAGTGTCAAAATTTGCATAGAGATTCTCATTTTTCAAGGTGTCTAGTATAGTTCTTATATTCTCCTAATTCTCCTCCTTGGTTTTGGGGTATATTAGAGTATCATCTATAAAGGATTCCAAAAATTTGTTGAGGTAATCTCTAAATACTCTATTCATTATGTCTATGATGATTTCGGGAGAATTAGTGACTCCGAAAGACATTACTATGAATTTATAGTGCATGTACCTTGTAAAAAAAGTAGTCTTGGTGATATCCCCTTTCTTCACCATTACTTAGTAATATCATGACTGATAATCCACCTTGGAGAAGTATTGTTCTCCATGTAGCTGATCGAAAAAGTAATCTATTTATAGTAGAGGTTACTTGTTCTTTATCGTGATTTTTTGAGCTCATGATAACCTCTGAAAAGGTGAATTGAACCGTCCTTAGTCATGACGTAGAGGACTAGTGCACCCCATGGTGAGTTACTTTGTCATATAAACACTTTAACCAAATTGTCCTATAGTTATTTCTATAGCTCCTCAATCTCCACAACATCTATTTTATACAATGTATGAGATGTTGGAAACACCCCAGGTATAAGATTGATCAGGAAATCAACATCACTTCTTAGAGGAAGGCCAGGAAATTCCTGAATAAACACTTCAGTGAATTCCCTCGCAATAGTCATGTCTTCATGGATGGTTTCTTCCATATAAAACATCATTTGAAAATGGTATGCCTGCTCATAGGGCAGTAATATCCACACTTGAGATGATGGATCTAATGAAGTTTCATCCTCTTCCTTGCACTTGTATAGATTTGGGGGTTCGATTCTATAAATGGATATTGATTTCCCTCTAATGGAAATTTATATAGGATATATATAAGAAAATTCATTCCATTCCTTGAATAGAATCAAATTCCACTAGAGGGTGTATGAAGAGGTTTTCTGGAAATTTCATTCCACAAATCCTGATAGGGGAGTAGTAATTTTCATGGGATGCAATGATATCCCCATTTTCCATTCTCACTGACATGATTAATTACATGATTTTTTTTGTGTTGGGAAGGTTCTAGTAAACTTTTAGGAGATAAAATAATCTATAGAACAATAATAAAAAAGTATATTCATTATTCTTAAATGAATAACTACCGTACATATCACCAATTCGTTGTCAGGGTTCACTTCGGCAATAATGACGGAAAATCTCACCATTGATGCCTTGGAGATTGTTGGTTTCCTCCAAAAACCCTTGGATTAAGGAATTGGTTTTCAAATTACCCTTATTCTTTGATTTTGATAAAATAAACGACATATTTTGGGTAAAACAAGAATTTCACTCCTTTATTGCAGCCGTGGGTTTTTATTATTGGTAGTTATTAGCAAGGTTCCTTTTTCTTCTACACCTAATTCTTTTACTCATTCCCTTCATGAAATTCTCGTGGTGCTTCTTTCCAATCCTTTGGCAAGTGGGGTTCTATAATTTCGATGCACCATTGGATTTATCCATCGGATAGATAGGATTAAATTCCACATTCTTCTTCTTATCCCCATGATAACCCTTAGATTATTCGATCTTCCTTTCAAATTTTAGGGCACATCGGACAATTTTCTGATAGATATCAAAGTCACAGATCATCATGGATTTCTATAAGATAGGTTTTATCCCATCAAAGAAGTGGTTAACCTTGCATTCAGGGGTAATGACTAAGATGAAAGCGTATCAAGAAAACATTGTGAAGTTTTCCTCTTATTCTCTTATGGATTTTTTTCCTTTTTAGGTAAAGGACATCCCTTTCCATCTTAAGTTAGAGTTTATGTGGAAAATATTTTTTGAAAATCATTTTCAGGAAATATTTCATTTCAAACTCCTTGATATCTTCTTCAAGATTTATATTTTTTATCAATGTATTCCATTGATCATATTCACCATCCATATGATAAGAATCCAGAATAACCTCATCTTGTTCGAAACTTTGAAGGATTTAGAAGAGATTCTCAATGGATTTGATCCATTATTATGAGATTGAGGGATCAGATGATCCAATAAAAGTAGGACGCCATTGTCTCATGAAGCTCTCTATTGGAGATTTTTATTTATTAGGGGGGTTGAATTTCACTCTTGACCAATGTTTGTATTCTAATAAAAAGTTAACTGAGAGAGTATCGTGATAATGATTGGGATTCCCACTCATATTGTATTGGGAATCTCATTAGAACAGTCATCACATTGATCTTCACATTGGTTTTTAGCTCAAGTCATCCTATTACCGGCCATTGGCTGGAATAAAAGGAAAGTTAGGGGTAACACATAAATGGGATTCTAGTTACAGAAATTGATAACTTATAAATTCATATATTTCATTAACTTTTGAATTTATTGGCTTCAATCAATATTATCCATGATATAATTCCCACCATATATTTTTAAGGGCTTATTTTTATTCCCATTATAATATTTCAGTATAAGATTATACATTTTACAAGGCATATCCCTCGGGTGTTTCATAACCAAGAGTGTAGAAAGACCTGTTGTTGTGCACCAGTTCTTGTTTGAGTCTAGCTCAAGTCGGTGTTTTTGGGTTTTACCCCTAGATACATCTGTTCCAAAGCTGCCTCTACTTGGTTTTATCTAGACATGTATATATTTTTTTGAAAAACCACTTAATATATTCTAAAAAAAATTAGGTATGTTTTTTATAGTTTGTCTTATCCCTATGGATTTCAATTGGTTTTTCTAATCATAATCCCAAAATATAACTAAACCTATCTTATAGTACCAATTATAACAACCATGATCTTTATTACACACATTAACATGATTTATTGCACAAATTGGACATAAGACAACTCTAATGATCAAGACGTATAGTGTATTGGGATAATTAGGAACATTACATAACAACATAGAACAAAAAATACAATATTGTTATAGGAAACTTCTTTTACATGACCACAACATCCCTTTGTACATAGCATTGCATGGGATAACATGAGAAAATGTATAAGAAAAGGGTGAACTATAAATAAAATTAAGGGAGTAAATAATAAATAACATAATGAATACACTACATGTTAGACAATAGTCTTATCAATGGAGAATAAGAGAAATAAGATCTGAATGGAATGATAAAGAATGATTATCATACCATGGAAATGTGGCAACAACATTTCACATGATAATCGCATGATCCAAGGCTCATTGATCATGGAGATATAGTAAACCATCATTTCCATTTAATTTTCATGAGTAAAACCTCATTGCACATGGTGTATCATGATATTTTTATTTACCCAATGCATTGAGCACTATTAGGGCGCACCCTTCTTAATATTTTCATTTCAGGCATAAATTTTCCATCGGGATCATGAAACATAGATTCATTAACCATGATAATTTATTATATGAATAATGGATGTGTAATACATAAATATAATTCCAAAATAAACAATTACATTTTCTTAAAGGTGAAACCATTTTTAGAGAAATGGTTATGGTATTCACATACATGATGATTTTGGCATGGGAAATTTTGGTGTAACTTCGGCATCATAACGATGTCAAATAAAAATAGTATAATGGGTTGAAAAGAGAGAATAAGATATGTCATAATTTATAAATTAAATAGAAAATAAGGGTATCATGTAACATAATATCCCAACACGTTTAATGGAATTTAGATTCATTATATAAGAGAATTACTTGAATGTAAATGAGAATTGAGAAATTCCTTACGGAATATCGACATGGTAATAGGGGTACATAGTGGGAATTAATGAGAGATAAAGTGTTTTATCATCATTAGAAAATAAGGACGTAATTATGGTTTA
This sequence comes from Viscum album, assembly GCA_963277665.1. Lineage (NCBI taxonomy): Eukaryota > Viridiplantae > Streptophyta > Magnoliopsida > Santalales > Viscaceae > Viscum > Viscum album. The sequence continues at coordinate 1,566,611,036 of OY728135.1, read as the reverse complement.
GGTTAAAAATCATACCAAACATTTTTAATTGAAAATTTGACGGTATAATAAAATAACAAAATTTGGACCAAAATGAGCAAGGAAAAAATCCCATACTTGGAAAGGTGATCTCAAACACTTGGGAGAGGATTGATAGAGGCTTAATGGGATCTTGGGGGACCATGGGATGATTTTATAGATATGAGGGATGTTTTTTATTGAGCTACAAAAGTTTTCAGGGAAGACTAATTGGATATTGAATGGGTTTATATAGGAAAGGAGATGTAATTCTTTATTTAGGTTTTGAACACTGTATATTTAACTAATCAAAAACGAAAACTATAAAATAGTTTTTGCACATTTTTTTCAAAGTTTAGTGGAAAATGTTATTTTATAAGGCCAATGGAAGAATATATTAAAATATTAGGCTTGCCTATTTGGAGGTGAGTCGCACTATCAAAGAAATAATTTTTAAAAGATAAAATATTGTATAAGTATTGGAGGGTCCACTAAGCTTCCATAAATTACCAAAAAAATAAAAAATAACATTATTGTAATGTTAAAACATATATTTTTCTGAAAATCCCTTTTATAGTATTTTATTACATCATTATTGGGTCATTTTGATGTCATAAAATACATTATATATTTAAATGGTATTTAATTTTTACCCAAACATTTTATTGTCTTGGAAAATTATTAAAAATCCACCATTATATTATTTCAACATCTTAAGGCCAAAAATATATTAATTTTATCTCAATTCTTCAATAAATATTTTAATTTGTAATTTTAAAATAAAAACTGACATTTATCAAAAATTCATGGGCATTGACAAAAATAGCTTTCAAAACATAATAAGAATACCAAATCTATCCATAAAAATTTTATGATCATTTATATTTAATAAAAATTAATTTAGTAATAATATATTATGAAAATTTTATTTAATTAAAAAAACCCTTAATTTTTCAAAATATATCTCATAATTGAATTTTAACTAAAAATACAATTTTTACATTAAACCCCATATACAATGTAACAATAATAGAATAAATTTATTGTCTTTATACAAAAAAATTAACATAATATTACTTCTAGGTTATTGTTGAATAAACCCTTATAATAAATTCATAAGACCTAAGGGTAAGATGTTAGATGATGACAGACTCTTGGGTCTTCTCGGATAACATCGCTCGGGTTGTAATCTCTATTAACTTCCACTTCTCTCATTGGTGATTCTGTTCAAGAAGAAAGTGATGAAGATCATCTTTGGATTGGTTAACATTAAATCCCAATGATGATTCCTCCTTTCCTTGCTCTAACAAATGGGCTTCGTATGAAGTAGTTCTACTAGATGAGGCCATCGATTCCTTTTTGTGAGTAAATTGGATTTGTTAAAGCCCTGCATTTATATGAATCATTTGATCTCTATTCAACGGCTGTATTAGAAATGGTAACAATTCATAATGGTATTTTTAAATCCAAAAAAATAAAACCATGGGCATTTATATGTTTTATATTACCATTTTACAAAATAATACATTTAATTAAATCAAGAAGATTTTTAAATTAATAAAATTTTTGGTCGTAACATTTGTATTTTCATATTTTTCATGAATATATCATATTCATACCACCCATTTTGTTTTTTAAATTTTTATAATTCATTTTATTTATATTAAAATCTAATAATAGTTTTACAATATGTTTAATTGAATTGGGTTGGATGATTACCGTGGTTTGAAAAATATTGCATTTTAAGAGTAATATAAATACTATTTGAATTTTACATGAAAAACTTATTTAACACATCATATCCCATTACAAAACAATTTATATTATAATAGTAGAGTAAATAATTAAAAATATTAAATTGAAATATTTATCAATGGAATTTTTTTTTCAGGTTTGTTGATATGGTCATGATTGTTTTATCAATGTTATTTTTTCATGTTTGTAATTTCCATGTTTTGTTGAAACAGAGTGATTATTGGATTATCATATGGTACTTTTAGTCATTAACAGTAGGGACCATTGAGAAACATTTAGTGGGATCTTCAGGCCATTAAGAACATGGGCCATTGGGTAATATAAATGTACTAAAATAGGTCATGTGTGTGTGTGTTAATCCTTATAGGTAGGTATGAATCATAACCCTTAGAAATATTAGTATGTGTATCTATTTATGGTTAGTAATCCCTGATACCTAATAAATATAGATAAATTAGCTTATATAATATGAAAATATATTGTTGTTATTAATTTTTTTCATTCATGTTAAAAATTTTATGTTAATTCTAAAAAAAGTTAATTTATATATCAAAATTATAAAAATATGCAAAGTTAATATATTTCCATTATTTGATACATGCATTATAATTTAAAAATAAATATTTTATTCAAATTAATTTCTTTTTAAATATAAATACCATTTTTTGGAATTATATTTTTTTAAAATATACAATTTTTAATGATATTTTATATTTTTTTGTTAAATAATAAACTTATTTTTCCCCTTAGAGGGTATTAACACTAACTATTGTGATAGAGGATCAGAAACATAAAATATAGTAGCTCATTGTTTTTGGTGTTAGAGTATTGCACATAATCTACCATATAAAATATGAATACATAACGTTCTATTATCATTTGTTATTATTTATTTGTTTGTATCATTACAAACACGGTGTTAATGTATGGGTTTAAAATACTTCTGTGTTGAAGAAATAAAATCTATCTATTTCTGTTATAATATATTTTCCATTGTAGTCACCTCTAGTGATATTCTTTCTCATTTGTGTTTTTCTATAAAATACACCATATGGGGTATCATAGATTTAACGTTGATTTTACTTCTTGTATGAGGGTTCTATCGAATCGTTTTCTGAACTGCAGCACCCTTGAAGGGGAGAAGAAGATAAGCAGTTAAATACATTTTGCATCATCTAAAAAATTTAAAACAATTTCATATATTTTGTTCAGATATCAACTAAAAATTATAAAGATACGTGGTTATAATTTGTATATTTTTATCCCATTCACTCCTATAGAATTACATTCACAATTGAAACAAAAGGTTTAATATTTCCTATTTTGTTTCAACCACATACATATCCCTCCAGTACCATTCCTCACTCTTCAGAAATTCTCACACCATTTTTATTTCCATACATTCCTACCTCTACAATATTTCCTTCTTCAATCCCAAAAAAACTAAACCATTTTAACCATTTTCCTTCATTATTTTTCCAAATAAATAAATTAAATTATAGAAACCTTCATACCTTCATGGAGATTAAAAATATCAATGAATTGATTAAAAAATTATGAAGGATAATTATGATAATTAGTGCATAAAAATGTGAGATCTTTATGGAACCCAATATGTTTTAGACATTATACATGACGAATATAGGGATCATGATTCCTAGGCATTATAGGATTCATTTTCTAATTTTCAAAAGTAAATCCTTCGAAGGAAATGGAATGAATATTGAAAGTCCAAATGCATAATTTACCAAGGCCTTTAAAAATAAAATTGAAATAATTAATTCTTCGAAATTCTTAAAATATATATGTGAGACCCTCTATAAATAACTCAAAGAAGTTAACATGGAGAAAAAAACATGGATTAAATATCTATGAAGTGAGTTAAAATATCTTTTATAAATTTTTTAAACCATTTCCATGAATCATACTCATGTAATGGTTGTGGTGAACCAATTATTTATAAGTATTGAAAATATTTATGACATATTGAGATGTCATTAAATTTTATGATCCTTAGATTCAAATTTTGATTACATAGTCATTGACCTTGAAAAAATTATAGACCTAGAGATAATTAATGTTGAATAAGTCTTGGTATCTCTATAATTCAACAAATTTAATGTGAATCACTCTAGTGATACCAATGGAGAGAAACCGTCCTTATAATAAAATTTGTATCTCAACAAATGTGAGTAGGGGAAGGGGAAATTTCAAAGAGGCTGAAGAATAAGATTTTGTGGAAAATAACCATATATAATAAGAGAATGAAGAGGTGGAAAAATAGAAAATCATATCGATCATAGATATTAAAATTATACTCCCTTAGACTAAGGAAAATGAAGAATATGATGATTCAACTATGATTGGAAAACCGACAAGATAATTTTTTCAATCCTATAATTTTTACGAATATAGACATTATAGAAATAAATAATTGAGTATGTAACCCATAGAGATTGTCAACGAGGAAGAAAATATCACTGAATCATGATATATTATTAGAGAATATATTCTATTTATTGCAGTAACATTAACACAAACAAATATGTGGTATCTTGACACTTAGTCTAGAAACCTTGTGACAAGTAACAAGAGATTTTTTATCAACATATAAGTGATGGTTTTAAGATAAATATCAATTGGTGGTATCTCAGTAATATTCTCCTAAGGAAGGGAAGATTTTTTTTTCTATCATGAACAATATATGGAAATAATGTTTTCATTTATGATGATGTGTATGTGCCTGAAATGAAGGCCAATATCTTGAGTCCCAAGAAATTGATGCGAAACATATTTCCCATAATCCTAAAAATAAACAAATGAAGATTTTTTTATGGAAAACGAATAATCATCACAAAATTGCTCATATTGAAGAACTGTATTTTTCAGCTTATGATCCAACCCAACATATCCTGATATTTGATTGTGGTACAAGATGATAAAGACTTGATATAGAATCTCATGTTAAAATTTTAATCTTTGAATGTTTAATATTATTAGGAAGTAAAAATATAGTAAAGGTATTCCTATAATTATACATCTGGAAAAAATTTGTGAAAATTGTGTTCAATAAAAAAGTATAAAAATTATTTTGAAAAACGAGAAATGTAAGGTATTTGAACCACTCAATGTGTATGGTCCATGGAATCCAAAATAAAATGGAAAAAATAGTTACATTCCAACATGAATTGAATATTATAGAATTAAAACATTATTATACGTCTCAAGATGATTTCAAAAGTGTTTAATGGTTTTAAATAATTAAAGGTGCTTGTATAAAATCAAAAAGCCATTGTATAAAAACATTACAATACAATTATGTTGGGGGGTACACCTATAATGTTTCTCAAGAGTACCCCAAGAAACATTTAATTCAACACCACTGGATTCTATCTTACACACCTCAACTTAATATTGTAGTTAACCAAAAAAATAAAACTATTCACAACATTGAAATAATCATGGTAAAATAAAAACATTTTACTAAGTATTAATGAGATAAAATAAATCTATGTGTGTTATTTTTAATAAATATATGACCCATAAAAATACCTGATGAAAATAAATTATAAGATAATGTATTTTGTCTAGGTTGAAATTTTCATTGGATCTTTTGTTTTTTGTTTAGTAGAAGGTCCAAATATTATACTGCGATTTAGAGTGTATTTCCAAGAGTTGGAAGACATAAATTTTTTTTGAGATAGTTTAAATCTTGAGATGTTTTGTGGGAACTTATATGATTTTTGAGATAATTGGGCTTTCAAATCACAATTTTGAGTGGCATATCCTTGGCCACACTGTTGGCGTATGGTTAGTAATAACTGTAGGTAATGTGTGTTAAAAATAATGGTATTTTCAAACCATTATAGGGCTTATAACTCTATATTCATGATGGTGAAGGTTCATATAGGAACCTATATGGTTATAACATGGTTTCTGTAACTATGTGATATAATTGTTCGAGGGTAGGTGTCATTTTTTAGTGATTCCTGAATGGTTGGTTCATGGTTGGTAAATCATGTATTCCTATATAATTTCATGTTGGTTCTGGGATATTGGAACAAAATGGTGGGAACATATTTTTCCAAACCTTTCTACCTAATTATGATCCTCTATAAATGGGAAAATTTTATCATCCCCCCAACCTTAAATTATTTTTATCCCATATATACCCACACTTATCTAAGTATCCCTCTACATGTTCCCTCTCCTTCCACTATATTCCAAGGTTGGGTCTCTCTCATTATTGGGTTTAGTTGATCTCTATCATATACATTGGAAGACTAACAAAGAGTCTACAACCCCTCATACCTCATTTCTTTTTTTATTATTTTTTCCTCTAAAATGTTTTCATTGTGTGGCCTAATGTGCAAAATTTTTAGGGAGTTTTTCGAATTCTTAATTTTATCTCATTTCATCCTGATTCAAAGGATGATAATAGAAATGTAAATATTCATATGCAGGAGGTAGGTCATCAATGATATTTCCATAAAAGTCTAATTGATTATATTATGTTGTTATTGTGCCATGAACCAAACATTATATATGTTTCTCCTAAAATGTGAAATACTTTAAATTAATTCTATACACCATAGACATGATGTTCAATAGACCCCTTGACATGGTTAGAGGTTGGTGACCACAAATTGTGTCACCCATTGGGTGTGTTATATTAATTGCATTCCTTTTCTATTTTATAAAACTAACAAAGACACTCTTTAAGAGTGTTTTTCTTAATTCTAAAAAATATAATTGATTGATTTAATCTAAATTTATAACAAAATGGTGTGGGAACATTCATTTAAAATTATTTATGTTTATAAATTTAATTATTAATAGAGTATATTAAGTGGAAACTATAAGATGTAAAGGACTTATCCTTAGCCATGTTTTAATTATTAAAAGTAGTTTTTTTGAAAGGAATATATTTTAGAGTTGAGGAATATCTTTTATAAATATATTTTAAAACAATATGTCTATAAATACTTTATTCAGTCCTTATCAATGGTAAGTTAGATGGAAATATGATTTAAATATGTTGAAATATGGGATGTGGGATATACATAGATTTTTTCTATTATAAATGAAAATTGAATAGTATGACTATATCACATTTCATTTTGGGAACATATAAATGAATTGATTAAAGAAATATTTTGAATTCTAAATTTTTCATGGATATTTTATCGTGGCCTATGATTGACTATTAAATGTGATGTGTCAGGTTAATACTTATGCCTTGAGTGATACTTTGATTCTGATAGGGAATGTGGCAGACCAACTTCTGGGGTTTATTGATATGAGAAAATTACTAATAATTAGGAGATGTTGGAAATGTAATCCCACATTCTCTGTTGAACATTTTATAGATGACAGTATACATTAATTATTAAAATCATCAGACATGATGATCCTCATTATTTATTGAAATAAGTGGACATGGTGTTCCTCGATATATATTGAAATAATTATACGTGTAATTACTCGTTATTTATTAAAATTATTGGACATAAAATTCCTCATTATTTATTAAAATCATTGGACCTGAAATTAATAAATATATTTTTTAATTTTTTTTAGACATAGTTCTCTGCATCATTATTAATTGAATTGTGGGACCTAAAACCTCACCACCTCGATTAGATGCTTGGTATGATGCCCTTATTTAAATATAAAATATATTATGGTTATCTATAGATATGGACACCTTGGTTTTATACCTTGGGTATTTATTCAAATTATAATAAAGCTAAAATGCTCATAGGTATTATTGATTAGCTCAATATAGGAATAGTAAGTTTTGAATCCATGAGGAATCTCATTCCTGATCTGGTTTATATTGATTTATTTCATTACACTGCCTTAATATTATATTAGAGCACTACTAATTTTATATTCACCAAATGAATTTTCACTAAACACCATTAGTTGTGTCAGATTTAGTTTTAATGACACCCTATTCAGGCCTTCCTTTTGTACTTGAATAGATCTCATGATTATAGTTTATACCCTTAGATTTCACCACATTGTTACACTTTATGGACTAGGAATTAACAAGGAGTTGTGGGGTCAGGAATGTACTCGAGACTCCTATAGGAGTTGGGTATTTTTTTTTTATTTATCTTGTATTATTCTATATATTACATATTATATGTTTATTTCCATGAATTTAAGACTCATCATGTTCATGTGGGGATATTTTATTGAAACTTCTAGGTTTTCAGTTTATTACTATATTCTTGGGATTTTTATATCTTCATCTTTTTATTAAATTTATTGATTCCTCCATTGATCAATTCTAATCTAGAGGGTATAGTTTCCCCAATGTACCTCCATTAGACCCTCATTGCTAATCAACATCCTATATAAAATGGGGAGGTGTGCTTGAGGGAATGGTTTCAATCAACATGGGGTATCGGTTTGGCGGCTCCTAGGTCGCGATGTGATAGGTGTCACATTAAGCATGCAATAAACACAAGATAAGTGTAATATATCTTATATTTTTTTCTTTACAATTCCTATTATAGGATCTTGGAGGAAAAGTGAACAAATCTCAATGAAAATGGAGTGATGTGTTTCTATAAGGGATATAGAGATTGAGCAATGAGATATGTATAGTATAATCTCATCACCAAGAAAATTATTTCAAAAAAATATGTTATCATTGAATAAAACGAGTCTTGTAAATTCAATCGTGATGAGAATTCTAGAGAGGTCCAACCCAATTTAGAAGAATAAAATATTGAAGAAATAAAAATATTGGAAGAAGGAGTTAAAGAAACAGTGATATTGACACCACATACTTATACATCTAAAGGTATTGAACAAGAAATTTATGGTATAGAACCATAATATGTATTTATGTCATGTAGAAATATATGAAATAATAGAACCAATATTGATTATGTAAACATGTATTTCCTCTTAGATACATCCAGTCTTCTTAGTTTTGAGAAAGCTAAAACTAATAAAATATGGAGAAAAGCGATGGGTGGGGAAATTCATTCGATTAACACCATCAAAGTATAAAATAGAAATGAATTCATTATATATGGTGAAGTATCTATTCCCATTGATCACCCACCTAGATACATAGAGAAATATAAGGAAAATTCTTCGATATAAGTAAATAATTGTTTAAGTGGGGATGTTTGATATCGAATTACATTTTCCTCTTACATCGAAACAAGAGTCACATAAATAATTAATACTAGAAAACTTTCATGGTTAAAAATCATTGTGCATGTTGGTCGATTCTTATTAGGAAACTTATGTAAAAAATATAGAGGTTTCATATTATTTTTTTAATTTTTTATTTTGGTTTGTGTTTGCATCACTAAAATTAGGGTTTCCTTATAAGGGATAGAAATACATCTATGTTGAAGAAGTAAAATATATCTATATATATTGAAAAATATTTTTCCTTGTGATCACCTATAGTGATAATATACTACCTATGTTTTTTATAGAAAATCTACCTTCCATTTCAAATTAATCCACAAACAAATTTTCTTAAATATATAATTATGCGTCATAGATAATTTTATATTAATTAGTAAACAAACTGAATATTTTTTCAAAACAAATTAGGGGAATGAAATTATATTATTACTAATATTATATTAAACAAATGTTCATAAATATTTAGCTCCTCTCTTAAAAATATGAAATATAATATCTTTATACTTTAATAAAATGTAATGAGTTTCATATTGTTTTTACTTTTTTTTGATAGGTGAAATAAATCAAGTACCAATTCATGAATTTAATTTTTTTTAAATGCTGAATAAAATAAAAAATTATTCACATAAATTATTTAAATTGAAATTTAATTTAGAAAGATAATGTATATACTCAATTTTTTTTTCAAAATATGATAATTAGTATAGGAATTATATAAACATGTAATTACATCTGTTATTCTTATTTAATTATTATTATTGTACTATAAGTGATTGATAAAATGTGTACCAATAATTTTGAGATGAATTTCCTTCATGAAGTTTCATTTTAGGCACAAAATTCACTTCTCTGCTCCTATATCCTTTTTATGTGAAGTCCCTACCTCATATTTCTTTTATATAATTTTCAAAAACATCAATAGTTTTTTAATTTAATGACCCTTTTTAACTATCACCTCATATAAACAATCACTTGTTCAAATTCCAAATCAATATCCTAACGAACCTAATGATATGAATAATTTACTTATATAAATAAATTAATAAAACTATAAACAGTAAGGGTGATCCGAAAAAATTAAAAACAACCAGATCCAAGAAGGATCAAACTAGGATTTTTCACATAGAATTCTAAATTTTCAGAAAAAAAAGTCAAGATGAATCATTCCCAATAAAGAATAGGAACATACTAATTTATATTTTTTTGTCTTATTGCGACCTATGTGCAAGGAAAGAAACCCCACCACACTCATATTTACAGTACTCAATGAAGAAACACTATGGGATGAAATATTTCGAGAGTATAAAAAAGGAAAATAAGTATAAAAAATTTGTATGATATGGAATAAATGAAACCTAAAATAAATAATTACAGGGTCTGAGTCAAAATAACTATAGTAGTCCTAGTCTCTTGAAACATGAATCTTGGTTCATTGGACATCATGATTCGAGGACCCCTTCAAACCCTTGTGCTTATAGAACAGTCTCTGAGAAGTACGCACTTCAACCATAATAGAAGGATGATGTATATACCATAAACAATCCAAAAAGGGAATGCCATGAGGAACATAGAACATGAATGGGGTTCTAATAAAGAACAAAAATATTGTAGAGATAGGGTATCACTATAGGGAACCGAGTTCCAAACCTGGAGAGAAGGTAAAATGAAAAATTCAATATGGAAGAACAACACTGTGGGGATGATCAATGCCCTTAACACCAGCATAATCCTCAAAATTTAATAGTGAATCAGGGTGCTCCATGAGACTACAATGAAGTCGATAATCCAATAGAATAATCAATTGAATAATAAAGGTGGACAGGGCAGATCAAGTGGGCTACAAATCAATTGACGTACATTAATGAAGATGTTATGGATTTCAATGGTGGATTGGCAAAGACAACATGGTCCAGAACATATGTAAATAGAGAAAAACTCCTTGAATAATAAGACCACATAGAAAGGGATTATCATGGTAAAACTTCCCAAATATAGTAAACATCTTGAGCATTGTAATAAATTTATGTAGAAAATATTTTCCATACTTGTGTTTTATAAAATATAATTAACATAATACAAATAGAAAACTTTCAAGTTGAAAAATTAAATTAAATGTCGTATTTCACATATATCTACCATTTTCAATTGAATTTGATGATCTTATTATTCCTATACTTATAGGATTGTAACCCAATTCAATATATCTAATAATAATAATTTTTAAAACACCATGACCTTAGTGAAACTATCATTCGTACTCTCATTAGTGTGTATCGAGTTGACACACATGGGTCCTGACTTCATAATGTCTCTAAAAAGATTAAATAATATCTATGTGTTTTTATTTATGTTGAAATACTAAACATTAGGATAAATTAAGATCGTATTGAATATTAGAATAAATATTGATAACAGAATTGAAATAGTTAATTTTATAAGAAAATAATTTAATCCATAATGCTTCTTTGACTTACTTTGTCAACGCAATGTATTCTAATCCCATGGTTGAAAGACTAACCATATAATTCGTGTTACATTTATATGAAATGATACCACCACATATAGTAAAAAAATAAAAAATCAAGTATTTTATAGTGTCAACATCCAATGCATAGTCGTTATCTATATATCCAATTATAATTTTAAAATTACTCACATTTTAACGATAACACAATGATATATTGGAACTACATTGAAGATATCAAATAATCCATTTGAGGGCTACCAATGTAGCTTCCCAAGACTATCCATAAACCTGATAAGGGTGTAGATTGCAAAGTCATATTCGGGTCTAGTGTAGAAACTTATATACATGATACTACCCATAATATTAGCATAGGGTATTTGATCCATAAACATAATATCTTCACTAGATAGGGTTATCGGAGTAAAATACAATTTAATTTACTATCCTAGAGTTAAATTTAAATGTATCCTTTATTCAAACTTGTACCTCTTAAAAATCATTAAAATATAATCTCACTAAGATAATTTAATAAGTTCATAAGGGAAATTTCTAATTATTTCAACACCTATATTTTTCTTAGTTATACCTAAGTCTTTCATTTCAAACATTTCCATTAATTTTGATTTTAATTTAATATTGAGATCACATTTATTCAAATAGTTAATATATCATCAATATATAGCATAAAAAAAAGAATATAATTTTTAGTTTGATTGAAATAGACACAATAATAATATTGAATCCTTGTATGTTAGTTATCCAATATAAACGAATCAAATTTTATATACCATTTCCTAGAAGATTTCCTTAAACCATATAATGAATTTTTTAAAAAGATAAAATTATTTGATTTGAATTACCCAAAATAACCACCGAGATGATTCATTTAAAGAATCTCATTTAAATCACCATGCAAGAATGCAGTTTTAACATCAAGACGTTAAATGTGTAGTTCACTATCGGTATTAAAAGAAAGTAATATCTTAATAGGATAATGCTTTACATTAGGAGAAGAAATTTCAAAATTGTAAATACCCTCTCTTTGAAAGAATCCCATGGAAATTATTCTTGATTATTATATAATTTTATTTCCATAAGTGTTATTTTATTTTATTTCGTAAACCCATTTTGAAGTAATTAATTTATCATTGGGTGGTTTATTTACAATAGATAATGTGTTGTTTTTTCTTGAAAAATACATTTCTTCATCCATAGAAAATTTACAATACATTGAGTCTTTATCCTTTAGATTTTTCATATAGGTATTAGAATCATCATCTACTAGATCCTAAGAAACATGAAAATAATAGGAATTCATATTATATTAGTTGAACTACAGTACAGGTCTAGGGATATACTTAATCTATCGTAGGTAAATTGGTATTAACTAGTATTTATATGATGTTAAGTTTCAGAATCGAAACTAGTAATTGAGATAGAATCATCCTATGTGGTGGGATAAGGTTGAGGTGCATTTTTCTGGATAGCAGCCAGAACAATTTGGTTGAAGGCTCGGTTTCATCATCTATTTCTATGGTTATATTAGTGCTATCAATTGTGAAAAACATTGATATAGGATAAAAGGATTCATGGAACACTATATCTCTACTAATGAATCATTTTTAGCCAATATTATCTAATCAATGTTTGTAATACTTAACACCCTCTAGAAAACCATCAGAGATACATTTAAGAGCTCTTGGTTCAGTCTTATTAGTTTAGATGTGTGACTAATCAATACAATTGAAGACCCATAAGTAGTTATAATAGGGAGGCTTATCATTCCATGGTTATTCTGGGTTTTTAAGTTTATTAGTAGAAGAAGTAAATTTATTAATGGGGTAAAAAAATAGTGTTGGAATCCAATTACCAATAATATTTTGGGAGACCCAAGCATGAAATTATGCTTCAGATTGTTTCTAAAAATGTCATCTTCATTATCTCAAAAATATAATTTTTTGGGGGGGTTTCTCTAACTATCCATTGAATTTTAATGCCTCCATATTCAAATAATTTAATGAATTATGTGGATAGTTAATATAATCAATTATATATTCTCATGGTTTTAATTTCTCTCCCAATATATTCATCAAACAGTGTTTTCCATGGTTTAATGTTTTGGAAAATATCATATTTATTATCAACAATATAAATCTAGAAATTTTATGAGAAAAAATCTGTAAGAGTGGAAAATAGGAACATCTACCATGGGATGTGGTTATCACTGGCCCTCGTAATTCATAACATATGTATTCTAAGGGGTCATTATCTTTATTGTATGACCTAGTAAAGGTGAATCAATTTTCCTTTCCCATCAAAAAAACCATAAAAATGAATGTTTAGTCAGTGTGATGTCACTCAACATCCATTTCATATTGAGTTAATATTTTCCCTTTGATGTTACATAACCTAATATCCTATGTCCTAGCATAGTAATATTAATATTGGTGGTGCGGGCACTACTCTATTTTAAATAATTGTTCGTTCCATTCAATATATACATCCCATTAATGAGATACCCATTTATGATAGTTCTATATCTGTTTTAGATTTTTAGATAGTCTATTTATACCTCCAGTTAATCCCCATCGGGTATAGGATTAAAAAAGAAAAAATGTTTTTAGTAATTTTGGGAACCCAAAAAACATCAACCTATGTGATGATGGAGTGTTCATCTAGTTCTGTCAAAACTAACCTATTCTATCTTCCTTACACATCTTATTATTTCATATGAAGAAATCTCCTTATAATATTTCTTCAAATAATATTAATGAATCTCTAAAGAGACATATGTGAAAAGAACATCCTAATTCCGAGACACACTAATGATTTGGAACATTTTCGGACACATTTATAACATTATCTATGTCATAACTAGAGTTAAATGGAAGGTACTGGTTAGTGGGATGTTTTGCTTTAATTTTATATTTTAGTTTCCTACATTAAATATTTGTCTTCTAGGGCTTACCATAATAGAAACAAAAAAAATATAATTATAAATATGTTTTAGTTATTTATTCATCTTTATTTTATTATTATTAAACTTCTTCTTTTAAACTTTATATTGTTTTATACCCCTAGTGAATAGTGTATCTGCCTCACCCGTTTTTCTTGGTTTTCAGAATAATTATTTAGGGATAATGATGGACATAACCTATTTATGTTTTGACGAGTCATGTCCATACAACATGGTTTCTATTAAGGTTATGTATGAATTATCTAAATAAATTATAAAAATCATTATTTAATCATCATCGTCCACAATTACCTAAATTTTGGAAAAATATGACATAAAATTGTTAAATTCATCTAAATGTCCCCTAATTTAACTATCAGGTTTCATCTTAAAATTAAACATTCAATAGTATATACAAATCATGCAAATTAAAGAATCTATCATGTATAGTTTTTCATGCTTACTACAAAAACGAGTAGTAGTAGATTCAAAGGAAACTATCCAAATCACATTACCTTAGGAAAAATGTATCATAGAACTATGTTCTTTAACCAAACAAATCAAGGTAAACATATTTATATTCAGTGATTTCTTTCAAAGTTTCATTTTTAGTAGCAATCGGTTTCATATGACAATAGAAAGAATCAATTAATCCATGCAGAACCAGTAGGTCTCTCATCAAAATCATCGAAATGTTAAAGCCATTATTACATTTAATTTCCCTATTTTTAACCCAGTTTTTAACAATTTTACCCAAAGAATAGATATTGAGTTATTAGGGACAATGTTTAGGGTATTCCCCCAACAACCTACCAATATCAACCGTAAACTATGTTTATGTAAATAGATTCAAAATGAAGAGAAATTATTGATGGGATGGTGTGTCTAATATAATATAGTAGAAAAATAGAGGTGATTTAAGTAGATAATATAATGATGAAGAAAAGTAAAAATAATTATTGAATCCGAAAATATGTTCGATATTAAAGGAGATTTATTCGTTCTCTGATAACACTTTTGTAGGGATAAGGGTGATTCACACAGAATAGAAAACCATGAAGGAAATATGACCAATATAGTATTTTTTACATAGAATTATAAATATATAAAACCAATTAATCAAGATTAAAGAATGAATTTAATGAATATGAAAACAATAATTTACATGCTTTAGTCTGGTTGGGGCATACATTCACTGTTAGAACACCACCCACACACATATTTTTTATAATCAAATAATAAATTCTCCCGGATAAAATATTGCCAGAATGAACAAAAGGAACATAATAATAAAATTTTTTTAATCATTTAAATAAATGAATCCTAAATGTGATACTTACATGGCTAAAATGTAAATCACTATAGTGGTCTTGATCACTTTAAGATGGAAGCTTGGTGCACTAGGAACCATAATTAGAGGAATTAATCTAACCTATGGGCCTCTAGAATATTCATTGAGAAGGCCACACTCATCTCCACCATAAACTATCCACTAAGTGAGTCCAAGGAGGACGACATGCTAGTACTGATGTTCTAACAATGTAGAATGGTATTGGTGTTCTAGGGTTTTTCTGGTGGGAACTGAGATCCTAAAATAAATAGAATATGATATAAAAAATGTGCTACTGAAGAAACACAATGTATGGGTGATCAATTCCTCTAACACCAGACATCTCCTAAAAACTTCATAGAAAAACAAGGTACACCATGAGACCACACTGAATCTAATAAGTCAATAATATAATCAATTGAATCCCATTAGTGGAGGCATGGTTCAAGTTGGCTGAAAAGTAATTGATGGATATCAATTAATATTTAATGGATTTCCATTGTGGATAGGTGAAGGAAACATGGCCCATTGTTCAAGTAAACTGATGGAATAACCTATCACAATAATCCTAAAAGGAAATAGAGTATCTTGATGAAAATGACAAAAATAAAATAACATATTGTGTAGGGGTTTATATTTCATCAAAGGATAGAATCATTATAAGAAAAAAAATCGAATGTTTAATTTATTTTTATTTTTCAATTATATTATTTTATTAATATTTTTTATATTAAAAATATTTCGTTGGAAATATATATGTGCTGAAACCAAATTTCTTACATAGAGAATGGATCCTTTAAAATATGATATAATTATTATTTATGGACATAAAATGGATTACAAATGAGTTTATAAAGGTTTCAAGGGTGTCTATGGCTTCTTCAGAGCTCAGAAACTCAATCGGTGGGAAAAAATTCTATTTTCAAGATTAAGAGAAACCATTTGGAACAATACTCATGTACCTAATCATCTATGGCTTAATAGTGAGTATCATTTGGTTGTATGATTTTAGGTAACCATGTATAGTTGGAAACGCGACCATATGGGATGTACATAATTTTTAGTATAACTAAATTTCATTGTGGGAACACGGTTTCCCTAATCGTTCAGTCTAACCATGAGGGTTTCTCTTGAGTCGATAATCTATTCCCAGATGGTGTAAGGTTTAGAAAATAATATACCCAAACCATGAAACACTAATATTCATTGGTGAAATGATTAAAATACCATTAATGATCTAATAAATTTTCCTCCTTCTTTTTCTCATTCCATTTTATAGCCACCCCTCTCTTCACCCATTGGAGCTCCAAAAACCCCTTCTTCTATTGTTTTTTTTTACACTTTTTCTTTTTTCAAATCGAAGCCACATTGGTCTCATTGGAATCATATTTGTAAGATCTTAAATCCATTTTCTTGTTTCATCATTTTTTTTCCCTTGATGATTATGTTTAGAAACAAACTCATATAACCAATTTTCAAGGTATTGATCTATTCTTTAGATTTATTCTGATCTATGCCAAATTGAAGGCTGGAACTGGATGATGAGAGTGTTATGAGTATATGGTAGTTAGTTTGTGACTCATCGATCAAGTTTTTTTAAAAAAAAACTTTTATTGTTTCCACATATTTATTTCAATGGTTGTTTCTTATTTAATTCACATTCTTTCTTATAGTCATTAGCATCATATTCAAAGGCTCTTTACATTAATGTTCATTATTGCTAGTGGTCATGTCCCCAATGATGACCACCCCAAATAGGTGGTTTTCATTTATTATACCTTTAGTGGTTCTTTATTACTATCTTTTCCACCGAATGAGTATTTCTTGGCTTATCCATTATAATGGTAAGTGTTATAAGTAAATGAATTATTATTTGATAATGGTTGGAACCATATAGTTTCCACATGACCCTTCTATGGTAAGTGATCTAATATAATGAATGAAACGTAAATCAAAATGTTGATTATAATATATGTATCACTTAGAATATTAAATTTCAATTGAATGTTACGATTTTATGTCTATATAAAACCTTTATATGCATTATAGAAGTAAGAGGGGTAAACCTAATTAATGAATAAGTAATAAAAGAACTAAATTGCTTCATTCCATATTATCCTTGTCACACTAATGAAAGGAAACTGTTTAAACCAAATAACTTATTAAGAGAAAAGATTATTACATGGCCTAATTATTTAAATGAATCAAGTATATAGTGGTTATTATATATATACCCATTCATTGTTATAGAAGTTTTTAGGCTCATGAATGTCTTGGATTACTAGGATAATTCCTTGGTTACTTGTGGAATCCATTTCGATTCTAGAATTCCAGTTTCTGAGAGAGATACCCAACTTGGAACATGATCCTTGTATACTATTGGATGCTTAGAATAGAGTTGTAAGATACCACAATTATCATTAAAGGATGACTTCAATACAATTATTGTATCTAGAATGACATCTAATGATATGTTGAGCCATGGATACACCCATTAGGACATGTTATTTCTTATGTTTTTTATCTTGGATATGTTACTTAGACTCTATTAGAATCATATGAAAAAGGAATTCCTCAGGTGATGCCCTCTGGATTACATGATGACCCCCCCCCCTATATAGGCTACAGTTTATCACTCAATGGGTTCAACCCCTGAGATCAAGGATGATTTGGTTATTACCTTAAGTCCCCTTTATTATTAGTTTTAGTATGGTATGCCTTATAATATCTTGGATCCTTTATTATTAGTTTTATTTTTTTCACGATATGATATTAGTGTTGGCTATACCTCACATGGGTTATTATATAAGATAAACTTAAATGAAAAAATTAAATGATATATGGTTAAGAGATATTACCAATTGCAAATGAAATAGGTGGTGGGGTATTTACATTACTATTATGATTTATATTTATTTACATATACTTTTACACTATCAGTTTATATTTCATTTCCTGGATGGTAATGATGTTGGTGGTGGTGGCCTACTGAGTTTTATCTCAAACACTATTTCGACCTACATTGGTACCCAGTTATATTGCATGTATACAAGTGGTTACAAATTTATGTGTCTTGATTTGGACAACTGATATTTCTTGACAATTTAGGATGGAGAATGGTAGAAGATGACCGAGAAGGATATTTCGAAATATGGATAGTTTTTGGTTTTTTTACTCATTTTTTGTAGCTTGAATTTCCTTATTCCTTATATACATATTTTCTAGTTTTAGTAGACTCATGAAATAAATTATCATAAACATTTGAGTATTATTTATTATTTCATGGATTGATTATTATTTCTATCATTTTCTATTGTTCCATCCATTAATTTTATTTCTTTATCTATTTATCTATTATTATATTTATTTCACATTCTACACTCTAGTAACAAAATAATAGTATCCTCACATACACACCCTATACCCTCAATACAAGTTGGAAGCCTCTGGAATTCAGGGATATTCCCTAGAGTCCATGTAGCCAATCAGGCTTGGGGAACCTCTGAGTGGCATATGGTTTTGGGATGTCAAAATGTGGTATCATAGGTCTCTATTATTACCCTCCTATTTTGATAAAATATATAGAATATTTGAAATGATTTGGAACATGGTTATAAGTTGTACCTAGGAGTAGCTAACCCACATTCAGGGTAAATACCATGATCCCTTAAATTATAATTAGTGTTTTGTATTCGGTCTATTATAGTTGATATACATTATATGATGAGTGATGCACATGTTATGTGATGATGATGATTATTATTATTCTAATAGAAGATTTTATTTTATCCTTGTACCAATGACATTATGGAAAGAAGATTTGTTAAATGCATTATCATAGGCACCAATAATTCATATGTTATACATATTTCATTCCATATAGATTCATTTCACTACATTCATGTCTTGTTTACCTTATGATTTTGGATTGAACCTTTATTATATATATATAAATATATAAATACTTGTGTGTGTGTGATACACTTTTGATATGATTGGTTGATGGATAGTTTCAATTCATGAGGTTTGTGGTATCTTAAGGGTTGGGATGGGTAGTTTACTGAGTCAAGACATCATATAGAACCAGTTACATTTTGAGACCAAATATAGACTATGTTAAATGGGAATTAAATGGGTTTTGATTTATGTGATACGGTGTATGGAACCTAATTCACTAGGAATAACAATCCATTTTATACATAATTTATATAGGTTTATATAAGCAAATTCAAACATTAATGTAAAATGTTTACTTAAAATGAAATGGTTTCTAGTAAATTAAGAAGAAAGATTCTATTCACCCTTTATCTAATAGAACCCTTGTAATTTAAACTCAAATGAATACCAATACCTAGACACTTAAGAAGGTAGTGGTGGTATTATATCTAGGGTATTAATTCCTCAGTATTATAGTCATATTATAAAAGTGTTTCTATCTACTGTATAAGCTTTTTATGAGGCATGTTATTAAAAGATTTAGACCTATACTTCCATGATGCCCACATGTTATGTCTTAATAGGGTAATGATGACCACGATTCAGATGAGGTGAGCCCAGAACATTCAGTCTTGCCTCCAAGATTTCCACTTAATAAATAACCTACTATTCCTATATGGCCACCATATCTTATCTTTGTTAGATTTTCCTACATCTGATGTAGTCAATTCAAGGTGATTCAGGGCCTAAATATATGACGGTTCATATGAAACATGAGTTCCAACAAGAGTATCCTCCCACTTTTTCATGGTAAGGTAGTCCATAGGTAGCTGAGTCATGGATGGTGGTCACCCTATCTATCTTGGATCATCTGATGATGCATCCATAGTAGAGGGTCAGGATTTGACATAAATTTTGCTTAATTCAACCAAGTGCTTCTGGGATGTGATAAACCAAGTTGGTAATCATTTGACCATGGTATGAAATGATTTCTAGAGTTATTTCTATGAATAGTTCTTTCATAGAATGTTGATAGATAACTGATCTAGAGAGTTCATGCATCTCGATATGGGTGTTATGTTAGTTATGAAATATTCATCATGTTTTACTAAGTTACATAAATTCTCAATATTTCTATCCAGTGATGGGTTTTCATGTGTTATATGTTTCGAGGATGGGACCCATTATTCCATTTTTACTCATGTGAACATCTTTCACCTACCAGCATTTTTTGACATCATAAATTAGGATCTTATCATTGAGTTTAATATGAGGGATGGAGATAGTTCCCCGAATAGAGGATCAGTGTGGAGGTGGACAATTAGTCCCTCCAGTAGCAGGATATATTCCCTCGATGTTTGACAACAGGGCATTGGTGGTCATGGTAACTACACTAGAAGCTATATTGTATTCCTTCAATGTGGATGGAAGGGGCATCTGAAACATTATTGTGGTATGGACTGAATAGATTGTCATGTTTGCAGTGTTAGGGGGTACCTTTAGAGATTCAATAAAACCTTTCCACCGTCTTTTAGTGTAAAATTATCCATAGTTGGTCCACCTTAATGGTAAGATTAGTTTTTGTTGTGATAGGTAGGTATTTGAAGTTTCATTGATAGAACTGGCCATGCAGGAGGATATGTTCTTTGTATATAGACTCAAAATCAGTGATGTTAGAATAAAATTCATACTCAAGGTAGTTTGGATATAGCATCGGGTCCTGGATCTTGCTATTTTCATGCATTACATATGATACATAATGACTAGTGTTCAAGGTCTTCAATAGTTTTCTTTATTATTCTAGTACCCTCCACTATAGTATCTGCTTTATTTTATATAGGATCTGCACACTCCATCATCTATTTATCTATCATGGAATATCATACGATAAAAAGTTAGTGTTATTGTGGTGTAATAACCCTGGATAATCTATTGGTAGTATTGTTAGAGGGAATACATCAATGTAAGGAAATTGCCCTTGAGGTTTGAAGTTACCCTTTATTATGTGACCTCTTTGTTCTTGAGATGACATGTTTCAATGTCAATCTTTGGATGGATTGGATGGTACAAAATCACACCTTTTTAGATTTCGATTTCCATAGGGTATCATTTACAAGACAAATGGGTAACATATGTACATATAAGGGTGAGTGGGATGTAAATTCTATTAATACGGGACCAAAACATCATGGTAAAGGTGGAGTGACCACCCCGATTTCTATTCTCTTCATTGATGATCGAGGAGTACCCCTAGAAGATTTTCCTCCCATATTAGATCATTTCATAGGCCACTTTTCTAACAATTTTTCTAGATTATCAATTTAGAGAGAGATCAATTTTATGATCAATATCATAATAAGAGCATATCCAATGACCATTTATCCATGTAGGATGTCACTTATCTAGCTATAGGATCTCAAGTGAAAATTGTTGGATTTCGAGGATAAGGGTTTTATCCAACCCATCACTTATTCTCGGGGGGTCACCTATGATTTTCTCTAAGAAGTAGTATATTACCCTTAGGATTTATATTGATTACATATGGTTGAAACAACATACATTTATGTACTAGTACCAAATTCCTCAAATAGGTGATCCCTTTGACTATATTTGAGGAGCTAGGGTATGCTTTAAGACTGACCTAAAATCAATCTATCAACAATTTCATGTTATACCTTCATACATACATCGTATAACTTTTATTAATAGGTATGTAATGTATGGGTATCTCTTTATACTATTAAATCTTTCAAACATGCCTTATTATTTTCATTGATTGGATTATTAGTGTCTTCTATCCCTGTTTGGAATTACTTTTCATGGTATTTGTGGTGACATTTTAGTGTATAACACATAATCATTGTGAACATGATAAGAATATTGAGATAATTATGAATAAATTGATAGAGAATGATCATTATTCCATGATTTGTAGGTGACACGTCTTGATAAAAAACATGTATTGGGTGATATTATCTCAGAATTAGATGTATTTGTTAACGTAGAAAATTTGAGTGAAATGGTTTCTTGGGAGCATCTAAATAATGTGTTTGATATACAGACGTTATTAAGTATTAATAGATATTATAGAAATTTCATAAAAAGGAAATACCATACCTTATTAAATCTCTTACTGGTCTTACAATTAATGGTGTCATGTTCCTTTGGTCATAATCATGAGAGAAATCATTTTAAAAGCTGAAAGGGATGCTTACCTTGGAACCTATTCTGATTATTCTAGAGCTAAGAAGAGTATATACAGTGTTCTATGATGCATCAATAATAGACTTCGGGATAGTGACATTGTACGATGAAATAGTCATTTCATGTGGAACTCAGTAGTTGAGGCCTCATGAGAGAAATTATTGGAGGCATGACCTCGAGCAAGCAGTAGTTTCCTATCACTTATGCTACTAGAGAAACTATTTGATGGGTGACCACATTATGGTATATAAGGATCACAAGAGCCTCAAATATATATTTTCATATCATGAAATGAATCTTAGAATGTGAATGTGGGTTTAATACCTTAAATGATTTTTGATTTTGATGTTCCCTATATTCCTTGAAAGGGAAATGTATTAGCTGGTGAGATGAGTCAAAAAAATCTGGAATAGGTCACACATGAAGCTAGTGATGAATGGAAATTAATAGTTATCTTGTAAAATATGAAAATATAGTATCATTATAGTCATTAGTAGTCTAATATCTCATCCATGATAGTTACATATTTATTCCTTGAGAGGATAAATAGTATGCAGTTTTCAAATCCTATAGGGTTGGTTCTCTAGGAGAGAATCACTAGCGGGGACCAACCTCAATATTGGTTTGTCGATGGACATGATATTCTATATAAATATGGGTGTGTAAGGGTACCTATAAGTATGATATAATAAAAAAATTGCAAGTATCATGATTCGTATTGGATGGTTTATCAAATAATCTCCAAGATATAATGAGATATGAGATGTCGGTATTGGTGGCCTAGGATGAAACATTAGAAGGATTTATCACAACGTGTTCCACAAATAAAAATGTGAAGGTAGTGAAATAGGGAGTTTTAGGATTGTTTAAGATGATTAAAAACATGGAATTCAATTGGGAAGGTGTTTCTATGGAGTTTTTAGTTGTCTTACCTAAGTTTCCTCAAGGCATTAATGCAGTTTGGGTAGCCATGGATAGACTGATGAAAGTATCCCTCATCGCCCATATCCAGAAGAATTTAATAGTTGATGAGATGGTAATAATGTATGTATTTGAGATAAAATGTCTACATTGGGTCCCTCATACTATCATTTAAAATAGGTACAGTCATTTTACATCAAGGTTCATGTATTGTTTTTTGAACGATATGGGTACATAGGTGCTTCTGAGCATAGCCATTAACCCTTCGACTAAAGTCCAGTTAGAACATATGATATAGGTTTTCGAGAACATGATCCAAGTTTTCAACTTTTATTTGATAGGTTTTTTAAAGAAACATAATAATCTCATTGATTTCCACTATAATTATAGATTTCATGTGAAAATTTAGATGGATCATTTTGAGGCCTTATATGGTATTCCATGTTTTATACCCTTATTCTAGAAAGAGGTTTGAGAGGATTCCCTATTAGGTTCTCTTATTGTGTAGGAGACATTAAACCAGTATTAGTTATTCATGAATAGATCGAAATGTTTTGTTGATTACTATTTATCACATATATAGCTTATTGTTGGAGGTCGTGTTTTCTTGTGGGTATCACCCAGGCTTGGGAATATATGTATACATAGGAAAGGGAAGTTGTGGCCACATTATGCAGGGACATTTGAGATTCTAGAGAGAGTCAGACAGGTAACCTTTCATTTTCTTTTACCTTAGAGGTAACGTTCCATATTTGATATCATTCATGATTCACAGATTTTCTAGTATCATACTGACTTGTCTAACACTTTTGATCATGTTGATGCTTCTTTTGAGGAGTATCCCATATGCCTCATTGACCAGGGCATGATGGCTCTCTGAGGGCAATTTGTCTCTTTAGTACAGCCGTTATGGTAGAATGGTCATGTAAAGAATGAGACTTATGGGAGGGAGGGTTATGAACAAGCCTAGTGGCTAATGTTTTTCTCATACATTGTTTTTACACCATTGTAAGGTGAAATCAGTGATTATTTCATTTAATAGGGGAAGACTATTGGAACCTGGTTTTTACCTTAGGTATTAATCCATTTAAATTTTCTCTAGTTTCTTATTATGAACCTAAAATTGATGCCAAATGAGTTCAAAATGGTTTCATGGATGTCCAGGGCTTGTTCAAAGCATGGAACCTCAGTTAGTGGGAAAAACAAACTGAATGCATGGTTAAGTGAAACTATGTGTGGTAGGATACACGGTTACCCATAACCATGTGGGGCTTGATAGTGAGTAGCTGGGGGGTACAAAGTAGTTTGAAGAAAGTATGTAGAGTGTGCCACACACACATATAGGATGTATGAAATTTTTAGCATAGATGAATTTCATGGTTGGTGCATCATTTCCCATATTGTGTAGCATAACCATGTGGGTCCCCTATTGTGGTAGCAATCCACACACGGTTTGGCCAACCAGATAGTCATGTTGAGTACCCCTATTTTTATTGAGTGAAATGATAAAAATACACATAATGATCTAATATTATTTCCTCTATATTATTTTACTCATTCTGGTGGACATCCACCTCTGTCATCACTGATTAAATCCCCCAAAACCCATCTATTATAATTTTTTATACTAACTCTTCATTTGATGTATGATCAATGCTCCATTGGTTTCATTGGATTCCTACAGGTATGATCTTCGATCCTTTATCTTGTTTTGTTGTTTTTAATTCCCTTGATGAAACAGTTTAGATGAAAGATCATATGACCTATTTTTATTTTGTTGATCTATTCTTTGGATTTCTTCCAATCCAGGAAACTAAAGGCTACTAATGGATGAGGAGAGTTCTAAAAGTATACAATAGGTAATAAATGACTCATCCATCATGTTTATCCATTTTAAAATTCTATTTAGTGTCTTCATGTCGATTTCATCGGTCATTGCCTATTTAAATCACTTTACATGTATATAGTGGTTAGAATCATAATAGAAGACACTTTACATTCATGTGAATTATTATTACAGGTCCCATTCTCAGCATTAACCACCACAACTTTGGTTTTTACCTTCATTATATCTTTATCAGTTCTTCAAGAATATTTGGCCATCATTAGGGTGTTACTTGACATGACCTTCAAAAAGGGTAAATGTTATTACTAAATAAATTAATAGATGTTAATGGTGAGAACCATATAGTTTCCACTTGACTATTCCAAGGTAAGTGAATCAATGTAATGAATGGAAGGTAAATATAAATTTTGAGTACAATATATGTATCACTTGGCATGTCCCAATGTAATTGAATATTAATATTTCATGTCTATATCAAGCGTTTCTTTGTTTAATGGATAGTAGTATAGTGCACCTAATTAATTAATTGATAATCCAAGATCTAAATTCTTTCCTTCCCTGTTAGCCTTATACTGCTAATGAAAGGAAATGGATTGAACCAAATGACTTATTAAATGAAATTACTATTACATGGACTAATACATTAAATGAATCAAGTATATAGTGCTTATTTGTTATGAAACTATTAATTATTATAGGATTTTTTAAACTCAATCTAACCTTGTAATTCTGATGTAATGCTTTGAGCACACATGGAATCCATTCTGATTTAGGGATGTTGATTTCCAAGGGACATACCATCCTTGGAATTGATCATTGTCTACTAGTGAATGTCCAAAATAACACCATATCATCCTTCCATTATCATTAAATGGTTACTTGGTTACACTCCATTGATTCATAATGATGTCTATGAACATGTGGATCGATGGATAGACCCATTGGGCCATGTCTTTACTTTCCCATTTTATCATGGAAAATTTCCTTGGACTCGATGAGAATCATATTACAATGGAATACCTTGGGATATGTCCCTTGGATTACATAAATCCTCCCTTAATCATGCATAATTTTATCAGTTATTTAGATTGTAACACACCAAGCTTCCAGGGTACATTTCCATTTGATTAATTCAGAACTTTTCATTGTATACAACTTGAAGTTTTAACACACCATGACCAATCAAACTAGCCGTTATAAATAGTAATAACCACTTTATGAAATTTTATAAATTTTATTTTTTTAATTGACTTCATTATTGAATTCAGAATATCGAAGTTATCTTAGGGTGAAATTTTGATACTTTTTTTAAAATTTTCAAATTTTGATGAATATGGAAAAATACTAAATTTTAATTAAAAACATCTTTTTTAATAAAAATAATTTATACTTTTAAATTATACATTTTAGTGGTTTTAAAGTATAATTAGATTATATTTTTGTCATTAAATACAATTTAGTTCATTTTATGTAAATTCACATTTAAACATGACATAAACAAGTGTCGATCTTTTGATAGTTATTATTTTCTAAAAACATGCTTTTGTTTTCACAACGGGAATTATTTTTAAATTAATTTCTGCCACTTTTATGTTTTGAATTTAGAAAAATGGATTCCATATTTGGAGTCAAGAGGTCCAAATTGTATAAATAGTAATCTTTTGTTTAGAAATTATTGTAGGATCGAAATAATGATGTAGATGCTCAATATACAAAAGGGGGTGAATTGTATACTTTAAAAATTCCTTTGGAACTTTTAAAGTTAGTTATGAATAACTATATTTTCCTTAAGGGAAGGAAAGGGCTATGTTTAACAAAGTTAAACTAATAAAATTCACAACACCTCTAACACCAAATGCTAACTTGGAAAGAGATTCCGAAGGTAGGTTCCATAAATATGGTTCCGGATATTGAAACATAACAAAAGATTACAATATGAGATTCTACCTTAAAGCGTATAGAATCTAAATGAAACATAGTACAAATAAGGAAGTATAAGAAAGTTATAATTTCCGTATAATACAAAATGCAGCGGAATATAAACAAGTAGTTAAACTACACGTAACAAGATATAAGTCCTTTAACCCAAAGAGAAGTGTATCCAACAACCTTGGAAAAAGGTCCCTTGATTTATACTTTCAAGAAAGTCTGTCTTACCCACACCAGGGTAAGCCCTCGATACAAAGATCAGAGTCTCTGTCTTGCTATCCCCGCAAGCCCTCAACTTCAAGGTAGTTGGCAACCTCTCTCTTCCTCAGCAAGGAAGCCCTCGAACTTCAAGGTAGTCAGCACCTTTGTCTTCCTATCCCCGGAAGCCCTCGAATGCGATCACCAACATTCGGAGTCGCATGAACCTTTGAGAGTTAATAAGAGCCTCTATCTCTTGAAATCACTTCAAGCATGTAATCACATGAGTCGGACATCTGTCATCCTTTCAGCACTTCAACACTTCAACCTCGAGCTCTTTGAAATGAGATCCTATTTATAGGTAAGGTCGGCTCCTTCTCCAACGGTCATATTTTCCTTAAAGATCGGAGGGACCTGTACACATGTCACTTAGACAACGGTTAGTTTACAACAAAATAGACGACATCGTTTTATAACAAAACAAGTGTAACAGAATGTACGACATCGTTTTAATTCTAACTCAAAAGTTCGGAATGAAATCTTCGGAGTGAAGGTTCGGAGTGTAATGAAAATAATATAGATTAGACAACTTATAGAAGTGTAAGAAGAATAAAAGTTCGAAGTCTAACCAAAATACTTTTCAGAGTCTGAATTAATTCAGAGTGTATAAAACAGAGATGATCATAGTCTGTTTAATAGGTGAATTCGGAATGAGAATTCGAAATGGGAATTCGTCATTAGAATTCGTAATGAGAATTCATCATTAGGATTTGTAATGAGAATTCGTCATCAGAATTCGTAATGAGAATTCTTCATCAGAATTCGTAATGGGAATTCGGAATGAGATTTCTTCATCATAATTCGTAATGATAGTTCTTCATTGGAATTCGTAATGAGAATTCCTTATAAGAATTCATATTGAGAATTTGTTGTCGAATTTCATAAAGATTTGTATCCTGAGTATGGATTAGAACTTAGTCAGTGTTTGTATCCGGAATTCGGAATGAAACTTCCTTACAGTTCTTATCCAGAATTCGGATCCGAAAACAGAATGCTTCATATCAAAGTTTCAACGATTCTGAGAAAATTGAAATGAATCCGAATATCATACTTATGAAAAATCTAGATGAAAATATGATAAGGATAGTTTTTCTTATAAAAGAGAATTTACTTATAAAAGTAATTTTCCTTAAGAAATCAATTTTCCTTATAAAATCAATTTTCCTAATAAAAGCAATTTTTCTTAAGAACGCATTTTTCCTTAAGAAAGCATTTTTTCTTAAGAAAGATTTTTGCCTTAAGAAAGCATTTTTTTTAAGAATGGTGTTTGTGATTTTCAAAACAAGAAGGAATGGAAAAGTCCTAAGGAAAACCTTATTGACTCAACAATTATGAATAATTACTTCGGTAAATATTTTATTTACCATGTTTAAAGGTTAAATCAACTAAATAAGTGTAAAAGATAATATTATAATAATATTAAATTACTCTAACCTGTGTCCTATTCATATAAGTTGATACATGTCCGACCATGGGAATCCTTGGGTTGATTTTGTGACCCCATGGAGCAACTTGGGATTCATAATAGCACTTTATATTAAATAATTTAAAGTAAATACAAAAATAACATAAACATATATCTTTTAGTAAAACAATTTTTAAATGGGGTTGTATAAGTTATCTTTTCAACTATAAATAATAATTATAAAGATAAAAAGTTTTAATACATATTTTTATTTTATTTATAATTTTTAGAAATTAAAGAATTAAATTTATTTATGACACAATGGTGATGTAGTAATTACTTTATTAAAGAAAGAATCAAATAAATGGTAATACAAATATTAAAATAAATATATTTTAAAAGTGTTTATGAAATACACAAATTTTATAGGTGAGTATGACATATTAGGGATGATTAAATTTATTTTTTACGAATTAATAAAGTTATGATGACTTTCACAAAAACCAATTACTAAATAGTGTGAAAATTGACAAAAATGGGTTTTTAAAACAAATATTATATTATTAAATTATATAATTTTCCTAAAAATCTATGGTTCTTCCAAATAACTTATATAATGATAGTTATATCATTAATAAAATACTTGAGGTTATTTTGAAATTATATTGTAATTTTTTTATCCAATTATTAAAATAATACAAGATTACATGGTAAATGTTTATACTATTTAACTAAGTGTTAAAGGTAAATGATAAGGTTAATATAGTGATGCAAACCGGTCTAAAACCTATTAGTTCAGATTTTTTTGACCCATACACCCATCATCCTCAAAATAAATTATGTTTTAGCGATTATAAACACAACATTATTTTATTATAAACAAATATATCATTCTTTTCTTTATGTTCCCCTCTCATCTCTTATAAAAGGGCACCTCCCCATCTCAAAAAATCACACCTCCAAATCCATTTGGCTCAGCCAAACCCCACCCAAATATCCTAAAATTTTACCTTAATTAATCATATATGTCTTAGTTTGATCAGAAATACAACTTAAGGATCCCTTTTGATCAACTCAAAAGGAAACACCCGAATAATATATAATAATTTCACCACCCTCTTTCATGTTCTTTTCTTCTTCCACTTCCTCTTTTTCTGAAGTTTACATTATAAAAAAATAACTCCAGTATCTTATATATGTTGTGATATTATTATAAAAATTCTAAAACTATACTCATTATTATATAATTAATATGAATGAAAATGTCACCATACGTGCATATGTACGGCTTACCGTCTCCACATCATAGTGTAGTTTGTTATTCAAACACTTTATTTTTTGGGTGGGTATAATAATGAGTATAACAGATGTAAATAATAAATATAACATTTTCATGATTATTTATATAAAATATAACATCCAATTAAATTCAATTTCCCCTTCATTATAATGATATTGTCGCTCGTGCGTAAGTACGGATTATTGTCTCCACGAACGCGATGAGATTCATTCCCCATCGTAATCATTCATGAATAATTTTCATTTTATGATTAAAAATAATTATAAAGAAATTAATATCATTCTAGATATGAATTAAATACATCCTATCCAAAAAAAATGGCTTATATAACCCTATATATAGAGAAAAATGTATCTAATAACTATTGAAATGATGATACTACTGAAATATTATTAACAAAGCTACATAAGAGGGTCATATATGATATCATATTTATGTATGTAGTTATTGTATAATTTAGTAACAATGTTTTAACTATTATAATGTCTGTTATCATACCATTGACTAAGGAAACGTTCAATGTAAGGGTGAATTTCACAATATCTTTATTATCTGAGGTTTTTTTTACGTAAGTATCTACTGGGAATTATTTATTATTCACATCCGTGTTTTCTAAAAATTTTAATTCAAAATATTTTTACTATTTTTTATAATATAGGATAAAGTAATTTTTTCACTTATTTGACCATATATGTTTTTAAAGGAATCATTTAATCATTTTCCAAACAAGGTACTTCGTGACCTTTTCGACAAAATTTAGGTATGAATGTATTTTTTAACTTATACGGGAGGTGAGGATATTTTCCACCGTTATAACATAGTTGAATCTTCCCATACAAGCTTATAAAAATATTTTCAAAATAAATTGTGTCTTTAATAATTATATTACTTTTAAATGATTTAAAAATAATAATATATATTTCTCTAAAAGAGTTTTGATTCAATTTATGTCAACATCCCTTGATGGATTATAAGCTTGTTTGAAGTTGATTTATTATGATACAAAACATCCATATTGTAATGACGTTTTTGTGATATGTTTGACTACGGATATGTTTTTTTTACACCATTAAGGGTTTATGGATAAATTATTGACATTTCATATGCTAGTTTTTGAAGTTCCCAATCAGGATCTAAGTATCACTGAGAGGGGGAGGGGGTGAATCAGTGATATCTTTTTCTTTTTAAGTTTCCCCTTTTTTGAAACAACATTCACCTCCTGTTAAAGAGTTTCTTCCCTGCTGAACACACACAACCACAGGAACACATGATTTACAAGGTTCACTACTCAACAAGAGTATCTACGTCCTTGGTATGGTACGGAAACAATCCAGTACCACACAATCCACTAGAAAACAATCCTTTGATGTGGAATACAACGAGTAGGATATACCCTTACACTCGTGCAGCACTTTAAAAACAATCTAATAGTGAATGTGCTCCCTCTTAGCACAAATAGGGTAACACAATGTTTCAGTGCTTCTTTACAATTAAACAGATGTATTCTCTGAAGTACAAATCTTCAATTTCTTACCCAGAAGCCGGTAAGAACCCTCTTACGCAAAACTGAATATGCGCGAAGACCCCAAATGTTTCGCGCAGCCTTTAAGGTGACTTGCGCGCAATTCTAATGACTTGCACGTAAAACCATTTTGGCGCGAAAAACATTTTCGCGCACCTTTCCTTTTGCGCGCAACTTTTTCTCTTTTCGCGCAACTTCTCAAGTTTTCGCGCAGCTATCCTCTTTTCATGAAAACTTCTTCCTTTACACGCAACTCACTTAGCATATAATTTACGCACACCAGAGCTCGAGATTTCTTCTAAGTGTTGAGTATTAACAACTAACAAGGATTAGCCTCATATTTATAGGCATTTTTGAACCCGCGCGAAAAACACTAATCCGCACGTAAAACCTCCTCCATGCGCGTAAAAACTCTTTTATGCAACTTCATATTTCGCGCCATGCTTCAATATTTTCGCGCACCTCATGCCTTTGCCATTTTTCATCGTTCTAAGCATGAAGCACCAATTGCGCGCAAAATTCCGCACCGCGTTCCATATTGCACGGAAACCCAATCTTTCCTGCAACATCAGATTTCGCGCACTGCTCCAATATTTCGCGCATTTTATGCCTTTGCCAATTTTCGATCTTTTGATCTCGAACCATAATTTGCGCAAAAACTTCATTCCTCAATTTCGCGCACCATGCCAAAATTCCGCGCATCCCGCAGATTTTTCGCGCAACCCGCTAATATTTCGCACATCCCGCAGATATTGCGCGCACCACTTTATTTTTGCGCGAAACATGCCTAAATTTCCGCGCACTCCATTCCTTTGTCATTTTTCAACGTTCTGACCTTGAATAACTCTTTTTCACATATAAACCATCCTCAATCGTATGCGCAACATCCATTGCCAAGCACATTTCTTCATCTCCCGATTTTCAGGCCCTAAAATTTGGCAAACACTGGAAAACGGCGCCACCTTAAACTGTTCTTTTCTGCCATCCCCAGATTGTCTATTGCTTTGCCATTTTATCTCTTTACTGCTTCCCATAACCATTCTTCTGCTATTATCACGAATCCCACTATCGTGATATTTATCCTTTGATAGATCAGCTTAAGCATCGTCAGAGTTGCAATGGGAACTGAATCTTTCCTATCTTCCAGCAGCATCATTCCTCCCAATCAAAACATTATATGACTGGCATCATCATTTCTCACCCTTTCCTTCATAAGTCTTGCATCACAAGTTCTCATAACTCATGATTTGTGTGAAATACATACCAGCAAAGCATCGTCTGATTTATGATCCTTCTACAAAGTGAATTGATTTATCACCTTTGACAACAAAATACAACACTCTGCAAAAGCTAACTCTTCAAACTTTCATCTTCATTCAACCTGGTCCCAACAGTTTTAATACAAATTTTTATGTTATGTTTAAACTATTTCATATCAAAAATGAATTGGACAAAGTAAGTGACAGGTGGAGCACGCTATAGCTCCCTGATGCATCGGAAGTTCTCATGAGTCAATCTAGTGTCTTGGCCCAAAGCCTTGAAAATTTTTATTTGTAGTCATGGCACAAGGCCTTGACTATGTGGTTATGAAGTATTAAATTATGCAGCCCATCATTAAAAAATTGGATATTAATATTGCATATTATTATTCAACTAGTAGAATATTCATATGAATAAGTAAATAAAATTATTTGATTTTATATTTTCCATATTATGATGAATTTTATGTTTAAAAGGGATATTTTTCATATTGTACATTTACTTAAATGTTCTTGATTATTTATGAAATTTTTCGCTATATTGTTATCCTCAATGGGCATCAGAGCTCACCCCTTTCTATGTTTTATTATTCCTAGTATGTAAAGAAGTACATTATAGTTGAATTTTAAGGATAGGAAAAGGATACAAGTGTGTTAAAATGGGGAAAAATGTTGTTGATGTTTTTATTTCATGATGTAATGTAATACTTGTGAATGTATCTATTACTTCCAAGGATACTAAATTTATTGGTATTTCGGGACATGATTCCTTGTAGCATACCAATGTTATGTAATAATGCACCGACTCTAGGTAACTGGGGTAAGAGAATTAAAGTTTGTTTCATAGGAAGTTTAGTACAAATCTTGGAAGCTAGATTTAGAAATTCCATGATTAGTGAACATTACCATAATATAGACATTGATGATTCGTTTAGAAGAACTTCCTAGAATTTTGGTAATGTAGAGATTTTTTCAGTTTTCCAAGCAATACAACCGTATATGGATACGAGATAGTAGAGGGGGCTCTAGCACAGATGTACCTAGTGGTAAAACCTGAAAACACCGCATTGAGATTGACACGAACTATAACTAGTGCATGACATTGTGAGTTGCTTCACCCATGGTTATGACACTCTCGAGGTATATTCATAGGATAATTCTCATTTTCTTCAAAACCCATTATAAAGGGATTATGAGTATATATGTCCTAAATGAAAAGATTTATATGATTACGGATTGTATCCATAAACTAATCGATTCATGTTAACTATTTTACAAGTTTGGAATTATCTATCATGATTTAAAAACTAATCTAGTGTATTCCATTATTTAGAAATGGAACATAGTGGAAGGAATGGAAATTTCATCAACCCAAGTAATCAATGTAGGGATTTTCCACCTACTCAAGATTATTATAGTGGAGTTAGTGATGCAACTGGTGCTGATCAACTTATCATCATACTAGGATAACTCACTTAGGTTATGAATGATAACCTTACCCGTATGGAGCACCCTAATCCACAATGTGGGGGATCAATGGTAGGACACTTCATGAGGCAACAACTATCAACATTCAATGGGGGTACAAATACATGACTAGCTGAGCAATGGATAAGTTCCTTAGAGAAAATACTTCATGATTTGGGGAGTAGCGAAAGGGAAAAAGTTATCAGGGCAGTTTATTGCCTCATAGGAGATACAGATCAGTGGTGGTCATTAATCCAAAACACAAAGGAAGATGATGAAGTATCAGACATGTAATGGAGAGAGTTTAAAGATATTTTCTTAGAAAAATACTTTTTTCAAGACCATCGAGCGGATATGAAAAGACAATTTTTGAGTCTGAGGCAAAAAGAGGATTCGAATGTAACAATGTATGAGGCTAACATTACAAGGTTAGAAAGTCATGAATTAGATTATATATGTAACCCAAGGAGTATTATTGATCAATTATTTGATGGGTTAATTCCATTTCTCCATCAGGAATTAGACTCACAATCCTTCTCATCATACACAGATATTATCTCATGATCTATCAAGATAGAAAATTAATACTATATGTATTACGACTTAAAAGCAATGAAATAAGAGAAGAGATATGATGAAAACTTTGGAAATGTAAATAAGAGGAAGAAGGGAAATGTTAAATATCCATACTATGGTAAATGTGAGACGAAACCCCCCGGTACATGCCTGAAGGAAATGGTAGTTTGTTACAAGTGTGGTTAAAAGGCCACAAAGATTCTGATTGTAAAGGGAATAAAGAGGCTGTAAATGTTAAATTCTACAATTATAGTGAAAATGGGAATTATGAAAATAAATTTCATATGAACCATGGGAACATACCATAGAAAAAGACCAAGTGAGAAAGGCCATGATTATGCGATCACTGCTGCAAAGGTAAATTTTGAAATATGTGGAGGTAATTAATTTAATGGTTTCTTCAAGTTTAGCAAATGATTTATTTTATTATGGATCGTTGCATTGTTTCATTTCTTCACATTTTTCTGTAAAAAATAGATAATTTCAATTTAACATAACAAGGGAGTTGTCAGTCAAAACTTTTAAGGGAAGTATCATCGCAACATTTTTTTGTGAATTAGTTCCCATTAAAGAATATAAATGTATTGTATCTACAAATCTCATAATCTTACTCCTGGTTGAATTTGATATAATTCTCAGTATTGATTGACTTTGGGACCATGATGTGAAAATATATTTTAAGAATAAGGAGGTTATAATTTTTGATGCTGATAAGGAGTACCATATCATTAGAGTAGAAACCTCACCACCTAATTCTTATCTTGATCCACCCCCAGTAGATCTACTAAAATCAATTATTGGATATGAAGATAATGAAATAACTATGGGTGAGGAAATTAAAGTTCACAGAGAGGAAGTACCTATTGTTCATGAATATGTTGATGTGTTTCCAAATGATTTACCAAGACATCCTCCAAGGCAAGAAGTTGGGTTTTCCATATAATTAATTCGTGGTTCAAGGACTATATCACAGACCCCTTATAGAATTGAGATTGTGGAATTATTATAACTACTGAAACAACAAGAAGAATTGAGTAATAAGGTGTTTATTTTCCCTAGTGTTTCTCCATGAGGTTACCCTATTATTTTTTGTTATGAAGAATGATAAATCTATGAGTTTGTGCATTGCCTACATGGAGATTAATGTTATACGAAAAGAACAAGTTTTCCCTACCTAGTATTGAGGATTTATTCAACCAACTTCATAAATCTAAATATTTTCCAATGATTGACCTTCGATCTGGATATCATCGGTTGTGTGTGAATAAAGAAGACATTTTGATAACAGCATTTCGAACTAGGTATGAGCATTACGAGTTTTCAGTAATGCCTTTTGGATTGACTAATGCACCAACTATTTTCATGGATCTAATAAATTGGGTTTTCAAGGAATATCATGAGTAATATGTAGTGGTATTTATTGATGATATTTTTGTATATTCCAAAATCTACAAAGATCATTAAAATCACTTCCGCATTATCCTAAGGACACATAGAAAAAAATAATTATATGGGAAATTTAGAAAGTGTGAATTCTGGCTTCATGAGATTTCTTTTCAGGTCCCTATTGTCTCGAAGGATTGAATTCCTATTGATCCATAAAATACCAAGGCAATCCATGAATGTCCAGCACCGATGAGTATAACTGAGGTACTCCGTTTTTTCTGTTTAGCATGTTATTATCGGCGTGTTGTCCATAATTTATCCCGATTGGCTAACCCAATAACCAATCTCACTCGTAAAGGGGTTAAATTTGTTGGGAAGAAGAGTGTGATGAATGTTTTGAAGAACTGAAGTGAATATTTTTTAATTATTCTAGGATTACTCAACCATTGGAGAATGATGGGTTTGTAATTTATAGTGATGCTTTAATTAAAGGACTTGGTTGTGTCCTATGAAGAATGAGATAGTTAATTTCTATGCATCACATCAGCTAATCATTCATGAAAAAAACTATCCTACTCATGATATTGAGTTATAAGCTATATTCTTGGCTCTGAAGATAAAGATACACTATATCTACGATGAAAAATTTGTGATTTATACTGATCAAAAGAGTTTGAAGTATATTTTATCAGTAAAAGAACTCAACATGAGGAATAGATGATGGCTAGAACTACTCATGGATTATGATTTCAAAATACACTACAACATGGGGAAGGCTAATAAGATGGAAGATGATTTGAGTATATAGGATCACGGATTTTTGAACAAGATGAGGTGCTAAAGGGATCATATTTCCATGGATCTAGTAAAGATGGATTTGGGAATAACCATGGAGGGTGAAAATTCAAAAAATTTCAAATGGATGCCAAAACATCTTTACTGTAAAGGATAATGAGTTCTTAGACTAATGATGAAGATTATCAAAAGAAGATTAATGGTGTGAATAATGGGAGATTGGGTGTCTTTATTTATAAATATGGAATTTTAAAATTTGGGAAGATACTTTGTGTTCCAAACATACCTGATCTAAAAAGGGAATTATTAGATGATTCTCATAGATCCAATATATATATACACACTTGGAGTACCAAGATGTAGAGAGATTTGAATGAACTTTTTTGGTGGGATAAAATGAAGAGGGAGGTTGCTTATTTTGTATCATGATATATTGTTTGTCAACAAGTGAAATCTAGAAGGAAATAGCCTAGAGGAGTTATGCATCCTCTCCCATACACCTAAGTGGAAGTGGGATAATAATACGATGGACTTTGTCATAGAGCTACCAAAGACTCCTTGAAGGAATGATGCAATATTGATCATTTTAGATTGTTTTACAAAGTCAGCACAGTTTCATGCTATAAGGTAAGACTTAACAATTGAATATATGGAAAGACTATATATTAATGAAGTTATAAGACTTAATGGAGTACCCCAATCGATTGTTTCTGATCCTGACCCTCATTTTAAATCATGATTCTAGAAAAGTCGCAAGAATGCATAGGATACTGAAATTTTTTTGAGCACTACCTACCACCCTCAAATAGAGGGACAATCAGAACAGACTATTCAAAACTCAGAATACTTGTTGAGATATTTTATCACATGACTTTAAAGGTTTATGGGATCAATATTTTCCTCTCCTAGAATTTCTCTATAACAATAGCTTCCATTCATGATTACAGATGGCACCCTATAAAGCATTATACAGAAATATATGTCACACACCAACTTATTAGGATGATGTTGGGGAAAGAAAACTCTTAGGCCCAGAACATGTTGGGGAAAAAATAGAAAAGGTGAATATTATCCAATCCCACATCAAAGAAGCCCAATGTTGGTAAAAGAGATATGCTGATAATTGTAGGAAGGATTTGGAATTTCTATTAGTAGATATTTTTTTCTTGAAGGTATCTCCATGGAAGGGTGTTATACGTTTCAATAAGAAGGGTAAATTGAGTCCTAGGTACATCAAAACTTTAAAAATTCAAGAACAAATTGGAGTTGTAGCTTATCATTTGGAAATTCTTTTAAGTCACTCCAAAGAAAATGATGTGTTCCACATATCACTGTTGAGAAAATAAATTCTTGACCCAACACGTGTACTCACCTTTGAAGAAATTGAACTGAAAACCAATCTATATTATAGTGAAGATCCTACAAAAATTATTGATTCAGAGAACAAGTGTTGAGAAACAAGATGACTCGTTATTTAAAATTTATATGGAGAAATAATAAGATAGAAGAGGCAATGTAAGAACCCAAGGATCATATCATGAGAACAACTCGAAACATTTTACACAGTAATATTCTAGAAATTTTGAGAACGTATTTATTTTAAGGAGGGGAGACTGTAACACCCCATGCTTCTATGGTATGTTTCCCTTTGAATAATGAATTAGCTTGTGGTGTACGCAACATGGAGTTTTAACACACCACAACCAATCTAACTAGCCATTATAAATATTAATAACCACTTTTTTAAATTTTATAAATCTTATTTTTCAAAATGGACTTAGATTTTTGAATTTGTAACATCAAAATTAGATTATGTTTAATATGAGGTAATTTTCTAAAAACATTCTATTTTTTTTATTAATAGTGAAAAATACTAAATTTTAACAAAAATTAATTTTCTAATAAAAATAATTTGTAGTGTTAAATTATAAATATGAGTTGTTAATGTATAATTAGATTATATTTTTATCATTTAATATAATTTAGGTTATTTTATGTAATTTTTCATTTAAACTAGACATAAACAAGTGTCAATATTTTGATAGTTATTGTTTCTTAAAAACACGCTTTTTATTTTGACAAATGGAATTAATTTTAATTTAATTTCTGCCACTTATGTGTTTTGAATTTGGAAAATGGGATTCCATATTTGGAATTATTAGGTCCAAATTTTGTGAATATATAACTTTTATTTTTAGACATTATGAATAAATACTTCGGTAGATATTTTATTTACCACAGTTAAAACGTAAATCCAGTAAATAAGGGTAAAAAAATAATATTATAATATTATTAAATTTCTCTAACATGTATCTTATTCTTATTGATTGATAAATTTACGACCATGGGCATCCTTGGGTCAATTTTGGGAACCCATGGAGCCACTTGAGAGTGATAATGACACTTTATATGAATTAATTTAAAGTAAAGAAAAACAATGACCTAATCATATATCTTTTCATAAAAAAATTTAATGGGGTTATATAAGTTTTCGTTTCAACTATAAATACTCATTAAAAAGATAAATATATTTACTATATAATTTTATTTTATTTATAATTTTTATGCCTTATATAATTAAATTTGTTAATGACACTATGGAGATGTAGTAATTACCTTATTAATGAAAGAATCAAATAAATAGTATTATAAATATTAAAATAAAGATAATTTCAATGTTTTTATGACATCCACGAAAATCTAGGTGAATATGACATTTTATGGTTGATTAAATGTATTTTGTTAGAAGTAATCATGTTCTTTTGACTTTCACAGAAACCAGATACTAAATAGTGTCAAAATTGACATAAATTAGTTTCTAAAACGAATATTAAATTATTAAATTGTATAATTGTCCTAAAAAATATAAGGTTCTTCAAAATGACATATTTAATGATATTTATATTATTAATAATCCAATTTAGTTTCTATTTGAATTATATAGTATGTTTATTAACCAATTATCATAATAATACAACAGTTTATGGTAAAAGTTAATCTATTTAACTAAGAGTTAAATCTAAATGTCAAGGATAATATGGTGTCCCAAACCTATATAAAACCTATTTGTTGGGAGGTTCTACACCCATACCCACCTTCACCTCGAAATAAATCATTCTGATCCATTATAAACTAAAAATTATATTATTATAAAATAATATTTGAATCTTTTCTTATGGTGCCCCTCACCTCTGTTATAAAATGGCACTTCTACTTCACTTAAAATCACACTTCCATTGACATTTGGCTCAGCCAAACCCTACCAAAAATTCCTCCCAATTTCCCTCACTTCAACCTTGTGTTGTTATTTTGACCATAAATCCATCCTATGGTGCCCTTTTGGTCAACTCAAAAGGAAACACCTGAAGAAGAGGTAATAATTTCACTACCCTCTTCCATGTTTTCTTCTTCTTCCACTTACTCTTTCTTTTTAGTTTCCATTATAAAATAATCAATCCATTATCGTTTATATATTGTGATGCTATTATAAAAATTGTACAACCATATTCATTAATCTATCCATCATATGAATAGAAAAGTCACCATACGTGTGTACGTACGGCTTACCGTCTCCATGTCGTGGTGTAGTTTGTTATTCAAACACATCATTATTAGGATGGGAATAATAATGAGTATAACTAATGTAAATAATAAATATAATATGTTTATTAATTTTTATATATGATATACCATCCAATTATATACGATTTCACCATCAATATAATGATATTCTCGCTCATGCGTACATATGGATTACCGTCACCAGAAACGCGATGATATTCATTCCCCATCGTTATCATTCATGAATATTTATTCATTTTCATATAAAAAAATAATGATTAAGAATTTAATATCATTCTAGATATGAATAAAATATTTATTATTCATAACAAACATGTCTTATGTGACTGAGCATATAAAGTAAAATGGATCAGTTAACACTTGAAACGATGATACTATTGAAATATTATTAAGAAAACAAATATTAGAGGATTATATA
Organism: Viscum album; assembly: GCA_963277665.1. NCBI lineage: Eukaryota > Viridiplantae > Streptophyta > Magnoliopsida > Santalales > Viscaceae > Viscum > Viscum album. Next base: position 1,566,569,545 of record OY728135.1, on the reverse strand, counting down.
TGATATCATATATATGTATATAGTTATTGTATAATTTAATAAAAATATTTCAACTATTATACAGGATTTTAACATACTATTTACTAAGAAAAAGTACAAGGTAAGTGTTAATTTCACAATCACTTTATTATCCGAGGTTTTTTTACGTAAGTATGTACTGGGACCTCTTTATCATCCACATCTGTGTTTTCATTAAAATGTTTTCCAAAAAAATTACTATTTACTATACTATGGGTAAATTAATTTATTCCCTTATTTAATAATATATGTTTTTAAAGGAATCTTTTCATTGTTTTCCTAACAAGGTACTTTATGACATTTTTTACAAAATTAAGGTAAGAATGCCTTTTTTTAAATTATATGGTCGGGGTGACTATTTTCCGCCATTATATCATTGTCGAAGCCTCTCATTCAAGCTTATAAAAATATTTTCCAAATAAATGTATTATTTTTTATTTATATTACTTTTAAATGATTTCAAAATAGAAAGATATATTTCTCTGAAAAAGTTTTCATTTCATTTATTTCAACATCCTTGGATGGATTTTAAGCTTATTTGAAGTTGATTTTTCATGATTCAAAACTTCTATATCGTATTGAGGTATTTGTGATATGATTGACTATGTATATATTATTTTAACAACATTCATGGTTTAGGGATAAATTATTTACATTTGGTATGCTATTTTTAATATGAATGTTTATGTTTTGTTCAAACCTTTTCATATGAGGAATGAATTAGACTTAGTAAGTGATTGGTGGAGCTCACTATAGCTCCTCTATGCTTTTGTAGGTATCAAGAGAAAAACTAGTTTCTTGCCACTAGGCCCTGACAAAATCATATTTGTAGACTTGGAACAAGTCCTTGACTATGTGGTTATGAAGTCTAGAATTATGCATTCCATCATTATTATGTGGCTGTTGATATTGCATGAGATTATTCGACGAGTAGAATATCCATCTGAATAAGTAAAAGGAATTATTTTATTTCATCTTTTCCATATTATGATGAAGATTATGTTTAAATGGATTATTTTAGTCTTATACATTTCCTTAAATGTTTATACTTATTTACGAAAGTTTCTTCTATATTGTTATACTTATTAAGAATCTGAGCTCACCCCTTTCTATGTTTTATTTTTTCCAGGATGTGAATAATTATTTTATGGTTGAAATAGAAGGATAGGCTAAGGATTTAAGTGTGTTCAAAAGGGGATAAAATTTTGTTGATGTTTTAATTTAATTATGTAATGTAAAACTTATTAATGTATCTAGTACTTCCAAGGCTGCTAAACAGATTGGTATTTCAGGAAATGATTCCTTGTATCATGCCAATGTTATGTAATAATGCACCAACTCATGGTAACTAGGGTCGGGGCATTATATGGATCGACCCCTGAGGTCAAGGATTCTTTGGTTATCACCTTGGATCTACATCATTATTATCATTATTACAAGATTCTATGTTATATCATAGATCCTTTATTATTGTTATTATCATGGTATGATTTAAATTATGGGTATAACTCAAATGAATTATTATATAAACTAGACATAAATGAAATAATTAAATGACATCTATATTAGAGAAATTACTAGTTGAGGCTGGAGAAGGTGCTAGTTAATTTAAATTGTCTTACTACTTTATATTTATTCACATATAATTTCACACTATCAGTTTATATTTGAAAAACTAGATGGTATAGATGTTGTTGGTAGTTGCCTAATATGATTTATTCAACACACTATCTAGGCCCCCATTAGTACCCATTAATATTACATATATGAAGGTGTTGATAATGGAAAGCATCCTGCTTTGGACACCTGATATTTCTTGTCTGCTTAGGATAGAGACTGGTAGTAGATAACTGATCTTGAGCTTCACATTATTATATAGTATTTTGTTTTATTTTTTCTTTGATTATATATGATGTATGTTTTTCTACCATTATTGCCCATTTTTCATTTTTTAGACTCATGACATAAATTACCATCATCATTTGAGTATTATTAGAATTCTCTTCGGTTATTTATCATTCCATTTTGATTCTGTTGTTCCATAAATTTATTTTATTGCTAATGCTATTTTTAAATTATTATATTTATTTGTTATTATACACTATGATAGTGATGGTATACTATCCCCATAGACCAACCCTAGGACAACACTACTAGTCAGCATCCTCTGACGTTCAGTGAGATGCGCTTGAGTACATGTGGCCAACTAGGCTTGGGGAACCTCTGAGTCGCATCTGGGTTTAGGAAGTCACAATATATTTTTTGTAAGATGAATAATTATTAAAAAATTATATATATTATTCATTAAAAAAATAAATTTTCATATTAACAAAAATAATTTATTATATAATGAAATCAATTTTTCAATATTGTGATATTTAAAAATATTAATTAAATATTTGTCATTTTTATTCTAAAACAGTTTAAATAGTGCATTACCATTTATCTTTTAGGAATTATAAATTAAATTTTGTAATATTATAATATATGATTATTTTTTAGTTTATATTTATTATCTATATAAATCATAATATTTATATTATATCTTAACAATTGTGAATTTTGTTTTTAATTATTTTAAAATTTATTTGAATATTATATATAATTTATATTATTTGAATGAAAAAAATATAAATATATTGAAAACATGTTTTGTCAAATAAATATTATATTAATTTTTAAATAAAAACAACATATTAATAATATAACTAGTATAATAATGAAATTTACCTAAGATTCGAATTTTTTCATAGCATTTTCCATAAAATTAAATCATTTATCATTTTGAGGTGGTATGAAATTTAAATGAGATGATTGATTTATGTTTTTATATTTTAATAACCTTATGGTTTAAGCTATCTATGAAATATAATTATAATATTTTGAAATGTAATCAAACTATTCTTTTCAATTAGTTACATAATCATATTATAGTGAATTATTTTATATTTTTAGTTTCTAATAAAATGATTAATTTATTATGAAACTAATCACAACAAATTTATTTTTTTATTCATGAAAATTGAAATGTATATCATTATTATTTATTATAAATTATTTTTTGATGCCATAAATGGTTGAAAAAGAATAATTTTTTTCAAAGAGTATCAATTATAGATGAATAATTAATAGTCAATAATACTATATAATATTAAATGTTTAAAGACAATGATATATAAAATAGTAAATCTTAAATGACTTTATGTGTGAATGGGACCCCTAATCACATACCTTTGATCTCTGATGGTATATCCTCTATAGGTTCTCATGTTTGTTCTGAAGTTGGTGAAGATGATAGATCCTTGGCTATGGGTCTAGTAGTAGAAATATAACCAACTACTATTCCAGTATAACATTGTATATGAATTTGATATCCAAGTTGATCTGGGAAAAAATATTTATATGGGGTATCCCAAATGGTTTCTCAATTAATGGAAGGTGGAACTAAACAAGAAGATGGTGAAAATGGTTTAATTATTAAATTCAGATTCCCAACTAATGTGAAAAATATGAATCTTGATGTTACCTAGTGGCTCATTTAAAGGGTTTATATGGTATTTTATTTGGTGAAACCTTGTATAATATTAAAGGTACATAATTTTAATTTAATATGGTGTTACCTATGTTTACAATCTTTGGAAATATGGAATGACACTAACAATTTGAGGTAAAGGTTGACGTTAAGGAGTTATTCCCTAATCACAAGAATATTTGATGTACATTTGACTATATCATATTATACAATATGTGTATGTTGTAGAGTATGAAGTCCATAAAAACTATTTTCAAAATCCCTTTGTATTTCCTTCCGATAAAACAATTTAATGTTTCTCATTTTAACCAATGGAACTACCCCCACTAAAATAATACCACTAGATGATAAGAAATGGAAACTTAGTCACCTGGAAGGATTTCCTCAACATACTGTATAAAAAGTATGAATATTATGCACCATACTCAACCTAAAAAGTAGACCCTTGTGAATATTTAATCATATTAAGAGATATAATTTATCCATTAATCACTATAATAACATAAAACAAGAAAAGGGAACAATATATTTAACATGCTTTAAACCATGAGCCATATGTTCATGGAAGAAATAGTATAGTTTTTTTCTATTATAAATATATGTAAAATAATTACAAAGATGATAATTAAGCATAGGTAATTTACGAACTCAAAATTATTTCATCTCAGAAGCATAATTATCATCGTTTTCTGACTCACATATTGATTAATTTTAACATATTAAACATGTTAAACTTGGTCCCCAAAAATAATAATTAATAAAGCATGAATATATCATCTAGAATACCAAACCAGTAACCAAAATTAGTGTTTGTTGAACCTCCAGACCATGTCATCACCATCAAAAGACATGAACTTATGATCAATCCACATCCCCTGGGGAGATTATGTTTCTGTTGTCTGGACACCACCCTATCTATGTTTCAATCAATTGAATTTGGTGGAGGAAATTATGATGAAAAAAATTGTGAATTGAAAATTAATAGGCTTCATGTCCAAATAATCTTAAACTTGAATAATTATTTAAGGGGTCCTTTAGTAACACTTCATCAATTTATCATCCTTTCTTCTACCAAAAGTAGTGTTCCTCTAAATCCTTTAATTCACCCAAGCCCCCTTATGTCAGGATATTGCCTCATAATATCTTAAACAATCACATTACTGAACATGTTCACTAGATTTTGGATTCTTTCTATCCTCTGTATATCTATATCTTTATCCTCTAGAATTTTCTAGACAAAATAGTACAGTAGGTGAATGTTATTTTTTCCATGAATGGAAAAACAAATTTTGATCTAATGGGATCACACTCTAATTTAAATTGAATATGAATTAACTTCTTTCATTCTAATTATCCATTTCATAAATTTCATCCTCAAACCATTTCCTTTCCTGCTTTTATTAGAGATAAATAATATTCTTTCATGGTACTTAATGTAACAATTATTGGTAGCCATGATATCTGACTAATAAATATTTCCTTATAAAGAAACAAAAATCTCAATGTGCTCTTCTAGGTGTCCAAATTAGTAGTAAAATAAACATCAAAATATCCAAGTAAAAGAACATTTTTATTATATCATAATATTTTATCTTTTGTACTATTAAAGTACCAAATGATCTATTTAACATTCTATCAGTTATCACTCTATGGATTCTATATGAATCAACTAAAAATCACACTGTAAAACAAATATCTATATGTTTACAAATATTTCATACATTATTATTTTGATAGGTGATGAAAATGAAACTATCCCTATGCACCTTATCTCGTATTTTTTTATTTATGATTTCCATGGATAATTTGAAGTATTCAGTAAAAGGGGATGATATGAGTTTGAAACAGGTCATTAAAAAACATTTAACTACCTTTTAAATATATTCCTTTATAAATAGTTGTAAGGTTCTTACTTCCCTATCTCTCTCAATATTCATCCCCAAAAACAAGTTATCTTATCAAAGACATATTACCTTTAATATCCCCAAAAATATCATGATTCATTTTCTAAATCATTCCAATGTCATATCCAAATAACAATATGTTACTGATATAAAGTAGAACTATGATGAATGTTCCTTCATATAAATCCCTTGGTAAACATAAATAAAATCCATTGAACATTAAGAATCCTTATTTTTACAAAAATCATTCAAAATTTTGATTCCATTATCTTGATGATTACTTCAGCCCAAAAATTATTTTCATTAATTTACAACCAAAATTTTAGTTCCCAACATCCGTGAAACCTTTAAGCTACTTAATATAAATTTATCCCTCTAATACTCTATAAAGGATGTCTATATTTACATTTATTCTATCTAATTATAGATCTTATAATTATATCATGCATAACACCATCTTTATAATGGAATGTTTAACATCCAGTTTTAGTATCTCTATGAAATGAAATCATTCCTTCTAATTAAATCCATTTACCACCATCCTCACATGGGTATTATTCATTCCATCAACCTATTCCTTTAACCGGTAAACACATATATTTTTTAGTCCTCATTTCCCTTATTGTAAATCTATTAAAAACCATGTTCCATAATATTTTAATGATTACCATTATTTATTCATTAAAAAATTATATTTTTTTGATTCAATTACTATCACTTCTTCTTCCAGGTTTTTGATTCCCCTATATTTATTAAAATATAAAAGCTTATATCAGCCCCAAACCTTACAATCGGTTTTGTAACTCTTGTTGATTTCCAAAACTGAAGTTAATAATTTATACCACTCATCGTTTCTTCTTATTTTATAGACTTAACTTCTACTTCTCTAACTCAAGCCTCAGAAGTTATTAAAATGTTTATCATCTATTCTGTTGGAATTACTCCAAGAAATATATTTCTTTTGATAATATCATAAGAGTCATTCAGATGTTTATATCTTCCAATGTAATTACTAGAATCAAATTGGTCTCCAATAATTTATTTATTCTCTTCAAATTCCTTCTTAATTAAGTTACATACCTTCCACCAAACCCTTTCATTGAAGTGAATATCTTGGCTCTTGATGGCTTTTCTTTTGTCTTCATACCACAACTGAAAACCAAAGTTCTCATCACCTTACCCAATTATGAAACACACTTTGGACTTAGCCTCAAGGTTATCCCTATTGTTGGGGTCAAAATGAAAATATTTGAAGATTATAAATACTTTAAGGTGGTAAAAAAAATTTATTTACAGGACCATAAATCTTCTATAAGTTCTTTACCAACTAAAAATGATGGACCTATAGTCACAGGTAATATAGCTGTTTAGCTTCCTCAACCCAAATTCTATTAATCATTCCTTAGTGTAACCTCATGCTTCATGATTTTTATGCCAAAAATTGATTCATCCCTTCATCTGTAATATTGTTTTGTGTTCTAGGAACTGTATTCAAATATTTTATTCCTTTCTCTCATAGGTTCTAGAAGTTTTTTCAAGAGTATTCACCACTGTTTTCATAACATTTAAATTATAACATCCAACCTTATTACATATTCACCGTGGATTTAAATTGAATAAAATAATAAAAAATATCAAACATATTCATTAGAAATTAATCCCAAAATTTCTAGTAGCATCTTTAATTACATTTATAAAGTCCATTGGAGGGACTGAACAAGGATATGTCCCCAAACATCCACAAGCACCAATTATAACTGTTGTGCTATGGACATCCATCCATATAAGTTTAAGGAAACCCTTCTCTTGTTACCTAACATGTAGATTTCACAACATCAAATGGAAATTTGATAAAGGGTTAGTATGGTTTTATTTTTTAGAAACATTATATTTTTTCACTAAGATAACTAGTCCAACAATGAAAAAAGCCCCAGATCTTCTGATGATTTTGTCCCAACTTTTGAAATCCCAACTATGATTCTGGTCAAGTATATCAACCCATAATTTACTCATTTTTCCACCACCATGGATCCTATATTAACACTCCAAATTCTACTGGGTAATTTCATCCCATTTAAATAATTATTATGTTTTTTATGGAAATTAAGTTCTTTTTCAGCCTAAATATATGGCTAACATATTTTAAAATCAATACACCACCATCCCTTATATGCATATAGACAAATCCATTTACAATTATATCCATAACATCTTTTTACACAAAATTTTATTTACCAAACATTCCTGATAAATAATTATCTATGAACCTTTGATCTTATATTGACTAAAATAATGAACATGAGTTGGCCACCCATAACTCCACCAGAATATTCATGCGGACTATCAAATGGTTTATTACTTCCATTACAATCATATAATATGATCATGTAGAATTTAAATTTCATATGGATCTCTCATTGATTCTTTTTCAATTCTACTAAATTTTTCCTTTATTTACACATCTTCATATTATTGTAAATGTATCAACCAACTTTCCTCAGCTAATCTACCACAACTTACCTTCTAATTTTTTCTTTTTATTAATATTCGGTTAAGGTGATCATCCTAGTATGTTTTTATTAGTCATACTTTATAATGGTACTTTTACTTATCTCCACCAATTCTCATCATTTAAGATTAGGTTCCTTATATCCTTAAACGGTAAATTGTCCTATCCACTAGAATTGCTCATAAATTCCTCCATTTTATCCCATATCTACAAATGCGAAGAAAACATAAGAATATCCCTTACATCATCCATGAATGTTACCATCATTAATTTTAGTTTCCTTCAAATTATTTTAAATTCATTGATTTTATCTTTCAATAGATTTCTTTTTAATAAACATAAAAAAAGAATTATTGCATCATGAACACATTGTAAAACATCATAATCATTTTGTAAATATTTTATAGTTCCTTCATTACATTCATTTTTGTTTCATTTTTTAAAACCTTGAATTCCACATTTTATACTATAGAAATCCAAACTAGTTCTAGTGACTTTGTATTTGACCAATCACATTCTGACTTCACCATTTTCTCTGGAAAAATTTATGTACTTTAAAAGTCAATGTCTTTATAAATCATATGATCTTATATATTCATTTTTTTAATTCCAAAATCTATTCCATTAATATTAGCAACCTAGATTTTTATCTCACTTGATGCAAAGCCTTTCACTGATAGTGAACTCCCACTAAAAATGAAATTCCATTGAGGAGAGAGAAAACCATCACTGATCGAACATGTGGGAATCCATCTTCCACACCATCTAATCAAACAATTAGAATTTTCATTTTTAACCAATATAAGTACCCTTACATTAGAAGACTAGGAGACTATGTGTAGTGGAAACCAGGTAACCCAAAAGTATTCCCTTAACTGTGTGTACCGGAAGTAGGAAGATTATGAACCATACTCAACTTGAAAATTTTACCCTTGAAAATTCTTAAGCAGACTCACAAATATACATTATTAATGTATCATAAAGAATCAATAAAACAATATGAATATGAAAAAGGTTCATTAGATTTAACATACTTTGAGCAATGAGTCATACATGGACATGAGAAAACACTTCTATTACTTATACAATATAATCATAAAAAAAATAATTAAAAATAATAATCTTAAGTAAAAGTAATATAAAAACACAAAATTATTACGTCTCATAAGTATACATAGAAGTGAGGTCTCACTCACTTATATAAAAGGTTCCATATGATCAAAAATTAAAACATGGTCCCCTGAAAACATAGTAAATGAATCATGACTACCTCATCTTAGATAACAAACAGGTAACCAACCTACATGCTTGATTAACTTATAAACCTATTCAAATACATCTAATGATATAAAATTTTTATCAATCTACTGCACCTTGAGATGTTTTTCTTCAATTTTCTACAGACTGTAGAACTCTATCTTCTAGTCAACAGAATCTGATGAATGTAATTTTAATAAAAATCATTTAGTGAACTGAAAATAATAGTGATGATGAGTGAAATGATGTTCCATAAAACAAAACAAAATTTAATAGAATGAAATTATTTTTCATAGAAAGGAATGTTTTAGAAGATACATTCATGCAATATTTTCAAGAATTTCCAAGTTTCATTTACTCATGTATTATAATACTTGAATAAAATCTTAAAACATAAATAATGTTATTTAGGGATTATAAAATCATCTTAATTCTATATGATGATCATATAGAGGCTTTTCTAATCCATGGATGAAACTCTCCCACCCAAAGCTCTCAACCTTCTTTGTCCCTTTACTATTATAAGGCACTTGCATGCTGTGAGAGATTGGTGGATCTTCTTCGAGAATTAATCAATTCAACACTATCTGTGGATAAATCATAGAGGAGGTATTTCATTTGCATACCACTTTTTTTATATTCATCATTATCATAAAATGATGTAGAAGGTTTCTACAATGCTTTAAGGAAAGGTACATGCTTTCATCATTTATGTAATTACTACTATCATGGTAATCTCATGACTGATTCTAGTTATGTTTTCTATATTATTATATTTTGTTTAAAGAGGTTTGTTAGAACTTTTAAAACCCATAATTTGGATCAGAGAATTCTGTGTTTTTAAGTGCTCAAAATCATGCTTAAAATAGAGTTGTGAACTTTTTTGGAGAAAATAAAGAACCATTCCATCACATATAACTCAATGCATGTCGCAAAATATAATATAGAGATTAAACTATGACCAAAATTATATTATATGTTAACATAATATTTGTTCATGATAATAAAATATATTATGTCATAACATAATCTATGTTTAGCTTCACAACATATGTTATGAAATAATATAATTTGTAATTTCATCATTATATATCTTATGCGTTAATATAATTTTCATGGGGACATATCATATGATATCCAATATCATAGGACACACCATGCCGTGTGAAGATAAACTCAAGGAGTTGTTGGGATAATGTCACACAATGCATCAGTTAATGGTAAGCAAGCCCTCTCTAGTATTAGTTTCATCTTATGCAGCAACCCATATCATAAATTTTTATTCTTATATCATTTTTTTCAGTATTTTATAATTATATAAGAAGGTATTAATCATACATTTGAATCACTGGTTATTCCCATGAAAAATGACACCCTCAATTATTCTTATGTGGGAAATTTACATCCTTTTGTATCATTAATGGAATTATATCATAAGTTATGATTGATTAGTTTCACCATTTGATAGTATCTAGAACAATTATATACATGATCAATCCAATGTGTCTTAATGTGTAGTGTTACCCTTATATAGAGCCACTCAATATTACTACTTATGTTTTATATATATTTTCTAAAATCATATACTAATCAAAATGTGTTTTTCTTAAAATTATATTAAAATTTTAATTATATAATTTATAAATAAATTAAAATTTTTAGTAAAATGTACTGTTGAATTTTTAATAATTTATAAATATATTTATAAATTAAAAAAATAAAAATTGCATAAAATTAATTAACTAAATGTTTGGGAAACATTTATTAATAACCATTCCATAAATATGTAAATTTAATATTGAAATACGTGTATCCAAATTATATGTAATTACTTATAATTGAGATATAATGACTTTATTTAAACATTATAAGAGTAATTTATAAATTAATAACTAAGGAAAAATATGAATTTGTTCATATTTAAATAATTAGTTTTTTATAATTATTAATTTTAATTTTCCAAATTGAAGGCATTATTAAATAATTATTTAAACCACATTTAAATTAGTCTTTATGATTAATTTAATTTTGTTTTAAATAATTATAAATATGTTCTATTTAGATTATGGAAATTTTTTATATAACAGAAATTGAAATAAAAAGTGGCCATATTTATTTTAATATCTTTTATTTAAATTAAATTCCATATAATGAATAATATGAAAGATGTAATATTAATAAATTAATATAAAATGTTCATATTTATTTAAATTATAGAATTTCTATATCGATTGATAAATTGTAAACTTTTTTTGACTAACAATAATTTATGGATTATTCAAAAATTATTAATCTCTTGTTTAAATAAATGAATTATTAAATTATTTAAAAGTTATTTCCTTGTTTATTATTAATGACGTTATTTTTTGTATTTTTATTTGTAAAGAATGATTTAGTTGGACTTTTTTAAACTACTTCTGAATTACGAAACCTGGATATAAGGAGTTACATGATAGGTGTGATAATTTATTTAGTTTCTTCTATATTCACTTTATCTTCTATTTGAAAATGAATAGGAATTATGAAGCTAAGTATGATTTAAACATATTTTTTGTTAAAGTTATAATGGATTTGAGATCTCTCGAGTGTAAAGTATCCATAGTAGGATGGGCTTTGGATCAGGTTGATCACTATCAAGGATATTTATCCCTTGTCTAGAAAAGTGATGGATGACTATATGTGGCACTAGGATTACTCAAGTATAGATAAATGGGATTATATTATTCTAAACCCTTACATGAAATTGTTTGATGTACCTTATTCATCTGATAAATATACAAATTGATGGGTTTTAATGGACATAACAACCCTTGTTAAACACTATGGAAGCAATAGAGAAACTCATAACCATGATAAACCATGTGAGATAACTCAAAACCATCCACTAAAAAATTAATAAGTCATACATGTAACATTCACCGATGTAAACTACTACAATATTATTCCACCAATATGTTTGATTATGATACCTTAAAGGATTCCATCTGACTCCCCTCTTTGTGATGTTTTTACGGGATATGCTGAATTTCTCGATGAAAATTGGGATCCTCCTATATCGTATGATATAATTATTCCTTGTGATGGTAAATTGAGGAGTAAGGTATAGAGGTTCATGAGGTAGGGTTAAAAAACACATAATAAACACAATCCATTATCCTCCTTTAATAATTAACTTGATTCAATTAATCCTATATGTGAATTAACTCATATGTTATGGAACATATGAGTTATACATGTGGTTTGAAACTATTTGTAACCCCAAGGAAAAAACAAATCTTGTATGTTTATTCATGAAACACGTCATTAATGACATCCATTATAAGAGATATTCTAACATTTATCTATTTAATGATTCAATTATATGCAATGGATGTGTCATGTAGTATGATAACCAATGAATAGGGTAAATAATATGAATCAAGTTTTCATACATGATGTTTTATACAAAATGATCATATCATAAAATATGATATGATCCATATATATATATATTGAAAATATGAGACTTTTGGGCATATCTTCAACAATATACCACTTATACTAAATACACAGAGACATGGATCTGTTTCACCTTATACTATATCATATATAATATATTTTGAAAAATTATCCAAATAGAATTTTGTATAGTTTTTTGAAACCCCTTTTGGAATTCTATCACTAACTTCACCAAGTTACATATTTTATAAAATATGTTGTGAAGAACCATCCAAATATCCTTTTGGGAAAACTCTAAATCACTTTTATAGAAGCTCTTTGAGTAAAACTAAGTCTTCATTCATCCATCCATAATGTGTGACTGCAGGGTCCTTTATATTGTTGACAAAAAATATGAATCACTCATTCCATTAATGTAAATAAAAAAAGAAGGCCTTTTGAAAATAATAAATGTAACTTAAGCTAGAAAGGGATATTTAGTGTTCCCCATCAAGAAAAATATCTCTATTCCTATTTCATCAAGATACATCTGATAAAAATTATATATTCTTATATAATCCCTTTTTCCAATACATCAATTTACTCTTCTTCATAATTTATATCCATCATGTATATCCACATGCACATTCTCAATTATCTAAGTTTATATTAATAATTCTAATTAATAAATGACATTTTATTTATTTTTGTAGACGATCACATCAATACTCCTCATTCAAATAGATAAACACTTCTTATATACTATCTAGGTAAGACCATGAAAATCCTTGTTCTAATTCAATCTACGGAATAGGTGCTATACTAGTCACACAAGAGGACAAATATTTTGTCTGTTAAGCCACAACTCTGGATATGATCAAAACCATACCCATGGACCCCTTGATTAACTAAGACTCATGGAAAAAGTATGAAAATTATCCACGTATAAAGGGTATCATGCTATATTTCTCACCAAAATTAGTTAGTAGGGAATCTAAATATGAACCAAGAAACCTTATTATATCAAAGACACCATTGTTTACACTATATGTGGTATACTCCTTGTTTTATCCATTTCACAAAACCCATTTCTCCCTGATGGTCATATTATGTATTATGATGCAATAATCATAATCATGATAAAATTAGCATTTCTTCAAAACCTATAACACTTTATGATAAATTCATTATAAGGATAACTCAAATACATAATTTGAGAGGTCAATTCAAATTTCAATACATGAAATATATATTAAAATATACATATATGCATACAATTTGAAAGATTGATAAAGTGTATATTTCTTTTTGTATAACATGATATGTTTTTTATTCTTAAATTCCATTAATAATTATTAACAAAATAGTACAAAAGAACCTATTTACCATACCACATATTCTTTAACTCTAAATAATTTTTCATTTTCTACTCTTTAAGGGGGGTTTTTAAATCATTATAGCTATATATAATTCCTACCACTTCTCAACGTGACCTTATGATAAAACCCACCTACTAAATTCTTTAGTGGGTAAAATCGATCAAGTAATGTATTTCTAGTAATTGTCATATTTTGGAATAATATTCATAATGTTAAATTATTTGAATGTATCCAAACTACTAAACTATAAAACATCAAAGTTATGTCATTTCAAACATCCACTGTTTACAAAGAAAGCATCTTAAGTACATTGTAATTGTTTATTGGAACCATTTTTATCAATATTTTTTCATGAAATATATTATAAATAATAATATTATTATGTAACTAACACATAATATAAAATTTTATCATAAGTTGAAATTCAATTTTAATTCATATAATCTTTTATTTGTTAACATTCAACATCAATATGTTAAAAAAACTCACACTTTCCTATTAAACACTATATTCTCTTCAAAATATCATGATAAAATACACAATATAATTGTTTCTATGAATTAACTTTTATTTTCATTAGAAAAAATCATTAAGAAATAAATAATAGAAAACATATATCATATATTATTCAATGTGTTTTTATAAAGTTTCTTTTCAATATTTTTATTCATTAAAATATGCCACTAATGGTGGTATCACTATAATTCCACATATTTTAAAAAAAATTCAGATAAAAAAATTATTCTATATAAAATATTATTAACCTTATCATAATCTAAAAACATATTATAGAACTTGTTGAATCATAAACCATGTGTTACATCTTAATTATTTCATAAAAACTTTTTATTAGTAAAATAAACCTTCTCTTATCATCTATGAAAAATACGGTAACAATATATATATTTTTACTACGATCCATATGAACATGATATATTCCATTATATTCAAGTCCATAATATAAAAACTATTTACTTCATAAAATGAATTAATATTACCAACTATGTCAATTATTCCATTTATTTTGAACTCTTCTATATTTATTACATTTATAAAGAATATATTTAGTTTCCCATAACATTTAAAACCAAATAATTAATTTTCATTACCCTAAATCCTTTCATGGATATTTCATGAAGTTTTTGAAACCCCTTTTGGCGTTCAATAAAGATTACAAAATATAGAAAAAATCCCCATTTCCTAAAAACATTATATTTGGATGCCCCAAATTATCTATGTGAAGAAACTATTTTGGACTCTAAAACTAATTCTTCTTCTTCATGTTTAAAATTTTACCCATTCATACTATTAAAAAAACACAATAAATACAAACTACAATCACTATTTTATCGTTTCTCAGCACGTTGATAAAATATGGAAACATTTATTTATCCCATTCAAATTGTTAGAAAATTTCCATAAATGAAACAATAATGAATTCATTAACCCAAATAAGCCTTAGAGAATAGCTCATGTCTCACTAAGTCATTAGTATATTCAATTACATTGAGTTTATGAGTATATAATAATGTTACTTAAGTTATTTTTCATATAATTCCTTTGAGACATTTACTGAACCTGTTTATTCTTTTCCTGGGAATCTATATTCAAGTGTTGATCAAATTTAATAGTTTTTCACTCAAGATGTTATTATTTTAACACCTATAATTCCCATACTGAATAAAAAATTTTATATTTTTGAACTAGTCTAAGAATTTTCATATATTAGGTTTCTTTGTTTCTTATATTGATCAAAAATTAATGTTATATAAGCATGATTATATTAATTTACATTCTAAATTTTTTTCATATTAGTATCATGTTTTACAAATATTTAATAAGGATATTTATTAATAGTTCACTCTCTAAAATTATGACCCTTTTTAGACTAATTATTTAAATTAATAGTCCAAGATACATATTTAACAAATTATTAATTACACTTTGGAATTACTATCACTATTTAGTTATTTTGATCTAACGTCACCCCAATCATATGATATGCGAGTCTTCATTAGTTGAGTGCATAACAGTTCTTCCAATATATAACATAGATAAACCAAACACTCTTCCTCAAGAAAACTTATCCATTTGGGTTTCTTATATAATTTTAACCCCAATATCACAATGAGAATTTATTATCTAACTCATAGAGTTGGCTATGGTATATTTAAAAAATTTATTGGCACCCTTCTATGGATGAACCAACTCAGCTGAATTTTTATGGTATTGAAATATGTTTTCATTAGAAGGAACCTAACACCTATTATTTCTAAAAATATATTTATCATCACCATATTAACCTATGTTATTCCAATAAAATTTAACCATTCTTAAATTTATTAAATTCAGAATCTTATTCCATCCACAAAACCAATATGTTCAATCCATGTTGATGTGTATTCCTTTAAACAAATCATAGTTTATCATAAAAAATTAAATTAAAATCTAGATATATATATGGATATCCAAATAAATCACATGTATAAAGTCCATGGTACCATTTCATGTAACGGTTTAGAAATATACGAAATAAATAATCCTCAAATTAGTAAGTCTAGAGCTATAGGTACCAACACTAGCTTTTATATATTAGGCATAAAAATTTTCTCTAGTGAGTATTCATGCCTAAAGTCCCTCTAATTAAGAATAGATTACTCAAGAGAGTTCTCAATTCCATTGAAATTATAGCACCTAATATATATAAATAATTTTTAACTATTTAATTGAAGTTCAAAATTAAATAAAATCCAAATTCAAGGTATAATAAAACTAAATAAATTATTATACCTAGAATGCAACTCAATAGATGCATGTATGATGATGTCTATATGTATTATCAAAAAATTAAAATAAATCATAAAAAAGAATTTGAAATATAAACAATTTATATCTATGAATAAAATTTTAAATAAATGTTAAATAAATAAATAATTCACATATTTATAAATGAGATAAATATATATGAATAATTCATAAATAAGGATACAGATAAATAATTTAAAATTTATAAAATTTGTTATTGAAATTATATAATTTTAAATTAAACCATTATACCCACATAATAATATGAACTATTTCAAATGATTATAATCCTTCCCCTAAAGGACTTTGAGTTTTTTATTTATTAGATGATTCTCTTTTGAATGGGTTAGAAGGGAACCCTTACATTGTTTGGAGGCCCAGATTACATAAAATGATGGTCTAAAAGAATATATGAATTTTAAAAAATTTCATTGACCCTAATTCAATAAAACATCCCCTTACCAATTCTACTTAATGGTTTATGCCTAACTCCACACCTAAGGATGTGGTCATCATGTCCTTTCCCCATATAGAGTTGTATGGGTTCTAACCCCACTTTACTGTCTACCTAATCCCACATTCTCCATGTAATGTTTTCTCCTCCTCGTGACTACCTCCCCTTTAATCTATATTTCTAAGGCAACTCCAGTGTAGTCAAACCACCCTATAATGATGTCCCAAAGGTCTAGTAGCTTGAAGGATAAATAAATGTCATTAAATCATAATATAAGTAAATAGTACTGCTTGTACAATACACTATCTATAGTGAATACAATGTTGTAGTGATATAGTACTACTAAAATACCTTCATAAATTTACTCTTACTATGTTTTAAACCTAGTTTTCCTGAAATATTTCAAGAATTATTTACCACTTGGTAAATCCCCCAATTGTATTTCAAATTATTAATTATATGGTTTTTAATATTAATATATAAACATTTTATAATCAAAATATTCTATGTAAACAATTAACGTAATCAAAATATGATATATTAATTATTATCTAAAACCTTAATCATATCATTCAATGACTGTTTTTGAGGTGGTTTAAATAATTTCATCAAATAAGGAATTTAATTTCAATAATTCAAACTAATAATTATAAACAATACAAAATTTTAATATAAAAAATGTATTATGTGGCCTTATTTTGGAATTTATAATCAATTTAAAAAGTATACTAATAATTTATATGTAATAAAATTATTTTTAAATTATAATGGATTCCATATAATTTTGATGAAGTTATTTCTATATTAAATTTTAATATATATGGATATTTATTCACTAAATGTTCCATAAATATTTAATTAAATAATTATATACAATTTATAGTTACTTAATTTATAAATACGTTTATAAATTAATATATATCCAAATATAATTTTTTCAATAATTTGCAAACAATTAATTACTTATTTAAATAAATTTATATTTTATAAACAAGTAAAAATATTCCTATGTGAATTGTATTTAATGTTATACACATATATTAGGAGGTGATATGTCATGCATAGGAATGAATACATATTATGAATTATTTTTCACTCTTTATGATATGTATTCTGTGTGAGGTTAACCATTTAGTACATGGTATGTTATATCATATAAAAGGGCTTGATATTGTCTTTACGATATGATGGTCAGTTTTTCTATCATAGAAAAATGTCATCATATCATATGAGATCCCTATATCAAACAATACAATTAGTAAAAAAATAATTAAAAATATATGGAGGCCTATGATATGAGGTATCATATGATTGACCCAAACATAGATTACATTAATTCATAACACAATATTTGGTAACACTGTGTATATTAGGTTATGACATAACATATTGTTAGAGACCCTAATGTAGATTATGTTATATCATAACATAATTTTCAAGTAAACAAATGTGTATTATGTTATAACATAATGTTAACGAACCTAATTTAGATTTCATTTTCAGAAAACATAATTTCATATTTCAGTTTAGATCACGCAATCTTATAACAAAATATTGACAGTAATTCAATATCATTGTCAGTTCATGTGATATATATCGATTCTTATGTGATGAAATTGTGCTATATTTTTTTTACAGTAATATTCAAAAATATATTTCTGGAATGATTCCAAGTATCTAATTTCCATGGAATGATTTAATACCACTGATGGTTTTTAAAATATCTAGAAAAATTTATTAATCATAGTAAAATAAATATATAAATCCAAAAAAATATTGACCATTCAAGATAATATGAAACCATGCACAATAAAATGAATAACTCATGTGTGAAAATTTTACCAATGCATGCGACTTTAATAGTTTTCCCTGAATACATTGAATAAGTTCCCTTAAGGGTTTCCATTAGACTCCCCTCTCCATAAAATAACGTTGGGTTGCAATAAATTCCTTAACGGTAAAGGGGGATCCTCCAATGTCCAATAAAATTTTTGTATATCATGATAGTAAAAATATTTTGAAGCTATATTGATTTTGGGGGGATGGTTTCTTTATAGACACCAATGAACACATTTCATTAGCCCCCTTTTATAATCCATGAGACACTCTTGAGATCATCCAGGAATAAAATCATATGTTATGTAATTCATGTGTTATAAAGACAATTACAAACTATTTTGAACACCATGGGAAAACCATATCCCTTATGTTTCATCATGATAAATTTTATTAATGATAGCTGATCTGAATGAGATTTGAATGCTAAACCTTTTAAAGTTTCACTATCATAGACTGTTAGTGGAATGAATTATGATATACAATGATCTAGGCATAAAATATGCATCATCTATTCATATTATATATTTTATAAAACATACTCATGTCATAAAATACAATTTTTCAAACATATATATAAAAAAATATGAGGGTTTAGGGAATGTTTTCACTATTGATATAGTTTTATTTTAATTTGGGTTCGTAACGCAAGTAATTATTTGTGAAAAGAGTTTCAAATCAATATGTATCAAAATTATTAATTTTGTGAAAGGAATACAATTCCAAAATAAATAATTACAATTGTGTATACATGTAAACCAAATAGTTTGTGATATCATTGAAAAATTAAATCCCCATTAAAATCAAAACATAGTGTTATATTCCTTCTAAAAACACGTGTTAATACCCCAATCACTAAATCAGGTAATTTATTCTATTTCACGGTGCCCATGGATTATTTAGTATAAGTGTTCTTGGAAATGGATAACCCAAAGAGAACGGTTACCAAATCACAAAGTGAGATTTGGGTTATACTTAGCTAGGAAACCCTATGAGTTAGGATACTAGAGAATGGAGATGGGTTTATCCATATGATGTATTGGATAATGTGACACCAACATAACTTTCAAAGAGTCATATATGATACAATTAAGATCATTCCCTTCTTTAATAATTAAGTGATAAGAGGAATGCTATAGCAGACTCATTTCTTAGTAAAATGTATATCTTGACCCACTAATAGATATGGTGAGTTCAAAATGGGTCATAATTTTAATGGTATCGCATTTAATAAAATTTTCTATTAAATATTTATAGAACATGAAAATCATATGAATAATATTTTATTGTAAATTAATATCATCATAATCATCAATATTTATATTTATATCATTACTAGAAATGAAAAATCATAGTATTGGGAACATTCAGTATAGGATAAAAAACTTATGAAATGTTATTAATTTTATAATTTCTATGCTTTAGACAAATTCCATATAAAGTTTTCAACCAATACCTGTGTTCAAAATTTGAATCTAGATTCTTACGAGAATCACATAGTAGTTCAATTATGTTTTAATGGTATTTGATACAAAATAACCAAAGGAATCTTAGTTTTTACTCATATTTCCAATGGGATTGATTATAAAAATGACTTTGTCAGACTAGATATATCTTCTAAGGATTAATATGGTTATGTAATTTATTCTAATTTAAAATTTATAAAATTACTAAAATATTAATGGGTTCATGAAGTGTACACCATGTTTTCAAAAAATGTTGAGAAAATACGGCATAAGGTTTGTGATATAAAAAATGGTGTTATGTTGGTGTTATAAGTGGGTAAATTTTTTATCTAGAAGAATAAAAGTTAATTTTAGAGTCCAATAATGTTTCTTCCAGTAATTAATCTAGCTCAATAAAAACTATAGTTATCAGGAAATAGGTAATTATTCCCCTCTAATGAAAATTATTCCATGATATAAGAGGGGTTTTAAGAAACTCCATGGAATTACCATGTCAGGATTAGGTGTTGTAGAAATTAATTTTTTTAGGGATATATGATTCCAAATGTATACTTAACAAATTATGTGATTATAAAAGAGTTAAAATTCCTAGAAAGGATTAAAAAACATGAATTTTACATTCAAGTGTTGAATCA
Organism: Viscum album; assembly: GCA_963277665.1. NCBI lineage: Eukaryota > Viridiplantae > Streptophyta > Magnoliopsida > Santalales > Viscaceae > Viscum > Viscum album. The sequence continues at coordinate 1,566,548,333 of OY728135.1, read as the reverse complement.
AATATTTTCCACCCCATCAAATTTAATGTAATGGAAAATATCAAGCTCAAAATGAGTATAAATAAAGTATTTGTATATTTATCACATTTCTTTTATGTGCTAATATATGTTGTTCATTGATAATTAGTTATCATGAATAATATGAGATAATGGATTCAATACACATGGTTTTCAATTCATTAGATTCTATAACATGTTTAAAAAGGACACATTGATAAAAATGTTTTATTTAATATAAAATTGTTTATCTATATGTTTATTAAAATATAAGGAATTTATATTGCACCACCATTGGTAATTTATTTTAACAAATAATTTCCATTTCAATAATTTTTTTAAAACACATAGAATATCATATATAATGTGGATATAACTATTTATTTGTTAATTATGCGAACAAAAAGTTAATTTGATTGATTTTATAAACAAAAATAAGTTTATTTATCTTAGCATTATATTATAAATATAATATAGTAATTAATATGCTATTTAGAGTATACTTGGACTTAGATAAGTTCATATTTAATAAACAAAGTATTGTACCAGTCCAAATTCAATGTGAATGTCACTTAAGAGAGTTTAGAATGTTATAGTTGAATAATAGTTTAAATAGTTATATTACATGCCAAAATGTTTCATTGAAAACTATTTATAGAATGGTTGCTGATAATAATGATGATTATATACTTATAATGTGTTCTATGAACACAATAAAAGGTATTAGCATTGTAACATTTGATATTTTTATGTTAAGATGTTTGAAAATATTAAAGCAGTAGAACATTAAAAATATGATTTCTAAACCTCTCCATTTTTCAAATTGGCTTTCCCCATATATGTTACTCATTAAATATTTCAGTGGTTTGGTTTTATTAGGTGTAAATATACTTATGTGGTAGGAATTACAGAGAGATGTAATGAGTTTAACAAAACTCATGAATGTGTAGCAAATATAAGACTAATATGATTGTCTATAATGTAATATATAGGGTTTTTATGTATTCTTATTGTATTTTAGGAATATAAAATGAATAATAATATGAAAAATTCAAAATTTACTATATCATAACTTCATTTTGTCTACTTATCTGTATATATTTATTTAAATTTCATGAAGGGAATTTATAATTGGATACTAAAAGTATGACCTGGAGTTTTTGCTAAATTATTTTCATCAATGCTTAATATAGGATATGATGAAATGTTATGTTTATCATGAGTATTATTCCTGTATTTGGATACAAAATATGTTTTTGTGGAACAAAATGACTTTCATGAACTAGATAAAACATGAATTATACCACATATACTATCATAAACATGGTATCTTGTATTATTTGTGTGCATGTATCATATTTAGAGTCCCCATTATCTATTGATTCTGAGATACCAATCATGAAAACCTTGATACTTTGATTCCATTATTACACAGGCCTTGAAGATTAGGTAATCTGGGGTGGTTATGTATATTTCTGATCATGTATTCAGTTAGATCATAATGAAGATGTGATTTTTATCTCATGTCATGAAAATGAAATTTCTTGAAACTATTGAGATAGAATAAGTTAACAGTTATGCTTAGATAGTTCATTTAATGTTCTTATCTATCTAGGTGTCGGTGGTGAGATGTGATTATTTTTAAACAAGACTTATATGTGATGATTTCAATGACAATATTATTCTACAAAGATAGAGCAATAAATATATTATTATATGTTTGGGGTTGACATACTTGAAATCCCATCATCACACAATTCCTTGGAAAATGTAATTATATGAAAATGAATGATTTTAAAAGATGTAACTAGTGGTTACAAGTATAAATAAACTTATGTTTGATAAAGATCTTGTTATATCTATTTATAGCTACTATATCAATGGTTTTTTTCTATAATTTCTTCCTTGATTACATTTATATATCTAGTAGTTCCTATTTTTCGTCAATTATATAAAGGTTCATGGGGTCACAATTTGTGTTTGATAGAATAAATATTTAATTAGACTTAATGAGCTTCTCTAAAACTTTTTTAGAGTTAATTAAAAAATATTTTTTGGGAGATGTATTGACAACGTATTACATATGATGTGGTATAAATTGATATTAATGTTATTTTTCCAAAAAATGGAATAAAAATAAAATTAGTTTTTGATATGGTTTTATACATTATTATATATAGTACAATATAAGTTAAATGTAAAAATTAAATGTAACTACATAGGTTTCTATGATTGGGCCTTGTGAAGAATTTAAAATAATATTTCCAGATCTAGATGAAAAGTTGATGTGGAGTTTTCTGTGTCATATATTATAAATATTGATATATTAAATATATTAAATATATTAACTTACATTTTCACATAATTTTTAAAAAAATGGGTGTCTTCTTAAATAGAGTATCAGATTTAAAACTAATACCACCAATGAATCCAAAATAAATGTTATATACTATTAATGACATAAGATTTATTTTCTATAGATGTTATAGAAATTTTTTCCATGATCAGATATGATAAATAATTTTTAAATAAAATTTTAAGCTATTTTGTCCTCTGTAAGAATTTAAAGGGAGAGGGAGAACAACCATTGGGAAAATCGTCCTGTGGGCCATCAAGAAGTATTCATAGATTTTCCAATGTTATAGAATCACAAAAAATTTATCATGCTACCGCATTATTCTCAAATTAAAAATCCATAATCAAGTTAGGGCTTTGATTTTGTTGGATATTATTCTGTTTTTGTTGAAATTTTTTAGATCATGGATTAACTCTTCTATAATTGAAACCATGAACAACTTTGAAATAGACCAATTAAATTAATTTCTCATATATTTTTCAATTAAAAATACATTATATTTTATATTTCAATATAACACATTGATTTTCTAATTTTTATAAATTAATAATGGAGAATCAATTATCTATCATCAAGGATTACTCACCATTTTTTTTGTTTTATGGATTTATCCCTCGTTTTTATGTTTTTTATCACCTAAAATCATTTGGTCGATGGTCTGACCATTTACACTTACCAATTGTACTACAATCAATTAATGGTTTTGTAGATCATTGTTGCAAGGTCCACATTGTGGTTTAGAGTAAGGAGAAGGATCTTAATGGAGATAGTAATTCAAGGAGATAATGTGTGTTGATATTTTGTGAGTTGGAACATGTGGACAACATAGAAGGAAATCAATAATCATTTCCTAGGTGATAAATCGCTAAAATCCAATATATGAAATGGTTTTGATTTAATTCAGTGGATTTTATAGGTATTTCTATGAGATTTTAAAAGAATATGGTGGAAATGAGGAATCTTGTGGTGGAATTAGAGAATCTAGAAATTTCATGACTACATAACACGTAGTTGAAAATAACTAACATCATATAACCCAAGATATGTGACACTACGGTTTTCAAATTAAGTAAAACATCATATAATCATTTTTACCTAAACAACTGGATCAATGTGTACCTAAGTTACAAGATAGGGAAATCGAGTAACCTACACCTCATCTCCACTTATCCACACACTATTTAGTGGGGATTTTACTTGAAATAATAAATGGAAATATGAATTTAAGAGGACAAATTGAAATAACTCACTATTTATTCTCTAGATCGCACCATTTCATTTTACATGGATTGTAATAGGAACCTCAAGTATCCTAATCCTGGTATAATTCCCTAAGGAATATGATAGTGGACTTACTCTTGAGGCCAGAGATGTAATTCGTAATGATTCCATAAATATTGAGTGAAACTATATTACAGAGGTTGATAATCGTCAATCAGACATCTTAATTAATGTTAACCCTACACAATGACTCATAGAGTAATTTGTGTCTTATTTATTCTCACTATATCTGGGTTATGGTTCATAATGGACATCATTTAATGATTTTTTTCCTAAGAAATGTGATCCTTTATCTATGAATCAGATAGAGATGTTATTTACACTCACCATCAGGGGACTAGGACACTCTATCTATATAGTTATTATTACAGCCTATGTAAGGAGATCACCATTCCTTGGATCCACCATCAGAGTAGATCATTTTATACATCTACAATGACATGAGATCATCCATTTTTTATCATTATATGTTACATGGGTAGATATTTCACTTTACATGGGGATTTTGTAATGCTTACTTGATTCATTTAACTAGATATGAAGAGTAATACCATACTTTGTAACTTCAATACCTCTTATGGGAATATATAGTTTCTTCTTTCATTACCCTCTATATTGTGGGTTAAAAAAAATTCCCTTTATTAATTACTTATTTTTGTTTATTTATGGAATATTATTGTGTATGTATATACTCACCCCTTCTTGCTTCTTTTCAACAAGTTTCATGACTTAGGAAAACAATGTTTTAGGTGGACTGGTATAAGTGGTGAATTATGGTGCTTATTCATAGTGTTGGTTGAGTCATTGTAAAAATTTGGTGGTTGTGTGTTGGGAATGTATCTTCTCATGATTAAACTACCATCTAAATAGTCTTTTATTTATTTCTATTTACATTAATTATATGTTTTCTTACTCTATTTTGGTTTTTTATAGGATATCTTTGCCTTCAAAGACCACGTTTCCACTATTTGAAATTACTTTTGTGTTTATGGAGACATGTGTACATTTTTTAAAGTATATTAGGCTAATGATTCACATTTATGTGATTTTATAACTCAGTTTTAATCAATATCCCTTGGCCTATTAAAGTTCATTTTAGGGTGGCACTCTTAGATTACCACTGGGAAGGGAGTACCCATTGGTCCTATTCAAGAAAAAGTGTTATCTCATCTTATAATGTCCTAGGATGAATTTTGGAGGTATAATAGTTGTGCAGATTGATTTTTAATTTAGGGAAATTATATTAAAGTGTCTCAAGTTTACTTATCAGGCTAGATAACCCAGTGTTGGTTCGCCAACCTATATATCCATTCAATAGGACTATTATTAGCTACATATCAACTCGAGAAACCATTGGTTGATGATAAACTATGGTACATTCATCATATAATAATAGGTTGTGCTTTTCATTTCCTTCTTGATTTATATCCCAATATACAATATTTTTATCAAACTATATATTAAAAATTATATGATTCTTCCATGAATATAAAAAGTAAGTATTCCATGAAAAGATCATGATAATAAAAGCTTAGTTATGAGGCCTCAATTCGTGGTCATTTTCAAGAAGTGTTTACCCCAGGAATACAATAAGTTGTACTTTTATCCATAATATAGTGAGAAAATATGCCTCATGAATCATAGGTTTATATATTAATCTGTGATTCGAAACAATTAATTCTAGTAGTTTGGTAAGATGATGTGAGTAGGTTTAGAGCACTTGATAAGTTATATAAGTAGATATTCCCATTTTTTATGGTGATCAAGTCCCTCTGACGGCAGATAATTGGATTGAATAAATGATATAGATCATTCATTTTATTCAAAACGATTCTAATCTTATGTTTGTGCATAAAGGATTTTTGTTCTTTGTATAGTAGGATGCTTTGGATATTTGACAGATAGACACATGAAGACATGATTTTATCATTGATCAAGCTAAAAAATATAGGATGTGTATTTACCATCATCCTTGCATTCAGTGCATATTTATGAGACCCTAGAGTTCTAGTAGGGGAGTGTGTCTATGGCTAAGTATGTTTCAAGGTTCATTAGCATCACATGTTACTACCTTGAAATGATACATGATTAATACTTCCAAGTATGGAATTTTGTGAGAGGGACACAATGATACATTCTAGATGTCCTGGATCTTATATGATTCTCCTCATATGTTGGGGGTATTGGAGAAATCCTTGGTGGTAGAAAACATATAGGTAGAGGATTAGCACGTGGAAGATGGAGCCAGTGGGCACCTTGGAGAAGATTATTTAGTGACAAGGGGTTGATTATGAGATTTAGGGTCACAAAATATAAAGCATAAATATTTTAATACTCAGATATAAGGATCAAAATTAACATTATATCAGAGGAGATATATTCCACCTGGGGAGAGATGATTCTACATCTATAAGGGTTGATCTCATTGGAGAGAGATTCCCCAACAGTATATATAGTATAATATTGATAGATATTATATGGGAAATTATAAAGATATAGTAGTGTGACTAGGTACCTCCATGTGGTGGTTAATGAGATCCTTAAAAAGTTGGTTATTGAATAAGAGATAATGGTATTGTATGAGGTGGTCACTCTTATGACCTGATTCAACCGACACCACCTCTAAGTGCTCCATGTCATGCTCCGAGATCATAAGGCCAAGGTTATAGTCAGTGGAAAGCAGTTGAGTCTTATATACTAGAGTATCTCGATGGGAATTAATGTATAATCTATATCTCTTCTACCATAGCATCAGTTTTTATAGGCATGTGTGTGATATATTCTATTCTATTTTTAACTTTTATTCTAGTGGATAGTCTATCCCAAACCCCATGTATGGATACACTTACTGGAGGATACTATGTAGAAATGCTCTTTTTTTGATAGTGTTACATTTCTATTGGGGAAGATATATTCACACAAGTCCTATCAATAGTTTCAATGAGACCGTATAGTGTCTTTTTTGGTATGTAATGGATATCTATGGTCAATTCCTAAATTAACTGTTTCTGTCAAATGATGTTATGTATTTAAGAGAATATATAAATTTTTCCATTCATCGCATAGAATGATATTACAGTTTAGTGAACTATCAATTTATGAAGGAAATTACATCCTATTTCACATTAGTTGGCTAGCATGACCCTTGGTGCAGGAGACATGGCATATATTTTATTTCCAGTAGTCGTGGAGGAGTACTAAATGTCTTTCATGAGTACATACTTGTTTTAATTCATCATCATGTAGTTTAAATTTACATTGACATACAACTTATGATCACTATGTTATCTTAAAAATAATATCATATATACCCTACAAAGGGTCATGATGTAACTATATAGTTATGGGACCTTTAGAGGTGGTGCTTCATCAAAACCAGTGTGTCCCCCAGCACAACATTGATGTTATTCATTTATAATATAGAAAGTATCTCGATGTTTTGTTTAGAATATATTCAATGGAACAATGTGAAAATCAAAAAATAAGTATATACTATCTATAGTTGATGAACTCATAGATTGTTTAAAGGAAGAAAAGTTGTTCTTGAAGATCGACCAGAATTCATTTTATAAACATTGATGGTTTTGTGAGGGGGATATACCTAAGATGCAACTCTAAAGTCTCTATGGTCATTATGAGTTTCAGGTGATTCCCTTTTTCATGATTAACTCTTCAACGGTGTTTATGGGATCCCTGAATTGGGTATTTTATCTTTTCTTAGACTAGTTTGTGGTGGTCTTCAATGATAATATTCTCATTTACATAGCATCAGAGATTGATCATGGGAAGCATTTGAGAATGGTTATAGATGAACTTTGATTGAATCAACTATATGGAAAACTATGGAAGTGACGGTTTTGGATTAAATAGGTCACATTTCTAGTTTGAGTTGTCTTATAGGGTGAAATTTGAGGCATTACTCTCTTGGGATCCACCTAGGAGCATGATGGAGGTTTATATTTTTTCTTGGTTGGTTGAATTTTACCAAATATTCATGGTTTATTTATTCACAGTGTTGTGACCCCTGATTAACATGAGCCAAAAGGGGTAGGATTTTTTTTGGTCATATAAATTCTAAGATACCTTTGAATTGTTATATCATATATTGACCAACACATCAATCTTGAGTCTATGAGAGGATAGAGTTCCATGTCTATTGTTCTGTGACACCTCCATATCTATACGTGGCTATGATTTAATGTAAATGTAGGTAGTGATTCCCTATGTTTCATTTAATCTAAGACATCATGAGAATAATTATGCAGCCTAGGACCTAGAGTTGAAAAATTTGGTGTTCAACATGAAAACACTGAGATATTACCTACTTGGTGAGTGATTTGTTGCTTTTTCTGATCAAAAGAGTCTTTGATACAACATTACCCAGAGGGATCGCAACCTATGATATAATTGATGGATACAGTTCCATTTGGAACATGACTTCAAGATATTCTATAATCAAATGAAAGGAATGTGTTGGTAGATTATCTTAAAAAAATTCTCACTCTCAGCTACTAGGTGATGCATTAGATTGGTTTTCCATTTTCTAGTTATCCATGGTGGATGAGAGACGAGTATCATACATTATATCAATGGTTGTCAAATATATAATTTTTAGTAAATGGGGGAGGCTAAACATGGATATTTTGACTGTGAGGTGCTATACAACCTGATATCCATAGGATATCTTAATGTGGATTCTTCTGATGGTAGGGACTATATCATCCTCTTCTTAGAAATAATAGTGTTTCATGTCATTCTTAGAGAAAGGTATTGAGTTATTTCCATATATCCCCGTTAGTGGTACATACTATAGAGGAAAATATTGATGGTTTTCTTATGACCATCTAAAGACCATATATAGTGGAAGAAAACCCAAATCAAAGGAAAATATATCTTTAAGGATAAATATGTAAAAAATAGTTTAAAATATAGTACATGGAATTTGGTAATAGCATTATTTTCCAACTACATTTACTGGAGAGTTTTCCAATAAGATCATAATGGGAAGTGAATGAAAGCACAATGAATTTGAGGTGATATATTAAACAATGTATCCACGGTCGTATCTTTAGGATTCTTGAACAACTAAAGGGGTGATAGCACCTTTTTGGGTGACATAAATAGTGTTTTGGAAGAAAATGGAATCAGAATAGGCTTATACACATCACACACCACTCACATCCAATAGGAGTCGATCTAATCGACTAATATAGTTGAAGACCATAGTGTCTCCATTTCAAAAAAAATCACATGAATTTATAACTATGTGGGTATAATTCATTGAATTTTTTAAATGAATTTAATAAAAAGGCTTTAATACATTCAAAATGGATTATAACAGAAGAATAAACCATTTATGAGAAATAATATATATATATATATATATTATTCAGGCTTCACATGAATGAAAAATGCATTCATCACATGCATGTATTAAATGTACACTTATATATATAATATCATAGTATATATATATATATATATATATATATATATTTCATCCATCATATGAATGTTTATAAGCATCTCATGGATGCATGTTTTAGTGCACATCCAATAATCCCCCACCCATACTTAAATCCCAAAAATACTTTATAAAAAACATCACAACTCTTTATAAATCCTTCCAAACTCATTTAGATTTGTTTTATCATCGGAATATCATTATTTTTAATAATCACATTGTTCAAAATTTTATCCTTATCCAAGGGCCTAATTTTGTGTCTCTTTGGGCCTTATCAATGCTCATAAAAACTATAAAATCCATATTTATTTGATGTAAGAAAAGTGGGACCTCTAGGAAAACATTTGTTTTCGACGCATTTCGCTGGGGCGCGCACGCATCCGGCATGCGGAGGACGCATGGCTTGTCGCCCCGCATTCCTGCTTTCCAAAGGCGGGCAGTATCCATTCCTTCTTGAGGGACGTCTGCTCCTTGATCGAAACAGGGATGATGAGATGTCGGTTCTTTCTTCCTTGGATTCCTCCTTGGAGCTCGTCACATAGTCTGGGTCTCCCTTATAGATTTAAGAATGATTCGTGAACTCGCTCCTAGTGCCATATCTTCATGGTCACCAGTTAGTTACGCTGCTTCCGTCGAGATGCCCCAAGGGGTCTGGTCGGGGCAGCAACCTTCTGTTAGGGGAGTGGTCATGCTGAGGCATCGTTGGAATGTCTTGACGCTGGGGGATTGGAATGTATGTCTTATGTCCCTTATTATAGGGATTCTCAAGGGTGTGGAAGCATGAGGGATCCCATATCGAACACGGGGAATTTTATGCCATATGCATGAATATGTGGTTTTCCTCAGCTTCCCATGTTTAACACGGGGTATTCCGCGAGTTTAACGTCAAGCGGGGATGGATCAGACTGATCGAAACACTGAGAGTGGATCAGATTGAAGAACCCCCTAGAGGGAACACCGATGTCGGGGCCAGCACGTGGGCAGCTTCCTGGATACTATGGAGTGGAATGAGGTGGCATAATCCTACCGGGATGTGTAGGCCCAGGCAAGAATCATGATGGGTGATGAAATGAAGGGGCTTGAACCTCGTGGAGGCTTCATATATATCCATGTGGTAGGTAATCAATGTCTACGTAGTTGGATGATATGGTGGAACACCTGAAAAGGTTACCCATGAGAATGAATGCATGGATAGGGCCCAGAGGAAGTACAACCTCTGGGATTGGGCATGAGCTTCCTGAGACACATGGGCTCGAGGGAGAAGTCAGGATGGGACGTGGATGTCGGATATGGGGCTTACGCTCTAAGGCGGCCCAAGGTGGATATGGGGAATTACGGTCTGAGGTGGCCCACATTGGTTGATGGATTGATGGGGATTACACTATGAGGCATCCTATAGTGGTGGATAGATGGGTATTACTCTTAGAGGTGGCCCACAGTACTTGATGGATTGTTGGGGATTAAGCACTGAGGCGTCCCATAGTGGTGGATGGATGGGGCTTACACTATGAGGCGGCCCACAGTGGTGGATGGATTGATGAGGCTTATGCTCTGAGGCAGCCCACAATGGGTGATGGATTTATGGGGCTTACACTCTGAGGCAGCCCAGAGTGGTGTATGGATGGGGCTTACACTCTAAGGCGGCCCACAGTGGAGAATGGATTGATGGGGCTTACACATTGAGGAGGCCCACAGTGGTGGATGGATTGATGGGGGTTACGCTCTGAATTGGCCAACAATGATTGGTGAACCGACGTGAAGAGGTCGGATCGACTGTGTGGTGGGCTTGAACCTCGTGGAGTCTTCATACATACCATGCCTTGGCACAGTTCAATGTCCTCGTAGTTTGGGTGGTGCATTTTAACGTCATGTAGGATAGAGGCATAAAGTTTAACGTCGTGCTGGATGGGGAATATAGTTTAACATTGTGCTAGATGGGGCATCTGGGGATTACGCTCTACGGTGGCCCATGGTGTTAGCGAACCGACGTGAGGGGGTCGGAACAACCGGATGGTGGGCTTGAACCTCTTGGAGGATTCCTACTTACCATGCCTAAGCACGGATCAAAGTATCGTAGTTCACTGGAAATGGGGGGTAGGGTTGGTGCTCACTCTAAGCTCACGTGAGTCAGGGTCGGTGTGAGAAACAAGAGGTTGGAGGGACCTGATGATCACTTCTCAAAGGATGCGTTCCTGAGAAGCGAAGAGGGGTTACGCGTTGAGTGTCCCATCGTGTCGGGACTGACTCTAGGGTATAGGCCCGAAGAACTACAATGTGCTGCGGGAGAAGGATTTGGGACCAAGAAAAGGAGATGACTCATTCCCTATCATGCTCTCCACTGGCCTTGGCAGTGGGGATGTACGGAGGTGCATCGATTCTACCTTACGCAAGAGGGGATAGGGGTTTACACCAAGGTGGTTGCCCTTCCCCCGTGGACAAACGTCTCTCCGAGAAGGAGGACATCATTCCATGTGAGGAAGAATCCACTCCCATTGAGACAAGTGGGTGTAAAGAATGTCTAAGCTAGGGGGCCCTGTGTGAGAGGCACAGGGCCGGATCATAGTTTAACATCATTGTTGAGGATGCGGTTCATGTAAGTTTAACTTCCTGCAGCTCGGACGAGGTGGGTTCGTTCCACACCCCTAAGTCTTACATAACTGTTACCCTCTGCTCCTTGTGGGAGGGAATACATCAACAATGTTATAGTGAAGGGGGTCGTAGAGGAAACCATCAAGGGGTCCATGTTAGCGTGGCTATGTGAAGAATCAATAGCAGTTAGTGTGCCTATGAGAAGGAGCATGTGGCAAAGAAACGCAACGGGAAACACTACCAGAGGGACCTTGACGTTACTTCGTATGATCATGGAAGGCCACATGGGAAAAAGGTGCATGGTGTGTATGCCCGGGGCATACAAGAGGAGGTCATCTGATGCCTACGCAGGGAGGCACCCAGGTGGTGTTGAGGTGAGGTGTCCTGGGTTTTCACACAAAGAAAGGGTTTGCACGTAAAACACCGGGATGGAACGTAATTTGGGAATAGGGATTGCATGCAGCTAGGAGGATCGCACCCAAAGGAGGTGAATTGTGCGTGAGATGAAAAGGCCGCACCCAAAGGCAAGGCCACACCCAATGAATAGATTTCATGAAATTGGTCCTTTTGCATGCAATGGAAGTAATTGCGTCCAAGGGAGGAGCCCTGAAGGGTTTGTAATTCTGTTTAAGTCATTGGGATTGCGCGGAAAGGAGGATCCCGGGGCAAGGTGGTGTGAAAATGATTAGTATCCGAAAGTCATCTTGCACACGTAGAAGTCCTATTTCACGCACAAGAGCCGGTTTAAATTATGCAACCTAGAAATGGAAGGGGTCTCCTTCTATTTATAGGCCTCCTTCATCGCGAAATTCAGGTGGCGCGCGAAATTTTATGCGCCAGAGATGACGGTGTGGAATGTTAGTCGCACGGGTGCGGGCACACAATTATTGCGTGCCTGTGCCGCTAACCCTTCGCGAATCCTATACCCCTTTCACGTGGCCCACATTTTTTCATGCGCACTACTTTTTATTTCTCACACCATATCTGGGCCCTCTAGACCGGGATTTCGGGTCCGAATATGAATTCACTACATCAGTTCGAAAATTCCTTTAGAAATTACGGACATTTCAGCGTCTAAAAATTCCCCCCCCCCTCGAAATTTGATCAGCGAGAGTTCACAACTATCATATTCCGAGGGAAATGCCAAATTGATGGACTTTGTGGGCCCTTTGCACGCAAAAAATGTTGTGGCACGCAAAACTCTGGTTTGGTGTGGAATCTACATTCCGCACGGCGTGGAACCCCAACATCACCTATAAATGGGTCCATGGGTCCGCTAATCCGTACACAACCTTCTAGCGCGATAAGCCCTAAACTCTCATGTAGGGTCAAGAGTATGACGTATTGAGTGATGAGGTCTCCATGTACTGTCCTCATCATGAGGTACGTTTTCTTCTAATAGGGTAGATGGTAATGCTTCTATCCATTTAGTAGATCATATATCGATATATGAGGGTACTGGTGGATGTATCTTTTCAAGATAAGTAGTGGGTGGCTATGTTTGTACTAGATGATAATGTATATGGTTTAAGATAATATCATGAGATTATTAGGTTGGGATCTATTAGGATACATGTAGAGACCTGAAGCCTGACGTACATTGACATTACATTACATTTGTGGAATACTTAGTACATAACAAAAAACACACACACAAGGATCGTAATAGTTTAGTGTCTTTGGAAACTCGGAACGTAATCTACTAATCCTGGTGAAAGATCTTCAAAATCACCCATAATGATCTTCCTTTTTTTATACCTAAAACCTTTATTTATATCCTGGGGAAAAGAAAACATAAAAGGGGTGAGCTCAAATGCTCAGTAAGGGTAAACAAAAGAAATATCAATCACATCATATACTTAAGCACATAACTTTTGGAAATCTTAACCTGCAAAAGAGATCATAATTTCATAACATGGGGTAAATCATGGCAGTGAAATGTAATCACAATAATCATAACATAAAACATGAAACTTTGTGGCATTTACACATAATCATAGAGATTCATTTCTTGTTAGTCAAGACTCATTGCCAAGACTATCTTAGTGGACAAAGTCCCTTTCTGAATCGAGTAACCCTCGTTTTAGTCCTGTTTCACTGAACCGGTATAACCTACCATTCTAGACCTGTCTATCTCATGAGATATAAAATCTTTGCCCAATGAATTGGAGGGAGATATAGGTCCCACCCATCTTATAATGAATCCTATCTTATGTCTGCCGCATAATCATAAACCATACATCATAGCATAACCCATGTAATAAAAATGGGATTCATAAACAACATGACATCATAAAACCATTCATATAAGATAAAGGAATTCATAAACATAATTCCATCACAACATAGTCAAATCAATGTAAAAATATGGATAGAAACAGAACCCTTTATTTTCTTATATGGAAAATAATTTTGACAAAACACTTGAACTCTATTCTTGAGGAAAATATCCTTTCTTCTTCAAAAACACTTTTCATTTCTTAACATGACATAAAATTTTAAACTAAAAGAAGTTGATTAAAAATAAAGTTGGAAAATTGTAAATGAAGCTTCTTGGAAATAATGTTTTAAAAATCCATTCATGCCGTATAAGTTAAAAAAAACATTCTTCGTACTTTTGTCGGAAAAGTCAAAAAGTACCTCGTACGAAAAACGACAAAAGAATACTTTCATATTATTTACTAAAAACTCACCAAAGGGTAAAATTGGATTTAAACTATTGTAAGTGAATGGAAACAATATTAAATATTGATGAAACATGGATGTGGATGATAAAATACACCCTAGTAAATACTTACGAATAAACAATCTCGGATAAAAATGAGATTGTGATATTTCCCTTACCTTAGGTCCGATTTGCTTCGTAAGTGTCCGAACCTCCTGTATAATGATTTAAATAATATCATTTACTTATTACAGAATCATATTCATTGTTATGATATCATATATGGTTCACTTATGACTTTATATTACCCGTTCTTTTGTAAATTCCATGTTAAAGAAGCGTTTTGGGTAAAATCGTTTCATTTATCGTAGGTGTTTTGACTTGTTGTTCTTGACATTATTATTACTTATATCGTGATTTAATTACCTCCAGACTATAAAATATGATTTATATATCATATATATTCATTATATATATATATATAATAGATAGATAAATGATATGAAAAACACCGTTCATGGAGACAGTTGTCCGTACGTACGCATGAAAGCTGTTTTCCTTTCCTTATTGTCTGGAATGGAAGTAAGTAGATGACATACATATATATATATATATATATATATATATATCCAGTAGCTTTATAATGTCATATATTTCATTATTATTTCTTATATATACTTTATAATCATTCTTAAATGGTTAACATGGAGAATGAATCTCATCCAGTCGTGGAGACGGTAGTCCGTACGTACGCACGAGCGATGATATCATTTCCTTAAATATTGAATTGAATTGGAGTGGATTATACAATATATCAGAATCAATATGATGTTGTAATAACTATGTATAGTTATTCTTTACACCATTATATCCATCCATGTAAGGTGGTGGTGGAAAATAGATTACACCACGTCGTGGAGACGGTATTCCGTACGTACGCACGCGCGGTGATTTCTTTTTCCATAGGATGGATAGATGGTGAAATGGGGTTGTTTCATACTTATAATAACATATCAGTATATGATTTATACTGATGTTATTACTTCATAATGAAACAACCTATGAAGAAGAAGTGGAAGAAGAAATAAAGATGAAAGAATTGGTAACGGTAATTACCTCTTCATTGAAGCGCCTCTTTGAGACCTCCTCTTACGGCACTAAAATTGGTCTTTGAGGAAGATCAGAACCTCTAGGATGTTTCTAGGGAAGTGGAGAAGAGATTTTTTTTCTGGGGTTGGCCGATCTTGAGTGCTAAAATTGGTGTGAGGAGGAGGGGGAGGAGGTGTCCTTTTATAAGGGAGGAGAGGGGCACCTTAGGAATATCTCAAAATATTATTTTATATTAAAGTAAATATCGGTTTATAGTGGTTCCAAAGGGTCTTATTTAGAAGATAAAGTGGGGATGGTTCGAAATCCTATCATCCAATAGGATTTAGACAAGTTTAGGGTATTATGTTAACCTTATCAATTAGATTTAACTCTATGTTAAATAATTTAACTTTTACCGTGTCTTTTTGTTTTCTTTCACTATATGGTTAATACACTTACTATAACATGCCAAAAGAACCCCAAATTGTTTATTATTAATATATATATCATTATCTAAGTCATTTTTCCGAACCATAGATTTTTAGGAATAAAATAACAATTAATAATATAATATTTGATTTAAAAACTATTTTGTGTCAATTTTGACACTATTTGATATATGATTTTTGTGAAAGTCATAACAGAATTATATGTTCGAACCAAGTTGATTAAATCAACACTAATATATCATAGTAACCTATAAAATTAGTGGAATTCATAAAAAGTCTCAAATTACATTCATTTGAGTATTTATAACATCAATTATGTTAATATTTCCTTAAAAGGGTAATTACTGCATCAACGTTGTGTCTTAAATAAATTAATTTATTTAAAGTCTAAAAATTATAAATAAGATATCATTATGTAGGAAATCGTTTTAGTTTTCTAATGAATATTTATAGTCGAATTTAGCTTATTTATAACCCCATATTAAAAATGTTTTAGTTATTAAACTTTGATTTTAACTATTTTAACTCTTCTTTGAATTAAATAATAATAAATGTCCTAATCTAATCCAAGTGGGCCTAAATGATAATATTTTACACTTAAGGTTGTTTTTGGTCGAGATACACTTGTCAAATAGAATTAGGACATGTGTTAGGGTAATATTAATATCATTCTTACCCTTAATTACACTATTTACTTTTAACCGTGGTAAATAAAAGTAAAAAGTTACTATTCACTAAAAATTATTTTCATCTCATTGAACCACATTTTACTTACTGACATCAACCGTGTCTCTCGGATTTTTGAAATTCCATTCACAGAAGCGGTAAAATTATGTTTTATGAAAAATTCAGTTTTTTAACTACCACTTAGTAGTTTCACTATTTATCAAAAATTGATGTTTTTCAGAATAATGCCAAAATTTCATCCTAAGCTATATTTCATATTCCGAATTCAAAAATGAAGTCTATTTTACCAAATTAATAACATAGAAGTTTCATTAATTAATTTTATAATTAAATCCCGCTGTTAAAACAAATAGCGTGTTTTTAAGAAATAATATCTATCAAAAGATTGACACTTGATTATGTCTAGTTTAAATGTGAAATTACATGAAAAGACCAACATTGTATTAAATTGTAAAAATATATTCTAAATATACTTTAAACCCACTCAAATTAATGATATATCACTATTAATTATTTCGATTAAAAAAGTTGTTTTTAATTATAATTTAGTAATTTTCACTATTCATCAGAATATGAAAGTTATCCGAAAAGTACCAAAATTTCACCTTAGGCTAAATTCGATACTCCGAATCCAAAAATGAAGTCCATTTTGAGAGATAAATTTTCTAAAATTTAAAAAGTGGTTATTACTATTCATAACGGCTAGTTCATGACAATATTATAATAATATAACATTGTTTATTAAAACCCGGTATTGCGTACAACAAACGCTATCGAGGAAGGTAGTGATTGCGTGTAATGCAAGTCAAGTCAAGGATGCGTGTTGTGAAAGCTTCTTTTGGTGTAGCGTACAACACAAGACATTAATGAAATTAAAAAGAATATTTTTCATAAAATTTCGGGGTGTTACATTCTACCCCCCTTAAAATGAATTTCTCCCTCGAAATTCGTTGGGGTTATAAATGGTTTACTATTAGAAAGTTTCTTTAATAGAAACCCACATCGTAAAAAGGAATACCAAAACCAATCTTTAGAAACAAAGGAATGAAACGTAACGGTTACCCAAATAAATTAATCACTGGGTTTCCACAAAGGTGAAAATATGGATATGGAAGAGAAATCTAACCATCATGTTCTGATGGAGAGTGGTAGAGAACATGGCTATGGAAAATCCAGTAATCACAAATCCATAAATTTGTGACGATCTAAGGTACCATTTGATTCATCAGGTATAAGATCACTAGGACAACATTTTTTGTTTTCAAGATCATTTCCCTAAAGTTGAAAATTTGAATTAGAATAAATACTTTCTTTATTTTGGTACAATCTCACTGTTGTTCATGCCTTGAACAATTTCCACTTCATCTCTTAAATAAATGAAGTTGAATTTGTTATTCGTGAAGTGTTAGCAGATCATGTGATAGAATTAAGGGTCATTCCATCTGTCTCAAATAAAAGGTTAGAAAAAATTATATACATAAGTCGATCTATAGTGAGATTAATCACATATGGTTCCTAAAATAGACTTATACTTCATATATCATACTGCTTAATATAATAAAACTAGTTTCTACTAAACATGGACTTCCTGTAGGCCAGTGGTAGGCGATAAAGGCCAGTCGCTCTTCGGTTGTGGGTTCGATTCCCACAGCCTTGTCCGAAGCGATGGGCTGTCGCCCGTCCTGCAGGTTGTCCTTTTTCTAAAACTACATTACTATAACATCACATAAATAATATCAAAAGTTCTATCCTTAAAAAATACAAACTTATGTCCAATATAATCCATTCTAATCTTTAGGCTTATCCATAATATTATAGTCCACTCTCATAACATAGTGAAAATGATTACCAGAGATTTAACACCATCGTTGATCCCCATATATAATAAGATATGTTTTTTTGGTCACATTCCAAACATTCAAAGTCCTTAATCATGTATTCTCTTGAATACCTTAGTGAAAACATGAATGCAGTTTAAAGTTAGCACTTTCCACATACCAAAATACTCAAAATTCTATATATCAAACCATGATATCACATAGTCCTTATATCAATCATGAGCTCATGAATACTATCAAACATTTCATTTTCTCCGTATCCCTTCATTATGCACATATCATCTACTTTCCAAAATATTTGAATCACTTTTCATGGTTACCGGTACCTTAAAATTATTGAAAACCACAATATACCAATACATAAATATTTCAATACACCATAATAGTACCTCAACAACATCATTCTTGAATACCAATACATGAACACTTCAGTCCATCCACTTCAATGATTGTCCTAGAATAAGTCCTTCCTTGATTTAGAAGTAACTTTTTAGGTCAGGGCATTGAGTTGGGTAATGCCCATGTTCTCCACAAATAAGACATTGAACTCCATAACAGTATGTCACTCTATGACCCTTTTCTCCACACAGATAACATCGGTCCCTCCATTTGAGGTATTCCTCAAGGTTCTTCTTCCCTTCTTTAGAAATATCAATCTTTCTTTCTTTATGCTCCTCAACATGCAAACATGCATAATATTTTATCTTCCTCTTCTTTGATGAATTAGGAATACCACTAAATTTCACCTTGTTAATCATATATCGCGATGACTGATTCGGCATAATCATAATATCTTTCTCTCTAGGCATTACACAATTTTGTTGCTCATAGTCACCAATTTGTCCATTGGATTCAATGTTAACCGAAGTCCTTCTGGTTCCCTCCATTAACTAAAACACAAAAAGAATTCGTTGAGAGGAAAAAATCATGCTAGAAAAAACAACATAGTAAAGGGGGAGTACCCTCAATATCTAACATCTTAGGTTAAATTCTATGATCGTTACTGTAGTTCTAGGACTATATCCTATATGTATACTTAACCTTAGGGACATCCCTAGACATGCCGTAGAAATATCTCTAGGGATCTCACTAACGTTTTCGCATCCTAGTTTCCAAAGGTTGACTAAACATTTCCTCTGATACCAACTGTAGAGACCCGAAGCCTGACGTACATTGACATTACATTACATTTGCGGAATACATAGTACATAACAAAAAACACACACACAAGGATCTTAATAGTTTAGTGTCTTTGGAAACTCGGAATGTAATCTTCTAATCGTGGTGAAAGATCTTCAAAATCTCCCATAAAGATCTTCCTTTTTTTATACCTAAAAACTTTCTTTATATCCTGGGGAAAAGAAAACATAAAAGGGGTGAGCTCAAATGCTCAATAAGGGTAAACAAAAGAAATATCAATCACATCATATACTTAAGCACATAACTTTTGGAAATCTTAACCTGCAAAAGAGATCATAATTTCATAACATGGGGTAAATCATGGCAGTGAAATGTAATCACAATAATCATAACTTAAAACATGAAACTTTGTAGCATTTACACATAATCATAGAGAATCATTTCTTGTTAGTCAAGACTCATTGCCAAGACTATCTTAGTGGACAAAGTCCCTTTCTGAATCGAGTATCCCTCATTTCAGTCCTGTTTCACTGAACCGGTATAACCTACCGTTCCAGCCCTGTCTATCTCATGAGATATAAAATCTTTACCCAATGCATTGGAGGGAGATATAGGTCCCACCCATCTTATAATGAATCCTTTCTTATGTGTTCCACATAATCATAAACCATACATCATAGCATAACCCATGTAATAAAAATGGGATTCTTAAACAACATGACATCATAAAACCATTCATATAAGATAAAGGAATTCATGAACATAATTCCATCACAACATAGTCAAATCAAGGTAAAAATATGGATAGAAACATAACCCTTTATTTTCTTTGATGGAAAATAATTTTGACAAAACACTTGAACTCTATTCTTGAGAAAAATATCCTTTATTCTTCAAAAACACTTTTCCTTTCTTAACATGACATAAAATTTTAAACTAAAATAAGTTGATTAAAAATAAAGTTGGAAAATTTTAAATTAAGCTTCTTGGAAATAATGTTTTAAAAATCCATTCATGCCGTATAAGTTAAAAAAACATTCTTCGTACTTTTGTCGGAAAAGTCAAAAAGTACCTCGTATGAAAAACGACAAAAGATTCTTTTCATATTCTTTACTAAAAACTCACCGAAGGGTAAAATTGGATTTAAACTATTGTAAGTGAATGTAAACAATATTACATATTGATGAAACATGGATGTGGATGATAAAATACACCCTAGTAAATACTTACGAATAAACAATCTCGGATAAAAATGAGATTGTGATATTTCCCTTACCTTAGGTCCGATTTGCTTCGTAAGTGTCTGAACCTCCTGTATA